>CALYLW010000253.1:0-712618 GCA_944989445.1 Ampullaceana balthica
AGAATTATTAAGATTAAACCCTAACAGACAGTTTTTAAAAACTTGATGCAAATTTGCACTCTACCAGTAGAAGTGTCAGAAAGTGTTTAAAACTTGATGAGTTAAATGAAAAGATTTTTTTAAACACATTATCATTTTAAAAGATGGTTTTAAACTTACCTATAAGTTCAGCTATAGCACCTAAAGCCCAATGGTTATCTTATCTTATCTGTTACAGACGCTCCTTCTATACAGAAGATTATTGCGTCCTATGCTTATCTATGGTTTGTGTTTAGTCCTGCATTCTTATTAGAGTTTTAAATGTTAAAAAAGTGTTGGTTTTCCTGGTTTCGTCAGGCAACCCATTCCACGCCCCGAATTCCGGAAAAGGAAAAACGAGAATTTGTATGTGTTTATTCTTGCACACAGAATAAGGAAGGTGTTTTTATCCTTATGTCTATCTGAGGGTTGTATTAAGTTATCTTTGTGTTGTATTTCTAAATTAGAATTAATTACTTTATGTATTATTACTACTTTACTCTTGGTTCTTCTATCCTCTAGTGTTTCAAGGTTTAATGATTAAACTAATGGTGTTATTCTTGTCAGTTTTGAATATTCTCCAGTAATGAATCTGGCAGCTCCTTTTTGAATTTGTTCTAGTTTATCAATGTTTTCTTTAGTGGATGGGTCCCATACAGAAGATGCATATTCCAGTACAGGTCTCACCAAAGTGAGGTAGCATTTTAGCTTTATATCTCTATTACATTTGTTAAAGTTTCTTTTTATCAAGCAAAGGTTTTGTTTGATTTTTGTATAACTTCATTGTCAAGGGGATTCCATGATAGTTTCTCATTTATTATTACTCCCAAGTATTTTGCATCTTTAGTGTGTCTTGTCTTATCTATACAGACGCTCCTTTTATATACAGAAGGTTAATGCGTCTACAGACCATGCCGGTCTGTTGGCAAGTGATGCAGGGTTCCATGCATTAAGCAGCTGCCTTTATTTCCCTAACTAGTTTTAGGTACCCATTTGGTGCTGGGTGGACTCAGGGACACCCTAGGCTCCGGGAACAAGTCCTTGACTTCACATGGATTCGAACCCGTGACCATCAGTACGCCAGCCGAGCGCATATGCCACTCGACCACCGTGCCACAGTTTGGATTAGGTCATTTCCAGGAATGAAATATTTTGAGTCTATTTATTTATTTTTCTTTGTTACTCTAAACAGTTGACACTTTTCTGGGTGGAAAGACATACTCCAGTTAGTCTCCCATTTTATCAATTCATCTAAGTCCTTTTGGAAAATGCTGCTACCTTGTTCTGATTTAATTGTTCTATAGATTATACAATCATCAGCAAATAACCTAACTTTTGTTCCTGTTTAGATGTTGGGTAAATCATTATATACACAGTAAATTAAAAAGAGTAAGGGACCTAGCACATTTCCTTGTGGAACTCCTGAGTTAATTGTTATTGGTGCAGATTTAGATTCATTAATTATTACAGTTTGCTCTCTGCCCAAAAGGAAGTCTTGGATCCAGTGATGTAAGGGACCTGAGATTCCAAAGTAATTAAGTTTTTTGAGTAAACTAAAGTGGTGAACTTTGCCAAATCCTTTTGAGAAGTCTAGAAATATTGTATCTATTTGGTCATTCTTGTCTAAGCCTTTTGACAGATCATCTATTAAGCCTATTAGTTGTGTTTCACATGATCTGTTTTTTACTATAATTTCAGCTATAGCATCTAAAGCCCAATAGTTTTAAACTTACCTATAAGTTCAGCTATAGCACCTAAAGCCCATGTCTGGCTTGTTGCATTTGAATTAAGAGATTTTGGATGCACCTGAAATTGAAGTTTGTATTACCATTAAATAAATTAGGCTCATTTACTACACCATGTAATTTAACCATAAGTCTGTCTTAATATTATAGGATTATGTTATTATTAACATTCAATTAAACACTTATCCACTTTAAAGCACAGGTTTACAGCATATAAAGTACAAGGACTAAATTGAGGGATCGACATTTTTAAGGTCATTCATCTTTTAAAATAAAAATATTTAATTAGTGGCTTATTCGAATGTATGGGGAATAAAATTAAACACATTCCACCTTGTCAAACAAGAACGGTAACTCATCCCACCCAGAAAGACACAACTTTATCAATAGATTCTCCTCAATCCATTTTTATATATAATCAATAAATAATTTTTATGAATTTCACTGAGTTCCAACAAAACCAAACTGAAAGAAAATGATAATTTTGATGGCTCAATAAATATATTTAAAGTTATATTTAAAGTATATATTTCTGGTTACACTGCATCTGGTCATCTGATCAGTGTAATATGGAAACTCCTCAATCAAGTTGCAGTTACAATTGAACAAATGGTATAGCAGCTAGCATCAGCTCAAATATCAGATTGCATAATTTAAGTTCAGAGGTGTTACTAGAGGTGGGGGGACAGAACAGTCACCCCTTTCAGATGTTTTCATTGAATTTCTGCAAGTCAGTCTGCTCTGGCAATACAATTCAGTTATTGACAACCTACTATGTTGCTAGCTTACTCTGTTGAAACATTGCACGCTGCTTTTGATATCAGATATGTTGTGAAACCAACTTAATCCAAAGCTATTATGTTCACTATTTTCAATATTCTACCTGGCAAGCGTTGTCCCCAGCAGATGCTTCTCAATACAATTGATAAAGCGGTTTACTTAGCCAGACCAGATTTTTCAGGCTTCTGGGGTAAACATTTGTATTTGACACTTCTGCTTGCCATCTTAAAGTCATTAAACTAAAACTTGTGGATTTTGTTCTGTTATTATTAGTTCCAGTAAACAGAAGAAAGTAGCAAACTTGGCATCAAGCTCAGTGTCATGACAGTCAATTTTTTAAAGACTTAAACAAGGTGGTTAACATCCCCATGACTTTAAGTTTAAGCAAATTTTTTCTCCATGCAAATTCTTTCTTGCAAAGTTTAAAAGCACCAATGATGCAAACACTCATCATGCATAGAAAATGAACTACAAAGTCAAATTTTTTGCCTCTTACATTACACCTGCATGTAAGGTGGACAGGCCATCATATTGTGGAAGAGAAATATTGCATCCCATGAAACTGACTCATTTATTTTTATAGACTACAAACATGATATTTATTTTTATAGACTACAAACATGATATTTATTTTTATAGACTACAAATCTGATATTTATTTCTAACACCATCTCCAGTGTCTGCAATTGTGGCAAGTGAAAAGGTAGAAGAAAAAACTTCTTTATTTTCAATAATGAAGTTTGAACAAAACCTACTTTAAAATGAGATTAATAATGGAGTTTGAACAAAACCTACTTTAAAATGAGATTAATAATGGAGCTTGAACAAAACCTACTTTAAAATGAGATAAAAAGTTTTGTTTCAAAGTTTTGCTTGCAAGTTAAATCTTATAAAATAGCTTGATCAGGACAAAAGAAGAGCTGCAAGCTGAGGTATTGGAATGTTTCAATATGTGGGTCATTCTCTCGTATTCATATCTCTCCTTTGTTCTTGAATTGTTATTTCTTTTTAAAACAAAAACATTACAGGCGCTCCTTCTGTGCAGATGATTCTTGCCTCCTACGTTCTTATAAGAACGTTGACAAGAGAGGCAGCGTTCACAGGCCGTGGCTATGACGATGAGGGGATTGTGTGGCACAATGCCAAGGCGCCTTTGTTTCCCTCACTAGTGTCAGCATGCCCCTCGACCGCCGTGCAACCAATTTTCCCTGTTAAAACATGACAATGGATCACTGCCACAATCTCAAAGACGTAGGCATTACAGTGGCATAGCGCCATAGGCATTGGTATGAATACCCAATGAAGATTAACCACTTAGATTCAAGGTGAGAATTCTCTAAAACCTAATGAAGATTAACCACTTAGATTCAAGGTGAGAATTCTCTAAAACCTAATGAACCTCCCTATCAAACCAGACCAATATTATTAGATTTACTTAAAATGGTCCAGACCTCATTTTCCACAGAGCTTGGTGTGTTTTTCGATCTACGAATGATGTTGTGGATGTCATCGCGCTTAAAGACTTTTCCACTGAATTGCGCCATATGAGCTATGATTTTTGAAGCTGAAATCCCAAGTTTTCTTAATTTCGTGATTTCCATCACCTCATCATCAGTTGCTCGCCTGTCCAAAGCGTAAAGCTGTGCTGAAAAAAAAATACATATACTTTGATTACACATTGTAAATTTTTTTAATACTAAATTCATACCTTAACGCAAACTACTGAATTTTCACAGAATAAAATGACCATATAGTTCAGGTAAGAAGAAACGCTCTGTTTAAAAATATATACCGTATATATATTTTTGGTCAAAATCTAGGGGAAAATGTGTGTGTGGGGGGGGGGTCGGCTTGCTAGCGGGTCATAGTTGATTTCTGCATGTACAATCATTGAATATCAGCATTATCGGTGTTGTGAGGGAGTAAAGTGGGGGAGGGGAGGTGTCTACTCTCACGCGCTTGTATCGGTATGTCAAAGTTTGAATCAAAGCAAATTGGTTTTCTTTCATATGAAACACACCGCCTCTCTTTTCTGTCAAGCCCTCTAGCGGGTATTGCTGCCTCCCCCCCCCATCTCAATATCAAAATTGTCCTTGATTTCATCTGCGCCTATTTACACCAGTTTCACTAACTGGCAAACTCCATAAGTCGATATTTTTTCGGGTCCCCGTGAATTTTCAAAGGCATTCTGTGACTCTTTTTAAAAATAAAAATGTTACTTCCCCCATCAAACTGTGGAGGGAGTAAAGTGGGGGAGGGGAGGGTAGGTGTCACTTCTCACAGGCTTGTGTCGGGATGTCAAAGCAAGTTGGTTTCCTTTGATGTGAAACACCAGACACCGCCTCTCTTTACTGTCAAGCCTTCTAGCCAGTATGGCTGTTTCTCCCCACCCCTCTCAATATCAACATTGTCCTTGATTAATATGCGCCTATTTACCCCATTTTCACTAACTGGAAAACTCCATAAGTCGATTTTTTTTTCAGATCCCTTTGAGTTCAACTTAGAGAGGTCCGACTGTTTGTTTTTTTTAAATGTGTACCATTTTGTTTACGATGTCCGATTATTTTTTGTAGTCGGCTTGCGAGCGGGTAACACACTTTTTATACTATTCTCTTCCAAAAGTGGAGGGGGGGGGGTCGGCTTATGAACGAACGGGCTATAGAACGAGTATATTCACGGTAGTTCATTGAAACCCATAAAAAAGGACTCAATAAATTCTGATGAGACATATCTCTGAGGTACCTTGAGCAAAACAACAACAAAAAGCATTTTTGCTATTGAGCTTCAATCGTTTGTTTGTTAATTAGGAATACCCAGTCTACCATAATAGGTGATTTAAAGTCTCTAGTCTATCATGTTTTCCTAATAATTCTTAACTCATCCATCCCACTGCCAATCATCATATAGAATAAAAATATAAATTAAATATGTATTTTGAATAAGTATGTACAACAAGGTTAATAACAAGCTCAACATTGCTTCAGATTTTGCTTAAAATTCCAATTTCCTTGAGATACTCAAATATCTTACAGGGATTTAGATCCCTGAAAAGTTGGCCCTTGTCATTTGTAACATAATGTTTTTACTAGGGCTGTTATCGATTAATTTTAAATTAATCGTTGACTTTTGAAAAATTATCGATTAATTAATCGATAATTTCGATTAAAGCCAAAATAGAAATTTATGACGTCATTAAAAAACTGAACATTTCAAGGGAAGTAACAAAAACAGGTAATTGACTTTTTTAAAAAAATTTATTGAGTTATTTCCCCTGTTTCCCTGCGCTAATATTGCGTGGGAGATGTTTGTGCGTAAAAAAATATATATAAATTATTATTAATTATTTATTACTAAAAAAAATTTAAAATATAAATATTTTCTTAAATTTTAATTGAATTTTTATCTATTAAAATTATTTTAATCGATAAAAGTGTGGCTAGCACAATGCCCCAGGGGGCCTTGCCAGCACCGAGGCTCGACCCCGCAACTGTCTTTTGCCTCTGTTCGACTTTCCAGCGCGCTACCGCTAGACCAACGCGCCCCAATTACCTATTTAAAATATTCAAAATATGAGTCATGACTTTATTATATCTAGATACTATTTTAGTAACCTTAAAAACACAATTTAGACTTCATTTTAAGTACAAGTATCTTAAGACTAAAGAATTGTTTAAAATTGCTCATAAATACGTGTATCAACTTACTGGAATGAGGGACAAGTTCATGGTTATGTACCAGCATAACTTTTTTGACAACTAGAGCATTTTCTTTGCGGTTAGCTGACACCTGAACATGAACAGGACATTTCAACTTAATAGTACTGAGGAAAAGAAATGATACATTATCAGTTTGAGGGAAAATGGTTAGTCATTTTTAAGTTTCTAGCTTTTCAGTTAAATTTGTTTACTGTAAGTGTAATGTGTTTAGCAAAATAACAACTCAAGGTATATGACATGATGCATGGGCATGAGCAATTTTTAAAATGAAAAAAAAATGATATGGTTTGTTTAACATCTTCCAAATTCTCTTAAGATTTAAGGCAGAGGTTCCCAACGATTCGTATATGCCCGCCACTATTTGACAGAGGCAGAATTTTTTTAAAAATATTTGTTAGAATTTTAATTTTTTTGAGTGCCTAGGTTTATAAAATACGTTCGTATGTTCACGATATTGCATGCATGAGTTGTTCCTTTGCTGACAGTACGTGTCGGAACTTGTCTAGCAACGAGCCAGACGGCACTCTTCACGCTAGCCTGGAACGGGGAGTGCTATTTGCACATCACTCCTTGTACACGCAGAAAACCTGAAGTGAACGAACGCCACGAACTGAGCCAATGAACACCGAAGGCGCCAAAACACATGGAACATGACTCTGATTGTTTCGGCGATCATCGGCTCAATTTGGGTTTTTGACGTGTACAAGGAGTAATTTGCAAATAGCATTCCCCGCCTGAAACCGCGTTGTTGTCTTTGTGATTGCAATTGCTGCCCCGTTCGAGTCGCGACGTACAGAATTTCGTCGAGTTTGGATATTCTTTCTGTAAATTTTTAACGGGCTAAAAGTGAGGTGCCTAATCTTTTATATTAATAATCGATAATCTATCATGATTGTGGGGATAGTTATAGTTCTTGTTATAATACATTTATGCATTTAATGTAGAACAGACTTGTGCTATATCATTGCTATTATATTGTAGTTCAAATACTATTTATTATTTATTTTTTTAGAACGAGTAGAAGACAAAAAACCAATAATTTTAACATTGACTGGGAGGAATCATATTGTTTCATAAATTTGAAAAATAAATGCGTTGTTTGTTGTGTGGTAGTAGCATTGCGGTGCCGAAAAAACATAATGTTGAACGGCACTTTCAGACAATTCATGCCACTTTTGATGTGAATTATCCACTTAAATCTGAAGTAAGAAAGAAACAAATATGTAAACTAAAATCAAGTCTAACTGCACAATGGACTGTTTTCACTAGAAATGTGGAAAATTCTAGAAAGTCCACCATTGCTTCTTTCAAAATTTCTCACATGCTCGCACAAAAGAAGAAACCTTTCATTGATGGTGAGTTGTTTCAGGAACTATTTTTGACTGGTGCCGATTGCTTGTTTGATGGATGTTCTAAGAAACGTGAGATTGTCTCAGCAATACAAGACTTACAGTTGTCAAATAACACCGTCACAAGAAGAATACATGCAATTTCAAGAGACATACAAACTCAGTTAAAGACTGACTTGGAAATATGTGACTGGTTCTCGCTACAATTTGACGAGTCAACAGATATATCAGACACTGCACAGTTAGCAGTTATGGTGATAATGGTATTTAGTAACTTCATAGAAAAAGAGGATATGTTACAAATATTACATATGAAAGGACAGACAAGGGATGAGGATATTTATAATACATTCAGAACATACGCGAAGTCAATAATTATGCCTTTGCACAAGCTGCCTGTGATAACCACGGATTGGGTAAAAGCAAAGGATGTATTGCCCTCTGCAAGAAGGATGAATCATTTTCAAACTTAATGTCCTACCACTGTATTAGCCACCAGGAAACTCTGTTGTAAAAAATTGCCATTTGAACACATTATGAAAATTGTTTGAAAAATAATCAATTCTATTCGAGGTGCTCCTTTGCAACACCGACTTTTTAAGGCCCTATTAGGAGATACTGAAGATAAAGAACATGATCTTATCCTGCATACTGAAGTACTTTGGCTCAGTAAAGAAAAGGTCCTTACAATATTTTTGAGTTTAATCGAAGAAATTAAAACATTTATAAACGATAAAAAGGAAAACTATGATTAACTAGCTGACTCTCACTGGCTGACTCTCGCTGGCTGACTCTCACTGGCTGACTCTCGCTGGCTGACTCTCACTGGCTGACTCTCGCTGGCTGACTCTCACTGGCTGATTGATTTGGGAATTTCTCACATACATCATTGAATAATTGAATTCTTTAAATTTGGAGTTGCAGGGGAAAGACAAAAACATAGCTCAAATGATAAGCTCTATAAAGTCATTTAAAGCCAAATTGGATTTATTGATATCACATCTGCAGATCGATTCTCTCGTGTATTTCCTACAAATGAAGAAAATGCTAGGTAACAATGAACAAAATGGTCATTATTTATTAAGCATCTTCAAGTGTTAAAAAAAAGTTTGTAGAGAGATTTTCGCAGTTTACACATATCGAGCCAATTGTTTCCTTCTGTATCAATCCTTTTACTTGCCAAATAAATGTAATGGAAAAGGACGCATGTATTGCAGATTTTGTTCAAGGTCAGGGAGAAGAACTAGAATTAGAAAGTTTGGACCTTAAGAATGATATTTTGCTAAAATCCTTCATATTAAAGGACTTTTGGAATACAGTGGACAGAGAAAAGTTCCCTTATAAAAAAAACAATGGCATATAAAATTGAATCATCGACATATTTATGCGAATCATTGTTTTCAAATATGAACTTAATAAAATAAAGATATTGATCTCGACTCACCGATTACCATCTTTATGATTGTTTGCTAACAGGATTATCCTGATACTCTTCTAATTATGAGGCACTGGCCAGTGATATGCAATGCCAAAGATTACATTGACATATAGTATTATATTTTTTAATAAAATGTTTTCTTTGTATTTGTGTTTTTTGTTTACTTTGTTTCCGTTTTATAAATACATTTCTCTCTGTGTATGCAATTTGAATAATAATTTAATTCTTTTGAAACATGTTTGTTGATTATTTAATTTTTTTATTAATAAATTATGAATATAAGAAAATAAATTATGGGAAAATGAGAAGTTATGGAAGGAGTTTGTCGATTAAAAATAGGTGGTGCCCGCCACCCTACCGATATTTTAGAATGTGCTCTAGAGCAGGGGTGGGCAAACTTTTTCGACGGAGGGCCGCATTGCAAACTTTATCGTTGTAGGCGGGCCGCATATACATTTTATCTACTTCAAATACAATTTACCCCGTATAAAATATGAATTAATCATTATAACCATGTACTTATCATTTTATTTCATATTCACACTCTATTTAACATGTACATTACATTTTAAAATACGAACTAAAACAGTTTCTAATTTGATAATAAGATTTTACTTTTCATCACTGTTTTAACAAAAGTTTATTGCTACCTGTCATAATATCTATAACAAAATAGGAACATAATTTATAATTTACATATAAGCTGACTATAGAGTACAATTATAATTAGTGAGAAGAATGTAACTGCCAACAATTTTGGATAATGTTCTTGAACTGTGGAACCAGTTTACTGGTTGTGATTCACATGACTGCATTCAAATTGCGTCAGTCAACATCGCTCTTTTCTAAGACTTGTTTATTTTCATGCAAGAAAAAGCTTGCTCACAGATGTATGTGGCCCAAATAGTGACAAAAGTTTGGCAGCAAAGCTTTTTAAGTGTTGAAATGCTGCTGCTGGTAAACATCCATAAAACTTCAGCTGAAGAACTGGCTTGAATTTCTCCTTCAGGTCATAATCTGCTTGAAGGTCAAGCATTCCTAAATATCCTCTGGAGCTGAAATAGTTTCTGCACTAAATGGCAAACTGAGGATTTTGAAGAGTGGTTCCAGGTTCTTGAAGTTTTGAAACCTACTTTCAAATTCCACAGCCAACGCATCCAATTGAGCCTTGTACTTGTCAGTAGTTTCCCCAGAAATGGTTTTCTGTTTCAGCAAAGGAACATTGCAAAACATGTCTTCACCTACTTGCCTGGGGAGCATGGAGAGCTTTGCCTGAAGTGATTTAACATGCACATACATTTCATTTGCAAACAAGCTAATGCCCTGCAGTTTTGACATTCAGTCCATTCAACTTTTCCATAATGCCAATAACAAACACGAAGTCTGACTTCTACTATTCATTAACAATGGTAGTAACAAAGTCACAAACAAAACCCTTATTCTCCAGGAACATAAATATTTCTTCCTTGAGATCACACACTCGCCTCGATATCTTGCCCATGAGGCTCAGCCAGCTGACACTGCTATAGTAGATATATCATAATATTCAGTTTCCAAATCTTCAAGCAGTGTCCTAAGCATGTGGTTAAGTGCCCTGGCTCTGATGAGGTTTATCACTCTGACAACTGGGTCAATAACATGCTTGATATTGAAAGCAGTTTTACAGAGACTTTCCTGATCCTTGACAATGTATCGGTAGTTACACTTGCTAGCTTGTTCCACACCAAACCTGTTCTTTCAACACAGTTCTCAATAGCATTGAATAAATCATGACCTGTAGTTGTGTCTTTTAGCGGCTCAACACTTAGTAATTCGTCAGTAAGCTCAAAACGAGTGTTTATTCCCCCTATAAATACCAACAATTGTGCTATGTCCTGAAGACCGGTACTTTCGTCGAACGCAAAAGAGTACCACAAAAATTCGTTGATTGCATCTCAAAGTTCGTGCATCAAATTTTCACTAATCTTTTCAACACGCCTGACTACAGTTCTCCTTGATAAAGAAATGTTATCAAATTTTTTTTCCTGTTCTAAACACATAATGCTTGCTGCATCTGTCAAGCATTCTTTGATGAACTCACTGTCAGAAAAAAGACTAGTTTCATTATCAATCTTATAGGACAGCACCAAACTGGATTCGGTGGAAAAATCTTTTATTAAAGACTGATTGATGAAAACATTTTGCTGCTTCTTGAAATTATTAAAAAACTCCTGGCAATTCCTTTTGCTCTCTTCGTTCGTTAAATTGTGCCCCAAATCCAAATGTTTTGTGGTGTCTTTTTAAGTTGTACTCCTTAACTTTCAAAAGACTTCAGTTTTTTTTTAATACAAATTTTACGGTCGGAACGACACACCATTTTCAAATTGGTGTCATTTGTGTAATTTTGGAGCTATCTTCAAGTATTATACATCAATTTAGAGATATTTGATTGCTCTTTAATTTTGAATAGTTTTTCTTTTTAAATTATGTTAATTAGATATTTTTTTATTTTTTTTAAACCAAATTTTCTTTTCAAAAATTCAAAGAAAAACAGAACATTACAATTTCTCAAAGAAGGAAAACAATACATGCTTCCAAGTATGGAAATAAAAGTGCTATTTTATTATTATACATTCATTACTACAACTAAGATTCAAAATTGAGTTTTAACAAAACCACCAATGCTTAAATCATAAAGAAAAGCCACTTCTGGATGAGCTTAAATGCAGTTTCGAATATGGATGTTTACAATTAATGACTAATAATCAATTCTTGAGCCATGAAAATGAAAGCAATTTAATATCCCTAGATTCGAATCAAATAATCGGAATTTATTTTTTGAAATGTAGCAAATATTTTAATCTATGAAAATTAACATCGACATAATATCGTAACATGTACATGCCCACGGGCCGCATGATACTGATATGCCCTGGCGGGCCGCATGCGGGCCGTAGTTTTCCCACCCCTGCTCTAGAGTACAAAAAGGTTGGGAACCCCTGATTTAAGAAGGCATGTCAATTGTTGTTTTTTTTATTGGTCACCTATCTCACCTTGTGTTTCTTTCAGTCGCTTTAGATATGTATATCCCTCCATGAATACACATAAAATTGACATACTGATACTTGAATTCAGCTTTGAAGAACTTTTCCTTATCTTTGAGAACTCGATTAGCTGCTTCCACAGTGCGGCCTCCTGATGTCTTGACCCATCGTTCTCCTAATTTTAGTCTTCTTTTTTCTAGCAACTCAAGAAACTCATCATAGGTCTGGAACTTCTTTTCACAACAAATGTCTATGTCATGTTCCAGTTCTTTTCGGCCTTGTTCCATAGCGGCGATACTAATAGTACTACCTGTGCATTGAAACTGCCTTGAAACTATTTGGACATACGTGTGTACTTAATAGTTATAACTCTTCAATTTTAGAAACATGATTTCTTACGATAACCGAAAGCGCACGAGCGAGTATATAGCCGTATACTCGGTTGTCCCTACTAGCGAATATACACTACCTTCAACAAAACTACACCAATCTGCGGCTAACTTCCAACAGAATTTTCTAATTAAATTTAACACAAATAGCCCAGTAGAAAAAATTTGGAAAGAAATAAAAACAAATCTAAAAACTATAATGGATGAGAATGTTCAAACAAAACTAATATGAAATAAAATTAATAAATGTTGGTTTAATTCTAAATTAAAAAAGCTATAGTCTACTATGCAAACAAAAATGATAATTTATTTTAGAAATTTAAGGCTACCAATTTAAATAGGATACATTTTTTTATACCATTGTTTTGCTGTTTTTTTAATATGCAATTAATATGTGGATCAAAGGAGTCTGAATAAACTTTTTTTTTAATAATCGAACATTTGTCTGAGAGCCAGTTGCAGCCATCAATAGAGCCATATCTGGCTCGCGAGATGGTTTCCCGACCCCTGATATAAATGGATGGATAATGATGGATACATAGTGGCATAGTATAGTTATCCCTATAATTAATGATAATGTCTCATGCGGGACCCAGTCGAGGAATAATTCTTTTTCAGAAAGAATTTGTGTGAGCCAGTATTGAGATAAATAGAAGTAAAATATAGGATTTTTAAAAACCACGTATTTATAAGCGGACTATTAAGAAGAAAATAAATTTTAAAATAAGTAATATGACTAAAAACGTGGGGCGGGCGCTTCTCAGGCTTAACTAATTCAATTCACTCATTTTCTTACTCGTCATTTGTAAACCCTAATCATTTTAGCCAAACGCCTAAAAAGCGCCCGCCCCACGTTTTTAATCATATTACATCATAATAGTACTTATTTTAAATTTATTTTCTTCTTTTTAGTCCACGTATAAAAACGTGGTTTTTAAACATCTTATTTTACCTCTATTTATTTTATTCTTTTAAGTCTAAGCGTATGCTATGGTGAGTTTTGAAGTATTGATTATGTTCAAATATAATACGCATTGCCCGACAAACAGACTGGAAATGACTAATCTCCCCTTGATGTTAAACATGGTTTTTGTGGTTGGGGTTGGTGTGAACTCAGCACGTGAATGTAATGTAAACAAGGGCAGACGGATAATACATAGGCTTATATATAGATAAACTAAAAAGTTCAATAATTTAATAACGGTACGTTCGATCGATCTGAAATTTTGACACAATGCATTGTCATCCAAGATCTATCTGTGGCAAAATTTTGAGATCTCTAGGACCATCAGAAGTGGTTTAATTTTACGTTGGCAGATTTGAAAAATTGTGGACAGACAGGAACGAAAGCAAGTTAATAAAAATTTGGTAAAATACATGTAATTAGTGTAAGTATCATTGTTATAAAACTTTTTTTTTAGTTATCAAATTGTGCTATTTTTAAATTGTTGTGGTAAACTTAATCTTTACTACGTCACAATTTTAATTTTATGAGTGTATCTTTGGGTTAGTAATAATTTTAATAGTATCGATTTAACTCCGTGAGCCGTGAGTTAAATCTTAAAGTTAAAGTGAAGAGAGGGGATATGTCGAGGACAATATTAGAGGTTAATGGGGATTTCAACATTAGTAATGTTTATGTTAGTTTGGCGCACAGTGCTTATTATATTGAACGAACTTTCATTAGGCAGGAGGCATTGTTAGGGGATGTGAAGTAGTGACTGTTAGGCAGTCAAGACATAGAGTTGCGCCATAGATGTATAGAGAAGACATACATTGTAGAGAGATAGATATTAAACTTGTATATATTCCTGACTTGTGTTGAGTTATAGACTATCTTGAGTGGTCATTCCAATATTACAAACTAGAACGTAACACAATCCTCAGGTAGACATAGGGAGAAAAACATTTTTATTATTCCCTTAGCAAGAACAAACACATTCGGGCATGGAAAACCAATATAGTATTAATATTAACATTTAAAACTCTAATAAAAATGCAAGACCAGACATAAACGATGCATACGTGTTGGCCATAATAAATCTTCTGTATAGAAGGAGCATCTGCATTAGATTAGATTAGATAATACCGTTTGACTATTGTTTTGTAAACCATGGATAATATTTTATTCCATAGATATTTTTATAACTGGCCGGATTTAAAAAATTTGAATCCGATACACCCCTAATAAAAACCATATTTTATTCTGGTCTCTTACTTTCAAATTTATCTTATGGAAACAAATATTTTGTTCTTTATTATAAGTGGAATGTTTCAGGGCAGCATCAAGTTTTGTTTAAACAGCATACATTAACAAAATTATTATATTCTACACATTATTATACTACATTAACAATATTAATGAAAATATTGACATAAACTAAAGATTTATAAAAATCTCATAGAAATAATACAAGTTTATTATCATCACCATATTGTCCACATCAACCACACAGCACATTTACCGTATATACTTATCTATAAGTCGAGGGTAGCTTTTTGACCAACAAGTACGAAATATGCTTTGACCCGTACATAAGTACAAATCTACTTTGGATAAGCTGAATGGTGCACTACGCACTGTACTGGATAGACATGCCCCTGTCCCCCGCCGCAATGTCAATTCAACACGGACAGCTCCCTGGTATTCAACAATAAGGGATGAACTTCGACGCGCCAAGAAAGATCGGCGTGTAGCTGAAAAGACGTGGTTGAAGTCAAGACTGTCGTCGTACATAAGCAAATTTATTCTACCGCCAAGCGACGTGTGACTAACATCGTACATCAAGCAAAAACCTCGTACTATAGTAATAAAATACTCACAAATAGTACTAGTAGTAGGCAACTATTTAATGTATGTAATAACCTCAGAGGGAGTGGCAAAGCTGTGTGGTCCTTTCCTCTGTATATCCATTGCATCAACAACCATATATATTTTGTAATTTTTTTACAAACAAAATTGCCGAAATTCGGGCTGACCTTGACAGACAGAACGATGTTACCACCTCATAATTTATCTCCTTCTTTTGCTGTGAGGTCAAACTTTGAAATTTTCCAGCCTGTTACGGAAAATGAGGTCAAAGCTGTTATTCGAAAATCTAAGCCAACGTCCTGCTCTCTTGATCCCATCCCCACTGCACTATTGGTTGAGTCATTAGATCTCTTACTCATAACAATAACCAATATAGTAAATGAGAGTCTAGCATCTGGGTTTTTTCCCCACCGTATGTGAATCTGCTGTAATAAAACCATTGCTAAAAAACACGGGTTATACCAAAACATTTTAAACAACTATCGACCTGTGTCTAATATTTCATTTATATCGAAGGTCATAGAAAAACTTGTCTTAAAACAACTTTTTGCTTATCTTAACGAAAACACTCTTCTAAGTCCTAATCATTCGGCCTACAGACCTTCTCACAGCACAGAGACCACCCTGTTGAAGGTAACAAATGATCTCCTACTAGCACTGGACAGTGGGAAAATCTCTATATTGGTCCTCTTAGTTCTTAGTGCAGCCTTTGACACCGTCGACCATCAAACGTTGCTAAAAACCCTGCACACTTTTTTTTGTGATTTGTGGCTCAGTTCTGGCTTGGTTTCAATCATACTTATCTAACAGATCACAGGTGGTATCAGTAGATGGCTGTATCTCTCACAAAGCTGACTTGGTTTATGGTGTGCCTCAAGGCTCCGTTTTGGGTCCGGTACTTTTCGTACTGTATACAAGGCCACTACTTCTACTGCTCGAAAAGCATTCAATTAAAAGCCAATCATTTGCAGATGATACTCAGCTATACACTCACACTGATCCCTCTGATATTGACCTCACTGTCAAATTGATGCAGGAGTGCATTGGTGAGGTAAAGTCTTGGATGACTTTCAGCAAGCTCAAGCTGAATGACGATAAGACAGAGGCACTCCTATTTTGCAACAATAAATCACGCAGGATTTTGTCTCTTCCTAATTCTATTCAGGTAGCTATTTCTGATATACTTTTCAAAACATCGACTAGGAATCTTGGCTACATTATTTCTGACAACATGTCTACCAACAACTTCATCAATCAGATCTGTCGCTCTGCCTACACCGCCATTCGTCAGATCAGCTCAATCCGTCATTACTTAACAGTTAGTGCAACAAAAACTCTAGTCTGTGCTCTTGTTCTAGCTCGTATTGATTATTGAAATTCTCTTCTGTCAGGTGCGCCAAAACAATGCATTGAAAAACTACAAAAATTTCAAAATTCAGCTGCCAGACTAGTTCTTAAGACAAAAAAACATGACCATGTTACTCCGCTACTTTACTCATTTCATTGGCTACCTATACAAGCCCGAATTAATTACAAACTGGTTGTTCTCTGTCACAACTTCTTTTCTGACTCATCCCCTTCCTATCTTAGTGAACTTCTGTCGGTCTACTCACAGTCTTCAGCTACGCTCTTCTGCAGACACACGTATTCTCTGTGTTCCTAAGACACGAACTAAAACTTTTGGCGAAAGGTCATTCTCTTTTTGTGCAGCCAAACAATGGAATTCTCTACCATTACACATCCGTAGTATTCCAACTACTAAAACCTTCAAGACTGCACTTAAGACGCATATTTACAAAATGTATTTACAAAATTAATGAAACAACATTTCTTTTAATGATTAACGTAGCTTATGTATAATGCACTGTCCTTTATGTTGTTATTATGGTATGAATGGTTATTTAATTATTATAGCTTAAGTATGTTATGATCTCCATGTAAAGCGCTGTGAGCCCGGCTCCTTGCTGGGATACAGCGCTATATAAATTATCAATTTATGATTATTATTATTAAGTCGAGTGTAATACTTGGGCTTTGAAATTCTGTCGTTTTTATAATTTTGTCAGATTTGACCTAGGTACAGATCCAGGAACAATCAAATATTTGATTTACTTCTCTGAACAGCAGTGCATAAGCTCAGCCTCAAAGCACTTAGTTAACTGTGCGCTAAACATGGCAGGTACATGCAGTTAGTATTGTCTCTCCTGTCAGCAGTCAGCTATGGTGATGATGCTTGTATGTAGCTTGGTATCAGATTTCAGTCAAGCATCAACAGACTGCTGTGTACATGTACCTGGTATCTGGGTCAATGAACAGCTACGTACACTAGCACTACCATTAATTCGACATTGTCTTGCATTCAGTGCACAAACTTCTATTGAAACTAGCACTGACCCGCGGATAAGTTTACTCTGCTGTTTAACATGAAGTTTATGACTAAAATCTCTTGACTTTTACACAAGTATATACTGTACTAATATTATCTTTATAAACAAGTATATACGGTACTAATATTATCTTTATAAACAAGTATATACTGTACTAATATTATCTTTATAAACAAGTATATACTGTACTAATATTATCTTTATAAACAAGTATATACGGTACTAATATTATCTTTATAAACAAGTATATACTGTACTAATATATCTTTATAAACAAGTATATACTGTACTAATATTATCTTTATAAACAAGTATATACGGTACTAATATTATCTTTATAAACAAGTATATACGGTACTAATATTATCTTTATAAACAAGTATATACTGTACTAATATTATCTTTATAAACAAGTATATACGGTACTAATATTATCTTTATAAACAAGTATATACTGTACTAATATATCTTTATAAACAAGTATATGCAGTACTAATATTATCTTTATAAACAAGTATATGCAGTACTAATATTATCTTTAAATTATGATCATAGAAAAATACACAACTGTAGGAAACATCAAATAAAATTTGTGCAACATAATATTAAAATCTCAATAGTTTAGAAAGTCTTACTTGCACCATAACAAAGTAACTAATATTTCAAAAGACTGATTTTGCTTAATGAAAAATAATGTGACATATGATGGATGTAAATATAAGAGATATAAGAGCTTGGATGATACATGTTACAAGGGTTACATAAATGGTGAATCAAATTCTAAAAAAAATAGCAAGATATTGTCTTAAAATATAGTAAATGTATAACATATAAACAGGGTATTAGTTAGCCTGACAGGACGTAACACAACAGCGAACGTTTCAGCAAAGAGCCTTCCTCAACGAACAAGTAGTACACAAATAAAACGAATATAACGAAAGAATAAAAAACTTAGCTGCGGTGAAATCCAATTAGTCCAGTAGAGATATGAATAAAAAAAATTAAAATATATTAAAGTTGAATAATATTTACTTTGTTGGCATAAATATTTTCTCATCAAGTCCAAAGGCCCTAGAGTTACACAAGTCCAAAGGCCCTAGAGTTACACAAGTCCAAAGGCCCTAGAGTTACACAAGGCCAAAGGCCCCAGAGTTACACAAGTCCAAAGGCCCTAGAGTTACACAAGTCCAAAGGCCCTAGAGTTACACAAGTCCAAAGGTCCTAGAGTTACACAAGTCCAAAGGCCCTAGAGTTACACAAGTCCAAAGGCCCTAGAGTTACACAAGTCCAAAGGCCCTAGAGTTACACAAGTCCAAAGGCCCTAGAGTTACACAAGTCCAAAGGCCCTAGAGTTACACAAGTCCAAAGTCCCCAGAGTTACACAAGTCCAAAGTCCCTAGAGTTACACAAGTCCAAAGTCCCTAGAGTTACACAAGTCCAAAGTCCCTAGAGTTACAAAGCTAAAGCTAGTTGTTGGATTGACTGTATTCTTCTACTATGTTAGTGACAACTTTTTCTACATCTTCAACTTTGCCTGGATCTGTATCTGTCATTATAACCAGAAGTTTATGAACGTAATGGTGGAAGGATGTTACAGTGTCAGTCTGTACGGAAGCATTACAAAATGTGCGTCGTTGCCTCTTATTTTTACCTGGGGAAAAATATTTATAAAAATTAGATGTAAATATTTAAATGCTATGAGCTTAAAACCAAAAAGATAAGGGGCATGAGAGATATTTTGTTTACATTAATTTTAATAGTTTTGGAATCCGTGACACAAAAGTATTAAATGTCAACCTAGTTATTGTAATCAATTGTTAACATGGACCAGATGAGACTAGGAATAAAAGAGATGTTAGTAAGACTGAGGCAAGTCTTCCCACTTAATGCGCAACATTCTCTTTGTTTATTTTGCTCTAGCTTGCGCCAAGCACATGTTTTAAGTGATTTGCTCACCGCTTGAATTTTGTCCTGCTATCTGCTGCTTGGTCAAACTTTGGTTGGGATGGCCTTGTTTCTTTTTCATAATAGATGACAAAATATTTCTGGCAGCTTCTATTTCTTTAGGCAACTGTGTAGCAATGGCGGCTGAGGTTTGGGGAAATCGCTCAAAAGATGGCTCTGCAGTTGTTGGCTCTGACTGCTGCACAACACTGCACCTTAAATTTTAAGATAAAACCAATTAAATTATTGTGAAAGTTTAGAGAAAGGCACCTGCATCAATTATAATATTTATAGACATTGAATTTGTTTATCGTATCTTATCTATTAAAGATGCTCCTTCTATACAGAGGATTATTGCGTCCTATGCTTATCCCTGTTTATCTTAATACAGAATTTTTTTAACTAATGCAAAATTGTATATTAAAAAAATTATTTCTTTTCGACCACACATTTTAAATCAATTATTACGAAAAATAAAAATATTAAAATGTGTATTTAAGTTTTTTGTACAATATTATTTAAAAATGTATTTAAATTAATACATATTTATAATTTTGTTGAAGTGAATGAGAAATTTCATTACAAATTTTCAATAATTGTCTGTAAAGTATTTTTACATAAAATTGAACAGGTGGATAAATAATTCTACATAACATTTAATGTAAGTTTATTTTAAATAATTCTACATAACATTTAATGTAAGTTTATTTTAATTTTTGAAATGGCTGTAAAAGACCATCTGCCCTTTAAACTTTTATTTACCAACAAAAGAAACAGAAAGTTTTCTAGTGTTCAAATAGATTATGTGACTGCAGTTGTCTAAAACAAATTTAGAAAATATAATATAAAATATGCCATTGGACAATAAATTTGAAATTAGTTTTAGGCTTGTAATCTTTAAATATACATTAATAAAAAGGGTAACCAGACAAAATGACAAGTGACAAAATGACAAGGTGACAAAATGACAACGGACAAAGTGACAAGGTGACAAAACAACAAGTAACGAAACGACAAAACAACAAGTGACAAAACAACAAGGTGACAAAAATAGTTCAAAATGGGACAACGAAAACAAAAGGCAATGATTTTGACTGAAGAGTATTTTTAGTTTTGCCCGCTGAGCTATTGAGTCTGACACCAATACTCTATGTTCAAAGTGACCTAGCCACAGGGACTTCATTAGGTAGTTCTACAGTGATATACTTTGTTTCTATGAGACCTTGTCGTTTTGTCACCTCGTCGTTTTGTCACCATGTTGTTTTGTCACTTGTCATTTTGTCATGGAACCAATAAAAAGATGTATGATACTTAAATTAGAAACATTTATGTATGCATATGTAAAATCAACCATTTCTTAGACCATAACTACTATTTAATTTTAAGGCACGATATAATTAAATTGTGATTTTGAATTTTAAAGCTTTTACTTTTACATACATGATGACATAAAAAAACGTTGTTTTTTTTTATTTCTTGCATGGGAATGAGTACACGTTTGTTCGTAATGAATTTTTTTTTCAGTAACAATTCATTCTTACCATAACGAATTACATTCTGAACCAAACCAAATTTAAATCTTTAGATGTCAAAGCCCTTCTGTTTTGCCAAATTTGATCTATTAGAAATAAGAGAATTCTTCACATTACATAGAAACATGTTAGGAAGTATTAATAAAATGCTACTTACCCTGATGCAGTTGGTAATGTTGAGTCTAAAATGTTGTTACTTCCCTTCAGATGAAAAGTTGACAAAGGATTTTTTTATTATTACCAAATCAAAAGTGTTTCAATAAAAAATAATGGGGTCATTAATACAGAAGTTTTTTTTACACATTAAACAAATTTAAACATCATTTTTTCTAAGCCGAAAGTTACGGAATGAAAGATAGCTTGTAATCCATTTGTTGTTCATTCAAAGTTTACAGAAGTACCTATGAGACTTCTTCTAGATACAAATAACTCATGAAAAAGTGTGAGAACCTGCCCAACCATCTAAAAGAAATTTTTTGAAAGATGCGCCTACTCTTAGAACTTGCAATTCAAGACTAAATGTAAGGAACCACCTAATTAGTAATTAGGTTGGGAAGAGCTAAAATGGATTTAACCATAATCATATTTAATATTTAATTTGTGAACTCACAATTATATTTTTTTTTATCATTTGAAATATTAAATTACTAAGTAATATTTGAATTGTATTTTAATTGTATATTTTAAAAACATTCATACCTTTCTTTTCCTTGTTTTTTTCCTTTTAATAAAAGAAAAACAGAAGCCAATTTTAAAATAGGGTAAATTAAATTATTGTGAAAGTTTAGAGAAAGGCACCTGTATCAATTACAATATTTATAGATATTGAATTTGTTTATTTTATCTTATCTATTAAAAATGCTCAGTGAGTGAGAAATTTCACAAAGTTAAATTTTATTTCAAACACAGAAATATCAAGTCATTATTAATACACCTATATATGTTTATACTTCTGCATTATATATTATATTAAATTTTCAATAATTTAGAATAGTGGTCATCTAGTTTTTTTGTTTTTTTTAAATTGAATTTTCAATATATTCCAATCATATGGTTTCTTATATATCTAATAATATCATTAAAATACACGATACATAAACTAATTGTGTGATCAAAACAACAATTTCAAGCTTTATTTATAGACTAATACACAAGCAGACATTTTGGCTAATCCCTTCATCGGTACAAAAACCTTACACAAAAATTATAAAAATGTATTGTATAACATAAATTTATTTTAAATCTAATGAGTTAGTTCAACAACAACAACTCTGTTTACATCCGTGTCCTCCAACTCTTAAGATGAAACTACTTACACTAGCCTTCCCAACCGTCAAAATGTCACAGACCTAGCGCCGCATCATAAACCAAAACGTGATCAGCGTACAATAATCTTTCTGCACCATTCCTTAAACTTAAACTAGTGTAAGTATCATCACTTTTCAAAACCCCAATAACCATTAATGATAGACTTGACACATTATGTGTTTTAGCGGTAGCTTAAATAAGCCTCTAGCACTTACTTAAATATGTTTTAGGTGGTTGTTAATTAAAATACACTTCACAAATACATATTACATTACTTACGTTACATTAACCTGAGGTACTGGTGAGATATGAGCCACTGAAGATGATGAACTTGTTGGCAGGGGTGTACTGTAGACAGCAATCTTTCAAATTAGTTTTTGGGGATTAAATAAATATATATATTATTTATTGATTATGGCTCATTCACCACATTATTACATACTCTTTGATATAAAGTAAACATGTTTTTAAAAAAATTCTTGAAAAGCCATCTTTAATTATAAAGAACTTTTTTCAATAACAAATGCACATTTTTCTTTTAATAAAAATTTTATGCAAAAAAAAATATTTTACTTGGCGGCACTTTGATTAGACTGAAGGCGGAATGAAGGTGGTAATGACAAATCAGGAACAGCCTGGATCCAAACAGATTAATAATTGTTTGAGCGCTTGGTATTTTAAAATAATAATTCATTATAAAACAAAACTACATTTCTTGTTTGGAGAATCCAAAGCTAAAAAGTAATGAAATTTCAAATAATTATTTTTTTATAAAAAATAACTAATTGGATAATTAAATTGCTGATACAAGATCTATAAATGGAACAGCTGTATTTTTTAAATTTCTAATTTTGGTTTAATTGTGTTAATTTTAATGGCAGAGTGCATAAGACAAAATGTAGATAATCTCTAAAATATCAGAGCGAGTGTAAAGTCAAGTCAAAAGTAAGCCATGTACATACAGGGATCCTAGATACTGCCATGTTCATTAAAGGCAAAAATGTAAAAGATTAGAAGGTTTTAAAGAGTGTTAATTATTCTTAGCATGTCATCTCTTCTGTTGTTAATTGAAAATTTTAAATTTGGTTTAGCCATGTTGTAAGTTCTGAATTTTAAACTGCACATGTGTATTTTATAAAATATAGTTTATAATTTTCTCTTTAAAAATATGCTAGCCATTGTTCCAATGCCTCCTGGTCACATTTAGCATAAAATGTAGAAAAATGATAGCCTTAAAAAATGCACACTTCTGTGGTGATAATTAATGCTTAGCTCAATAAAACCTAAATTACCTTTGAGTTTGAGGTCAAGTCTTGCTTGTTAGTAGAATTTCTATTAAAAAATGTAAGGTGGTTTAAACATATATAAGAAAGATATTAATGCAAGTAAACAAAAATGTTTATCCAAATATTAAAGTTCAAAGGCTGCTATTTGCACACTATAAGAGAGCTACTTTAAGTTCAAAGGCTGCTATTTGCACACTATAAGTGAGCTACTTTAAGTTCAAAGGCTGCTATCTGCACACTATAAGAGCGCTACTTTAAGTTCAAAGGCTGCTATTTGCACACTATAAGATAGCTACTTTAAGTTCAAAGGCTGCTATTTGCACACTATAAGAGAGCTACTTTAAGTTCAAAGGCTGCTATTTGCACACTATAAGAGCGCTACTTTAAGTTCAAAGGATGCTATTTGCACACTATAAGAGAGCTACTTTAAGTTCTAAGGCTGCTATTTGCACACTGTCAGGGGTATGAGAAACACTGAGTGAATGCGTGTTGACTGGAGTGAACACTTTTCATGAATATAATGTTTGAATGAACTCCTGGTCACACGGGTGTGTGACCAGAGGACATGCCAGGGTCAGTTGAGACCAATTTTTGGGGGTTTAAAAGAGACGAGTTGGGTCGAGACGAGTTGGAGGAGTTAAGAGTCAGACCGGTCGGGGCAGACCGGGTAGCTGCAGAGTTGCAGTAACACAGAGTTGAGGTTTAACGTCGCCCAGAAGCGGTCGGGTCGGACCGAAGGGGACTTAAACACTTTGTGTATATACGTAGATCTGAAGAGGACTTGAGCATGGGCCCAGGAGCGGTCGAGTCGGACCGAGGGCGTGCTCATGAAGAAACTGTAGTGTCGGGTGTGTGTACACCCAGTTGTATAAAGGTGTAATTGCTGTCTAGGCAGGACAGGCAGTTTGTACAGTTGTGTCCACTATAATAAACATTGACTTGTTACACAGACTTGTTTCATCTCTTGAGTGTTGTGTGTAGCGGAGAGCAAGGCAACAATCCACATAACATCGAGAAATAACATGGGGACCCGAATTGTCTCTGGATTGCCTAGCACCGCCAACTACTACAAGAAACACTACAAGAGATTGGACGGAACCACATCAGCACAACGGTATGTGCGTCCGAACTTGCCAGTACAGCGATGTTGATACAGACTTCTGTATCCATCGTACAAGTCGCTAACAAGATCATCGCAGGAGTGGAGGGCATACGCCTTGCAGCAGAAGCAGCACAACAACTACGACGGAGCCAGCGGCGAAAACGAGCAGTCAAGATGACGATCAGCGTATCAGCGATTTTGGGGACAGATGGTGCCTAGCAAGTTCCTGGAGTACTGAACATTACCAGCCAGAAGAACAACCAGGAGATGCGACGATGATATAACGACGCAGCAGAGGAGGCCATACAAACTGTACCCGGAGGAGCATCACAGGAGTAACGAACACTAACTATCCACATAACATCGAGACATAACACACACTATAAGAGCACTACTTTAAGTTCAAAAGCTGCTAAAGATTTTTTGTTAGTTTTCTATGACTCCAATAATTTGTTTAAATTTCACCTCTTTACTTTTCTCCCCATTGACCTAATTACATGCCTTATCTTACGGTTACATATTACAGTCTAAAAAGACATTTTGCATCCTACAATTATCCAGATTTGTATGTAGTCTTGCATTTTTATTGGAGCTCAGAATGTTGATAGTGTGTTGGTTTTCCTGGTTTGTTCAAGAAACCCACTTGACATGCAAATGCTAGACAGAAAGAAGGAGGGTTTTTAAGTGTTTGTTTGTGGGAGTGGAACAAGAAAAGTGTTTTTATCCTTATGTCTATTCCATATCGCATTAGATTGTTGTGTTAGTGTTTGCAAGTTAGAATTTAATGTCCAATGTAATATTTAAAATGTATCCTCTTGTATTTCTAGGTTTAGTGATTCAACTACATGTAATATGCTGAAAATCATTCCTAGAAAAATATTTGTTTTAACAAAAAAATCTCAAATTGCTTGGCTTTAATTTCAGATTAATCATAGTCATGGTTATGTAATCATGAATTGGTTAGTTTTTAAATCTTTTATATTAACTCACGGCGTCTGCTTGATTGTTTTTTTTATTGCTTGTGTGCAAAAACTTTGGATCAATTTTTAACTCACTTCCTCGTATGTTAGCGAACTGTAATTTTGCAGGCAGACTTGTGGCGACAATAAAAATGATCTATAAAAATTTCACATCCATCAAATGTACTGCGATTAAATTAATGAATTTTTAGATTATCACTATGTCTCTCTATGTAGCATGAACATTTTTGCGCTAGACTCTCGCGATGCATATAATATTGAACAACCTTTTTAATATTTTCCTGTCTTGTGGTGTGGTATTATATTGACATTACTTTTTTAAAATACATTTTTATCTGTAAATTTTTATGCTAGTCTGCCATCGGTGCGCATTATATTAAAGTGTTTTTATAACCCTTTTCCCGTGTTCAGATTGAGCTGAAATTTAGCAGGCAGACTGTAGTTATTTTTTTTACAATTAATCCTTTATATATGAGACTTAACTAAAATTTTGGATTGTTGCCCAAGAATTAACATATTTTTAGTTATGTCTCGTATATAAATTATAAAGGATTTATAGTCAAAAAAAAATTTTTTTACGGGTTTTTTTTATTTAGTACATGTACTTTAAAAAAATTATTAAGATTAAAACGTAAAAAATTTTTTAATAAAGTTTTGATTTTGATCATAATTTATTCTCACCTTAATAAAATACAGTTAAAGTAAGAAAAATATAATTCCGAACCAAGTGAAATTGAAATATTTAGATAGGAAATCCCTTCTGTTTTGCCAAAATTTGGTCTATTAGAAATCAAAGAATACTTCACATTAAAAAGAAACATGTTTGGAAGTATAAATTAAAAAAACCTACTCACCCTGATGCAGTTGATAATATTGAGTCTAAAATATTGTTACTTCCCTCCGACTGAAAAGTTGACAAATGGAAATAATGGCGTTATTAATACTGAAGTTTCTTTTATACAACTGGGCAAAAATAAATGGAATTTTATTAAAGCTTAACTCATCCAGATCAGCTCAAAAGGGAACTTGCGCTTATCTCAGAATAACTTCATATATAATAAAAAGGTTGACACTAACATTTTTCTTTCATAATGATGAAAAATATCCTTACTACAAATCTTTACACAAACACTAATTTATTTAAGTTACAAAATTATTAGACATAAAAAGATGCTCATTTTTATTGCAATTAAATAGTAAATATGAGATTCATATAAATTACCATGGTGATATTTAAAAATTAATGACTGATATGAATTTCTACCTTGTTATTTTTGACAGATTTATATAAATGTTTACTCACTTCTTTCTTCTGATTGCTCTTCCTGGAAAAAACAGTCAATACTCAATACAAACACAAATTATTCAAACTTACTTATACAGTTCTTGGTTTTTCTTCTTTTTCTATGCCAAGTTATACAATCTGACTTATTCTATTCTAAATATATTTTTTACGTTGTGTTAAATTTGGCAATGGTAAGTTTAAAAAGAAGATATCTAATTTTAGGTTTCTCAAACTTACTTAAACATATTAAACTAATAAATAATATGTTGATTTCTATTTTGTAATAGTCCACCTAATTCATTTATATTCACCTTATTTATTTATTGCGTAAATCAATGGATATTGAATAAATCATGGCTGAGCACTTTCCAGAAAGTGAAAATAAAGTGTAAGTGGGAGTATGATTGGCAAAAGATTTATGAAAGAAACCCCTTCAACAAAAGAGCATTTCATGAGTCCAAAGGTTATCAGGGGTCAAGGTTCTCCTGCAAGATGTGGAGCTAAGAATGTCGTTCGTCATAAGGTATTGATAAAATATCATTAGTTACTGGATTGTCTCACTACGAAGGATGCATTATACTTATGTCTATTAATATTAATGGCTGTTATCTGCTTGATATTTACAAGGATAAAATTATCTGATAGTAAAAGCAAGAGTAATAACTTTAACTGTACCCTTCTGTGACCATCTGATATATATATTACAATGGACATGACATAGTTATTCAGTAACAATATAAGATTATTTTAGACTTTTCTTTTGAATACATAAACCTTTCAAAATTTAAAAAACAGGAGATTATATTCTAATTTAAAAAAAAAGAAAAGAAATAAAAAAGTTGGTTTTTGATAAATAAGCCTACACATTTAAACATAACTATATAGCAAAGCTGACTTATTGCATTCTGTTAAAAGGCAAATATTTTTCTTACATGTATTTGAGTCCCTTAAAAAAAACTATACTAATTTTTAGGCCATCTTAAATTAAATGCATCATGAATCCTAGTTCAATACTACAATTATTTTGGGACCAAAAATGTTTCTGAATATCAGAAATATATTCACTTACCTTTTAGCCTTTCCTGCATCTTCATGATCTGGCTCTTCTGGAATATCACATCGACTGTTGATAAAAGATAGATCAAATGTGATGTAAATATCTTCTTATTCTCTATTAAATAAACTATCATCTTTTACAGGCATGTCTTATTTTTTTCTCAGAATATTAGACCCACATGAAAATTGTCACATCAATAGTGTTAAGCATGTCAACAGGCAACGGAATGAGCTAAAAAGCATTTCTTTATTCCACTTAATTTATCTGTAACTATAATTATTTTAATATATGTATTTTAGGGCTGCAGAAATTAACGATTAATTTTTTTTTCAATTAATTGTTAAAAATTTTAATGATTAAAAATATTTTGTAAAGATTAATCGACCCACCACTTATAAATGTACTGGAAGTCAAAGAGTGCAATATTTCGGCCGATAAATATAAGATAATTTCCAGACGATTACACGAACATTTTGGTTTTAAACTATTGACTGACGTGAATGTTCAAAATGTTGATAAAGGTTATTGCGTCCATTGAGAGAAACTGTTTGCCTACCATGCAATGTTCCTTTTAGGTCTAAGCTTCGTTAGTCCGTGTGCTAAGTTAAAATAAACTCGTGCGCAAAGTTGCACAACATCAATTTTTTGTGCAATATTTTATAAAATTTGCTGCGCGGCGATCCTAAACTCCTGCGTGGCTTTAATATTAATAAATGTTACTTATGACACCACAAATTTCAACTTTCGACTTTAATCTAAATTAACGATTAATTAATCGTTAACAGCCCTAATATATTTATATAATGAAGGAGCCTTATGAAAAAAAAAGTATTTCTGACATAGTTTAAAATTTAATTTTTTCATATCTAATTACAGAGGTACAGTAGAACCCGTTTAAGTCGACGGCCTAGGGGTTTGCCAAAAGGCGTCGAGATAACCGATGATCGAGTTATACGAAAAACAATATGGTGGCAAAATATTAACATGTGCTTGAAATTTCTTTATGTACATGATGTGCGTTAATTAGTGATGGGACGATTAATCGGAATCATATCGGGACCCTAATATTTCTTTAATATTTCCTAATCCTAAGGTTGTTAAGACTATTTGTTTTTAAGGACCGTTTAAATATAACCCTTTGTTGCGTAAGCGCTGTTTTTTTCCCTAGGACATAACAAATTCAGCTACTCCTGCCCCGCCATGCCGCGTCAGGTCCGTTGGTGACATCCTGTCACCTCTCTTGCGCGCTCCAGTTATCATTAAGTGTTTTTGTTTAAAATGGGGCTTGATGTTTGTTACACTGTTTCTGCTGAGTTAGCATCATTCACAGCAGTGATTCCCAGATTGAGCAATACTGTGCCTTGGAGGGCACTTGCGTGACTTTCCTTACAAGCTACACTAATAAATAAGCCGCCTCATGTAACCTACACATCCCCTCATTGCTCCTGAAGCATTCTCTTCCAAACCATCTTCCTTGGGTCCGTTCCCTCAGCTTACAATGGACTCAGAATTCCTTTGGTAACGTGATGCTAATCAGACTAACCAACAACAACAATGGTGTGGGAGATTTAGAGTGGGGGTGGGTAAACTGTCTGTAGTCTGTTATATATCCTAAAATCTGGGTAGCCTTGTTTACAGTAAGCACCCAATGATTTTGGTATCGTCCCATCACTAGCGTTAATAAAGGGGAATGTACATGCACATCTTTTTTGGAGTTTTTTTTTACACAACAGCATTGCCGTTATTTGTTTGATGAAGCGATGGGCATGCTATAAAAATGTACATACATGTTTGCTAACAACAAAAGGCATATAAGCACCAAATAACAGCAGAACTTTACCAATATAAAATAAAAACCACCATCGATTCTCGATACAAACCTTTATTTTCTTTTCTAAAGATATTGGTTTATCTTAAAAAATAGAATTATTAATGCAACAGGAAATGAATTAAGTTTAATAATAATATAATATGAACTGCAAAATAATGATGTTTATAGAGCGATAACGCGATTTTCAAGCACCTCGGGTGAATACATGCTCGATAGTGACGAATAAAAACTAATTCACACACGGATCAAAGTAAAACAAGATAAAAACATCCGGTAATTTTTATTGAAATCTCGTAGAATCACACAATAGCCGGAAGTCTCGAGGAAAGCGAGATTTTGATGCTATTTTAAACTAAAAATGTGAGAGTGCGTCGCTAGGCAAACAGACAGGGATCGAGATAACCAAGGTTAAATTGCAAATTTGGCCCTCTTTTGTGCTCGAGATATTAGGGTTCGGCGACTTAAACGAATCGACATAAACGATGAGAAAATGCTAGGACAAAAAGAGAATTTGGCGGTTCCAATAAAAACGTCGACTTAATAGGGTTGGCGGGTCAACCGAGGTCGGGTTAAGTGGGTTTTACTGTAACAGATTTATTTTATAAGCTTTTAAAATTTGTTAAAAATAAAATATTAATGTATTATTTTCTATGTTCTTACTTGTACAAGTTGTCAGGATTCATGAAGCAGTACCACAGTTTTGACAAGAGATTCTTATTTGTTGAAGGTGGTAATCGACGCCAATTTCGGCAATGATCACATTGTATCCAAAGCCAATCTGGTAAATTTCTGTTAGAAACATTACTTTGATTCATTTAGTGAACATTTCTGTTAGAAACATTACTTTGACTCATTTAGTAAACATTTCAGCACTTTTTTAAAATTAAATATAATAATTTCAGTAAAAATTTGAGGAAATATTTAACCTATACTACTCAATTTTACAATTCCTTTCCAGTTAAATACTCCAAATCATTAGTCTTCAAAAAAGAAAAAAAATTCAAATAAATTCAAATTGTTTAAATAATAATCAAATTGTTGGAAGAAAACAAATATAAATCTGATGGTTAGCTTAAATAATATTTTGTGGCCCAGTGATTGATTCAACTGATGTTTTAAATTGTACAGGACTTCTATGGTAAAGGAGGAATGCTACATAGAACAAAATGGTTTTTACAGTGAAACAATTTAAATAGGGACAATTATATTCTTGTAAGATTTCTTAATTTACATAAATCTTTGGTAAATACACATTCTTTTTACAGACATAGTTAACTTTTTCTTCCATTTTGTCTCATGATTATATTTTATTTCACCTTCTTTATATATACATGTATATATATATGACATAGTTTAGTGCTAGTACAGTCAATGTTATTACCTTTTCTTATTGAATAACTTAAGTTTATCCCTAAAACCCTAGATAAAAGTACAATTAGGGTTACTCACTTTTCCTCAGCTTGGGGGTCTTTCTCCACACTTTTCAAGTACTGATTTAGTTTGACACTTATGTTGAAACAAACTGAACTGTGAACATTGAACATTGGAAGTGTATTAACTGTAAAAGCCATCAACATCAATAAGCTAGATGCTCTTACAACAATATTTTATTTAGTAAATAGATTAATTAAAAATATGCAACTGGACTCTTGATAAATGTAAATATAAATAAATTTAAAACTTACTACAAAATAGTTAATATTACTCTCATAATTAATTTAACCAAACAATTCTATTTAGAAAAATAGGAAGAAAAATACAAAAATAATGCTTTCTTTTTACAAAATAGGCAAGTAAATTACTCATATTAAGTAATATATAACTAGTGACTAGTCAAAAATGTCTGACGTTATCAAAATAAATACATTTCAGCTGAAATCTATTTATTTTGAAAAAAATACACATCAGAATAAAAAATAATGTAATACAGAACTTTCATTTATTTTTATTTTATTCATTTATTTTCATATTGAACAATTTTATGCGGAACGTTGGAAAAGAGTTATTTTTGGTGCAGTAATTTGGTGCGGTGCTTTCTAAAATTAGTATTAGTAGCATCACGGTCGGGATGGAAGTAGGTGACAGACGGGATGAGACATACATTGCAAATTTAATTACAGTACTTACTTATAAATTTCATTCCTTACAAAATCTTGCTTGTTGTGTGTGGGGGTTAACATGTCCAACTGTACTACACCTACAACGTCAACACCACGGCCATTGCTCTAAACAAAGACAACAGTTATTCTAAACTAATTTGAAACCATGTGAGTAAGAACTGTCATAAATGTGAAGAAAAAATCAACTTGTGCATAAATGATGAGTCAACCTAAACAGAAACACTACTATCTCTTAGTTGGTCATATTTTAAGAAAAGGCATAATAATTAATTCATAGTTGATGATGATATTTAATGCTTGCTTCAACATTAATTATTATTTTACTTTTTGTTTTCATTCACAACCAAATCTCTCCTACTCTCAGCTCACTGGCATTTATTAGTCTAAAAATATAAATTTAACATAAATATAATAGTAATTTAAAACTTATTAAAAGAATTATGAAGTCAAATTAGAGGAACTCTTGTTAGATTTTAAAATATTAATCCCTCATATAGAACACAATTTTAAACTTTTCATTTGTTCAATTTATTTCTTAAATATCATGTCACCTGTTTCTGGCATACAACTTTTTCAAATCCTTTAATTAACCTGTTCCTGTGGTAAAGCATCATGCCGTAATCTTTTTTTGGACCTTCTTCACAAGTAAAACCAAATGTTATGCGAACTGTTGTGTCCTAAAACAAAGGTGTTATTGGCAGCATTGTCAGGGCAGTTACAATGTAAAGTGCGCTGAATGTGTAAAAAAAAAGATTTTTCATCTTGATCCAAGATCCCATTCTCATAACTTAACACATAGACTGTTAACACTGCAGTCTATGGCAGTTCTCTCTGGCTGTGTTCTGCCCAATGAGTGAATGAATATTCTCTACTCTACTCTTCTATAATCTATCTGTCTCCTCTTTATATTACATTCGGTGTCTCCTTAGGTTATTAACTATTAACCCTAATGTTCTGCTCATCCATCTGGTTAACTATTACTTCACTTAGGATTTCCAATGGCTATGTGCTTAATCGTACAACCAAGAACAACGAAATAACATTAGACATTAGATTCCCACAACTTATAATGCAGATGTCTCCTGCAGACTTCCCCATAGGTCATCAAGACATTGTTTGATAGACAACTTAACTGAACTTTCCATTCCTGCCTTGATTTCATCTAGTAAAACATTAAGATCACTCATTACTGTTGTGCTGTGAGTTAAGTGATTATTTCTATTATAAACTCGTCCACCTCTCAATTACAATTTTATTCTTCTGTTACTCTAACGTTCCTTAAGTTAACTGAATTGTGAGTAACTAACCCAAAGAAAACAGATTACTAGCAAATCCAATGTTACATAGGGATATTACAAGGCAACATATGGCATATTATTTTATTACTTATTATTAGTTTTAATAGAACTATATGCTGTGATGATTAAAAGAACACTTAATTTATTTTAAACTTTCAACATTGTTGATCTCACACTGAAAAACTTAAAATAAAACAGTTTTTTTTTAAATTTTACTGGTAATATTTTGTTAGAGAAATATCCTCACCAGCTACTAAAATATACCTTTTGATAAGTATAATAAAATGTTTTAGTTTGCCTCAAGGACTTTGCAAAATATTTATTTTTAACATCTCTTCCTCTAATAACAATTTTCATTCTAGGACGGAAGTACAGAATGCTGCAGTACTCCTGAGAATGAAAAAAGGGGGAGGGGGGGGGGCTTTGATGTAAAAAAAAATCACATAAAATACAGGCAATAGTTAATATTAATAGAATAGAAGAACAATAAATAAATAATATTTAATAAAATTTTCTTAAAAACAGCTCTCTTAAACAACAACAAATTTTACCTCTCAAATAATATGACCTTAAACTCTTTATTAAAATCATGTTACAACAAATACAATCCATTTTTTTAAAAATGCATTGAGTGTTGTAAAATATTTTTGATTGAAGATTACATGAACTTGAGATTACTTAGGCAAAGGATTAAACTAGAAAATTAATTATGTCAAAATGATATTTTTAATTATTCAATTATTCATCAATATAAGTCAATTCAAAATTGTTTCATGGAAGAAATTTTACATAAATTGCTAAAGTTTCCTAAAGTTTCTCATAAGTGAAAAGTAGACATGCATCACTTGCCCTAAGAGATAGCATGTGTTCAGGTAATCTTTGTTCAATGGGTCTCTTTTCTGGTTTTGTTTTGATAGCTTGATGAGCCTCTGGGCATCTGATATCTGTCAGATCACTAGAGAAATCTAACTCAGGTCTATCATTTTCCAACCTGCAACAATATCATAAAACATCTAAGTTATGCCTTTTTGTTAAAATAAACAGAAAAAATATATTCAAATGATGTACAGCTTGCAATGTAATAATGATTTAACTAATGTACAGCTTGCAATGCAATAATGATTTAACTAATGTACAGCTTGCAATGTAATAATGATTTAACTGATGTACAGCTTGCAATGTAATAATGATTTAACTAATGTACAGCTTGCAATGTAATAATGATTTAACTAATGTACAGCTTGCAATGTAATAATGATTTAACTAATGTACAGCTTGCAATGTAATAATGATTTAACTAATGTACAGCTTGCAATGCAATAATGATTTAACCTAACAAGGTGAAATAATAATACATGTACATAAAACTTGTTTCAAACTTTGAGTACAAAAACCAGAAAGAATTAAATCCATTTTATTTTGAATTTTGCATTTATTGGTAAATACTCATTTTTTTTATTTTTGAGGCCATATCCTATTAACTCGTGAAGGATTCCGGATTCAACACTTCCGGTTCTGTCGTCAACTTTTTCAAAACGCTCGTTAACACATTTTCTGACTTGCTAGAGAGCTGAAATTTTCACAGTAGGTTTGGCTTGTGGGGAGGATAAAACTATTAAATTTTCAGATCGATCGAATGTACCGTATAAAATTAATGCATTTTTAGTTTATCTCTATATGTAGCAGCCAGCTTTTGTTGACATTTTACGCATCACGCTGAGTTAAGTTCAACCATCCGTGACCAAAACTTTTTCCATTTTACAACAAAGGGTATTTAAGGCAATCTCAGTCTGTAAATGTTTGTCGCGTTTAAGCATGATAAATACTTTTTAGTTATGTCTCATATATAAGGGATTTATAGTAAAAAACTTTGTTTTTATGGAGTTGTTTAATTCAATCCCTTATATTAACTTCACCGTCATCTCTTGGGTTCGCAGGCGGTCGGGCGGGCGGAAAAACAAAAGTAAAAAATTACACACTTCCCGTGATACATAGTCGTGTTGTGTGTATGATATGTGTAGTGTGTATAGAAAATCATTCCAGATAGAACAAGCAAAATCATAGAATGTCTTATATAGACAATCCATGTGTTGTGAAAAAAATATTTATTCTGCTAAGTGGATCAGCTCACATATGGAAAGGAGTTAAGAATGTTTATATTTATAGAAAATGTCAAATTTTGCTCACAAATTTCGTTTCTAGATGAACTTGGCTAACAGGACATTTAACAGGATTTCATGAATGAAATTAAGTCTTACAAATCTTTTATTAACGCGTAAAAGTAAAAATAAAATGAACAAAAAAACTTTGTTATACATATGAGGCCCAGCTGCAGTGAGGAATGTAGAATCTCACATGAAAAAGCAGATAATAATTTTTTAGTCACAAACTAAGTAGTCACACAGGGGGACTCAGAACTTGTGTGTTAGTTGATCAAATTTTATATCTCACATTAAATCCCACAATCAATCACAATAAATATCAATAAAACCTAGAGTTCTGAGTCCCCCTGTGTGACTACTTTGTGACTAAAAAATTATTATCTGCTTTTTCATGCAAGATTCTACATTCCTCACTGCAGCTGGGCCTCATATGTTTAACAAAGTTTTTTTGTTCATTTTATTGATGCCTTAACTAATTTTCTAAATTCCTTATTCTAGACATGAGCACATTCAAACCCATGATTAATGGAATGTGTATTGAGATTTGCAATGTAACATGTGCATATGTCTGGTCTGTCAAATATATAATAGCAGAACTACCTTGTTTTTATAAAGATTTTAATATTTATTAATAAATTTAGTTATGACATATTTGTTTCTTGCTTTTAAAAGAAATGTAATTGAAAAGTAATTTTTTTTATTATTAAACATCAAGATAAAATGTGGGGGGAGGGGTTATATAAAGTAAATTGACAGAATTTGTTCACAAAATACCAAAAACAAATCACCTCTTAAGATTATAGATGATTATTCTAGTACCAGTAGATTCTAAGGCCAACTGCAGGGCACGTATTTCTCTTTTGAGTTCTTCCTCTTCCCTGAATGGTGAATGGCGAAGAATTACTTCCAGGTTTTTCTGGGCTTCTTCATCTTCTAAAAGTTTAAGTACCCTGAGGTCAAGGAAAATTATTTCCATGTGTAAAAATAATGATTACTAGAAATGTCCTATCAAATGTGTACAAATAATGATTACTAGAAATGTCCTATTAAATGTGTACAAATAATGATTACTAGAAATGTCCTATCAAATGTGTACAAATAATGATTACTAGAAATGTCCTATCAAATGTGTACAAATAATGATTACTAGAAATGTCCTATCAAATGTGTACAAATAATGATTTCTAGAAATGTCCTATCAAATGTGTACAAATAATGATTACTGGAATTGTCCTATCAAATGTGTACAAATAATGATTACTAGAAATGTCCTATCAAATGTGTACAAATAATGATTACTAGAAATGTCCTATCAAATGTGTACAAATAATGATTACTAGAAATGTCCTATCAAATGTGTACAAATGGAATCCCCATGTCAATGAAGTTATTAAAAAATCAAACAAAACCTTAGGCTTTATAAAAAGGAACTTTAACAAATGTAATAGAGATATAAAACTAAAATGCTACCTCACTTTGGTGAGACCTGTACTAGAATATGCATCTTCTGTATGGGACCCATCCACCAAAGAAAACATTGATAAACTAGAACAAATTCAAAAAAGAGCTGCCAGATTCATTACTGGAGAATATTCAAAACTGACAAGAATAACACCATTAGTTAAATCATTAAACCTTGAAACACTAGAGGATAGAAGAACCAAGAGTAAAGTAGTAATTATACATATAGCAATTAATTCTAATTTAGAAATACAACACAAAGATAACTTAATACAACCCTCAGATAGACATAAAGATAAAAACACCATTCTTATTCCGTATGCAAGAACAAACACATACAAGTTTTCCTTCTTCCCGTCCGGAATTTGGGCGTGGAATGGGTTGCCTGAAGAATCCAGGAAAACCAACACTTTATCAACATTTAAATCTCTAATAAAAATGCAGGACTAAACACAAACCATAGATAAGCGCAGGACGCAATAATCTTCTGTATAGAAGGAGCGTCTGTAAACAGATAAGATAAGATAAGATCTGTAAAGGATAAGAAGCATGGTTTCTAATAATATATAATACAAGAAATATACCCGCTAGGTCTGCGGAAATTAACGATTAATTTCTCGATTAATCGTTAAAAAATGTTATCGATTAAAAATTTTTTAACGATTAATCGACCCACCACTTAAAAATGTACTGGAAATCAAAAAATGAAATATTTCGGCCGATAAATATAAATTAATTCCAGGACGATTACACGAACATTTTGGTTTTAAACTATAGACTGGCGTGAATTATCAAAATGTTGATAAAGGTCCATTGAGAGAAATCGTTTGCCTACCATCCAATATTCCCTCTAACTACTCTAAGTCTAAGCGTTGTTGGTCCGTGTGCAAAGTTTAAAAAAAACTCGTGTGCAAAGTTGCACAACGTCCATTTTTGTGCAATATTTTACCAAATTTGCTGCGTGGTGATTCTAAACTCCATCGTGGCGTCGGTCAGATATCTGCGCAGCCACTCTGCTTAAAAGGAACATTGCTACCATGGTTCTAAAACTTCACTTACCTATCACCTGCAAACCGAACATCCACTACAGTATCAGAAACTTCAGCTGAGACAATCTAAAGCAGGGGTGTCCAAACTTTTTGCATGGCGGGCCAAATTCCTTGAAATGATGACCCTCGAGGGTCGGATTAAAATTATATAAAAATGACATAAGTTGAGAAGTTTTTATAGCAAAATGTTAATGTGAAGGGTGAAATTGAGATCTTGAATGCAGTAAATAGTTGAGGTCAGGCTCAATGCCACTGGTTTTGATACGTATGATATCACGCAGGTGAGAGTCACTTATTCTTGTCCTCACACGGTTATTGTTAAAAATCATAACTTAAAATGTCTACTCACACAAGTATGTCGAGCCAAACGAGCTGAGCATTTTTTAAGCAAATGTTTGAATCTCTTTGAATCTCAATTTATCCAGCTGTCGGTAAAAGTCGTTGAGAGAAAGCTGTTGTTGTCTGCTGTGAATTTCATTATCACTTTGCAATTCAATGAGTTCCAACTGCAGATTGCCTGGAGCATTATCAGGGTCAACAGAGAAAGGTGAAGAAAATAACATGATGAAAGTTTCTTTGAAATTCATATAATATAATTGGCTTACCACTGCATTTTGACCTTGAAGATTTGTGTTAAGTACGTTTAGATGTCTTGTCATATCAACTAAAAATGCTAAATCTGCCAGCCAAGCAGTATCAGATAATTCTGGCATTGGTTGTCCCTTATCTTCCATGAATTGCCCAATTTCTTTTTTAAGTGTGTAAAAGCGCTGAAGTGCTGTTCCCCGACTGAGCCACCTTACATCATTGTGATACACAACATCTCCATATTCTCCCTGGATGTCATGAAGAAACTGCTGAAACTGGCGGTGAAACGGGGCTTTAGAGCGAATAGACGTTATAGCTTTTATTACTGGCTTAATGACATGATCACATCTAAGATTTTTGGCACAAAGAACTTGTTGGTGAATGATACAGTGAAGTTTAATAGCTTTGCCACCCTCCTCACTGACTTTGTTACAGACAAGTGTTACAAGTCCACTATGCTCACCAATCAGTAATAATTCCATATATTTTTTTCCAAGGTAGTTTAATGTATGTCATTGACTTAGCACAAACAGAAGTAAATAAATCTTTTCCCTTTGTTTGGTCTTTAAGACTCTAAAGGTCAAGAAATTCTTCACTCACACACATGTCATCATTAACTCCTCTTTAAAAGAAGTTGTGGACTGTCAGATGCATCAGTGCTTTCATCCCAGGCTATCGAAAAAAAGTCTTTTTTTTCTGCTTTTGCAAAATGTGTTCAATATAACAAAAGCCGAAAATGTTGTTTCAAAAATTGTGATACAAAAAAATTATTTAAAATTTTTAAGTTCACCGACGCATTATTCGTTTCCACTTCCTAGTCGACGAATAAAATAAAATAAAATGACGTCATCAAATTTTACGGTAGGCCTTCAATGTTTTAGTACAATTAACTTCATCGGGTTTTAAAACAACCAATTTCCACATTGTTTAAAAAAATAATAATCACAGATTTTCGCCATCATTTGACATACTCGAAACAGTACAAAATTTCTATTTTTCTAATAAATATACCATCTTTACAGAAATAATACGTCAGTTAATTAATTATTTCAAATGAGGCCGCGGGCCAGTTAAAATGGCTTCACAGGCCGGTTTTGGCCCGCGGGCCGGACTTTGGACATCCCTGATCTAAAGCTATGTGAACGATTGTTCAGCTCGGCTGGTTATATTGTCAATAAGACCCGCTCGTCACTTGAACCAAATAATGTCAATACACTTGTCTGTGTTGTTGGTTAAAAGATGTCACATAAAGAAGACATTCCGGTGTTATTTCGATTTTTTGCAAGTACGTTTGATAAATGTTACTTATGACTCCATAACTTTTAATTTTTGGCTTTAATCGAAATTAACGATTAATTAATCGTTATTTTATAAATAGTTACCGATAAAATTTAAATTAATCGATAACAACCCTAATACCCGCGACCCGCACTTTGTAGCGGGAGTGTGCTGACCCTTTTCCCCAGTATTAGTTGCTGGTTATTACATAATTTTTTGCCAAGTTATTTATCAGATTTATCTATTACCAACCATTTTGATAATATTACCCTAAAAAAGGCAACAGCTTTGTACAACTCAGCTCAATTTAAGATGCGTACACAAAAATGTGCGCACCGAAATTTGACAATAAAAGATTTTTGAAAGCGCACCGCTCAAAATAAAGTATTGGATAAAAATATCGCACCAAAATGAACTTGTTTTGAATGTCCTCATGAAGCTGTTCAATATCGAAATGAGATTTAATATTTCTCTATTTGCCTAAACATTTTCTGATATTTTAATTTATGGCTTTCGGGCAAAAGGGACAATTCCAAAAAATATACGTAAACCATCTGCAGGTTAAAATGAACCGTCCTGCCAAATTTGGTCCCCATCCGTCATTTGGTTTTTCCGTGATTTTGAAAATTACAGTCCAAAAGTGAAACATAAAAAGATACAAACACCAACTGAGCTTTACATATTAGATAAGATAATTAGAGGAGTAATGAATGTTGAAAATAAAAAAATTAAAAAGTCTTAAAATAAACTTTAAAATTTTAAATTTTATTCAAATGCTAACAATATTTAAGTTCTGCACTTTTTTCAAGTGCCTGGTCCACTGGACACATTTTTGCTCATAGATATCCAAAATAACTTTACACCAAACGAATCTAAGCATGCTTAAATTTAAAATATTGTTTTTTTTAATATATCTTAAAATCATTATGTGATAAAATTATTAAATTTATTTCTCCTTTATATTATATATTGATGTATTTTTAAACATAGGCACATTTACATTTTTCAAATGGACAAGTTTAGTAAAAAAAAATTATAATAAATAAGGTGTATCTTAATTAATTCATGAACATTTTTTATAACAGTATCTTAACTTTGGAGGATTAGACTGAAATTAATAATAAGACCTTGCAAATTAGGTGAAACATTTTTAAGTATGAAAAAAAAACATATGAAAAACTTGAAGTTTTCAGTTCTTATAATTGTGTATTTAAATTTAAAAAATCATTTTTCTAAAAATACTACACAATTAGAGGCGAATAAAAAGAAGAATCATGTTATATTAAATCATGTTATATGTTACTTATCAAAGTTTTTTGGCATCCTGTTAGGCTCACATATACCATTTTCATGTAACCATTTTGTTATTACCCAGCCTGATTGCAGTCCTAACCCAATTAAGTCATTTATATTAACCTATTAATTCTTCAACACAAATATAAACATTAAGCAAATGGTATTCAAAATGTAGTGAAAACAAGGTGGCATAGTTGGAGTATAAAAATATAATTGTGTGACATAACAGTGTGATAAAAGTACAAAATCAAGTTTGGTATTTCTATATATATACCTCCTGTGTGTGAGGTTTACCAGTTCAGTTCACAACCAGATTACAAATTTAAGTTTAAAAATGAAATGAAATAAAAAAATTAAGAATGTCGAGTTTAAGTCTTGTATAAAAATAATATTTGAATTGCTTAATACATATTAATTGATTATGGCTTTTTCTTATGCCCTGAAAGACCAAATGAGATATATTATGAATTACTTCTGGTAATCCTTTGGTGGATGAAAAGCTCTTAAAAAACAAAATATAATATTTATGACCATTAAAGTTAAAAAAAATTTAGTTCATGGAATTCCTTTTTGCATTACAAAAAAAACCCAATTATCTGATGGTAGTTTTCCTCCTCCCCTCGCCACAAACTTTTAAAATTTTATTAAAATGTTTAGATCTCTATATTCACAGCCTATTTCTAATGCAGCACAACTTAAAAGGAACATTGGTCATAGACATTGAATAGGAATTGTTATATCTTTTATGTGAATATGAGCTGAGACACAATTATTGAGCAGTTCATGGTCTATATCCTTCAAGAACACTGGCAACAACTGCCTCTATATCTTCAACATTGCCTGGATCTGAATCTGTCAATAGCGTCAAAAGTTCATGAACATTTTGATGAAAAGATGTCAAAATGTCAGTTTGTATGCTAGCATCCTTGACTTTCTGTGAGTTTCCACTGTTGGCTGAGGATAGAGAAATCAAATATCAAATCAGCATTTAAAAGTTAGAGCTTAGGATTAAAACAAACAAATAAAAATAGCAGAATATTTGATTTATGGTTGCTAATAATAATGCAAATAAAATAGATGTTCAAAGTTAAAAAAATCTGGCAAAATGGTCATGAATATGGAACAAATCTGAATTATTTTAGCATAACTGTAAATGAGCAGTAGTTATTTGGTCTCAAGACTTATGAAAATAACAGCTGAAAAGATAGTGAACAGATGGATCTAATAATTACTTTTTGGTATCTGTTGTTTCAAAACAATTTGTTTATTCATCGGACTCTTACTTACTTATTAAATTGTGTGCTGTCAGGTGTTGATTGCTTGAAGTAGTTGGCTTGGTAAAAGCTTGTTTTTTTCTCTTCATGATGGATGCCAAAATATTTTTAGCAGCATCTTTAGGATGCTTTTTAGTATCCATATGTGCTTGCTTTGGTTGAGGGGCATCATCATCTCTGAATACACATTGAAATACATCACTGAATACACATAGGAATACATGACAGAATACACATAGGAATACAAAACAGAATACACATAGAAATACAGGACAGAATACACATCGAAATACATCACTGTATGCACATTAAAATACATGACAGAATACACATTGAAATACATCACTGAATACATATTGAAATACATTACTGAACGCACATTGAAATACATCACTGAATACACATTGAAATACATCACTGAATACACATTGAAATACATGACAGAATACACATTGAAATACATGACAGAATACACATTGAAATACATCACTGAATACACATTGAAATACATGACTGAATACACATTGAAATACATGACTGAATACACATTGAAATACATGACTGAATACACATTGAAATACATCACTGAATAAACATTGAAATACATGACAGAATACACATTGAAATACATCACTGAATACACATTGAAATACATGACTGAATACACATTGAAATACATGACTGAATACATATTGAAATACATTACTGAACGCACATTGAAATACATCACTGAATACATATTGAAATACATTACTGAACGCACATTGAAATACATGACTGAATACACATTGAAATACATGACTGAATACACATTGAAATACATGACTGAATATACATTGAAATACATGACAGAATACACATTGAAATACATGACAGAATACACATTGAAATACATGACAGAATACACATTGAAATACATGACTGAATACACATTGAAATACATCACTGAATACACATTGAAATACATGACAGAATACACATTGAAATACATGACAGAATACACATTGAACTATATGACTGAATACACATTGAAATACTTGACTGAATACACATTGAACTACATGACTGAATACACATTGAAATACATGACAGAATATACATTGAAATACATGACAGAATACACATTGAAATACATGACTGAATACACATTGAAATACATGACTGAATACACATTGAAATACATGACTGAATATACATTGAAATACATGACTGAATACACATTGAAATACATGACTGAATACACATTGAAATACATGACTGAATACACATTGAAATACATGACAGAATACACATTGAAATACATGACTGAATACACATTGAAATACATGACTGACTACACATTGAAATACATGACTGAATACACATTGAAATACATCACTGAATATACATTAGAATACATCACTGAATACACATTGAATGCACATTGAAATAAATCATAAAATGCACTTTGAAATACATGACTGAATACACATTGAAATACATTTTAATACACATAGAAATACATTACTGAAGTATTTGCCTAAAATCTCCAACAATTTCAGCTTTAAATTAAAATTCTTTGTTCAAATATTGCTTAATTATGTGGTAATTAGTTTTATATAGCATAAAAGTTGAAAAGTTAAACAGGTTCCTGTTGTTATCTGTTAATTTCCAATTTCTTAAGGAGCAATGTTACTTCAATTACTTCAAAGGAAATCAATCTGTAGTCAATATGATAATTAAACGAGTTACAGATTTTTAAAAAAATAAGAATCACAACTTATCTCCATGTAGTTTTATAAATTCAACTTACAGTTTTATAAGCTCAACTTACCCACTTATGGAAGTCGAAGATATTTCCGATGGGTCATTGGACACATTCTGATAAAGACCAAATGTTTAAACACACAAAGTCACAATTTATCTTAATAATTCTCAAAAGGCACAATAAAAGTACTAATTACTATTGCCTCTAATTTCTTTCAACCACATTATGGTTTATTGTTGTATCAAGAGTCAATTATAATATGAGTTAATGTAAACAAACTTATTTAAAATTACAGCATTTATCAGAAAGGAGCTAAATTCTTTTCAGTGTCAGGTCAATTTAATTACATATTAATGTACACAAAATTATCTTTCAACTTGATCAATCAATTAATGTAGTGTATAAATGTTCGTACTCCATACCTTTCTCTTCTGTGCAATTTTCCTTAAATGAAAAGAGACCAAAAACATCTTTTTAAGATCAATAAATATGTAGAAGTAGAAGGAGATTCAAAGTAAGGCACCTACTATTTTATTATTTTAAAAAACACAGTAATCAATGAGACAATGGCTGGCTTGAGTGATAAGACAGTAAGCAATGAGACAATGGCTGGCTTGAGTGATAAGACAGTAAGCAATGAGACAATGGATGGCTTGAGTGATAAGACAGTAAGCAATGAGACAATGGATGGCTTGAGTGATAAGAATAAGCAATGAGACAATGAATGGCTTGAGTGATAAGTCCTGGTTTGAGAGCATAGGCTTATCTAGACTCTGAATAGTAATGTCATGAGATGTGTAGGTAGACATTTGTTGTCACGAGATGTGTAGGTAGACATTTGTTGTCATGAGATGTGTAGGTAGACATTTGTTGTCACGAGATGTGTAGGTAGACATTTGTTGTCACGAGATGTGTAGGTAGACATTTGGTGTCACGAGATGTGTAGGTAGACATTTGGTGTCACGAGATGTGTAGGTAGACATTTGGTGTCACGAGATGTGTAGGTAGACATTTGTTGTCACGAGATGTGTAGGTAGACATTTGTTGTCACGAGATGTGTAGGTAGACATTTGTTGTCATGAGATGTGCAGGTAGACATTTGTTGTCATGAGATGTGTAGGTAGACATTTGGTGTCATGAGATGTGCAGGTAGACATTTGTTGTCATGAGATGTTTAGGTAGACATATGTTGTATAAGGTCAAAAGGTAAAAAATGATAAAAATGTGGTCTGTATGAACACTTGAAATAAAGTTGAGTAGAAAAAGTATATATTATATTCATATATATATGTTTGGCTCAACAGATTCAGTAGAACTCAATGTAGCAGGTATGACAAACAGTTTGGTCTTTGAGAAAAACGTGTGCATTAGGTGCAGAATGTATTTTTGTATGCTGTCAAGTGGGGAGAATTAAGAAATAGAGCATATGCGGCTTGTAGCAGAAAATACATTGATGATTGTAAAATATGCAGGGGTCAAAGGTTGATGTATTTTGCCAGTGTGTAGTCTTAAATAAGGAGTGTAGAAAGTATTGAAAACAATCCCTCCATAGTTGATCCTTGGAGGTTTTTTTTTCTCAAAATTTCAAGGACGAAATCAAGGGGTCGACTTATACATGCGTAACTCATTTTATAAATGCATGAGTTTACTGTAGTGATTGTTGGAGAAATGTAAAATTCCACTTTTCAAGTGACAAATCAGGGGTTGAACTCAATATCAACATATACTCATGTATATACAGTAGCGGCTGGATAGCGAAGTCAGTAGTGCGCTCGCCTCACAAGTTGAGGTCGAGGGATCTAGCCCCCGCAAAGCCACATTATAAAGATTGATAAATGACTATTGCTAAAATTCCAACGCTGACTTGGAGAGGAGATGGTTGCCACCAAGTCTACCAAGCCCCAAGAAATTTCAAATGGAAACATTAGAACCTCCTACGACCACGCCGCCGTGGGACCAAATAAAAAATACAGTAGTTCAAATCAATTCTTCCAAACTAAACATTTCTCTCTAAAGAATCAGAAATATTCTTGTTCAAAGTTTCATTATGAATGGTGAAGATTTGTTTTAAGTTTAATTATGAATACTCAATAGATTTGAGAATGATATACTTCATACACAGTGTATACATGTTCTGTAACAGATAAGATAAAATACATGTTCTGTAACAGATAAGATAAAATACATTTTCTGTACTCACTTTCTCCCCATAGGAGCGGGTGTAGAGATATCAGGTAATGAAGATGAAGCAACAACTGCATTTAGTGCAGTCTGAAATATCGTTGTTAAAAATTATTTGAAATACTTTATCTTCTATTATGGTATTTGACAATAGATTAATTATGATGAAAAGGTTACAGGTACAAAATCATCTTAAATCTGGAAAGGCAGGGGGAAAAAAAGATAATAAACATATAATTCCCATTCCAAATTCTTTATTTTAAAAAATCCAAAGAGCTCCTTTTTATTTTCTAGATAAAATGTTAAAAATGTAAAAGCAAGTAAATTCTTAAACATGTCTTACATTATGAGCAACCATTTTCTTATTGTATGAAAATTAATATGCAGCACTACTACTTCATAAGAAACAAGTTCTTTTAAATAAAATGTTTGAGAGCTTGTTTTAAATCAACATACAATGATACCTATTAATATTGTAACTTTAATGCAAAAACTTAAACTTTGATTTTTAGAAAATACCTACCGCATTTTCTTGCCTCTTATTCCAAATGTTTCTATAATGAAAAAAGCAAACATTTCCTTATAATTTAAATCATACCATTTTAATATTTATGCTCCCTAAGAAAAAAGGAAATCTGACATTTTAAGTATTCAAGATAATTACATTTTTCTTTTGGAAAGCATGGTCAATATTTTTTTTAATTATGTATAATTTAAGAAATTTATTTGAGTTTTTCAAATTTAAAAAGTATACACAAAAATAATGCTATACTACAAATTGGTTATAAAATATACAAGATTTTTTTAAAACTTCATATTGATAATGCTTTGAAAAATACATATTTTTAGCCATTTAATTTTTTTTTATTCCAAACACAGGTTTGTTTATAACATCAAATATAATCTTACTTTGCAGCAGTCTGCGTTGGTAGGTGGATAGACAGAGGCAAAAGATTTATCTGCTCGGGTTTAGCCTGGTTACAAACAAGATAATAATAATGAATATTTGAGGGCTACTGTATTTGTTCTCTTTAGGTATTTTTCATAATAACACAGTATTAATTTTATACTAATTTGTTAGTGATAGGGGACCATGTATCTATCACTATCACATTGACAAGAAATCGAATTTCAAGCATCCTCCTTTTTGTGTTATCGATACAAGCAGGTTAAGAGAAAGTATGAGGTGGTCAGGCAACAATCTTATTTTGCTTTTTTAAAATTACTGTTAACTTTTTTTTTATTTTAAGTAGTTTATGACAGACAGCCACTTTAATTCAGTGAGACAAGAATAATAAACTCCTTCTGTGAAAACTCAACAGAGTTTTGATGCTGGAGTTTCAGACATTGAAGCACAACTTGTACGTAGAATGTCTTTAAAAATTAAACTAAACCAACGTTTAGGGGCAACAAAATCTCAGCAACCAAACACAAAACATCTGAATTTTACCAGGACAACAATGGCTAAATTGAATTAGCAACAGTGACATAACTGTAACTCTGTGACAGAACAAATTTAAATTATATCTATCACGAATGTATGTTCAGTATACTATTATCCACATAATTCAGTTTATGAGCAGAAATTTGACAGCTTCCACAAAAGATATTTATATTGCATGGATGTTTTAGAATGCTCCTAAATGTGTAGCATGATCTCCACTTATACCTAGATGCATTTTCATTGGTTAAATGATATACATATGTAAGAAGAATGGAGGATGGCAGCATTTCAAAGAGTTTGCTGTCTAGAGATTTGGTAGAAGGGGCAAGACTTATTGGATGGTCACTCTTCTGATTTAAGTTTAAGGAGATTTGAAAAAGAAACATTAAGAAAGCCAATATTTAATCAATGAATCTGAGACCATAGCTGAGTAACATATTGGCTGGCAAGTAGCAGTGAATGAGGGAGTCAATAATGCTGAAGATCTACAAAACAAAACTCTTGCAACAAAATAACCCAGCATCCTCATTTCATTTGTGAGATCTGCATCCAATGCTGCCATTTCCCAATAACCCCCGTACCTTAGTCATTTATAGAAGTTTTAATGGTTAATCTTTGGCCTCTTGAAATTAGGACACAATAAATCAACCTTTAAGAAAAGAACTAACACACTTTAAAATGTAACCATCAATCGTAATTAACTCAGTCAAATTTGAACATACCTGTGAGACATTAACTTGCTTGTTTAAGTTTAAGACTTTCCTAGTGAAAAGTTAAAGAATATTTATATTATTTTTAAAAGCATAAGAGCTTGGATTTAAAAATAAAAACAAATTTGTATAAACCCCATCATATTCCTAGTAGCAGATGAGATACACTAAAATTTAAACTACTTTGTTTAAGACTTCTTTTACCAAGGTTTGAATAACATAAATTTTTCAGACATTTAAATTTCAAACAATATGTATTCAATCTTATTCTTTCATTCTCCCTCCACCTAGTCCAAAAGATTTAACTAGACATACAGAATGAAGGACCCTGAATATTGATTTAAAATGTTTAGGCTTGAAAAAGTATATCATAAAATTTATTTAATAATATATTAAATGTTTCTCCCTTTAAACGAATACTTTCTAAAGCATTTTTTTAAATAAAAAAAAATAATATTGTTCTCACTCAGCTGCAGCTGGTGATGGTAACTTTAATAAGCCAGCATCATTACTTTCAAACTGTTAAAAAGTTCAATTTAACATATTTGAATTAAAATATTTTTTTAAATTTAATATCAATTTTTAAAATTATATTTCATTTAATTACATAATAACTAGCGATTAGTTACAACTGATGCTTTGAGAAAAAAAAATCTGGATTGAGTTAAAAGCTCAGTAGAAAATGTCTATGAAAAATCTACTAAGTTTGTCAACAAATTTTAAGCAATTCTTGAATGGATCAACTGCCAAAATTTTAAAATCCACTCAAATGATGCAAGTTCAAAATATTTCAACCCCTACACAAAACTTTTTCAACTTTATTTTGCTAAAATATTTAAATATTATTTAGTGGACAATATTATTTTTTAGATCTTCCAACCGTGGGAAGCAATGTATATAAGTTTGAGTTTAATAACATTAATATGTGTACGATTGTTTTAAAAAAAACAAAAAAAACAAAGAAGTGTTAAAAACTGCCTTTGTATGTTTATTAAATTTATAATTATTTCATACTCACTGATCTTCTCTTTTGTACACTTCTCCTGGAGAAAAAAACAACAAAGACAGCTACACACAAAAATTGCATAAATATTACAGTGAAATTTTAAGCTTTGAGCTCACTTAAAGAAAAAGACTTTTGTAAAATTAATTTTTAAAATTTAAATAGTAATTTTTTTTGTTTTCTAACCCTTTAGCCTTTCCTGTGTCTTCATGATCTGGTTCCTCCACAGTATCACATCGACTGTTGGTACCAAATAAATGAGATGAAAAATGCAATTTTCACGTTATTTTAAATTTGTTTTAAATTTGATCAGTGTAAGCTTAAAGATATTTTTTATAATATTCTATAAATACACTTACTTACTATGTATTTGGTATTTTTCTCTGAGATCTTTACATGAAGATCTTTTACTCTATATATTGAACTTTAATATTTCATACAAAAAAATTATTATTACATAGCAACCTCTACAAAGTGAATTTCAGTTATAAATTTTTTATATTGACTAATCACATTTAATGTGTCAACACAATAAAAAAATTTGAATTTTTAAAAAATTGAAATTTTTAGTTAATTTTACTTGTATAAGCTGTCAGGATTCATGTGGCAATACCACAATTCTGGAAGAGAGCTCTTCTCTGTTCCTTGTGGCAAGCGACGCCACTTGAAACACTTGTCACAGTGTACCCACACCCAATCTGGTAGCTTTCTAAAGGAAAATAATAAATATTTGAACTGCAATTTCATAAAATCACTGAATAAGATGTACACATAAGGCATATAATTCCATAGGAATCTTATTCATTGATTCAAATTGATTCTTAGTATCCAGTCTTTATCAGTTTTATTTTTCAAATGATTGTTTTAAATCCAGAAATTTCAATTTGGACATTATTGATGTTTGTGCCACCTGTTGGTGTTGAGCAAAAAATAAGTAATAAAAACTTGAACATATATTTATGCCACTTAAATAGTAAAAGTTAAAGCTAGTCTTGAGGTTAATGAATCAAAGACAATATGTATGGAAATCTCTGTAAACAGACATACTGGTGACATCAAAATATATGGTAGTGTCTGAAAACAGAGATACAGTTGACATCAAAATATATGGTAGTGTCTGAAAACAGAGATACAGTTGACATCAAAATATATGGTAGTGTCTGAAAACAGAGATACAGTTGACATCAAAATATATGGTAGTGTCTGAAAACAGACATGCTGGTGACATCATCAAAATAAAACAAGCCATCTTCAAGGAAGTTTTAAAAAAACCAGATATACAACTATGATTAAACCTAATATAAAGTATACAAGTACAGCTTTGTCCTTTATCGAGGTTAGGAGTCTAAGCATTAGGGTGAAAGCCATGTATTTATCCGAAAGGAGGAACGTGGTAAAAATAATGGATATAGGCTATAGTTGATGATAACATATATCTGGGCGTCAAAGAGCTCAAATGAATGGCATACTACTACATGTAGTGCATTGCCAATTAAAATCACATACTTTTATTTGTCTGGTATGTTATCTGGTATTCCATTATTTTCATTTTAAAAAATGTTACACAAAAATGTCAGTTTTTCTATGATTATCTAATATAAAAGATATCTGTAAATTAATTTTCTTTTTTTCTGAATGACCCTTTTTTGGTAGTTTTAAAATTTCTAAAAATGTTAATGCATCACAAAGCATCAGCTCATGGTACTCCTCTAGATCCATACAATACAAATAATTTTTAGGCTCCCGGAAATAGTTTATGCCAGGGGTGGGCAAACTACGGCCTGCGGGCCGCATGCTGCCCACCAGAGCATATTATGCGCCCGTAGACATGTACATGTTGCGATCTTATGTCCATGTTAATTTTTTTGTTGAGGATTTTAGCTATATTTAAAAAAAATTATTTTGAGTACATGTATTTGATTCGAATCATGGGATATTAAATTGGTTTAAAAAACAAACAAACAAACAAAACTCAAAACAAAAAAATCAGGACAAATGTCATGTTTTTAATGACGAATGGACCGGTATATAATGCTTCACGAGCGTTGGCATCAAAGCAGTCTGCTTGCTTTGCCGTGAGTGTGTGAGCGTTTTTAAGGAGTACTACTTAAAAAGACACCACCAAAAACATTTGGATTTCGGGAACAATTTAACGTTCAATTTGAACGAAGAGAGAAAAAGGAATAGCCAGGAGTTGGTTCATAGTTTAAAGAAGCAGCAAACTGTTTTCACCAAACAGTCTTTAATACAAGATGCTGCAAACAAAGCCAGTTTGGTGCAGTTCCATAAGATTGAAAACCGAAGCAAGTCTTTTTCTGACAGCGAATTTATCAAGAAATGCTTGTCAGATGCAGCAAACATCATGTGTCCAGAACAGAAAACACAATTTGATAGCATTTATTTATTAAGGAGAACTCTAGTCAAGTGTGTTGAAAAATTAGTGACAATTTGATGCACCAACTTCGAGATGCAAGCAAAGACTTTTTGTGGTACTCTCTTATTGCGTTGGGCAAAAGTACTGATTTACAGGGCGCAGCTCAATTGTTGGTATTTATACAGGGAATAAACACTCGTTTTGAGCTTACCGTAGAATTACTTAATGTTGAGCCACTCAAAGATACAACTACAGGCCAGGATTTATTCAATGCTGTTGAGAACTGTGTTGAAAGAACTGGGTTGGTGTGGAACAAGATATCAAGTGTAACAACCATTGGAGCGTGTGCTTTGACTAGAAAAAACGTAGGTCTTGTGAAGTTGTTTTAAAAAATAATTAAAGAAGACCTGACCATACGCTCTTACCTCTCCACTGTTTCATACATCAGCAAAGTCTTTGTAAAGCTAAGTTGAATATCAAGCATTATTGATATTATTGACATTATTGAATGTTATTGACCCAGTTGTCAGTGTGACAAAGCTCATAAGAGCCAGGGCACTTAACCACAGGAAGTTCAGAACACTGCTTGAAGATTTGGAAACTGAATATTATAATATTATCTACCAAAGCAGTGTCCGCTGGCTGAGCCTGGGCAAGATATTAAGGCGGGTGCGTGATCTCAAGGAAGAAATAGTTATGTTCCTGGAGATGAATGGTTTTGTTTGTGACTTTGTTACTAATATTGTTAATGAGAAGTGGAAGTCAGACTTCATGTTTGCTGTTGACATTATGGAAAAGTTAAATGAAACGCATGTCAAACTTAGGGCAATAGCTTGTTTGCCATCTTCCTGTGCTGAAACAGAAAACCATTTCTGGTGAAACGGCTGACAATTACAAGGCTCGGTTGGATGCCTTGGTCGTGGAATTTGAAAGGAGGTTCCAAGACTTCAAGAACCTCGAACCACTCTTCAACATCCTCATCTCGCCATTTAGTTCAGAAGCTGATTCAGCCCCAGAGGATATACAGTTAGAGCTGATTGACCTACAAGCAGATTATAACCTAAAGGAGAAGTTCAAGTCAGTTCTTCTGCTGGAGTTTTATGACTGTTTGCCAGCCGCAGCATTTCCACACTTAAAAAACTTTGCAGACAAAATTGTGTCACTATTGGAAAAAAACTTTTTTCGCTATTTGGGTCCACATACATCTGTGAGCAAGCGTTTTCTTAGTTTCGAAAATAAACAAATTTAAGAACAGATCAATGTTGACTGACAGCAATTGGAATGCAGTCATGCGAATCACAACCAGTAAACTGGTTCCACAGTTCAAGAATATTATCCAAAATTGTGAACAGTTACATACTTCTCATTAATTATAATTGCACTCTATGGTTAGCTTATATGTAAATTATGTTCCTACTTCTTCATAGTTATCATGACAGGTAACAATGAACTTTTGTTGAAATAATAATGAATAGTAAAATCTTATTATCAAATTAGAAACTGTGTCAGTTGTTCTTTTAAAATCTAATGTACATGTGTAATAGACTGTGAATGTGAAATAAAATAACGTACATGGTTATAATCATTAATTCATATTTTATACGTTGTAAATTGTAATTGAAGTAGACAAAATATATATGCGGCCCGCCTCTATGACGATACAATTTTCAATGCGGCCCTCCATAGAAAAAGTTTGCCCACCCCTGTTTTATGCCAAAACTCAAAACAATCTATTTTTGAAGATGGCTTTGCAACATCAATCAATGAAACAATGAAATTTGGCTAAGTCATGACTCAAGTTGTGCCAACTGGCACATGTACACAATTCATGGAACACCACATTAAACACTGAATCCATTGTAAGTATTTCAATATCATGTGGCACTGAGTTGTAACAAAAACCAAGCACAATAACTTTTACTATTAGTGAGAATTTGAATCCATTACTTCTATTAACTGTACTTACTTGTTCCCTTCTTCAGTCTGGCCTTCTACATTTTTCAAGTACAGATTTAGTTTGTTCGATAATGCAGCTATGACTGAACTGTTATCATTGAATTTAAAAAAGAGGAACAAAATATATTTAAGCTTGAAAAGTAAGTTAATCATTTCATTGTGCATCATTGTTTATAAATAAGAAATTTAAAATCGAGTTAGAAACTATTGGTAGTCCCATTAAATTAAGGGCTACATTTTTTTGAAGCAATTGTTTACTTATTCAAGAAAATGCATTTGTTCATTTTTCAACAACAAAATAAACTTTTACTTTGATTCTTATAAAATTAATTTATTAATTATCATTATTTTGTCTTGTTTTCATTTTTCTTTTTGACTCTCAGTAATGTTATTTTTATTTACATAATAACAATTAAAACATTCTCAAGACATATTATCAACTGAAAAGGAACACTTTTAACAAAGTGAGCAATTTTTATTTACTTATAATTTCATCCTTCATAAAATCTTGCTTGTTGTGTGTGGGGGTCAGCATGTCCACTTGTACTACACCTACCACATCGACACCACGGCCAGTATTCTGAAGTACAACAAGAACAAATATCTTTAAGGATTAAGTACAACGCTATAAGAAGCCTCTGATCCACTTTGAATCAAAACTCATGACAAGTTTTCACCAGTTGGGAAGCACAATATCATACCACTCTTCAATTTCAAAGTGCACCTGTTTTCATGTTTGTTCACGTCAATTATGATAGAAGTTATTGTCGGGTGCATAAATAAGATATTTGTTTAAACTATTTTTTTATGAAAGTAAAAGCAATATAGTTAGGCCAAATCTTAAGAGCCAAGCATTGAAATATTGTGTAATTTATATATCGATTCTAGAATACCAACTATTATTATAATTCACCTGTTTCTGACATCCAACTTTTTCATATGCTTTAATTAACCTGTTCCTGTGGTACAGCATAATGCCATAATCCTTTGATGGGCCTTCTTCACAAGTATAGCCAAATGTCATGTCAACCTTTGGGATCTGATATTGATGGAATAACAAAAGAAAAAGAAATGAAGAGAATGACGAATATTATTGTTGCAACTGACAGGCAGTGTTTCCCCAGAGACAAAAAAAAGTTTTGAAAAATCCCATTTTTATTTTAAACAAGAACAAATCTTTATTAATAACTGTGAAGTGGACTGCGAATGTAACAAAAATGGTAAAGTTTGAAGATGAAAGATGAGGTTTGAACAACTTACTCACACACAATACGATGTTAATGACATTCATGGCTAAATCCCCATCTAAAGCCGTCATTTCTCAGATCACTCTCCTACTAACTAAACACATTCTGGTGGGGGCTTGAGCTTAAAATATTAAAACTAGATGAGAATGATGGCATCCAGCTTCTTCTGCCAGGCAGTGCCATTGCTTAAAAAAAGGACCCTCCCATCTCTAAGAGCTCTCCTGTCACACCCAGATGCCCTACTGTTTAAAATGCCAGGCTGCAATGCCGGTATTTTATTTCTTGTTATTGGTGTCTAGCCTTAAGAAAGACTCAATATCTAATCTTATCTTGTACAGACACTTCTTATATACAGAAGATTATTGCATCATACCCTTATCCGTGGTTTTTATATTGGTTTTGTGTTGGTTTCTCCGGTTTGATCAGGCAACCCATTCCACGCCCGAATTCAGACAGGAACAACAAGAATTTGTATATATGTGCTCTTGCATGCAGAATGAGAAAAGTATTTTTATTCCTATTTCTATCTGAGCAATGTATTAGATTATCTTTGTGTTGTATTTCTAAATTAGAATTAATTGCCTTATGTATGATTACTACTTTGCTCTTTGTTCTTCTAACCTCTAATGTTTCAAGGTTTAATGGTTTAACTAATGGTGTTACTCTAGTCAGTTTTTAATATCGTCCAGTAATGCTCTTTTTGAATTTCTTTTACTTTATCTGTTTTCTTTGGTGGGTAAGTCACATACAGAAGATGTATATTCTAGTACAGGTCTTACCAAAGTAAGGTAGCATTTTCAATTTTATATTCTTATTACATCAGTAAAAGTTTTCTTTGTAAGGCCAAAGTTTTTTTAAAATTTTTTAATAACTTCATTGACAAGGGGATTACATGATACTTTCTCACTTATTATTACTCCTAAGAATTTTGCATCTTTGTTTTGGATTAGTTGTTTTTCTATGAATGAAATATTTTGCATTCATTTGTTTCTTTTTCTCTTAAAGTTAACACTTTTGACACTCCAATTTGTTGTCTTGTCTTATCTATACACACGCTCGTTCTATACAGAAGATTTTTGCGTTCACAGACCATGCCGGTCTGTTGGCAAGTGATGCAGCGTTCACAGGCCACGGTTATGAGGGTTTCATGCATTCCACAGCCGCCTTTCTTTCCCTAACTAGTGTTAGGTACCCGTTTGGAGCTGGGTGGACTCAGGGACGATTTGGGCCCCGGGAACAGATCCTTGCCTTCACATGGATTTGAACACATGATGATCAGTACGCCAGCCAAGCCCAAATCCCACTCCACCACCCTGCCCCTTAGTTTCCCATTTTATTAATTCATCTAGGTCATATTAATGTAATTTAGTAGAGAAGATTTGAATTAAAATTTTATATGGTTCAGGATTTTAAAGATTTTATTAAGTGTTGGTGCTTCAAAGACAAAGTGTATCAAAAATATTATAAAGAATAAACTTATTCAGGGAAGGGACGGGGCTGCAGAATTATGTGCTTTGGCCTAGGTCACAGAATATCTGACTATGGGCTTTATTTACTACATTTATCATACTCTCTTTTTATACAATGAACTTACATTATCACCAACACTGTCAGTAGATGAGCCATCTGATGCACGCTGAAATTTTATTTATAATTATTTACACAAGAGAAATAAATAACAATTAGATGATTTTCAGGTTGCATCATAGATAAAACCATTTTAGAATCTTTATATCCACAGCACAAATAATCTACACATATTAAAAAATAGTCACATTTCAGACTTATTTAATTGATTTTTATCTTCAAGAACACCTTACTGTCTGTCTCTCTCTCTCTTTCTATAATGTATGCCCTTGACACCAACAACCCCAGTCTTATCGAAATGGCGGTTCTATTGTGTTTTTGTATCTATAAATTGGTTCAGACTGGCTGATTTCCAAGAAACTTTCTTGAAATGAAAACCCTGATGTCATGAGCCCTGTCTAACACTTTCTATAGTTAATTGAAAGATAATGTGAATAATTACCTGACCAGTTGGTTTATAAGTAAACCTTTTAGTTTTGTTCAATGACCTTGCAATGAATTTGGGTTTTACATCATGTCCTTGAATGAGTATTTTCATCCTCGGATGAAAGTACAGAATACTGCAGTATTCCTGAGAACAATGAACTGTCAATTTGTATTTAATTACATCAAGGCAATCCTTTAACTATTTCTAACAGAAGTTTGCTGCAATGATACAGTCTTAAAAGATTAAAACTTTCATGGATCACCAAACAAAATCTGGAATAAAACTTCTTCACGTATATATTATTATGTCTGGCTTATGCTTATGTTAATACTATTTTTTTTTAATAATCTAACACAACTAATAAAATATCTTATCTAAAGAAAATGTTGGTTCTTATCAAATCAGAAATTATACAACTATTGGCTGCCTAAATAATCACTTACTTGTTACTTACTTTTAAGAATTTCAAATAGACTTAATTTGTTCTAAATATATGTTGATATATATAAATTGTTCAACGTTTTTTTTTATTAAAAAAGGAAAAGTTGACAAAATAATTTGTTTTCACCAGCCATTTATACTGCAACTAATTTCTACTGTACTTGAGCAGATGGGAGGGCCTAAAAACAAAATATCAGTCTATATAAAATAACTATAAATAATAAATAACTGTTAATAATAAATAACTGTAAATAATAAATAACCATCTATATATATAATTCTCTTCATGGGACCATGCGAGGCAAGCAAGCTGCAAGTATGTGCAACCAAGCATGACGAATGACCCTCGCTCGGGTCAACTAATCACTGTTGGCAAGCGTGGTGTGATGGAAAAAATTGAGTGGGTGGTAACAAAACTCTTGCGTTCACTTGCCGTTCACTTGCATTGTACCTACGCAGAAATGTGAGATTCGTAGTGTACTGGTTATCACGTCCGCCTCATACGGGGAGGTCCTGGGTTCAAGCCCCAGCGAAAACATTTTTTTTTAATTTTTAAAAATGTCTGTTTGTGCCCGTTCTTTTACCCCTTTATTGCCAACACTAGCTGATCCACAGCGTAGCATACGCTGCTAATGATTTAGTGATGGGTGAAGACTTCCTGAAAGACACAGTTGTCAAAATGGGGTGGGTTTGGGCAAACGACTGTGAGTGAATGAAAAGAAGGAACTCTGGAGAGACCTGCGGCGTAGCATACGCTGCAGACGCATACGCCGCAGACTTGCTCATCATAGACATTGCAAAGAACATTTGGGGGGGGGTGAGAGTACAGACACAAAAATAGCAGCACTAAGTAAATAAAAAATAGCGAGTAAACGTAAAGATATGCACACTGAGGTTGTTGTTACCCGCCTCCCAATTTATTTATACTACCATCCCTTAAACATAAACTGTGATTGGCCGACCCTAGCGAGGGTTAGTCATATTTAGGGTTGTTAATTGCGTGTTGTTGTTTTCTTTTTTTTTGGAAACTGATTATCGATTACGTAACTCCGATTTTAAACCGATTATCGTTTTATAGCTGACTTCATAGAAGTTAGGGGTGTACCGAATTTCGCCTGCAAATGTCTCGAAACCAACAATGAGTTGGCAGTCCCCGCAACCGACATTCACTCGCGTTGTTTTGATTTCTTCGTGCTGTAGTTTGTGTCCATTCTTTCCCCACTTTCTTTGCACTCTCCATGAGCAAGTCTGCGGCGTATGCTACGCCGCGAGGCGTCTAGTAAATAATAAATAACTTTATTATTTATAGTTATTAAATAGTTATTAAAGAGCAGTTTCATGGAAAAAGTTTTATATTATAACACAAAATTACATATGCACCAGAAACTATTTATGCTACCATCAAACATAATGCAGGTCAAGTAAATTATTAATTACATAGTATTGGCTGTTAATCAGTAATGGCTGTTAACGTAATCCTAAAACATAATCCAATCTGATCAAATAATTAATTCAACAGTTTGGCCCATTATGTTACCTGGAACAAAATCTGATTATTCCAGTCATTTAACACTCTGATGTCAAATTTGCTTTGAAATTGCAAACTGTTTTTTACAATGTTTTAAAAATTTTAGTACAAAAATTCCTTGATGTTGCCTAATTAAACTTTTAGTCAAAATAAATTTAAAAACTTTAAATATCTACAAAATAAAAAGTGTTTTTTTAAATGAAATAAAGACAAAAAAATACATTTTAAATGACTTCATTATGTTAAAAATGAGAAGAAGATAAATCAGTCACTTACTCTAAGGGAGTGCTTGTATTCAGATGAATTTTGTTTAATAGGCCTGTTATCTGGAGTTTTTTGACCAGCTAAATGAGTTTCTGGACATCTGATATCTGTAGGATCACTTGAAAAATCTAACTCGGTCAGTCCATTTCCCATGCTGTAATAAATATAGTACTGACTGTTAACTTGGGTTGTTAGTCTCCCATCTATGAAACATTTGCATGAATATGATGAAAATTAATATTAATAAATATAAATAATATACACCAAAAATTTCAAATGTTCATAATCATAAATCTCTCACTTAACTTTGTTCATGTTATTAAATTCACACAAAAATGACTAATTGGTTAAATTATTATAAACAATAACATGATTTATAATAAACTCACGTCTTTAGATTGTAGAGGATGATTTTAGTACCAGTAGTTGTTAAAGATTCCCCTAAGCCACGAATTTCCTGCTTGAGTTCAATTTCTTTACCAAATGGTGAGTATTGAAGAATTATATCCAACATTTTCTTGGATTCAGAACCACCTAAGCGTTTAAGTAACCCCTGGTCAAGGATAACACTATAATTGTATGATTCAAACTATGTTTTTAGTGAATTCAAGTTTTTTATGGCTATTCGTGCAAACAATTGAGATTCAAAACTGTACAAATTTCCCATAAAAATCTCCAAAAAGAATTTAATCAAAGAATATTTCTATTGAATTGAATTATATCAATTAAAGCTGACTTTTCTAATTCAAAGTTTATGGATGAGTTTTAAAGCCCCCAAAAATTTTGACTGTTAAAATTAATTTAGCACAGAAAAACTGAAATACAATGTACATGTATTACAATTTTTGAGTGAAATGAATCTTTTTTGCTATGGCTTATCAAACATCAATAATTTCAGGGTATTTCATCAGACACTCACAAATCTTCACTTAGTGAAAGTCTCATAACTACAATTTCTGGTATTGTTAAAATTAGATTCCTCCACTTAAAATACTTAATTTAGACAATTTTTTAAAAGTTTCCAGGCTAAATAAATAATAGATTTTTTTAATTGAAAAAACATGTACCGGTAGTACTTGCATCAGTTTAAAATTACGTCATTTGAAAAGATCACATAGGATTTAAGATTCATATTGATACATATTTTTTGTTTAACACAATGCAAATAAGTTCTGAAATTAAATTCCTTAGGTGAAATTAATTCTCAAAAAAAGGGGGGAAAAAATTAAGCAATATATATTGATAAAATGGAGAGGAGAAAAAGAAAAATTTATCAAGTATGAATTTAAGTTTTTCACACTAACAAAGAATCAGAGCAATTGAAATATAATGTAAAAAAAGGATATTTTCTGGAAGTTTATATTGGATTATTGGTGCATGAACGGTTTCAGCTTTAATATTTTCCAAATATGTTTGAGATAGTAAACCTATTGAAGCACTATTTCTGGATCTTGTGATCACCAAAGCATCCTTTGCCAACCGCACGGAACCAGATTTGAAACCATTTCCATATTGGCCAATAGGTTCATAAGCATTATGTTGGTTATACTTTTCCTTTTCACAAAACCCAAAGCTAATGTGGAAATGAAAGAAATCATCAAAACTATAATATTATACTAAATTACAACAAAAATTTTAAGTATCTAATTTAAAAGCAAAAATTCATTATACAACTATTCCATGCACAGGCTGATTTTAAATATTTAACTCCTGTAATCAAAAGCTAAAGAAGTTACTTCCCATTTGATAGGACAAATTTAGTTATCATGGAAGTAGTACTGCCATTGGGAGGGAATGAGTTAATCAGAAATGTACTGCCATTGGGAGGGAATGAGTTAATACCTGTGTTGAGTTCTTGAGAGCTGACTCTTCTTTCCAAGGCGCCACTGTGGCGGGCAGTCTGAAGCTAATCACCTCGTCTTCCACCTGCAGCTCAGCCACATATGTTATTTTGATGAGTACACATGCACCGGGGGGGCAGATTTCCTACACTCACCGTAAACACATCCTGAGCGAAAAGTAAATTGTGCCAATAAGAAAACAGCGGTTAGTGTCACTTTTATAATTTGAATCGTGCTTTGTTGACAGTAGATCTGAGCTTAATGGCGTTTTTTTTAGATTGTCTCAAACTACACTGTTTTAGCTGTTAGTGTCCACAGTAAATTATTCAATGCAGCAATGGATGCAAAATAGATAATTAAAATAAAGGTGATACGGAAATTGAATTATTTAAACAGTTTAATATCACAGCTGGCTAATGAGGTTGTGTCCACCTAACACTGAATAACTGTAGGTGTAATGGACCATCATGCACAATTATTTCATGAACATTTCTCCCATTCACTAAAAACAAGTCATATTTGTTATGACTGGTTAAAAGATGTATTTTTAAGTCAGAGATTATTAATGGCTTGATACTGAAGTAAATTTTTTAATATACAGGGAGTCCTCGGTTTTGGCTTACGCTGTTTCGTGGTTACGAACGCGCCCCCATAAAAATATAAAAAATAATATTACGAGTCATTCCGTCTCCAATTTTATTAATATTTACTTTAATTCATGTGGTAAGGAATTGTTTTCTCCTTTTATAATACTTTTTAATGTCATTAACTGTTAAATTTTTTATAGTACTGTACGTACAATACTTTACAATATATATTTTCTTTTTAATGTTCCGACTTACACTGAAATTCATGTTACAACGTTTCTTAAAAAAGGATCAACGTTGTAAACCAAGGACCCCCTATATGCTTCAGTAAAGTCAATAATAAGACAAGAATCAGTTCATGATTCAGAAGTTACACCTGAAAAAATGACTTTAAACCCAACTAAAATACATTTACAATCATGTTTTCCAAAAATTTTAATCTTTTTTTATGCTCTGTTACAAACATATATCAAATAATTTTTTTTTCTTTGAAACAATTTGAAGAGTTTAACTTCTTCTGTTGCATTTAATATTGATTTTTAACTACTACTTACACACATTAAAACTGGACATTTCATCCCACAAGTCAACAATTTGTTTCATCTTACAGGTGTCTCCTCATCTTGATCCATCAGGTAAGCCCCGTGTCCCTCGCTGTTAGTCTTCTTGTACTCCCTATGGGCCACTTCCTTCTCCTTGACCTCTCCGATGATGTGTTTGCCATTGATGAAAGCCTCAAACCCACACACAGCGGCTGTATCGTCCAGTGGAAACACATACTTGGCTTCGATGGGCAAAGAGCTGTTGTTGTAATACTCTTGTAGGACAACCACCTGACAATGAAAAACTCTAATCAAATTTATATGGACGATTTTTTCTTTTAACATTAAGTATAACTTAGTGTCTTAATTTAGCTATTTCACTATTCACTTTTAACTCTTTTTCTCCGGAATTATTTTCCCCATTCTGTTAATAACTTTTTTATTATTTAACAGATAATGATATATTTGGTATTCAATTAAAGGGAAAATGATGTTTTTAGGCAACACAGACTCATGACTTTATTTTCATAAAATAATATGATTTTGTTTTAATGAAAATAAAAATTAAACATTAAAAACACCACTAAGCTCATTCCAAGTCACAAAAATCTTGATTTTTATCGAAAATGTAAGAAAATGGTGTTTTTTCAGAACTTTATTCATATTTACAGCAAACAGAAATAACTTCACATTAAAAAACAAACAAAACATTAGAGCTCAATACCCATGGTCACCCATACAGTAAAATAATAGGAAAATTGTGCTGTTTACAATGGAGCTGGAAGCTATACTATGTATTGCAACTAGAAATTATTTTAAATTCTATCCGAAATTACACTTAGTTTTAGTGAAAAGGTTTAGCAATTTTTAAACTGGACTATTTATTGTCTATATTATTATTTATGGTAGAAATATTATCAGTTCATCACGGTATTTGAGACGGGGGCAGGGCTTGTTGTTTATCAAAAGATGACTTGTTAACTTCATTACTACAACTACTAGCTACATCTAGTATAATTCATCGGCAATTTAAAATTACTATCTGAATCATCATAAAAAAATCAATACTTTTTTCTTGTACATCATCGTAGTATTTAAAATAATATTAGATCGATAACCAGATGTGCTGGTTGAATATCCATGTTTGTAAACAAACGTAAAAACGTAAATGAAAACAAGCATTTCAAATGATTCTTTTGCGGTGAAAACACATTCAAACAAAGAATTTCCTACTTTTTTATTCAAGGGAAATCATTCTAGATTACATTAAAACTAATTTTAGTTAAATAGCTAAGAAAATAAACGAAACAATTCAGTTTTAATAATTCCATGCTCCTATCGTCGATCTGTCAAAAACGTCTTTTTAAAATCAACGATGGTAACGTTGATCCGGAGAAAAAAAGTTAACTTCCATAAACGAATACATACTATCAAACATATAGTGACTACTTAATAAACTTTCCACGGACATGTTACCTGTGCCGCCAAATTTACCAGCTTAGCCCTGATGTGGACTCCTCTCAACTCTACATTGACATCTCCATTACCAATCAGACCTGGCTTGACCTTAGTGGGTCAGCAATATCTGTGACATCATTTATGGCTGATGGGGATAGATGGCACAAATCAAGTCAGCAACAGACATGAGCAAAATATATTTCCTGTTTCCTTTTATTCAAACAAAAATAATTTTATTAGCTACTTATTTATTTATCTAAACACTTTACACAAATGTCTTCAAAAGCTTAAGTCACAAGAGATAACAGCAAAGTAATCAAATAAATTTTGATGACACAACTTGTCACAACACTAGTCAATCCACAGTTTTAGCTAAAGGATCTTTTATTTCTTAAAATGAGAATGAGGAAGAATTGTTGCCATTTCAAAGCTCTGGTATGACAGTACATAGGGAGTCTGATAAAATGCAATACTGAGGTATAGTAATTACCGTATATACTCGTTCCCAAGCCAACCTTTTTTGGACAAAATCTAGGGGGAAAAATTGGGGGGTCGGCTTGCGAGCGGGTCATTAACGTATTTCTGCATGGATATTGAATATTGGTGTTGTTATTGTAGATTATCAACCGAGGTCCTTTTCTACATTTTACAAGATTCGACTGCTCTACCAGAATCTATAATATATTCTTAAACATCTGCAGTTACCTTATTTAATCATTTTATTTATTTTTGTGAACGTTTTAATAAATTGTTTTACAAATTTTGTTTTCAACAACGAATTTTAATGTACGCGTTTTCGTCAGTTTACCTAACAATTTTTTTTTAAATACCGGTAACTCTTGCATAACAAAGAGCACAAAGATAAAGATAGGCAGTACAAAGTAAACAATCATAATGACCGATTTAGCTTGTAGTTTGAAAAAAAATTGTACCATTTTGTTCAAGCTGTCCTGTTATTTTTGGGGGGGTCGGCTTATCAACGAACTGGCTATAGAACGAGTATATACGGTACTTAAAATAAAGTTATTAATATCTGCTCAATAAATGTAACATAGTTTATTATGTGAAAATATCTGAAAGACTGGGAATGATTAGAGAATTTTAAATGATTTTAATTAACCAGGATAAACATAAAGACTTACTGATGATCTCTATAGTTTCACACAATATGTTTGAGTCCATGACTTCTTCTTCCACAATAGTTTTAACTTTATCCTCTGCCAATGTGAACTCCACCAGATAACGAAGTCTTTGTTGATTGGCAGCATACACCACATATTCATCATTCTGAACCAAAAAATAAAATATTGTTGTTGTTTTTTTTTGGGGGGGCGGGGTTAGTGTTTTTTTAAACAGAAGCTCAGTTATACATTTTTCTCACTAAAGTTTTAATCTGAACAATGTTTCACATAAAAATGCAAATCAATTTTTTTTTGGTCATTTAAAACATAATTTTTAATATGAAAAAATTGCACTATGTACCAGGTAGTTTGTTAAAAATTAATCTCTTTCTGTTTTATATTTAATTTTTGGTCCTGCGTTCCATTTTGAAAGCAATAAAATTATTAATTATTATCATCTCTACAAGTCACTAACTTCAAACTTGGATAATTTATTCAACTTCTTGCTGACTCTGTGTGTACTGTCATAGCCCTCGAGGGGTGCCACCAGGTCTAAAGAATAATCAAGATACTCTTTACATTGACAAAGTGCAACCTCATTAATCAAGAGCAGACGAGTCCCTTTCGACTTGCTTGGGGAAGAATATTTGACACTTGTGCTGGAGAGTGATATAAGAGTATCTCTGTTATCAATTATTGAATGAATTATTGGTGACTTGTGCCTTTACTCTCCAGAGTATTGATTAATTATCAGTAACATGGTTCTCCTAAACATGCATTCTTTTTGACAGCAGACCATGTTCAGCCAGGCTTCTCAAGTTAGCCCCCTTTATCTCAATGACATGGGAGATAACTGACTTTTACCTGGCAGCACTGGCAAAGTAAATGCCACTGCCCAACATTCCCAAGTCACTGCATTTCCCACCAAAGTCATCAATAACAACTTTCGGCAAAAGAACCTGAAAATAAGTAATCAGCTGAATAAATTAAGGAAAAAAAATGTTAGTTATATCTTAGTCAATTATTTAGACTGGAAATTGACATTGATAGCATCACATTCAATGATTCATTTACAGTGAGTTACAATAGTTACAACTTACAAAAAAGTAACAGCCCATACCCTTATTTTTGCATTTAATAATATTAAGTACTAGACGCCCCGCGGCGTAGCATACGCCGCAGACTTGCTCACGGAGAGTGCAAAGAAAGTGGAGAAAGAACCGACACAAACTACAGCACGAAGAAATCAAAACAACGCGAGTGAACGTCGGCTGTGGGGGGCTGCCAACTCATTGACTCATTTTTGGTTTCGAGACATTTGCAGGCAAAATTCGGTATACCTCTAACTTCTATGAAGTTATCTATAAAACGATAATCGATTTAAAATCGGAGTTACATAATCGATAATCGGTTTTCCAACAACAACATGCAATTAACAACCCTAAATATGACTAACCCTCGCTAGGGTCGGCCAATCACAGTTTATGTTTAAGGGGCGGTAGTATAAAATGGGAGGCGGGTAACAACAACCTCAGTGTGCATGTCTTCACATTTACTTGCTATTTTTTATTTACCTAGTGCTGCTTTTTGTGTCTGTGCTCTCACCCCCCCCAACCCCAACGTTCTTTGCACTGTCTATGATGAGCAAGTCTGTGGCGTATGCTACGCCGCGGGTCTCTCCAGTGTTCCTTCTTTTCATTCACTCACAGTCGTTTGCCCAAACCCACCGCGGTTCAGCCAGTGTTGGCAAAAAGGGGTAAAAGAACTGGCACAAACAGACATTTTTCAAAATTTAAAAAAAAACAATGTTTTCGCTGGGGCTTGAACTCAGGACCTTCCCCGTATGAGGCGGACGTGATAACCAGTACACTACGAATCTCACATTTCTATGAAGGAACAATCCAGGTGAACGGCAAGTGAACGCAAGAGCTTTGTTACTACACACTCCCACCCCCCCACCCCCTTTTTTTTCTTTTCATCCCACCACGCTTGCCAACAGTGATTAGTTGACCCCAGCGAGGGTCATTCCTCATGCTCGGTTGCACATACTTGCAGCTTGCTTGCCTCGCATGGTCCGACGACGAAGAGAATTATATATATAGATCATTTTAAAAATTAATATGAAAATTATTTTTTAATAATTATTTAATCAATTATTTATAGGCAAACGTTATTCGCACGGTTTTGACCGTGAGAGTGATGCCGATCGATATCTAAATTCTTATTTCTAAAGTTATTACTGCTTATTATTTTTGTTGCATTGCTTAATATATCTTTTGGTTTGGAGTGTACAAAAATAATTAAACTGTCATTTTAATTGTCTTTCGAGTGACTGGATTATTAAGTGCTCCAGTGCACGTAACTTGGTATAGTATAGTATATATTAATATATTATGAAGCAACTATTAACTTTCATAGGTGATAGTGATAGCTTCATTCATAATCATACGAAACTCTGTATTTAAAGATGCTAATTATTATTATTCTGACCATAACTTGGACTGTTGGACATCAAAAATCCATTAAGTTAATTGAATTTAAAGCATGCAAAAGTGAAAGACGATAAAATGGTATAGCATAAAAATTTAGAAGTGAGAGTCTGTAACAGTGACTAACACTCAACACCAACAACTAACAGAATAATTGATTAAATAGGTATATAGTATAGGGTGGGGGGAATAATAAAATGTTTCTTGAAATGAGCCTGCTTGAGTGATCGCAAGCATCCTCACTGTGGCTGTAAAACAAAAAAAAAGAAAAACAAAAAAAATTAAGACCGTCCATGGATTGGAATTGCTTACCATAAATCATATAAATGCACTCTGTTTACATTTACCACTCGTCTGGAGAAGTTGACATGTGATAGCGACATTTAAAAAAATTATAAGTAATTATCATAAATTGAACACCAATCAATTTTTATGGCAGTGCTACTTTAAAATTTTAGTAATCATGAAATTTTAATACGTATTAGCATATAAATTAGGCCGATGCTGCTCGTCTCGAAGTTCGAGTCATCCAGCATGCTGCTCGTCTCGCGTTCGAGTCATCCAGCATGAATACTAGTCGTCTCGAAGTTCGTTTTGATTTAAAAAATAGACAACTAAACCTAACCCAGACCCTAAAACTACAATCTTAATTACGTTAATGGATAAAAATAATTGCACTTATTCCCTATTTACTTATTCCCTATTTTAAAGTGTAAAAATACAACATTTCATTACCGGAAGTACGGTTTCGAACTTCGAGACGAGCAGCCACTTCGTGTAAATTAGGCCTACACATTTAGCCTAAATCGAATGATATCGGCTATTATTGTGTATACGCCGGGCGCGTTTTTTAAAAAACGACATGACATCAGCTAATTCGCATGTGCGACGACCCGTGCGGATAATACAGGGATTATTTATAATATACCTGAACTGTCAATGAAGAATCAAATTCAATAATAATTATAAATTATTTAATCATATTTAGGCCTATCAATATAATATAAAAATATTTTTAAATATGTATATTATTAAATTATTATTATTAATTAATTCACTGACGCAAAATTGCAAATCAATAGGGATGGTGGGGTAATCCCTTATTTCAGCGCATGGTGGTGTGGTACTTTACCACACTCTCTCCAGCGTCAGACATTTTGGAAGTACACAAATTAAGAAAATTTTCACTCGTGTTTATTCACAAAACATTCACTTTCACTGATAGACACGTATTTACACACACACCCGAAAACAGGAAATTCAATTCGTATTTATTATTAAGAATGATCTCCCCTTTGAAAAAGAAAATAGAACTATTCACAATTTTTGATGACGATTTTTTAATATATTTTTTACTAACGGCCGTTAATATCACCGTGGCAACACAGAGAAAGGATAACAGCCAACCAACGGCCGCTGAACCAATTATAGAGTTGGGCTAGACAGCCGCGAGTTCACAAAACTTCGTCTTTTAAAATATGTTAAGTTTATGAATTAACTTTGCCTTCCTTAGTCTGGTTAGAGATTAAATGTTAAGATTTATATAAAAGCTACTGACGTAATTTTGTTTTAATTAGCCCCGACTAGATAAAATTTATTAGTGGATATAAGAATTATAAGATAATATGGATTGTTTAGCGTGTTAAAGAAAATTTATCATATTAAATATTAGGATTATTAGGCGATTAGGATGAAATTGAGATTTAACAATGCCATCGAGAAGAGTTCTCCTGCAACGTAGAATTTTTATTGATTATAACGCTTCTACTGTTATAAATAGAAATCTTTTAAAAGGACATGTAGTGAATTTTTATATTAACCAAACCAGAGGGTCTGTAGAAGAAAGAACCGACGCAGTGCGGTATCAGATATATTCTGTCTTCGCGCACAGAAATAAGGAATATTATTGGAGAATAAAGCGAGAAGTGGAAAGAATTATCAATGAATGGATTCAGGACTACAGACAAGCAGATCTTGCGGACTCGGAGATCAATGATTTTCTTCAATCGCGTGCATGTTCGTGTAAGTATTCATAATATTAGATTACGGCTGTATTAGTCTTTAATTAATTTAATTATAACTCTGGTTCAATAGAGAAAGTGAAAGAGTTCAAGGCCTAAAATCTTGCGAAATAGGAATGAACTCTTGTTAAGTTAGCCGGTTGCTATCATCATCATCATCATCAGTGGTGCTACAGCCCATGTAGGGCAATGGCCTACTCCACCACATCCTTCCATTCGGATCGATCCATGGCTTTCATTCTCCATGCCCGAACCCCCAGCTGTTGTAGGTCCGTTTCCACATCATCGATCCACCTCAGTCTTGGGCGACCAGTGAGTCGTCTGCCCCCTGGTTTCTGCCTGTAAATAATTTTTGGTGCTCTACACTCTGGCATCCTTTCAACATGTCCTTCCCAGCAGTGGCGTCACTAGGGTTGGTGTCAACCGGTGCGGTAGCTCATGGTGTCACCCCCTCTTGACTTAACCCATAGAACTCCTCCAAGTCTTCCAGTGCCAAATAATGGGAACATACAGAATTTTACATTTTGGTGTCAACCCCCTGATGGTGTCACCCGGGGCGGCCCACCCCCACCGCATCCCCCTAGTGACGCCACTGCTTCCCAGCGTAGTCTTCCCTTTTTAAATCCCTTATATTAACTTCGCGGCCGTCTCTCTCATCATCTCATGGGCTCGGCGGGCGGAAAAACAGAAGTCAAAAATGACCCACTTTCCATGATCCGATCGAACTGAAATTTGGCACACGGACCCGTCTAATCTAACAATGCATCGTATCAAAATTTCAGATCGATCGAACGTACCGTAATTAAATTAATGCATTTTTAGTTTATCCTTATATGAGGTATGTAATTTAAACTCACGGTTTGTTATTGTTTTTTTCCCACGTGAAATTTTGAGCTGACGCATTGAGGCGACCCAACGAAGCGACGGGCGCTTTTGTTTACATTTTACGTGTCACTCTGAGCTCGGTCAAGCGAATCGGTGACCAGACTTTTCCCCTCTCCCCCCCCACCCACCCCTCCCCCCCACTAGGGTTATGATGCAAAGTTGAGTTAAGACAGATTCAGTCTGTAAATGTTTGAAAATAATCAATACTGTTAGTTATGTCTCATATATAAGGGATTTATAGTCAAAAACTTTGTTTTTACGGGTTTGTTTTATTACGGTTTTTTTTTAAAATCCCTTATATTAACTTCGCGGCCGTCTCTGTCGTCATCTCATCATCTCTGTCTGTCTTGGGCTCGGCGGGCGGAAAAACAGAAGTCAAAAATGACCCACTTCCCATGATCCGATCGAACTGAAATTTGGCACACAAACCCGTCTAACCTAACAATGCATCGTATCAAAATTTCAGATCGATCGAACTTACCGTAATTAAATTAATGCATTTTTAGTTTATCCTTATATGAGGTATGTAATTTAAATTCACGGTTTGTTATTGTTTTTTTCCCACGTGAAATTTTGAGCTGACGCATTGAGGCGACCCAACGAAGCGACGGGCGCTTTTGTTTACATTTTACATGTCACTCTGAGCTCGGTCAAGCGAATCGGTGACCAGACTTTTCCCCTCTCCCCCCCCCACCCACCCCTCACTAGGGTTATGATGCAAAGTTGAGTTAAGACAGATTCAGTCTGTAAATGTTTGAAAATAATCAATACTGTTAGTTATGTCTCATATATAAGGGATTTATAGTCAAAAACTTTGTTTTTACGGGGTTTTTTTTATTATTAAATCCCTTATATTAACTTCACCGCCGTCTCTCTCTGTCTCTCTGTCGTCATCTCTGTCTTGGGCGTGCGGGCGGAAAAAGAAAAGTCAAAAATGACCAACTTCCCGTGATCCGATCGAGCTGAAATTTGGCACACGGACCCGTCTCACCTAACAATGCATCGTATCAAAATTTCAGATCGATCGATCGTACCGTAATTAAATTAATGCATTTTTAGTTTATCCTTATATAACGTTTATAATTCAAATTCACGGTTTGTTATTGTTTTTTTTCCCACGTGAAAGTTTGAGTTGACGCGACCCATCGAAGCACCGGCGTGCTTTTGTTTACATTTTACGTGTCACGCTGAGCTCGGTCAAGCGATCGAAGACCAGACTTTTCCCCTCTCCCCCCACCCCCACACCCAGGGTTATGAAGCAATGTTGAGTTAAGACAGATTCAGTCAGTAAATGTTTGTAGCGTTTGAAAATAATCAAACTGTTAGTTATGTCTCATATATAAGGGATTTATAGTCAAAAACTTTGTTTTTACGGGTTTGTTTTATTAATACTTGTGACGATGGGAGGGTCTTTGTACAGATGGTATAGCTCTAGGTTTGTACGAATTCTCCAGATATCATTTTCTATCACAGGGCCATATATTTTCCGGAGGATTTTCCTCTCCCAAATGTTGAGTAAGTTCTCTGCCTTTCTGGTCAGGGTCCAAGTCTCACTAGAGTACGTTACTGCTGGCCTTATAATCGTGGTGTATATTATTATTTTTGTTCCCCCTGAGAGGTTTTTGCTTCTTAGAATTTTTTGTAAGCTGAAGTAGGAGCGGTTGCCTGCTGTTAACCTTTCTTTCACCTCCGAAATTATCTCATTGTGTTCGTTTATAGTTGCCCTTAGATACTTGAATGAAACAGCTCTCTCAAATTTGTGTTTGTTTATAGTGATGTTATTACTTATTATCAGCATGGGTGTTTGGTGACATAATCATATAAATTGTTTTCGGTTCGTTTATAACAAGAGGCATTTTCAAGTTCCTTGAAAGCTTTATGTCATTACGGTTTCTACCCAGCATCGCTAAATCATGTGCGTATGCCAGGTACTGCAGTGGTTGGTTATACAAGGTTCCTGATTGTCTTTGTTCTGTTATGCCTCTCTGGAAGTAGTTAGTTATGGTACCGCTGGAACTGACATGTATGTTTCTAATGACTTTCTTTAGTGCGATGTTGAATAGCATACATAAGCGTAGGACGCAATAATCTTCTGTATAGAAGGAGCGTCTGTAACAGATAAGATAAAAGTGAATCTCTTTGTCTGAGACCATGGTCAACTGTGAACTCCCTTGAGTAATCTCCCTGTACCTTGACTCTACTTTTGGAGCTGCCATTGTCATATATATGAGCAGTGTTAATTTGTGTGGGACTCCAGTCCCTGTAGTGCATTGTATAGGTAATTCCTATTTATGCTATCATATGCAATTTTGTAGTCGACATATAGTTGATGTATGTCGATGTTATATTCATAGCATTTCTCCAGGAGACATCTTATAGTAAAACTATAATCTGTCGTTGATCTGTTCTGTCGGAATCCACATTGATAGTCCCCTAGTATCAATTCACTATACCTTTCAAGTTTTCTTGCTATGAGTTCTGTGAGAATTTTGCACATTACATTAAGAAGTGATATTCCTCTATAGTTTGAGCAGGTTAACTTAGATCCCTTTTTGTGAATAGGGATTATGAGCGCAGTGTACCATTCGGTTGGCATTTCTTCCTCCTGCCAGATTCTGGATATAAGTTCGAGTATTTGTCTTTGTCATATAACATGGCCACGTTTTATCAATTCTGCAGAGATGAGGTCTATTCCTGAAGCTTTGTTGTTTTTCATGGTGGATATTACTTCTTTTATTTCATTTAATGTTGGTTGGTTTACCAGAGGGCCCGGTCCTCCTTGTGGTGGAGTGTAATCATTAGGGGTCTACCGATATATCGGCACCGATATCTGGATATCGGCAATATCGGTATCGGTAGCATGTAAAGGTCCCAATATTGACGGCACCGATATTTCATAATAAGTGACATTTTGACCCAAAAAAAAACGGAAACAAAAAAACTATCATTTAGATTTACAATATCTCGACAAATTAATATATCTACCCCGATAACGGTATTGAAATAGTCAAAAGAGTCCTAGTATTAATATGTGCAGCCACGATACAGTGTGCCATGTGCGTTGATATTGTTTAGGTATCGGCCGATTTTCGTATCCTCAGAAATACTGTGTAAATAGTGCCAATTCCAAGTATACCGTAATTGCTCTAATAAATGTATAACATGTAAACATTATGTTCACGTAATTGCTCTAATAGCAAAGATGCACGCAGAATCGCAGATGTCTAAAACATTTCGTTTCGTATGGAATAAAAAAATGTACCGTGTGAAGACTTGTTGTCATTGGCAACCATTCAACCTTCAACCTCATTTTTATTCTATTACTATTGCTTTGTTCTCATTGTTTCATTCATAAAGGTGGCCGTGTGCAAAAGCCATTAAACTATTGGTTAGAATTAATAATTATGAGTCAAGGTTGAAGTTTCAAAAGGTCTTCCTAATTTTGCTTGTACATTTTTATAAAGGACGGTTAGTTTTGTTATGAGTCCTATGTAGGTCATGATCTGGAACTTGTAAACACATCGGAAACTTCGTTTTGGGAAAAAAAATCGGTAATATCGGCAAAACTGGATATCGGTAGACCCCTTAATTATAAAATATAAATAATTACGAGTGATAAATTTAAGAATGACGTCATCAAATATGACCGCTGTTATTTTTGTCCTAACAAATACTCATATCGGCACTCATATCGGAAAAAGATATCGGTAATATCGGCAAAAATGCTTATCGGTAGACCCCTAATATAAAAGTTAAATAATTAGGAGTGATAAATCTAAGAATGATGTCATCAAATAAGACCGCTGGTTTTTGTCCTAACAAATATTCATATCGGAAAAAAAAATATCTGTAACATCGGCGAAAATGCATATCGGTAGTCCCCTAATATAAAAGATAAATAATTACGAGTGATAAATTTAAGAATGACGTCATCAAATATTACCGCTGGTTTTTGTCCGAACAAATACTCATATCGGCACTCATATAGGCACTCATATCGGAAAAAAAAATATCGGTAATATCGGTATCGGTAATATCGGCAAAAAGGCATATCGGTAGACCCCTAGTAATCATCATTGATAATTCCATCTGGTCCATTTAGTAATTCTTGAAAGTGCTGTTCCCGTGTCTCTAATATTCTCCTGGTCTCTGTGATCAATTCTCCCTTCGTATTTTCACACATGTGGGATCTTGCTTGAAATTCATTCTTTTCCTGCTTTATCTTCAGGTACATTCCCCTCACATCGCTTTCTTTTACCAACTCTTCTATCTCTATTATTTTTTTATTTTTCCCAAACTCGCTTTTTCCTTCTTCAAATTTTGTCTCCCTTTGCAGCATCGTTAGTCGAGCTTTGTTCCTTTGTTCTATGAGTTATTTGCATTCTGCGTCATACCATCTTGTTCTTTTCACAATCGGTTTAAATCCAATTGTTTCTTCAGTTACACATTTAACTATCTGCTTCATCTTTTCCCACTGCTGGTTTATAGTAAAGTTGCTGGTTGCTTCTCTTTTGTATATATCTAGTTGAGTTTCGATCTTCTGTTGATATTCCTCGGTAATTTTTGGGTCCCTACACAATTTCTAATTATTGTACTGTTTTTCTCTTTTATTTCGTTTGTTATACATGTTACTAATTCTTTGTTTAAATTTGATCATAACCAAAATATGATCTGAGTCTATGTCCGCACCTCTAAAGCTTCTGGCATCTAATACGTCAGAGCCATGTCTCCGGTCAATAAGTACATGATCTATTTGATTACGAGTAAATCCATCTGGAGATATCCATGTCGCTGTGTGTATTTGCTTATGTTGGAATATTGTGATACTGATTGTGTGCTACTGATTGTGTGCTACTGATTGTGTGCTACTGATTGTGTGTTACTGATTGTGTGCTACTGATTGTGTGCTACTGATTGTGTGCTACTGATTGTGTGCTACTGATTGTGTGCCACTGATTGTCATTTCTTTACTGATGGCAAAGTCTATAAGTCACATTCCGTTGTCATTGTTCTCATCATGTAGACTTTCCTTTCCAATTGTTGGTCTATAGACTAGTTCTGATTGTTGGTCTATAGACTAGTTCTGATTGTTGGTCTATAGACTAGTTCTGATTGTTGGTCTATAGACTAGTTCTGATTGTTGGTCTATAGACTAGTTCTGATTGTAGGTCTATAGACTAGTTCTGATTGTTGGTCTATAGACTAGTTCTGATTGTTGGTCTATAGACTAGTTCTGATTGTAGGTCTATAGACTAGTTCTGATTGTTGGTCTATAGACTAGTTCTGATTGTTGGTCTATAGACTAGTTCTGATTGTTGTTTTATAGACTAGTTCTGATTGTTGGTTTATAGACTAGTTCTTTCCCAATTTTTGCATTGAAATCACCAAGGACTATTTTCGTATCGTGGCGTAGTGCCTCATCAAATAATCTCTCACGTGTTTCATAGAAAGTTTCCTTTATGTTTTTATCTGTATCTTCCGTTGGAGCATGTGCACAGATTAACGTGATGTTAAACATGTTTCCTCTGATCCCTATGCAGCATAGTCTTTCGTTCACTGGTTTAAATCCAATGCTGCATTCACTGCCTCTCTTTTTAATGCAAATCCTGTTCCTAAAGTTTTCGAGTTGTTTCCACTGTAGAATATCGTATACTCCTTAGTACTTAGGATATCCGAGTCTCTCCATCTTATCTCCTGTAGTGATGCAATCACGATTCTATATCTTAGCAATTCATCATTTAGGCGGGCCAGGGCACCTGCTCTGTTTAAGCTGAGTACATTCCATGTGGATATTCGTATCTCATGTTTGTGGACAGGCATGGGTCGTAATCCAGTGTAGTCAGTCCGAATTTCATTTTGTGGTTTTTTTTTCGTAACGGTAGTTTTTAACATGACAGGGTTGTTAGCCCTGCGCACAACCGTCTGGGGGGTTTCCCCTCACAGCTCTCTGGGTAACTGCCTTTGTTCAGGTTGGGTCCCTAGCCTTTGTGGATCCCTCCTACAAGGCAGTAGGGCTGATTTTGGTCCACCCCGGGTATTTTATTTCCCCGGTACCCTCCATATCTGGTGGGCTTTCCCTTATCCGCCGGCTGGGGAGGCGCTCGATAGAAGATCAGCATCTCCCACGAGTTGCCGGTTGCTATGGACTCACCTAAGCTATTGGTACTGCACTATTATCAATAGTTAATTAAACAATTGCATTTTTTAAAAAAAAAGAATTATTTTGTTAGTATGTATTTTAATATTCATGACTTAATGACTTGTAAATTGTAAATAATGATTTGCAAGAACAAACACATACACATTTTCGCTCTTCCCGTCCGGAATTCGGGCGTGGAATGGGTTTCCTGAAGAAACCAGGAGAACCAACACTTTATCAACATTTAAATCTCTAATGAAAATGCAGTACTAAACACAAACCATAGATAAGCGTAGGACGCAATAATCTTCTGTATAGAAGAAGCGTCTGTAACAGATAAGATAAGATAAATATGTTGTACTAGACGCCCCGTGGCGTAGCATACGCCGCAGACTTGCTCATGGAGAGTGCAAAGAAAGTTGAGAAAGAACGGACACAACTACAGCACGAAGAAATCAAAACAACGCGAGTGAACGTCGGTTTTGGGGGGGGGGTGCTGCCAACTCATTGTTTATTTTCGAGACATTTGCAGGCGAAATTCGGCACACCCCTAACTTCTATGAAGTCAGCTGTAAAACGATTATCGGTTTAAAATTGGAGTTACATAATCGATAATCGGTTTTCCAAAAAAACAACAACAAAAAACACGCAATTAACAACCCTAAATATGACTAACCCTCGCTAGGATCGGCCAAACAAAGTTTATGTTTAAGGGATGGTAGTAATAAATGGGAGGCGGGTAACAAAAACATTAGTGAGCATGTCTTCACCTTTGCTTGCTATTTTTTATTTACTTGGTGCTGCTTTTTGTGTCTGTACTCTCACCCCCCCCAACCGTTCTTTGCACTGTCTATGATGAGCCAGTCTGCGGCGTATGCTATGCAATAAAGAGGTAAAAGAATGGGCACAAACAGACATTTAAAAAACAACAAAAAAAAACAACAATATATTCGTCGGGGCTTGAACCCAGGACCTTCCTCGCATGAGGCGGACGTGTTAACCAGTACACTACGAATCTCACGTTTTCTGTGAAGGAACAATGCAAGTGAAACGCAAGGGCCATTGTTGTTCACCCCTCTACTACCTTCGCTTGTCAACCGTTAACTGTGTTTAGTTGACCCGAGCGAAGGTCATTCGTCATGCTCTGTTGCACTGTTTCAGAGGCTTGGCTGCAATGACGACAGTTCGAGTCCCTGTTATGAAATAACAGACTCTAGCCTGCTGAGAACTTCAGCGTGTTGTTGATAGTCTGAGACTCCAGCGTGTTGTTGATAGTTTGATAGCCTTTTTAATGGGACTCCAGATTGGTCCATTAAAATATCATTAAAAATACACAAACAAATTGTGCAATGAAAACAATAAATTTGAGCTTTATTTTTAAACTAACATGACAGTAGACGTTTCGGCTAATGACGTCATCAGTACAATAAACATAAAATACATACTTATATAAGTAATATTTAAATTCTTAAAACATATTATATCATAAAATATTAATGTAAAATAAAAAGAAAGGAACAACAAAAACAAACAAGGGCACAGGATATAGGAAAAGGAGGAAGTATCTTAAGTTACAGTGAAAAACTCAACGGAAAAAGATTCTGCAGTTAGTTAAAATTATGAATTTGGTTAAATTTGTTTAATTTCATATGGAGCCAACGTAACAAATCGTTTTATAAGTCTATTTTCCATTTGGATACTATCATGGGTATTGCTTGCATATAAAATACCAGTGACTGCAATATCTGAAATGCCGTCATGGTCAACACTGTTAAATTTTTAGACACATGACATTGAGCCTGTTTATTTATATTATACAGGTGTTCTCTAAACCGATCTCCAAGACAACGACCTGTCTCACCCACGTAAATTTTATTACACCTCTTGCAAAGAATTGCATAAATCACGTTGCGAATTGTGCTAGTGAATCCATCTTTTATTTTTATTATGAAATTTTCAAGAGGGAAAGAAATTTTGTTAATTTCAACCACATATGGACAAGTATTGCAACGGTTACGGTTGCAACCTTTTGTTCCAATTTGTGCTTTCATTGTGGGGAGGTGACTTCTTACAAGTATATCTCTGAGGCTTCTATCTCTGCGGAAAGCAAAAAGAGGAGGATTTTTAAAGACCTGCTGAGTTAGAGGGTCAGCCATGAGGATTGGTCGGTTTTTGAGAATCACCTGGCGGCTTTAAAATTATGGGGATGAAAAGTTAAAATCAATTTGGATCGATCACATTGATCAGAAACAGACGATGTGAACGTGTCATGTATGGTCATGCCTTATCACTGCAGAATCTTTTAAGTCTCAATAGTTGCGAAAATGGGATAGAGTTCTTACAAGATTGAGGATGGGACGATGTATACATAAGGAAACTATTGCTGTCTGTAGACTTGAAAAAAATTGATGTGGATATTTTTTTCTTTCAATTTAATTTGTATGTCCAAAAAATTAACTGCACTCCTATGGATAGTTGAAGTAAATTTGATTAAAGAATGGGAGTTACTAACGAAGTCAATAAAACTTTGCAATTGTTGCATGTCCATTTTTCTTATTCCATGTATGTCCTGTAGTACTCTGGAGAGATACCTTTGTAATTTTCACTCCATAGGTGTTCCAAATGGCCCATAAATATACATGCATAACTTGGTTTTCATTTTCGCTCCCAGATATTAATTGTCCTTAACAAATTTTGCTGCGCGGTAATTATAAGCTGTGCGGTGTCAGTCAGATATCCGCAGCATAAAGGGAACATTGCTTGCAGGACACGCCAAAATTGCTTACACTATCACTGACGGAAATAACATTGATAGAGCATTATAATAAAAAGAATTCCTCATATTATACCGTTGGCTATGTAGATCAGGTTGTAAATGTAATTATCTCCATAACACGCTAAATCGTTTATTGGTTGACTTTAAAACAACATATTGTGAGAGGGGGTCAAAGTTTTGTGTTGACGTGTGACGAGGGGGGGGGGAGGATGGCCCCTTAATTTATTATAGTATTAAATTTATAAGTTCAGCTAGTTTTTAAAGTAAATTTGGTTTTTTTTTATCCCACTTTACCGTATTATGTCAGATTTATAATTATTATTGTAATAGATTAAAAATAATTATTATTGTAATAGAATGGCCAGTGCCGTTATGCATATTCATAGACAGCTCCGAAATCCAAAAAAGAAGTTATTCTCAATGTTGAATAATAGCATGTAACATGACTAACATGTAAACACTCAGTACAAAAAAGTAAAGAACAATAAACTAAATCAATCTACACTGAATACAAATTTATTTTACATAAATAAAGTTAAAAACATTGGGTTACAAAAAAAGTGCCTATATTTCCAAACATTCTAAGTACGTAAAAGAAAATATGTTATATTACTATACTAATGCTACAGTTCTATAATAATAGACAAGAGAGAAAAAAATGTTCTATCTACTTATTATAACTTCTCATAATATAGGGCAAACGCATATTAAACAATAACAATAAATATGTACGTGTATTTTTTCCCCTCACTACAACTAAACAAAAATTTAACACTAAATACTAAATACGTTATTTTTCCCCTCACTACTACTGAAAGTAAATATATAAGAAGAAAAAATATTTGTTGCTGGAATGCATTTTTGTGTGTGTTGAACTAAGTTTATTTAAATAAAATCATTTTTAGAAAAGAATTCCGTTAAGTTCTGGTAGTTAGTTATTTCAAGGGGTTTGATCAGTAGTAAAAATATTGGGAATAGTTAGAAAAAGTGTGTCAATAGTCAATAGGCCCATGAAACTGGAACTTCGCAAAATTGCAATACGGATGGTGGTGTGGTACTTTACCCCTTTTTTTATTATATAACACACGTAGTAATCATGGGCGTAGGGAAGGGGGGGCATTTGCCCCCCCCCTACATTTGAGAAAAAAAGTTTTTAATTTATTAAATGCATTAATAAATGTTGTATTTTAGCTATTACAGCACTAATTTATAAGTCTTATTAATTTCTAAGGCTTTTTTCAACCCTTATTTTATACTGAACTTGAATTTAATTGAAAATTGTACCTGTATGGCATTGTCAGTTAAAATAAAAAAAAAGTTGGATTTTTTTTGCCCCCCCCTGGAAAAATTCCTAGCGACGCCCATGGTAGTAATCTGTGATAAAAATCTTTACTAATATAAATAAGTAAGTTCTATGTTAAAAATAAATGCTGTGACATCGTCATTTTCAATCTTGAATTATCCTTTTCTAGATCTTAACTGACAGGATGACGTTCTGCTGGGATTTTGTGAAAAAAGGAGAAAATGTAAGTATAATCAACTTAATTTATTGTCATTTCACGATGGTCGAGTGGCATGTTCGCTGGGCTGGCGTTTTTTTTTGGTGCATTTATTTAGAATAAAATTATTATATCATCACATTACTTTTAATTTAATGTATGTTTATGTTTTCGTTTAAATCACTTCATGTTTCTATTGCACATTCACCTGCCATGATCCATGGAAGTTGAAGAACATAGAGTTGATGATGCCGGTCATATACACGCCTACTGTCGGCTTGGCTTGTCAGAGATATGGAATGATCTTTAGGAAACCCAGGTCAGTGCTTTTTGTGTCAGTAAGCCTAGGCAGAGGCGTCACTATGGTTGGTGTCACCCGGGGCGGTAGGCCATGGTGTCACCCCCTCACGACTTAACCCATAGAAATCCTACGAGTTTTTCAGTGCCAAATAATGGGAACAAACAGAATTTTACGTTTTGGTGTCACCCCCCTGATGGTGTCACCCGGGGCGGCCCGCCCCCACCGCACCCCCCTAGTGACGCCACTGAGCCTAGGTCAGTGGTTTTGTGTCAGCAAGGCTTTAAAAAAGAACTTGATATAGCAATTTCATGTCTTTAGAATTAATTAGTTGCATTAAATCTAACTTTAGCCCCACCTCCGTTAATAACGTTTTAACTGACAATAGATTTCAGGATTAGAAACATGTGTAAACTATCATCTTAAACCTTGATCTAGGATTTGTTGGTTTACAAATGCTTAGAGGCTTTTAAAAAAAGAAGAATATGAACATAGTCTTGCTATTTACAACACTACAGCTATATGTATCCAGCTGTTGTGGTGGTTTGGGGTAGTGAAATATGTTGATGGTGCGATGGGGGTCAAGTTACCAGCTGACCACAGAGACCAACAAGCTATCGGTGCCGCCCCACATCCCTGTAGTACGGAGGTTAGAGTGACGTCATGAGGTTATTTCAACTGATTTCTATGAGAATCAATTTGTCCCTTGTTACAACGGTAGCCACCAGTAGCACTGATTCTATATACCTCTTGTGAAAGTAGATTCTAGCTGACACTGGTCTTGTAGTTTTGTACCGGGCAAAGTTACGGTGGCCACCAGTAGCACTGATTCTATATACCTCTTGTGAAAGTAGATTCTAGCTGACACTGGTCTTGTAGTTTTGTACTGGGCAAAGTTCAGTAGTCCAATCTCTGACTAAGATGATCACTCGGTGTGAGAGAGGGCGGTGTGTGTGTGGTACAGGTCTACAGGGAACATGTCATCTATCGGTCCTGGTCTATACAATTGGTCTGTTTACAAAGGTGGTCACGTGACATTCTCGTTCTGTAATACAAATTGTGAACAATGCTGTAAGAATTGAGATAGGATTTACCTTTTTTTAAAATCTTAGTTGTCTAATGGTTGTATTCAGGCATATAGAGATTTAGTCCAACGATTGAGAGAGTAAAAACATAAGACAAGTGCACATCTCTACAACCGTCGTGTTGTAAATGGTGAATTTTCTTACTCTCCTTATTTTGAAGAGATTTTAAGAGATGAGGCTTCCCATACCTTTGTTCAGCAACCTAGGAAAAAAATTATATATTTAAATAAATTCACTCTAGTGCAGGGGTCGGCAATTTTTTTAAACGGAAGAGCCAAATGTTACAATTTAAACATTTTTCCAGTTTTTAAAGAGCCACTCACAAGAGTTTTGAAAATAAAATAATATTTGCGCATGGATCTGGAGAGCCGCATCTTGACATTGGGGAAGAGCCGCATGTGGCTCGCGAACCGCATGTTGCCGACCCTTGCTCTAGTGGATATGGCATAAATGACGCTTTCCACTGCAAAGCATCGTTTAACTTATTACTGTAACTAGAACGAAAAAAGAAGGGGTTATATCGTTAAGATCGTTATATAAGCCAACGAGTGTGTGTGTGTCATGGCACCGATTTCAGTGGTATTAATCAATTCTAAACGAAAGGGCACATACGTAACAGGGTCATCTGTTCAGCGAAACCATTGTTTGTTTCAGGCAAGTTTATAGTGAAGGCCCCCTCCCCCTTTTTTACCCTCACCGTGAGTTATTTTTCACTTAGAACCAATCACGGGAACAGCTTTAAATTAGTGAATCCAATTAAGGTTGGATTGGCGAGATCATTATGTACACACGACTCGACTTGGTCACGGAGTCAGTGGCGTAGACGGGTGAGATCGGCGGATGGGGTGCTGTTTATACCAGGTGGCGCCTTTTTGTAGAGTTTTTAGTGGTATAGGGTGAAAAAAGTGAAATCTGCTCCTGGCCTCATTGACCTTGGCAACTCCCCTGTATGGGGCTTGTAGATAGACTTTGTTAATAGTTAGACTTTGTCAATAGATAGGCTTGTTAATCCATCATTTTATCTAATGGCGCGATCGTGTCAAGTGTCCTGAAGATTCCATTATCAGCAAGGGAATTAACCCAATTACAACAATCAGACTGTCATCACTCTGTAGATGTCGTCGAGTGTTGATATGTAACAAGGATACATCTATGTATACAGCCATGGGTGTTATAATATAACAAGGATACATCTATGTATACAGCCAGGGGTGTTATAATATAACAAGGATACATCTATGTATACAGCCATGGGTGTTATAATATAACAAGGATACATCTATGTATACAGCCAGGGGTGTTATAATATAACAAGGATACATCTATGTATACAGCCAGGGGTGTTATAATATAACAAGGATACATCTATGTATACAGCCATGGGTGTTATAATATAACAAGGATACATCTATGTATACAGCCATGGGTGTTATAATATAACAAGGATACATCTATGTATACAGCCATGGGTGTTATAATATAACAAGGATACATCTATGTATACAGCCATGGGTGTTATAATATAACAAGGATACATCTATGTATACAGCCATGGGTGTTATAATATAACAAGGATACATCTATGTATACAGCCATGGGTGTTATAATATAACAAGGATACATCTATGTATACAGCCATGGGTGTTATAATATAACAAGGATACATCTATGTATACAGCCATGGGTGTTATAATATAACAAGGATACATCTATGTATACAGCCATGGGTGTTATAATATAACAAGGATACATCTATGTATACAGCCATGGGTGTTATAATATAACAAGGATACATCTATGTATACAGCCATGGGTGTTATAATATAACAAGGATACATCTATGTATACAGCCATGGGTGTTATAATATAACAAGGATACATCTATGTATACAGCCATGGGTGTTATAATATAACAAGGATACATCTATGTATACAGCCATGGGTGTTATAATATAACAAGGATACATCTATGTATACAGCCATGGGTGTTATAATATAACAAGGATACATCTATGTATACAGCCATGGGTGTTATAATATAACAAGGATACATCTATGTATACAGCCATGGGTGTTATAATATAACAAGGATACATCTATGTATACAGCCATGGGTGTTATAATATAACAAGGATACATCTATGTATACAGCCATGGGTGTTATAATATAACAAGGATACATCTATGTATACAGCCATGGGTGTTATAATATAACAAGGATACATCTATGTATACAGCCATGGGTGTTATAATATAACAAGGATACATCTATGTATACAGCCATGGGTGTTATAATATAACAAGGATACATCTATGTATACAGCCATGGGTGTTATAATATAACAAGGATACATCTATGTATACAGCCATGGGTGTTATAATATAACAAGGATACATCTATGTATACAGCCATGGGTGTTATAATATAACAAGGATACATCTATGTATACAGCCATGGGTGTTATAATATAACAAGGATACATCTATGTATACAGCCATGGGTGTTATAATATAACAAGGATACATCTATGTATACAGCCATGGGTGTTATAATATAACAAGGATACATCTATGTATACAGCCATGGGTGTTATAATATAACAAGGATACATCTATGTATACAGCCATGGGTGTTATAATATAACAAGGATACATCTATGTATACAGCCATGGGTGTTATAATATAACAAGGATACATCTATGTATACAGCCATGGGTGTTATAATATAACAAGGATACATCTATGTATACAGCCATGGGTGTTATAATATAACAAGGATACATCTATGTATACAGCCATGGGTGTTATAATATAACAAGGATACATCTATGTATACAGCCATGGGTGTTATAATATAACAAGGATACATCTATGTATACAGCCATGGGTGTTATAATATAACAAGGATACATCTATGTATACAGCCATGGGTGTTATAATATAACAAGGATACATCTATGTATACAGCCATGGGTGTTATAATATAACAAGGATACATCTATGTATACAGCCATGGGTGTTATAATATAACAAGGATACATCTATGTATACAGCCATGGGTGTTATAATATAACAAGGATACATCTATGTATACAGCCATGGGTGTTATAATATAACAAGGATACATCTATGTATACAGCCATGGGTGTTATAATATAACAAGGATACATCTATGTATACAGCCATGGGTGTTATAATATAACAAGGATACATCTATGTATACAGCCATGGGTGTTATAATATAACAAGGATACATCTATGTATACAGCCATGGGTGTTATAATATAACAAGGATACATCTATGTATACAGCCATGGGTGTTATAATATAACAAGGATACATCTATGTATACAGCCATGGGTGTTATAATATAACAAGGATACATCTATGTATACAGCCATGGGTGTTATAATATAACAAGGATACATCTATGTATACAGCCATGGGTGTTATAATATAACAAGGATACATCTATGTATACAGCCATGGGTGTTATAATATAACAAGGATACATCTATGTATACAGCCATGGGTGTTATAATATAACAAGGATACATCTATGTATACAGCCATGGGTGTTATAATATAACAAGGATACATCTATGTATACAGCCATGGGTGTTATAATATAACAAGGATACATCTATGTATACAGCCATGGGTGTTATAATATAACAAGGATACATCTATGTATACAGCCATGGGTGTTATAATATAACAAGGATACATCTATGTATACAGCCATGGGTGTTATAATATAACAAGGATACATCTATGTATACAGCCATGGGTGTTATAATATAACAAGGATACATCTATGTATACAGCCATGGGTGTTATAATATAACAAGGATACATCTATGTATACAGCCATGGGTGTTATAATATAACAAGGATACATCTATGTATACAGCCATGGGTGTTATAATATAACAAGGATACATCTATGTATACAGCCATGGGTGTTATAATATAACAAGGATACATCTATGTATACAGCCATGGGTGTTATAATATAACAAGGATACATCTATGTATACAGCCATGGGTGTTATAATATAACAAGGATACATCTATGTATACAGCCATGGGTGTTATAATATAACAAGGATACATCTATGTATACAGCCATGGGTGTTATAATATAACAAGGATACATCTATGTATACAGCCATGGGTGTTATAATATAACAAGGATACATCTATGTATACAGCCATGGGTGTTATAATATAACAAGGATACATCTATGTATACAGCCATGGGTGTTATAATATAACAAGGATACATCTATGTATACAGCCATGGGTGTTATAATATAACAAGGATACATCTATGTATACAGCCATGGGTGTTATAATATAACAAGGATACATCTATGTATACAGCCATGGGTGTTATAATATAACAAGGATACATCTATGTATACACCCATGGGTGTTATAATATAACAAGGATACATCTATGTATACAGCCATGGGTGTTATAATATAACAAGGATACATCTATGTATACAGCCAGGGGTGTTATAATATAACAAGGATACATCTATGTATACAGCCATGGGTGTTATAATATAACAAGGATACATCTATGTATACAGCCAGGGGTGTTATAATATAACAAGGATACATCTATGTATACAGCCATGGGTGTTATAATATAACAAGGATACATCTATGTATACAGCCAGGGGTGTTATAATATAACAAGGATACATCTATGTATACAGCCATGGGTGTTATAATATAACAAGGATACATCTATGTATACAGCCAGGGGTGTTATAATATAACAAGGATACATCTATGTATACAGCCATGGGTGTTATAATATAACAAGGATACATCTATGTATACAGCCATGGGTGTTATAATATAACAAGGATACATCTATGTATACAGCCATGGGTGTTATAATATAACAAGGATACATCTATGTATACAGCCATGGGTGTTATAATATAACAAGGATACATCTATGTATACAGCCATGGGTGTTATACGTTTAACAAGGATACATCTATGTATACAGCCATGGGTGTTATACGTTTAACAAGGATACATCTATGCATACAGCCATGGGTGTTATACGTTTAACAAGCCATTACGCTAATATTTAGGACTTATTTTTTCCCTCTCAAATACAAGATATGTTGTAGAGTCCTACCCAAAGATAGGTTGCTGGGTCCTAACAATATAGGTTGTTGCAGGTGCAACTCAAGTTTTGAGCCATTCCTCTCTTGAACACATGTCACATTATTTCTTTCTCTCAATATCAGTGATCTTGAAGATTTACAAACTTAAAAATATTTGCTGACATTTTGATTTAAAAATACAAAAAAAAAGTTCACGAAACCTCAGTTTGTTTTAATTTTCTTTTTCTAAAATGCATTTAATGTATTCAGATTCTAATTACCGTCTATGCTCTTATGGATTTGGAAAGAACTGGAACAGTTTATTATATAGAAACACGGGAAAAATAACAGTCATGTCTTCATAGAGGACAGCCCCCTCGCGTCGTCGTTAAGGTTTTTGACAATCCGACGTATTTCTATGTTTTAAGTCCACGTGTCTGGTGATGTATCAGCCCAATAGTTTGACTGGTGGGTGAGACACTGCACATCTCTGTAAACTGTACTTACCCTGTATTTACTGTTGAGGAACAGTAACACCATCTACCAACAAACCTAACTTTTTTTTCTTTACTGCTTGACTGGTAAACGAAGACGGAAGCCACTTTAGGTTTCTCCCCTGGATCAAATGTTCTTGGCACGGGTCTGGCTGTGACTTGCCTTGTGCAGCAATCGATCCTGTACCTTCAGTATGACGTCATCTTTAAAAAGTATTCTTTGAGCTATACCGAGAGATACATTCTGTATATGAATGATAAAAAAAATGTATTATTTAAGCTTACTTTCTTTTATTTGCACCCTAAATTTGACATTGGAAACTCAATTCAGGAATCAAAGGCTAGAAATGTCACACACTGACCAATCATGACAAGATGAGACTGGTTGGGGGGGGGGTGGAGTTTACAGGAACACTAGTGGTTACGTAATCGTTTTGAGACTGACCAACATGTTAGAGGAGTCTTTAACACAAACCATACACGTACGTGATGATGTGAGTGGCAGACTTGAAATGATGAACCTCTATTAAGTTTGATTCGTGATATTAGTTGGAAGTTGGATGTTAACAAACAATACCCTGCCGTTATATACTATAATACGAATGTATTTCTGCGTTTTAACGACCATTTTAAATGTCATGTTTTTGTTGCTAAGCTTTCTAAGTGCTACAGTGATTGATATGTCACGGCTATTAGTGCTGGTAATTTTAGACGTCGCCGTTGATAGTTACATTATTGACCCAAGGCACTTGACAGTCAACATCTCGCTCTATGCGAGCACATAAACTGCTCACTCAGCATTTCAATGTTATTTAAACATAAACAACACAAATTGGGGAGGCTAAGACTATCAAAGGCATTGCACTTATATCAACAATATACACTTGTTTGGCGTTTTCAGAGGAGACCAAAAACTGTTTTATATTGAGTGTTGCAAAATGTCGCTGGTCTACTGATTAACCTTTTGCTTATTACTCCAACTACAAAAACTGATCTGTGACAATGTGACATTTGATAGGTCTACATATTTGAGCTGCTAGAGAAAATGCTATTGGTACTCTTTCGGTCCTGTAAACTCTACTTACAAACCAACCAGTCACTCGTGGTTTTTTAACCATGGCAACCAAACAATGTGTTACAACAAACTGTTAATATCCCATACACTTATCGCTTTGCCGCTGATATAGCTATGAAATCATAATACAATTGTTCATTGGGTCTGGTCATTGGAGAGCTTGTCCTGTCTTTGTCACGCTACCTCACTCTCAGTGTAATATTAAATGGATGACATCATAATTACATGTAAACAGAGTATGAGTGAGCCTGACAGAACGTAACAAAACAGCGAACGTTTCAGCAAAGAGCCTTGCTCAACGAACAAATAGTACACAAATAAAACGAATATAAAAAATAAAAACTTAGCTGCGGTGTAATCCAAAGAGAATTACACCGCAGCTATTTGTTCGTTTACATGTTATCCCTTTAGTAATCTATAGGCCTGATTGCAGTCTCACCCACATTTTGCTCACTCTCAGTACCTCGCTCTCTCATTCTGATTCGTTTCCGCGAAACTTGTATCTCTCTTTAACTACTCCCCCGCCCCCCCACCGCCCCTTTCCTGGACCACGGCAACCATTCACTTGTTAAACCGTTTCGAATCTTCCAATTTAAACCACTTCCAAATGTGGATGGTGTGGCTTGTTGGGTGTTTTACGGGCCATGGTCACCTCATCAGGATGTGCTTGGATCTCGTATTGCACAGTCAGTCCTTTTGTTAGGACCAAAGCTAGCAAAGACATTTAATACATCAGCATCCATCATGTGTTTAGGCGTTACATTGAACACTGAATTTAGGTGTCGAAATGCGTACCACATTGAAACATCTGTATTTGTGTTAACTTTTCATTTCAACACTGTAGTAGGTGTCAAAATGTGTACTCCTTTGAATCATCGGTACTTGTGTTAAACTTGAGAAGTCAATGACAGCAATCAGTACACGAGCTCCCGTGCACACTGTATTCAAGCAATAACTTAAGACGTTATCGAATGTTAAAGTTATACGAAGAGTGTTGGAGGCATACGATCTACATAATTAAGTGGAAAGTAATGTTTAATTCATACATGCATGGTTAGGGAAGTTCACTAGTGAGTCCGTTTGGCGGGTTGGGGAGGAAAGGATGTGCTTATTTACTAGTGAACCTGACATCTGGTCTGTCTGTACAAACAAATCTCAGTAACGATAATCCATGGCAGAGTTATCCCATACAGTGACATGTAGAACTCTATCAACATCGATCTTGGGGGTCAAGTAAATGTTCTCATGAATGGCATTAGGACAGTCTTTACTACCGTCAGGGTTTACAGACATTGTGTGTGTGTGGGGGGCAATAGGACAGTCTTTACTACCGTCAGGGTTTACAGACATTGTGTGTGTGTGGGGGGCAATAGGACAGTCTTTACTACCGTCAGGGTTTACAGACATTGTGTGTGTGTGTGGGGCAATAGGACAGTCTTTACTACCGTCAGGGTTTACAGACATTGTGTGTGTGTGGGGGGCAATAGGACAGTCTTTACTACCGTCAGGGTTTACAGACATTGTGTGTGTGGGGGGGGGGTGCAACTAGAAGATTAAGCACAGAATTTAGTCTTGAAGTTAATACCATGCAAATAAGACCAATATCTTGATGATAGTTGCGTTGATGCTATTGGTTATAAGCGGAAACAACACACACAGCCAGCTACAAGTACATTCTAATGAGATGACTGTGCAGTGTTATTTCGTTATCCTACACGTAGTCACGTCAGGCTAATATTAATCTGTTTCTCAATTGAAATTACCACTCACCATGTTTTGAACAACTTGTGTACTAATAAAACCACTTACTGTTATTACGCAAAGATGATAACGCATCATTTGTAGTTTTGTTCCACTTGTGTACTAATATCACACATTGCTGTGGTGTAGCCCGCCCATTTCACAGACTGTTCTGTTGCCACTGTGTCAGTGACTCAACGCCCGTCAATGTTGATACACTAACTTTGCACCGAAGGCGATTCATTAATCTACACTAGTAGAAGGAAAGATTAGAGGTTACCTGTTCACCCGGTCTGAGGTCATTGAACCGAAACACAGCTGTTTTATGTGACAACTTAGGGCATAGAACTTGTATCACTCCTATAGCTGAACTAACAACTGCACTGCCAGAGTGCACCATGCAGGCTGCCACTGATCCTAAAGAAGAAATGTGTCTAGAGCTCCATAAGAACGTACTGTTAAATGTCATTAAACTATATCACACGATCGAAACTGTTGACTGAATAAAATCGTAACTCATTAGAATCGAACGGTCGACACGAAAATAAAAGTATAATTGATGTTTTCAACATCTTTAAGTGTACAGTATAAAGGCCATCTCATAAATCAATATGTCATTGGCCTGTGAGGTATTTTATCATGGACGTCAAATGTGATGTGACAGTGTTGTTGTGCAATGTGTCACCAAAGTACACCAAATGTGATGACAGTGTTGCTGTGCAAGGTGTCACCAAAGTAAGTCAAGTGTGATGACAGTATTGCTGTGCAATGTGTCACCAACGTACACCAAATGTGATGACAGTGTTGTTGTGCAAGGTGTCACCAAAGTAAGTCAAGTGTGATGACAGTATTGCTGTGCAATGTGTCACCAACGTACACCAAATGTGATGACAGTGTTGTTGTGCAAGGTGTCACCAAAGTACACCGAATGTGATGACTGTGTTGCTGTGCAAGGTGTCATCAAAGTACACCAAATGTGATGACAGTGTTGTTGTGCAAGGTGTCACCAAAGTACACCAAATGTGATGACAGTGTTGTTGTGCAAGGTGTCACCAAAGTACACCAAATGTGATGACTGTGTTGCTGTGCAAGGTGTCACCAAAGTACACCAAATGTGATGACAGTGTTGTTGTGCAAGGTGTCACCAAAGTACACCAAATGTGATGACAGTGTTGCTGTGCAAGGTGTCACCAAAGTAAGTCAAGTGTGATGACAGTATTGCTGTGCAAGGTGTCACCAAAGTACACCAAATGTGATGACTGTGTTGCTGTGCAAGGTGTCACCAAAGTACACCAAATGTGATGACTGTGTTGTTGTGCAATGTGTCACCAAAGTACACCAAATGTGATGACAGTGTTGCTGTGCAAGGTGTCACCAAAGTAAGTCAAGTGTGATGACAGTATTGCTGTGCAATGTGTCACCAACGTACACCAAATGTGATGACAGTGTTGTTGTGCAAGGTGTCACCAAAGTACACCAAATGTGATGACTGTGTTGCTGTGCAAGGTGTCACCAAAGTACACCAAATGTGATGACAGTGTTGTTGTGCAAGGTGTCACCAAAGTACACCAAATGTGATGACAGTGTTGCTGTGCAAGGTGTCACCAAAGTAAGTCAAGTGTGATGACAGTATTGCTGAGCAAGGTGTCACCAAAGTACACCAAATGTGATGACTGTGTTGCTGTGCAAGGTGTCACCAAAGTAAGTCAAGTGTGATGACAGTATTGCTGTGCAATGTGTCACCAACGTACACCAAATGTGATGACAGTGTTGTTGTGCAAGGTGTCACCAAAGTAAGTCAAGTGTGATGACAGTATTGCTGTGCAATGTGTCACCAACGTACACCAAATGTGATGACAGTGTTGTTGTGCAAGGTGTCACCAAAGTACACCAAATGTGATGACTGTGTTGCTGTGCAAGGTGTCACCAAAGTACACCAAATGTGATGACAGTGTTGTTGTGCAAGGTGTCACCAAAGTACACCAAATGTGATGACAGTGTTGTTGTGCAAGGTGTCACCAAAGTACACCAAATGTGATGACTGTGTTGCTGTGCAAGGTGTCACCAAAGTACACCAAATGTGATGACAGTGTTGTTGTGCAAGGTGTCACCAAAGTACACCAAATGTGATGACAGTGTTGCTGTGCAAGGTGTCACCAAAGTAAGTCAAGTGTGATGACAGTATTGCTGTGCAAGGTGTCACCAAAGTACACCAAATGTGATGACTGTGTTGCTGTGCAAGGTGTCACCAAAGTACACCAAATGTGATGACTGTGTTGTTGTGCAATGTGTCACCAAAGTACACCAAATGTGATGACAGTGTTGCTGTGCAAGGTGTCACCAAAGTAAGTCAAGTGTGATGACAGTATTGCTGTGCAATGTGTCACCAACGTACACCAAATGTGATGACAGTGTTGTTGTGCAAGGTGTCACCAAAGTACACCAAATGTGATGACTGTGTTGCTGTGCAAGGTGTCACCAAAGTACACCAAATGTGATGACAGTGTTGTTGTGCAAGGTGTCACCAAAGTACACCAAATGTGATGACAGTGTTGCTGTGCAAGGTGTCACCAAAGTAAGTCAAGTGTGATGACAGTATTGCTGTGCAAGGTGTCACCAAAGTACACCAAAAGTGATGACTGTGTTGCTGTGCAAGGTGTCACCAAAGTACACCAAATGTGATGACAGTGTTGTTGTGCAAGGTGTTACCAAAGTAAGTCAAGTGTGATGACAGTATTGCTGTGCAAGGTGTCACCAAAGTACACCAAATGTGATGACTGTGTTGCTGTGCAAGGTGTCACCAAAGTGCACCAAATGTGATGACAGTGTTGTTGTGCAAGGTGTCACCAAAGTAAGTCAAGTGTGATGACAGTATTGCTGTGCAATGTGTCACCAACGTACACCAAATGTGATGACAGTGTTGCTGTGCAAGGTGTCACCAAAGTAAGTCAAGTGTGATGACAGTATTGCTGTGCAATGTGTCACCAAAGTACACCAAATGTGATGACTGTGTTGCTGTGCAAGGTGTCACCAAAGTACACCAAATGTGATGACAGTGTTGTTGTGCAAGGTGTCACCAAAGTACACCAAATGTGATGACAGTGTTGCTGTGCAAGGTGTCACCAAAGTAAGTCAAGTGTGATGACAGTATTGCTGTGCAATGTGTCACCAAAGTACACCAAATGTGATGACTGTGTTGCTGTGCAAGGTGTCACCAAAGTAAGTCAAGTGTGATGACAGTATTGCTGTGCAATGTGTCACCAAAGTACACCAAATGTGATGACTGTGTTGCTGTGCAAGGTGTCACCAAAGTACACCAAATGTGATGACAGTGTTGTTGTGCAAGGTGTCACCAAAGTACACCAAATGTGATGACTGTGTTGCTGTGCAAGGTGTCACCAAAGTACACCAAATGTGATGACAGTGTTGTTGTGCAAGGTGTCACCAAAGTACACCAAATGGGATGACAGTGTTGTTGTGCAAGGTGTCACCAAAGTACACCAAATGGGATGACAGTATTGCTGTGCAATGTGTCACCAACGTACACCAAATGCGATGACAGTGTTGCTGTGCAAGGTGTCACCAAAGTAAGTCAAGTGTGATGACAGTATTGCTGTGCAATGTGTCACCAAAGTACACCAAATGTGATGACAGTGTTGCTGTGCAAGGTGTCACCAAAGTAAGTCAAGTGTGATGACAGTGTTGTTGTGCAAGGTGTCACCAAAGTAAACAGACATATTTTGAAAGATCAGTTTAACGGGAGTTGTGCCACTAGCGGTGTGATACGTGTGCTTACAAGAAGTAGCTTATGTGCACCGTCAGGTAAGGATCATGTTATTTTCTGTTTTAGTTAGTTACATTGAAATCATTTATAAATATTCGTGTGTTACTATTATTATAATTATGGGAAGCACTGTAGTCCAGCTGCTTGGTAAGGTACTGTGCTATATAAATGATCAAATGAATGAATAGAATGACAAGTTGGACTGAAGTTAAAAGCTCGACTCGTGCCATGTGTGTTAGTACTAAACTTGTACTTAGAATTAACTTGTACTGAACTTTAAACACAGATATCCCGGTGACTCACGGGAATGTTCTCTAGTACCCTAGTCGATGCCTTTACTCTAAGGTGAGCGTGTTCACGGCCCTAACATAATGACAGGGGCGTCATAAGACATTTGTATGGCATTGACGTCAATGTTAGAATTACGTGCCAATAACTAGGATGTGGGGTTTATATCAAGCTAACAGTCGTCAGTCCGATAGTAACTCAGGTGGCCAAGATTTCATGACTAGTTCAATCAAGTTATCGTGGTCGGCTTGAGTTCCCGGAAAATACAACTAATAAAGAAGTTTGGGGGAAATGGGTCAGAGTGTGTGCCATCATGACTTTGATAATGTGACAGAGCACAATTTAATGACACAATCACTGGGTACATGCTGTACACTTGTCACGTGGTACACCCACCCCCACCCCTATGTTCGTCATAAGAACCCCAGGAAAAGATCCGCCACCCATATTAATATTTCACAACCCTAAATACAAAGCTTCAAATTCCTGAGTGTAAAGAACCTGACCACGAACCTCACCAAGAACCTGACCACGGCCAAATGCCAAAACTTGAAGATAGTTGCCTAGACCTAGAGGTTCACGGGGAAGGTTGTGAACATGAAATCAGGGCCGGCCTAAGGGAATTGAAGGCCCTAGGCGAAGTGAATTTGGTGGCCCTAAGCGTAATAGAAAAATAAAAATTAAATATGGAAAGATTCTTGTGCGAGGCCCCCACTAACGATGAGACTAATCGGATGCCCTAGGCGGCTGCCTAGTTTTCCTATGCCTAAAGCCGGCCCTGATGAAATATATAGTTGATACTTGTGCAGCAATTCTATAATTTGACAGCAGTCAGCAAAAGGCATCACATGATATTTTTGTTGTATTGTTTTGTTGACTGTGTTTTATATTTTTTATTCATGATTAAAAGTCTGGACAGTTAACAAGCAATTTAAGAACAATGTAAATAGTGTGTGCGTATATTTCAGTGCTATTGCTTGGCCTTTGCAACCCAAGATTACATACAGTGGTCCATTAGATGTTAGAGTAATATAGCATATATGTAGTATAGAGTAATATAGCATATATGTAGTATAGGATTGATATATAGCATATATGTAGTATAGGATTGATATATAGCATATATGTAGTATAGGATTGATATATAGCTTTTAAATACATGTAAATACAAGATAGACTAAGGAATTGTGTGATCAAAGCAATAAAAGGGCCCCCTCGAGAAGTCAATTGATTGCTTTGTGGCTGTATGGTAGTGTTGACTTACTTGTAGGCAGGGCACCTCCTCCAGAAGTAACGTGACAGCTGTATGAATGTATGGTAGTGTTGGTGTACTTGTAGGCAGGGGCCCCTCCAGACGTCACGTGACTGCTGTATGAATGTATGCTAGTGTTGGTGTACTTGTCTTGCTCCTAGTTTTTCACCTTTATCACGATGATACACTGACCTGTCAACTAGACTTCCTTCAAGTTTCTTATCAGGCTAGGATATCAAATGATTGAACACTTATCATGACATTATCTGTATCGTATGACGTCAAATTGATAAATGTGACTAAAGCTGTGACATCACATACAATGATATTGTTTATTGCAATCTCCATGGTCTTGTATATCACAATCAATGACTTGGGATATGTCTATACAATGACTTGCGATATGTCTATTCAATGACTTGGGATATGTCTATACAATGACTTGGGATATGTCTATACAATGACTCGGGTCTTGTCTATACAATGACTTGGGATATGTCTATACAATGACTTGGGATATGTCTATACAATGACTTGGGATATGTCTATACAATGACTCGGGTCTTGTCTATACAATGAATTGGGATATGTCTATTCAATGACTTGGGATATGTCTATACAATGACTTGGGATATGTCTATACAATGACTTGGGATATGTCTATACAATGACTCGGGTCTTGTCTATACAATGACTTGGGATATGTCTATACAATGACTTGGGATATGTCTATACAATGACTTGGGATATGTCTATACAATGACTTGCGATATGTCTATTCAATGACTTGGGATATGTCTATACAATGACTTGGGATATGTCTATACAATGACTCGGGTCTTGTCTATACAATGACTTGGGATATGTCTATACAATGACTTGGGATATGTCTATACAATGACTTGGGATATGTCTATACAATGACTCGGGTCTTGTCTATACAATGAATTGGGATATGTCTATTCAATGACTTGGGATATGTCTATACAATGACTTGGGATATGTCTATACAATGACTTGGGATATGTCTATACAATGACTCGGGTCTTGTCTATACAATGACTTGGGATATGTCTATACAATGACTCGGGTCTTGTCTATACAATGACTTGGGATATGTCTATACAATGACTTGGGATATGTCTATACAATGACTTGCGATATGTCTATTCAATGACTTGCGCTATGTCTATTCAATGACTTGCGAGATGTCTATTCAATGACTTGTGATATGTCTATTCAATGACTTGTGATATGTCTATTCAATGACTTGTGATATGTCTATTCAATGACTTGTGATATGTCTATTCAATGACTTGTGATATGTCTATTCAATGACTTGGACTATGTCTATTCAATGACTTGTGATGTCTATTCAATGACTTGTGATATGTCTATTCAATGTCTTGGAATATGTCTTTACTTAAAAATGATGTTGTTTATTGCCATCTCCAGGGGCTTGTATATCACTATCAATGACTTGGGATACGTCTATGACATCCTTTGTAACTGGCCCATTGATGATGTCAAAGTAAGTCCATCTTACTGGCCTCATGACACTTTAACATGTTGTACCCTATGCCTTACCACCTAAACACTTTATATAATACAGTGTATATCATGAGACATAAACACTTTATATACTATATCATGAGACATAAACACTTTATATACTATATCATGAGACATAAACACTTTATATACTATATCATGAGACATAAACACTTTATATACTATATCATGAGACATAAACACTTTATATACTATATCATGAGACATAAACACTTTATATACTATATCATGAGACATAAACACTTTATATACTATATCATGAGACATAAACACTTTATATACTATATCATGAGACATAAACACTTTATATACTATATCATGAGACATAAGCACTTTATATACTATATCATGAGACATAAGCACTTTATATCCTGCTCCACAACATTTTTTAAAACCACATACTATACCACTGCATTTAAACACTCTCTATACATTGTACTTTATCATAACACTTTACATAGATAGTATAACACTTTACATTGATAGTTTACAAACTTACAACCTTCTCAGGGGTTATTAGTAAATTTGAATCTTTCTAAATTCCTTTTTTTAAAATGTAAATAATTTTAATATAGCAAAAGGGGAAAGTTGATGAAAAGAAACATAACTTTTTTTTTCTCCTGTGATTCCTATAAACTGATTTTTAAATAAATAAACCAATATTTTTGTTTCCTGTGTTAATATAAAATATATTTGTGTCCTATGTTACTTCAGGCCATTGTAGTGACAGATGGTGAGAGAATTTTGGGTCTTGGAGATCTGGGCGCCTATGGCATGGGCATCCCAGTTGGCAAACTGTCTCTCTATACGGCATGTGCTGGAATCAAGCCTGAACATTGTCTACCCATCACGATAGATGTTGGTACTAACAATTTGGTGAGTACTTGATAATGGCAGTGCACCAATCACGATAGATGTCGGTACTAACAATTTGGTGAGTACTTGATAGTGGCAGTGCACCAATCACGATAGATGTCGGTACTAACAATTTGGTGAGTACTTGATAATGGCAGTGCACCAATCACGATAGATGTCGGTACTAACAATTTGGTGAGTACTTGATAATGGCAGTGCACCAATCACGATAGATGTTGGTACTAACAATTTGGTGAGTACTTAAACTGTACTTGATAGTGGCAGTGCACCAAGCGCTGTAAAGGGTTTCATAATACTAATTGCAGTGCATTATTGAATATAAATGATACTAATAATGAGGTTCGTATTATGTCACAGCAGTCTTATATTTCTTGTGTATTTTATTGTGACAATATTTACCTTTGACTTTGATGGCAGTCAACCAAATACAAAGCAAATGACCTTTATTGAAATATGCATAGCTTTAATGTGTTTTAACTTAATGAAATAAATTCTAAAAACACAACATGTGAAAGTGTGAATAAGTTTCAATAAGAATACAGGACAATTGAAAACACTTTTCAGCTGGAATATTGCATACACCATAATAATAAATATTGCACCTTCAAACTTTTATTTTTCATGTCTATTTTAGGCCTTGCTGAATGATCCTCTATATATTGGCCTCCGGCAGAAGAGGGTGTCTGGACCCAACTATGATAAACTTATTGATGAGTTCATGAAGGCAGTGGTGAAAAGGTCAGCTTCATTTATGTTCCCTTGTGATAGTGTTGAAAGGCTTGCAGTGTGTCAATATGTGTAGGACTTGAATGTCTTAATGGCACTGATCATTTGTTAAGAAATAAGAAGGACAGAATATATTTACAGATTATGATAAAAACTTCCACCTCACCTTATGAAAAATATAATGGTTTATTTATTATATGCTAGATTAGAAGACAGAGTAAGGTTTGTTATACTAAGGATAAAAGACATACTGTAAGGCTGGTCATATTGAAGATATTAGACATAATATGAGATGAACAATTGATAGAAAGTCTGATTCATCTTTGCTGAGTCTTAGTTTGGACAGTCATTGAAAATTGGTCATCAAATGGTTATTAAGAAAGGGGGATCTCTCGGGGTTTTGTCCCTAGCTACCCTGTAGTGATTAAACATTCCCTAGCTACCCTGTAGTGATTAAACCTTCCCTAACTACCCCGTAGTGATTAAACATTCTCTATGTACCCCGTAGTGATTAAACATTCCCTAGCTACCCCGTAGTGATTAAACCTTCCCTAACTACCTCGTAGTGATTAAACCTTCCCTAGCTACCCCGTAGTGATTAAACCTGTCCATACAGATTTCCAATAGTGATATAATATAGAGCTCAAGTTTTTAAAATTACAATGTATTTATTTATTTTTATTGTAAGTTGGTAAGAGTTAAAAGAAAACTTTGCATAGTTATCTCATCTCTAAAGAATCTATTTAACCATTTTGAATTAATCTTCTCATTTCTCTGATGTTAAACTACTTAGCACAAATATTTTGTTAGGAAACTTCTCTATGTTGCTGATCATTAGGTTCACTGTGACACACATTAGTGTCGTTGAGTATTAAGAGGATTGTAGCATTTCAGTTTGAGGCAGTGAGATGTTTACAAAATGTTCCATTCTTAAGGTGTTCATGTTATACATTATAATAAAAATATGGTTTAAAACATCTCTTGATTTCAGATATGGTAAGAGTTGTCTGATCCAGTTTGAAGACTTTGGCAATGATAACGCTTTCAGATTCCTTGAGAAGTACAGACATAACTATTGCACCTTTAATGATGATATTCAAGGTAAGATGGAATATCTGTATGTATCTGTAAGTTTGTTTTAATTAAAAGATTATTACTTTGATATTGCTGCAGCGATTTCCCCCAGTTACTTAAATAAAAGTTATGTTTGATAACTGATTTTTTTTTATTCCTGTAGCTTAACACAAAGTTATTTCCCTTAGTTTACCATTTGAAGATTGCTGCATCCAAGGTCATCCTTAAATTTGAAACATCTTAAAATGTAAGCTTAAATTTCTCATTTGACATTGACAGTTATCTATGATCCCTGTCTCAGGCACGGCAGCTGTAGCTGTTGCTGGAATACTTTCAAGTCTTAAGATATCGCAGATCCCCATTCAAGATAATGTCTTTCTCTTTCAAGGTGCTGGTGAGGTCAGTCATACAATAATTTTATTAAGGAAGATTTTATTTTTTTTATTTTAACATGTTGATTTTATTTCTTTGGCCACAAAGAAACTTCTCATATTCACTCCTGCATATACATTCTAAGGGCAGTGAGTTTTAAAAAATTGTTTTCTTCTTTTCAGTAGTTTAAATGTCTTTTTTTTTAAAAATGAATTAAGTAAGAGATGATCTTAAAGATATATTTATTATTTCAATTATACAAATTTGTGAGGTGTAAAACATGTCATTATTACAACAAAGTGGCTATCTAGCTGAGTGACAGATAATGTGGCTATCTAGCTGAGTGACAGATAATGTGGCCATCTAGCTGAGTGACAGCTAATGTGGCTATCTAGCTGAGTGACAGCTAATGTGGCCATCTAGCTGAGTGACAGCTAATGTGGCTATCTAGCTGAGTGACAGCTAATGTGGCCATCTAGCTGAGTGACAGCTAATGTGGCTATCTAGCTGAGTGACAGCTAATGTGGCCATCTAGCTGAGTGACAGCTAATGTGGCCATCTAGCTGAGTGACAGCTAATGTGGCCATCTAGCTGAGTGACAGCTAATGTGGCTATCTAGCTGAGTGACAGCTAATGTGGCTATCTAGCTGAGTGACAGCTAATGTGGCCATCTAGCTGAGTGACAGCTAATGTGGCCATCTAGCTGAGTGACAGCTAATGTGGCCATCTAGCTGAGTGACAGCTAATGTGGCCATCTAGCTGAGTGACAGCTAATGTGGCCATCTAGCTGAGTGACAGCTAATGTGGCTATCTAGCTGAGTGACAGCTAATGTATACTTTTGAAAAGAATGATTTTGTCCAATTCTTGCCTACAGGCATCCATTGGTATTGCCAAACTCTTGATCAAAGCCATTGTTAAAGCTGGAAACACAGAGGAATCTGCACATAATCAAATTTGGCTGGTTGATTCCAAAGGACTTATTGTAAAGGTAGGCATTATCTCAGTAGTCTTGGTGTAAAACTGGACATAGTAGTTTTATTGCAAAGTGGTCATTGTCTCAGTAGTTTTAGTGTATTATATTAATTCTAGTTTTAAGATAATGAAGTTGTTTTAAATTTCATCACAGTATTTACAATGTACTAACATCTTAACTTAGGTTTTAATACGATTTTAATAGCAAAATTCTTGCTTAAGATTAGAATTTACACCTAAGTTAGGTTTGAATTTCCCCTGAAAGCAAGTTACCTGAAATAAATGCATTAAAAAAATTGTTAATGCAATATTTTTAAAATGTTCTTTTGTTTTTACTGTTGACAGAATCGTCCTAAAGGTGGGGTTGAAGGCGAGAAAGTGATGTTTGCTAAGGATCATCAGCCCTTTGATAATTTGGAGGATATAGTTGCCAGTATCAAGCCCACAGTTATTATTGGTATGTTATGTTTGCTAAGGATCATCAGCCCTTTGATAATTTGGAGGATATAGTTGCCAGTATCAAGCCCACAGTTATTATTGGTATGTTATGTTTGCTAAGGATCATCAGCCCTTTGATAATTTGGAGGATATAGTTGCCAGTATCAAGCCCACAGTTATTATTGGTATGTTATGTTTGCTAAGGATCATCAGCCCTTTGATAATTTGGAGGATATAGTTGCCAGTATCAAGCCCACAGTTATTATTGGTATGTTATTTGGAATAAATGTTCAATACATTTTTGTGGAAAACCTTTTTTAAAATTATTTTGTTACTATTGACTATAAATGGTAGTAACATCGTGGTGTGTATTATATCACACCAGGCTTCTATTACCAAATGATCCCTATGAGGATTGTAAAAGATTGTGAAGCCTATAATTGATCAACATCCTCTCAACCTTAGAGGGGAATATTTTATGAAATATCTGTGTTATTATCTATGAAAATATGTTATGAAATATCTGTGTTATTATCTATGGGAATATGTTATGAATATCTGTGTTATTATCTATCTGCTGCAGACCACCTCATACCCATCACATATTGAGACCCATTCTCTCTGTTGATTGCCTTAATAACTCCTTTGAACGTTCTGCCTTCCATATCAGTCTATCAGAGAAGAAGTTGAAGCAAGTTAGTTTTACTTTTGTAAATCTTATCTCTGAGATGTCTCGGCAAAGTCTAAATGTATTGCTTTATAAGTTTATTTTTTAAAGTTTGTTTATTTAAACATGGTGTGGTGACAGTTTAAGCAAGGGATGCAACTACTAACAGCCTTCAGAGAATATTGAAACAAAAGGTCTAACAAATATCCAGGAAGCTAGATCTATAAGAGTCTCTATTGTGGGATATAATTATACATCTGTTAGCCCTTTGGCCAATAATAGTTCTGTTTCTTTTCCAAAACAGTTCGAATTCATTCTGTGTGTGTCCTCAGCTATGAGGCTGTGGAATTAAGTCATCATTCTAGTCAGTCAGTCATTCCATTTGATTTAATTAAAAAATTGCTGAGATAACAGCAGTAATAACAGACAACATTCTATCTCCACATCAGGTGCTGCTGCTATTCCTGGCGCATTCAATGAAAAGGTTCTCTCTGACATGGCCAGATTTAATAACAGACCTGTTGTCTTTGCTTTGAGCAATCCAACCAGCAAGGCAGAATGCACAGCAGAAGAGGCCTATAAGGCTACTGATGTGAGCACTGAAATTTAAGTTTTTGCACATTAAAACATTCTTTTAGTACAGTTGCATTTTGATTTTATACAACCTATTTAAATTAAATTATTTGAATGAACAAAGAAACCATTTGTGGACACCTCATCTAAAATGAACAAAAGTGCAGTGAAAATTAAAAGGAATACTTCCATAAAACCCTTGTGGTATGTATGAGCAATCTCAGTCCTACCACCATGTAATTCACTAGCAGCAAGAGAGAATTTTTTTTAATTTAAACATTTTTCCTTCAATTATTCCTCAATATTTAAGCAAAATCCATTTTGACAGTATTGTTGAACTTTCTCTGCATCTTCTGTACATTTTACTGCTGGGACTTAAAAAATTTTCTGAGCATTACTATTCAAGTAATTGAAATAACAGCAGATCTGACCATATTATTTATTTACAGGGCAAAGTTGTATTTGCAAGTGGCAGTCCATTCCATGCAGTGGAGCATAAAGGAAAGATCTACCATCCTGGACAAGGCAATAATGCTTATATATTCCCTGGGACAGCCCTTGCTGTCATTGCAGCAGACATCCGTAATATCTCGGAGGATATATTCTTGACAGCAGCAGAAGTAAGTTCTTCTACTTAATTCTCAAGATCGTTTAAAGTAAATCTAACCATCATAATCATTAACTTTTTAAAATTTAAAAGCATCCCTCGCTAAAATGAGTGTAGCTCTAAGTTTAAAAAAGGTGTATGTGTAAGAGCACTATATCATGAGACATAAACACTTTATATACTATATCATGAGACATAAACACTTTATATACTATATCATGAGACATAAACACTTTATATACTATATCATGAGACATAAACACTTTATATACTATATCATGAGACATAAACACTTTATATACTATATCATGAGACATAAACACTTTATATACTATATCATGAGACATAAACACTTTATATACTATATCATGAGACATAAACACTTTATATACTATATCATGAGACATAAGCACTTTATATACTATATCATGAGACATAAGCACTTTATATCCTGCTCCACAACATTTTTTAAAACCACATACTATACCACTGCATTTAAACACTCTCTATACATTGTACTTTATCATAACACTTTACATAGATAGTATAACACTTTACATTGATAGTTTACAAACTTACAACCTTCTCAGGGGTTATTAGTAAATTTGAATCTTTCTAAATTCCTTTTTTTAAAATGTAAATAATTTTAATATAGCAAAAGGGGAAAGTTGATGAAAAGAAACATAACTTTTTTTTTCTCCTGTGATTCCTATAAACTGATTTTTAAATAAATAAACCAATATTTTTGTTTCCTGTGTTAATATAAAATATATTTGTGTCCTATGTTACTTCAGGCCATTGTAGTGACAGATGGTGAGAGAATTTTGGGTCTTGGAGATCTGGGCGCCTATGGCATGGGCATCCCAGTTGGCAAACTGTCTCTCTATACGGCATGTGCTGGAATCAAGCCTGAACATTGTCTACCCATCACGATAGATGTTGGTACTAACAATTTGGTGAGTACTTGATAATGGCAGTGCACCAATCACGATAGATGTCGGTACTAACAATTTGGTGAGTACTTGATAGTGGCAGTGCACCAATCACGATAGATGTCGGTACTAACAATTTGGTGAGTACTTGATAATGGCAGTGCACCAATCACGATAGATGTCGGTACTAACAATTTGGTGAGTACTTGATAATGGCAGTGCACCAATCACGATAGATGTTGGTACTAACAATTTGGTGAGTACTTAAACTGTACTTGATAGTGGCAGTGCACCAAGCGCTGTAAAGGGTTTCATAATACTAATTGCAGTGCATTATTGAATATAAATGATACTAATAATGAGGTTCGTATTATGTCACAGCAGTCTTATATTTCTTGTGTATTTTATTGTGACAATATTTACCTTTGACTTTGATGGCAGTCAACCAAATACAAAGCAAATGACCTTTATTGAAATATGCATAGCTTTAATGTGTTTTAACTTAATGAAATAAATTCTAAAAACACAACATGTGAAAGTGTGAATAAGTTTCAATAAGAATACAGGACAATTGAAAACACTTTTCAGCTGGAATATTGCATACACCATAATAATAAATATTGCACCTTCAAACTTTTATTTTTCATGTCTATTTTAGGCCTTGCTGAATGATCCTCTATATATTGGCCTCCGGCAGAAGAGGGTGTCTGGACCCAACTATGATAAACTTATTGATGAGTTCATGAAGGCAGTGGTGAAAAGGTCAGCTTCATTTATGTTCCCTTGTGATAGTGTTGAAAGGCTTGCAGTGTGTCAATATGTGTAGGACTTGAATGTCTTAATGGCACTGATCATTTGTTAAGAAATAAGAAGGACAGAATATATTTACAGATTATGATAAAAACTTCCACCTCACCTTATGAAAAATATAATGGTTTATTTATTATATGCTAGATTAGAAGACAGAGTAAGGTTTGTTATACTAAGGATAAAAGACATACTGTAAGGCTGGTCATATTGAAGATATTAGACATAATATGAGATGAACAATTGATAGAAAGTCTGATTCATCTTTGCTGAGTCTTAGTTTGGACAGTCATTGAAAATTGGTCATCAAATGGTTATTAAGAAAGGGGGATCTCTCGGGGTTTTGTCCCTAGCTACCCTGTAGTGATTAAACATTCCCTAGCTACCCTGTAGTGATTAAACCTTCCCTAACTACCCTCGTAGTGATTAAACATTCTCTATGTACCCCGTAGTGATTAAACATTCCCTAGCTACCCCGTAGTGATTAAACCTTCCCTAACTACCTCGTAGTGATTAAACCTTCCCTAGCTACCCCGTAGTGATTAAACCTGTCCATACAGATTTCCAATAGTGATATAATATAGAGCTCAAGTTTTTAAAATTACAATGTATTTATTTATTTTTATTGTAAGTTGGTAAGAGTTAAAAGAAAACTTTGCATAGTTATCTCATCTCTAAAGAATCTATTTAACCATTTTGAATTAATCTTCTCATTTCTCTGATGTTAAACTACTTAGCACAAATATTTTGTTAGGAAACTTCTCTATGTTGCTGATCATTAGGTTCACTGTGACACACATTAGTGTCGTTGAGTATTAAGAGGATTGTAGCATTTCAGTTTGAGGCAGTGAGATGTTTACAAAATGTTCCATTCTTAAGGTGTTCATGTTATACATTATAATAAAAATATGGTTTAAAACATCTCTTGATTTCAGATATGGTAAGAGTTGTCTGATCCAGTTTGAAGACTTTGGCAATGATAACGCTTTCAGATTCCTTGAGAAGTACAGACATAACTATTGCACCTTTAATGATGATATTCAAGGTAAGATGGAATATCTGTATGTATCTGTAAGTTTGTTTTAATTAAAAGATTATTACTTTGATATTGCTGCAGCGATTTCCCCCAGTTACTTAAATAAAAGTTATGTTTGATAACTGATTTTTTTTTATTCCTGTAGCTTAACACAAAGTTATTTCCCTTAGTTTACCATTTGAAGATTGCTGCATCCAAGGTCATCCTTAAATTTGAAACATCTTAAAATGTAAGCTTAAATTTCTCATTTGACATTGACAGTTATCTATGATCCCTGTCTCAGGCACGGCAGCTGTAGCTGTTGCTGGAATACTTTCAAGTCTTAAGATATCGCAGATCCCCATTCAAGATAATGTCTTTCTCTTTCAAGGTGCTGGTGAGGTCAGTCATACAATAATTTTATTAAGGAAGATTTTATTTTTTTTATTTTAACATGTTGATTTTATTTCTTTGGCCACAAAGAAACTTCTCATATTCACTCCTGCATATACATTCTAAGGGCAGTGAGTTTTAAAAAATTGTTTTCTTCTTTTCAGTAGTTTAAATGTCTTTTTTTTTAAAAATGAATTAAGTAAGAGATGATCTTAAAGATATATTTATTATTTCAATTATACAAATTTGTGAGGTGTAAAACATGTCATTATTACAACAAAGTGGCTATCTAGCTGAGTGACAGATAATGTGGCTATCTAGCTGAGTGACAGATAATGTGGCCATCTAGCTGAGTGACAGCTAATGTGGCTATCTAGCTGAGTGACAGCTAATGTGGCCATCTAGCTGAGTGACAGCTAATGTGGCTATCTAGCTGAGTGACAGCTAATGTGGCCATCTAGCTGAGTGACAGCTAATGTGGCTATCTAGCTGAGTGACAGCTAATGTGGCCATCTAGCTGAGTGACAGCTAATGTGGCCATCTAGCTGAGTGACAGCTAATGTGGCCATCTAGCTGAGTGACAGCTAATGTGGCTATCTAGCTGAGTGACAGCTAATGTGGCTATCTAGCTGAGTGACAGCTAATGTGGCCATCTAGCTGAGTGACAGCTAATGTGGCCATCTAGCTGAGTGACAGCTAATGTGGCCATCTAGCTGAGTGACAGCTAATGTGGCCATCTAGCTGAGTGACAGCTAATGTGGCCATCTAGCTGAGTGACAGCTAATGTGGCTATCTAGCTGAGTGACAGCTAATGTATACTTTTGAAAAGAATGATTTTGTCCAATTCTTGCCTACAGGCATCCATTGGTATTGCCAAACTCTTGATCAAAGCCATTGTTAAAGCTGGAAACACAGAGGAATCTGCACATAATCAAATTTGGCTGGTTGATTCCAAAGGACTTATTGTAAAGGTAGGCATTATCTCAGTAGTCTTGGTGTAAAACTGGACATAGTAGTTTTATTGCAAAGTGGTCATTGTCTCAGTAGTTTTAGTGTATTATATTAATTCTAGTTTTAAGATAATGAAGTTGTTTTAAATTTCATCACAGTATTTACAATGTACTAACATCTTAACTTAGGTTTTAATACGATTTTAATAGCAAAATTCTTGCTTAAGATTAGAATTTACACCTAAGTTAGGTTTGAATTTCCCCTGAAAGCAAGTTACCTGAAATAAATGCATTAAAAAAATTGTTAATGCAATATTTTTAAAATGTTCTTTTGTTTTTACTGTTGACAGAATCGTCCTAAAGGTGGGGTTGAAGGCGAGAAAGTGATGTTTGCTAAGGATCATCAGCCCTTTGATAATTTGGAGGATATAGTTGCCAGTATCAAGCCCACAGTTATTATTGGTATGTTATGTTTGCTAAGGATCATCAGCCCTTTGATAATTTGGAGGATATAGTTGCCAGTATCAAGCCCACAGTTATTATTGGTATGTTATGTTTGCTAAGGATCATCAGCCCTTTGATAATTTGGAGGATATAGTTGCCAGTATCAAGCCCACAGTTATTATTGGTATGTTATGTTTGCTAAGGATCATCAGCCCTTTGATAATTTGGAGGATATAGTTGCCAGTATCAAGCCCACAGTTATTATTGGTATGTTATTTGGAATAAATGTTCAATACATTTTTGTGGAAAACCTTTTTTAAAATTATTTTGTTACTATTGACTATAAATGGTAGTAACATCGTGGTGTGTATTATATCACACCAGGCTTCTATTACCAAATGATCCCTATGAGGATTGTAAAAGATTGTGAAGCCTATAATTGATCAACATCCTCTCAACCTTAGAGGGGAATATTTTATGAAATATCTGTGTTATTATCTATGAAAATATGTTATGAAATATCTGTGTTATTATCTATGGGAATATGTTATGAATATCTGTGTTATTATCTATCTGCTGCAGACCACCTCATACCCATCACATATTGAGACCCATTCTCTCTGTTGATTGCCTTAATAACTCCTTTGAACGTTCTGCCTTCCATATCAGTCTATCAGAGAAGAAGTTGAAGCAAGTTAGTTTTACTTTTGTAAATCTTATCTCTGAGATGTCTCGGCAAAGTCTAAATGTATTGCTTTATAAGTTTATTTTTTAAAGTTTGTTTATTTAAAACATGGTGTGGTGACAGTTTAAGCAAGGGATGCAACTACTAACAGCCTTCAGAGAATATTGAAACAAAAGGTCTAACAAATATCCAGGAAGCTAGATCTATAAGAGTCTCTATTGTGGGATATAATTATACATCTGTTAGCCCTTTGGGCAATAATAGTTCTGTTTCTTTCCCAAAAAAGTTCGAATTCATTCTGTGTGTGTCCTCAGCTATGAGGCTGTGGAATTAAGTCATCATTCCAGTCAGTCAGTCATTCCATTTGATTTAATTAAAAAATTGATGAGATAACAGCAGTAATAACAGACAACATTCTATCTCCACATCAGGTGCTGCTGCTATTCCTGGCGCATTCAATGAAAAGGTTCTGTCTGACATGGCCAAATTTAATAACAGGCCTGTTGTATTTGCTTTGAGTAATCCAACCAGCAAGGCAGAATGCACTGCAGAAGAGGCCTATAAGGCTACTGATGTGAGCACTGAAATTTAAGTTTTTGCCCATTAAAACATTCTTTTAGTACAATTGCAATTTGATTTTATACAACCTATTTAAATTAAATTTGAATGAACAAAGAAAACATGTGTGGTCACCTAATCTAAAATGAAGAAAAGTGCAGTGAAAATTAAAAGGAATACTTCCATAAAACCCTTGTGGTATGTATGAGCAATCTCAGTCCTACCACCATGTAATTCACTAGCAGCAAGAGATAATTTTTTTAAAATTTAAACATTTTTCCTTCAATTATTCCTCAATATTTAAGCTAAATCCATTTTGACAGTAACGTTGAACTTTCTCTGCATCTTCTGTACATTTTACTGCTGGGACTTAAAAATTTTCTGAGCATTACTATTCAAGTAATTGAAATAACAGCAGATATGACCATATTATTTATTTACAGGGCAAAGTTGTATTTGCAAGTGGCAGTCCATTCCATGCAGTGGAGCATAAAGGAAATATCTACCATCCTGGACAAGGCAATAATGCTTATATATTCCCTGGGACTGCCCTTGCTGTCATTGCAGCAGACATCCGTAATATCTCGGAGGATATATTCTTGACAGCAGCAGAAGTAAGTTAAGAGTAGAAAAATTCTTCTACTTAATTCTCAAGATTGTTTAAAGTAAATCTAACCATTACAATCATTAACTTTTGAAAATTTAAAAGCAGCCCTCGCTAAAATTAGTGTAGCTCTAAGTTTAAAAAAGGTGTATGTGTAAGAGCACTATAAATATTCATTAACAGTATTACCAAAAATACCTAAGCCATTAACTTGACTAACTCTTGTCTCTTTTATTCTACTTAAATTTTTTGTATTCGTTATAACAAACTATAACAACTTGCCAACCATGATATTGATGGATATTTATGATTCTTTTCATTTATTAAATTTGAAAGAGCAAAATAAGTTAAACTAATACATAACTCAGTTTTCTTTTCTTATTTATTATTAGAAACTATCCCCATATACTGTTGAAATAGTATATAATACTATACATAATAAAATGCTTATCTGTTTTCAGTCTCTAGCCAAGATGGTGACAAAAGATAACCTCGAGGAAGGGAGAGTCTATCCAAAACTGGGTGACATTCGAAATGTGTCTTTAAGACTAGCAGAGGACATTATCAACTTTGCCTATGATAACAACTTGGCTTTTCGTTACCCTAGACCTGATAATGTCAAGGAATTTCTGTCAGAATTTATATATAACACTGATTATGAGTCCTATATTCCACCTGTTTATGACTGGCCATCACAGAATCATGAAATCGTCATGTTTCATTAGTAATATTAGATTCATTGTGGCATACAGATCAAAGTTTTTTTGTTGAATATAATGTTTGGTTTCATAATTTTGAATTCCAATTCTGGGATACATCTTTAAAGATTAAGAATTTCTATTTAATTTTTTAGAAAGCCATTATATTTAATGATAATTTTCTGGCTTGAACTGTTGCAGAGTTTTTAAGACATCACCACTAAGGATTTACAGCATTTTAATAGAATTTTATGTTTGTATGTGTTTTATTTTGGTGAAATTTAATTTTCTACATCAGTTCATATGTTGGTGCCTCTTAATCATTGAAAAAATTAACGTGCAAAAGAATATTGAGTAATGTGTATTTGCTCTTCTGTACATTTAACTGACACAGTTTTTGATTGACCTCAAGTTTTCAAAGAGTCTGTTTTATTAGTTTTCAAATGGTTTTGTTCAAATTAGATAACACAGGTCCAAAAATATAGGGAAACATTCATTGTGCCACAAAGAAGAAATAAATCTGTATTTACGGCCCTCATGCATGCCAGGTTCTGTGAAAGGATGCCCACTTGTATACTCTACTAGTTATAGTATAGAAGAAATCAAATATTTTTCAAAAACTGTGCCATACAATTATGTGATTTCAATAGTTTCTTTACTATTTATTCATTGATTTGCACCATTTTTGTTCTTTTGAAAAATAATAATGTTACATGTCTTAATTTTATTAAGACATAGATTGGTTATCATGTTGTGTAATTTCATTTCTGTTTACAGTATAAATTTTGAATTGGAAATATAAAGTAGCGTTATAAAAGATTGCCATATTCATATATGCGAAAATTGTGAAATCATCTTTTTTGTAGAATGTTACAATAAAGTTCCAGAGAAACTTTGTACATAATGTTTGGGCTGTAAATAATATGGGGTGTGCAAACCCTTCGTTGCAAGCATTTTAACTTCTCCTATTGGTCCTTAAAATAGAAGGTAAAATTTACAGAGCAAATACCAGTACCATAGTACTGTAGTTATAGTTTTAGCAGGACATTCCATTTACTCTATGACCATTTTATACCAGCAAACAATTTATTTATTTAACTGTGCATTTATTGTCTGTTGAGATATTGGACCAAGTTTATTTTGGTGTGTTCTTTCAACAATGTTCTTTCCTCAGAAAACAGAACATGTATACATGATTCATGACCTTTTGACATTTTAAAATATTTCACTTTGAACAAATTGGTTATCTTCAAGGATTTTTATTTTATCCCATATTTTCTGTGGACCACAACTCCTTAATAATAAAAATATAATCTTTTACAGAAAGCTATTCTTCTGTGAATCTCTTTTATTTTCAACTTGGAATTAGAATTCAAGTCAACGTAAAAAAATTAATAAAAAACATGTTTATTTACCATACATTACATGAGTGTATGTCATATTAAAAACATTCTTTGTTTAAATACAAACTGCACAGCAGTTTCAAATAATTATATTAAACAATAGCAGCACATATACACTGAATTTTTAACATTCACAACATAACTTTATTTACACCCCTCCCCCAAAGCTCCTGTGCCCGTTACCTCCTAGCTAAACCACACAGTTTTCTTAATACTGAAGTTAGAGATGCTCTTTGACAAAATAAGATATTTTTAATGATCTAATCAACTGGAAACTAAATATTTCTAAATCTGTCTCATAAAAAATTGATTAAAACCTCAAACTAATTTAGATCATGCATGGAAACATGAACAAATATCACTTGTATAAAGTCTTTAGGAAGTAATCAGTAATATCATTAATTCAAATTTAATACAGATAAAGCATTAGCTCTTGTCATTGTCAACCACATTTATTTACTTATGAGAATATTGTTGAACTCTTAAGTATTTGCATTGACAAGACATCAAATTCACATGGCTTTTCAAAATAGAATTGCTTTTAAGAAAAGATTCATATTTCTGTAAAATAATCTCAAGTAATAAGAACATTTGGAGATGGCAGACGATGATGAAAAAGAACATTTTGATCTGGAATGGGATGATGTACTTCACTGCTCAAGGTTCATTTCAATATTATCCGCTACTAGCCCCTGCACGCCGTTGCCTAGAACTTGAAAAACTTGACCTCAATTCTTTCACATCATCTTTGTCTAAAGCTAAAAGAAAAATAAATTATTTCAAATGAATGAAAATTTCAAATTAAAATTCTGAGACAAATTAATTTTCAAATTAGTCAAAACTTATTCCAAATCACAAATTAATGGGAATTATTATAATACACTTTTTACTTAGATTTTGCTATATCACTAAAAACATTAAAATTCATAAATTAAGTTTACAATATAAATTCTTTTGCCCAAACTTAGAAGTGTGCATGAACTTACCGGATTTTAAAGAATCTATCACAAGTCCTGCAGCACCCAGCACAAAGACCAAAAACAGGGTGTAAATAATACAAGTCACTAGGCAGAAAAATCCCCTATCCTTAAAGCATTCATTCAGCTTAAAGGGTGCTTTCAACAGATAGGAATGAAGACTGGTGTCTGCAGTGTCATTATTATTTGAGTCTATGCTTCTGTGTCGCCTAACCAACCTCTGTCTACCTTGAGAGAAACTGGAATGTTGTTGAGTTGTGGCAGTTTCTGCTGATATTGTCCTGTCAACAAATACTTCACCACTGCTGCTGAGCAGGTTTTCTGGTGGAATGCCGACATTTGATTTAATATTTTCAGAAACATTTAATGAAGATTCATCTGTATCACAGTCATTGGAGTTGTTTTCCCACTGAGGATTTAATCTAACACTAAGGTTTGATGAAATGTCAGATGCAGGTAAGGAAACTGGAGGAGTATTGTCGTCCTCTGCATCTTCATTGTCAGAACTGTTAAAACCACTGTCATCATAAAGCAAATTGGCACAATTTAAATAAGGAGTTCTGGGTCTTCTATTTCTAGGTATTTCAACAGTGTTAACCAGCTCTAATTCATTTTCATCACAAAATTTTATCTCAAGACCTTCATCTTCCGAAGACTGCCTTCTAAGTAAAAGTTTTTTTGCACAATCACTGTTTGATGGTGAAGATATATCTGGTCCAGAATCAAATGCCATGTCCTGTGTATTTGTAGGAAGTTCTGGTGACACTTCCTCTGTATAGAGTTTAGTAGAAACCTTGACTGGGAATTTCATGATGCCCTTTATCTTATATATAAAATATCCTCATCCAAATATACTTGAGTTTGAGAAGCTTTATTTTATTTTTAAAAAACAACAGCTAAGAAGAATGCTCCCTCGTGAATTTTATGTTGGTGTCTGAAAAAGGAAAGTTAATATAAAAAATATAATCTTGACATAGGCCTAAGCCTAAATGTATATAAATATTCGTTGTTAGATAATCAGATCATCCTCTAAATGTATGTTATATTATAAATGACATAAATATATGCAACATATATAATAGGTATATATTTAAAATAAGATTGATTTGTATAATTAAGTAAAAAGAAAATAAACTAATTACATGTATTCAGTTTATTAAATGATAAATAGTTTCTCAACTTTCCCATGTCTATTATAATATCCAAAATTAATTTTTATTATAATACAAATACATAGGCCTAATTTGTCATTTGTATTTAATTAGGGTTAGTTAAGAATACCAGGTACTTAATACAAACACAGTACATGTACATAACTATAACAGTACAATTACAGAGTACAGAGTTAAAGCAAAGGCAATTGATACCAAGTCCCAAGTTGATCTTATTACATTTTATAATTTTTAACCTTTCTAAGAATCTAAGAAATTTTCTAACCAGCAAGGTCCACTTTATTTTTACCTTTAAAATCTTAAGTTATTATTATTACTATTATTATTATACTTTGATGACAATTCAATAATGACATTTTTTTTAAAAATAGGCATAGGTCATAGGTACCTAGCCCAATTTATACTGTCACTGTCAACTTTTTGTTGAATTTACACTTAGTTAAGATAATTACATCAATCAAATTAAATGATGATTGAATAATCATAGATGATAATTATAAAGGCCCCCAAGGCAAGGGACATTGACATTAGTCATTAGTATTAGGCCTAGGCGTTAGGCATTACGGACCAAGACCTAACAATTCTTAACATTAATATTACAAAATAGTAATAAACCAACTAAATAGTGACTAACTACTACAGTAGTTGTAGGCATTTTGTGGTCATAGTTTAATTATGTTTATAATTACATCATAAACTTTAATTTAATACGCCTAAATTAAGTAGCCGACTCGGGCTAGGTTAACTACTAAACTGAATATCCAAAAACAAATCAATGATGAATAGAACTTCTACTTCTATATATATAATTCTCTTCATGGTCGGACCCTGCGAGGCAACAAGCTGCAAGTATTAGTATGTGCAACAGAGCATGACGATCATAGTCAAATTGAAGCACTCGCAAGTTATAGTGCAAAAACATAAGCCATAAGGCTCATAAGCATCTCTCCAGTTGTTGGTTCTAAACGGTTTCTCTTTGGCCTTTGGCGAGTATACCATGTAATAGTAAAAAAGCTAGCATTTGAAGGTAAGGTGCCCCGTTTTTCCGATTTTCGTAAGTTTTTGTTAAAATCAAGAATAAAACATTTTAAACTTTATAAATTAACAATAAAACAATAAAATATTGTATACTTAACTTACATAAAATTTATTTAGGATGTTGCTAGCGTTACATGTCGTAACGCTAGCCAGGAAACTAGTGCTACGACATGTCGTAGCAGCAGACGATTCGGCGGGATGTTGCTAGCGTTACGACATGAACTGTCGTAGCAGCAGACGATTCGGCGGGATGTTGCTAGTGTTACGATATTTCGTAGCGCTAGCCAGGAAACTGCTGCTACGACTGTCGTAGCAGCAGACAATTCGACGGGATGTTGCTAGCGTTACGACGTGTTTTTTTTTAATTATAAAAAAAATTAAATCAACAAAAAACTCGCAGGGAGCGAGATTAGAACCCAAGTATCGTTTTAACAATCAAAGTTGTTGTTCGTCCGTCGTAGTCGACGATGACCACTCTCATCATATTTGTATTTGACCTGTGCTAGGCCGCCACGTGTGTCCTCTGGTGGCTTATTAACCCTATAACTATTCAAGCACGCAATTTGCATCGGCATGTTGGAGAAGAGATGGATGGGAACCCTTCAGGATGGTGTTTGATACGGTCCTTCCTGGCTTGACGTTTTGTCTTGGCAGCCTGTTGTCTATTACCCTCACAGACATATGAACATCATTATTCATTGTCATTACGATTATCAAAATAATTTCCCAGAAGAATGGGGGCATTTAAAGTTGATCCATTACTAATAGTTTTAATAATACATTGTTTTTACCTCTTTGTGTTAACCTTTTGAGTTAGAGAAATATATTCCATTACTGAAAAAAACTGGTAGGGGCCATCCATATATTACGTACGCAAGGAGGGGGGAGGTCTTCAATTAACGGCATTTTGCGTATGGATTGAAGTTTTCTCTTACTCTTTCGCCGTTATACCCGTTATAAACACACAACGGGACGGCGAATTCACTGTTTGTATTGTTATTTTTATCAGTTTTGTTATGTAATGTTCAAGACAATAAAATTTGAATGCTCTATTGTATTTCTTCAATAATTTCAACATGAAAAACACGATATTACAAAAAACTATAAAAGGTCCGTCCATGAATGACGTCACGCGATTTTGGCCGATGTATACCCCCCTCGTCGCACTTCATTACAAAAACTTAGACCACCCTTCTCCACAATTACGTCTCAAAGGGGCCATCCATAAATGACACCACGCACCTAGGGGGGAGAGGGGTCTACATATTTGTGACGATGTGTGACGTGGGGGAGGGGTGTGTGACTTCACATCAAAACTCGCAATTTTGCATAAAAGTTCCACTTAAATATTTGATTTGTTACATGGCGTTTTACATGACTTCACGCGTGTTACGATATTAGAATTAGAATGCAGGCCTACACTAAATAAATACTTAAATGACAAAAAAAGTGATTTTAAACATGCTCTTTTTCAAATAGAAAATACAGCTTTTATAAGGGGAGCGCAAAGCTTTTTGACGTCATATGGGATGGGGTGGTCTAAGTTTTAGTGACGACGCGTGACGATGGGGGAGGGGGAGTCAAAAATCTGCCAAAATCGCGTGACGTCATTAATGGACGACCCCAAAGCTTTGACCCCCCCCCTAAAAGCCGTATTTTTTAATTGAAAATTAGCATGTTGCAATAACTTTTTTGTCATCTAAGTATGTATTTAGTGTAAGGCTTCACTCTAATATCGTAGCACGTGTGAATCCATTTAAAATGTCATTAAATAAATGCAAGCAATCAAATATTTTAGTGCGCATTTTGATGTGACGTCACATTTTTTAAAAATCCCCTCCCTCTCGTCACACATAGTAATAAATTCATGATACCCCCCCCCCTTTTTTTTTAGGGGTGTGACGTCATTTATGGACGGCTTCAAAGCGTAAAATCAATATCTTTTGACTCTGGCTTAAAAAAAAATTTCAATTAAAAAAAAAGGTGGGGGGACCGAATTTGTACGTATGCATAAGGGAGGGGATCTCGAAAATGTACAGGTTGCAACAGGGGAGGTGTTTTGTGCGTACGTAATATATGGATGGCCCCTTAGTTGTAAAACTCACGCCTCGCCTCGTCCGTTGGTGATGCCGATCAACTTGCGAATAAAAAAAATAAAAATATATTTTTAATTTAAAAATAAAAATTGTTAGTAACATGTCGTAACGCTAGCCAGGAAACTAGTGCTACGACATGTCGTAACAGCAGACGATTAGGCGGGATGTTGCTAGCGTTACGACATGTCGTAACAATAAATAGCCAGGAAACGTTTGCTTGGCTAGTGATAGGCTAAGTTTATAGAGGCGGCGGGTAGGCGGGTTGATTACTCGCGCTAAAAAACCGCGCCTAATCACTCGCGCGGTTGGTGTTTATAGTAAAAGCGGGGAAAAGCCAGACGACACGCAGTGAACTACGTCACCAAGCTCACAGGTGTGGTTGATTCCAGGAAATATTTGTAAACATAACCTTGAACTAGAAAAATCTATGGACTATTAACAACTGTGTCAGTGTGAATTATATTATAAATAAAGGAACTTAAGTCGTATCCATTCATGGTGTGAAGAGTTTGATAATTGCAATTTTTGGAAATGGACAAAAGACAAGATATTTATGCAGCAATACAAATTAAAAGTCAAGAAAAAAGGCAAGGTATGAGAAACCAGAGTTTGCCAAACCAAGGCAACAGAGAAACTATTTGCTGGTACTGTAACAAGCCAGGACATATGGTAAAGCAGTGTTACCACAATAAAGGACAACCAAATAGGGTGTCACCTAATGGCAGCCCTATAAGAAAGAAAACAGAAGAAAGATCAAGACAATATCACTTTGAAAACAAAGGTAGACAAGCATGGAGAGAAAAATATAATCATAATTCCAGACATAGAGATTATGATGAAAGTAGACAATCATGGAGAGACAGATATAATCACAATTCCATATATTATAATCAAAGCAGAAGATCATGGAGAGGCAGATATAGTTTTGATTCCAGAATAAGAAATTTTGATCAGCCATGGAGAAAGAATGAAAACCAGACATGAATGATAGAAAAATAATAAAGTTGAATCGAGCACAAATAGAAACTATTGACACTGTAGCCACTATTGACAATCACATATATGATAAAAGGAATGAAGACCATAATAGCAGAGACAAAGATGGTACTAGTGAGTCTGAAACAATTCGTGTGAAATCATCTGAAGTAGGAACAACAATTGGTTGTGTATTAAGCAGAAATTCTATTGAATTATCTGGAAGCAAAAATGATATCTCTTATCTTATCTTATCTGTTTACAGACGCTCCTTCTATACAGAAGATTATTGCGTCCTACGCTTATCTATGGTTTGTGTTTAGTCCTGCATTTTTATTAGAGATTTAAATGTTGATAAAGTGTTGGTTTTCCTGGATTCTTCAGGCAACCCATTCCACGCCCGAATTCCGGACGGGAAGAAGGAAAACTTGTATGTGTTTGTTCTTGCATACGGAATAAGAAATGTGTTTTTATCCTTATGTCTATCTGAGGGTTGTATTAAGTTATCTTTGTGTTGTATTTCTAAATTAGAATTAATTGCTTTATGTATTATCATTACTACTTTGCTTTTGGTTCTTCTATCCTCTAGTGTTTCAAGGTTTAATGATTTAACTAATGGTGTTATTCTTGTCAGTTTCGAATATTCTCCAGTAATGAATCTGGCAGCTCTTTTTTGAATTTGTTCTAGTTTATCAATGTTTTCTTTGGTGGATGGGTCCCATACAGAAGATGCATATTCTAGTACAGGTCTCACCAAAGTGAGGTAGCATTTTAGTTTTATATCTCTATTACATTTGTTAAAGTTTCTTTTTATAAAGCCTAAGGTTTTGTTTGATTTTTTAATAACTTCATTGACATGGGGATTCCATGATAGTTTCTCATTTAACAGTCTGAAGAAACTTTCAAAGCCCATCTGTTTGAATTCACAGTCCCGCGCGGCAACGCGGAACAAGAACTAGCAACTAGTTCTGGTAATTACCCGCGGCGGTCCATTAATTTATCGCCTCGAGACACCCGCGTCCTCTATGAACACTTGCAAAGCAAATATAGAAACATTCCTCGCGCGAGTCGACTCGCGCGTGGGATTTCCCGAAACCCGCCGCCTCTATAAACTTAGCCTTACGACTAGCACTTGCTACGACTAGCCTTAGTACTATTAGTTATTAGCAGTAGCAGTAAACACTTCGGAAAAACTAAGTTGCTGTAATATTTTAACAAACTCTTCATAATATTTTAATTTTATACGCATAAAATATAACATATATTATATATTAATATATAATTAATAATAATATAAATATATTAAACTTACACTGTACCAAGCATAACTAACGAATACCAACGCCAATTTTAACGAAGTAAAGTTATTCAAATCAGCAAATGAATGTTGCAGGATTACATTGAAACCACAAACTCTTAATACTCGGGGTTAATTTTTTTATTAGTTTACCGTCACACAATTCAGTTCAAACGTATAGCACCGCCGGTTGAAATTCGAAATCGCTTCAAAAATGGTATCGATATGTTCGGAAAACCAAGCAGTATAAAACTGTGATGACGAAGTGGGCTTTTTTTAGAAAACTGTGACGTACAACGCGAACTACCGATGTGGCCGAAAGACCGACTGTAAAATCGCCATGACAGTTTTTACGTAAATTTACGACATGCGCAAAGCGATGCGCGAACGAGTTTTGCGCATGTCGTAATAAGTACCTAATTAATATTATTATTATAATACGATATTAATAGATCTGGCAGCTGGGCTTATTTATGTGTTATATTTATATGTGTATTAATTCTAAAATCTAAATTTATTTAAATAGATTTAATCAACGTATCCGCTTTTCAGAATAAGAAGAACACAAATTACAAAATTTTAGAACACGCCGGGAGCGGGAATAGAACCCTAGCTTTGCTTTCATAATCAAAGATAGTCCATCACTAACGCTTCATCTAGCGGAGCTCATGTCTTTAGCTTGGTTTCTAAAAATTATATCTGTTTGTCATTAAATGGACACCAAGTTTTTTTTTAACCTTTAAAATTCATTATCCGGCTTACCTAGTAATCATGAAATTTTATTATGATAACTATTTTGTATTTTTAAAGTAATTAGTATTAGCATAATTAAAATACAGCATCTTTTTTTACGACTAGTCGTAGCAGCAGACAACTCGACGGGATGTTGCTTGTGTTACGACATGTCGTAGCACTAGGAACAGCCCGTCGAGTTGTCTGCCGTTACTTTGTCGTAGCAGCAGACACTTCGATTTATTTATCTGCAAAATGATATTTTAACTTAACTATTAAAAAATTTGTTAGGGAATAAGAAAACTGAAGCTAAATTTCTACACATACATGCTAGTGGGAAAGGGGGCACAAATTTAATTCGGCCACAGCCTGTTTTTCAATTCGGTAGCTAATCAGTTAAAATTAACGAAGTGGGTGGACACCGCGCAATGCGCGGCATCCACTGTAAAGCTTAGGTGTCGCGTAAACGTGACGTCACATTTTGCTCTTACTACTTTATAAGATTTTTAAACTCTAGGTGTCATGTGGAGGTTCGAGTTTCGTTTGAGTCTTTTTTTTTAAAGTTTGTAGTTTCAGTTTTAGGGTCTGGGTTAGTTGTCTATTTTTTAAATTAAAATAGAAAAAGAGTTTCGTTTGAGTCTTTTTTTTTAAGGTTGTAGTTTCAGTTTTAGGGTCTGGGTTAGGTTTAGTTGTCTGTTTATTAAAATAAATTAAATAGAAAAAACAACAAATATAATATAGCAACCAAAAATATGATTTATCGAGCGCACCGTTCTCTTTGCTTTTACCAAATTAATTTTAAAATCATAAATCTTTTTAAAAATAAATTTTAAGCCATTAAGGTGGACTGGGTATACCAAAATAAACAGACTGTGTAATGCGTGTCATCCACCCAACTGAGTGGACACCGCGCGTTACGCGGTGTCTACCATCGGCCTAAAATTAAATAAGGCAAGCGTTATTCACACAGCTGTGGGAATATTGTCCAGCAATATTCACACAGCTGTGGGAATATTGTCCAGCGTTATTCACACAGCCACAGCAACAAAACAAAATGTTACAGTTATAATTATAGTGACTTAAAATTAAAAGCATACTAATATATAGTCTATAAGTCGATAGGCTAATAGTATTAGTATTAATAGCTAATGCCCGTTGTATTTAATTTGTAAATTATAATTAGGCTTATTAATAATTTATAGGCTATACATGAACATCATTATTCATTACGATTATCAAAATATTTTATAGAAGAATGGGCATGGGGCCATTTAAAGTTAAAGTATTATTAATAGTTGTAATAATAAAAATTTTAATGAGTTTGAGAAAAATATTCGATTAGTGAAATTACTGGTTTGTAGTTATTACGTCTAATCTTAGTACCCGTCATTTTGCTATTTGTTGAAGTCAGTCATAAAATGACTGGACGTTTTCTAGCCATCCCCCTTCAGCATATGATAATGACATTGATATGGAAATTAAATATATTTATAGTTTTTTTCTATTTGAAACTGAGCATTTTTCAAGTAACTTTTTTTGTTATGTAAGTATCATTAAGTATGTATGTTTAAGTCTGCACTCTAATATCGTAACACTCGTGAATCCATGTAAAACGTCAATAAATAAATTGTAAGCAATCCAATATTTAAGAGGAGCTTTTATTTGAAGTTGCGCTTTTTGATGTGACGTCACATTTCTTCAACACTTAACCCCACTCCCCCTTTTTTTAGGTGCGTGACGTCATTTAATCAATGGCCCCTAATCTTAGTACCGGTCATTTTGCTATCTTTTGAAGCCAGTCATAAAGTGACATTTTCTACCAACCGTTTTGATAATGGGGCCGTCCTTAAAGTACGTCACGCTATTTTTGACCATTTTTAACTCCCCCCTGTCACAAATTGTCACACATCTCGCACCCCCCCCCCTAAAGTACGTCACACTTTCGACCAAAAATTTTGTTTTTTATTAACAAAATAATCAAAATTTAATATAAAACAGCGTGACGTCACACATGGATGGACCACCCCTCCCCTGTCACACTTTCTTACACCCCCCCCCCTCTGGAGCGTGACGTACTTTATGGACGGCCCCAATGTAATATTTATATGGGAATATCTCATTTATTACTGCTAGTTATTTATGTAACATTGCTTATTGACAGCTATAGATGTGTTGGTGTAGGGTATACAAATATTTTGTCATTTTAACCATCCTTCAACTTCAAGTGATTGGAATATTTTATTTGCAATCAATTTGAACAAGAATCTGTGCGGACCTGCATACCAAAATACCATGGATTTAACTGTTCTAAAACTATTTTTAATAGTTCCATTGCATTTAACTTCATATTTTCATTCTATATTTCATGAACTTTATTAACTTGCATTCATCATGAAAAGAATTCATATAGTTGGACAAAACTGTATACTAACTCATAGTAGGCTATATTATTCCTAAAACTAGTAGTTGGTATAAAAAACATTTTTTTTTCAAAATTGTAATTGTTATATAGTATATAGAATAGAAGTTATTTATTTATTATAAAGCAATATATATATATATATATATGTTATATATATATATATGGCATGAATGCTTCACCTTACGATTAAGAATGTGTGTACTAAATCTGAAAAGTACCAATGTCATTAAGCTATGTCTAAAAACTATACCATCTAAATGCAATTACATTCAACACAAACCTACATACACAATATAACAAACTCATTGTTTTCATTGGGTTAAAGGCGAAAGATAATAAAACACAATGTTTGTGGGAATTTCATAAAAATAAGTAATACAAACTGCAAGCACCTTCCTTATGGTTTTAAATTATTTTTTTAAAATTGATAAAAATTTACATCACTGACCGCCCAGGGATTCGATCCACCATCAAAAATGAATACTCAATCCTGTTCCTAACCACTACTCTAGCGACGCTCACGTCCACTTAGCATTTTTTAACAATATAACTATTTTTAATTCAAATGGACACCAATGCGCATGCGCGACTGTGTGAATATTGCTGGACAATATTCCCACAGCTGTGTGAATAATCACTCCGTTAAAGAATGTATACAGGAGTGCACTGTATACGACTTCCGGTTTGTGAGCGTCACGTATTTCTACTGGAGCTAAGTTTTCATATATTTTCACCTATTATTCCTAATTCATAATACTAAGTCCTTTTCAAAATACTTAATTAATCTTTAATTAACCAAATAATAAACTTTTTAGCTGTTTAACTTTAATAACATTATTTTGTATATTCCATGATATTTCATACTAAAATTACTAAACCCATGCCTATGTTAGGCGGCCATTTTTGTTGTTTACATAAATAAAGCATAAATAAACCTTCAAATTAACTTAGATTACTAGCTGTAGAATTCATAAAGTTATACATTTATAAATTCAAACTTAAATTTAATTGAACTTAGTTAACGTTTAAAGCGCCATAAGGTTTTCGGTAAACTTCCGCCTCAGTCCCGTAAGGATTTCCCGTATCGCGATCGACTGGTTATGAAATTTAAAAAAATTGCTGTAAATGTATTTATAATGTTATTGTCATACTGACTTCATCTTTTAGGATAAGAATGGTTATTTTAAATTATCCAAAAGACCGTTTTGAGTTTAATACTATTTTACCTGTAGTTTAGTACTATTATTTTTACAAAAAAGTATAGCGAAATCACATTTTCAAAAAAAAACGTAAAAACTACCCCGAAACTTCACGAATCGAGCGAAAACACGAGCGAAGGCAATCGCCGCCATTGCCGGAAGTCGAATACATCTTCTATCCCGCACTGAATAGTTTTTACTTTCTGTGATTTCGTTTCTAAAAAGAGTACTATCGAGGCGCGCTTTACCGCGCTTTGGTAATAGAGGCTAGGTGCGCATTACTGCGCTTTGTCAAATTAAACGTTAAATTAGAACAAATAAACACCCTTTAACAAAATAGTATAATATAATAATAGTAATATCTTAAGTCTTAAGCCTTCCCCTCTTAAACCTAGCCTAACCCGAAAAGGCAGTGGCTATTGAGACGCTAACGTCTTAATAGCCCACAGGCTATTGAGTATTGAGACGCAAACAAAAAATAGGCCAATAAAAACTAAGTGTTTACGGTTGGCGCATTTATTCTATTGATTGCGCCAACAAGCAGTTACAAACGCGAAGGAGTTATGACTTATGTATATAAGCAATTCATTTTACCCATTGGAAATCATTCACTCACTTTGATTTTATTAATCCATAATATTGATAAGACAATAAGGCTGGTTCAGGGTACTCGGACCGTGACGTCACAGCGACGCTACGTGTTTCTAGCCGCGAGTTGCGTCCCTTGAAAAATGTTTGTTTTTATTATTTCCGATTATCTCCCCTTAGGCGGGAAGACGAAGAATTTAACAATGGAAAGGATGGGAATGTGTTCATCCGCGTATCTTGTCATGGGACCGGGGCGGGGTGTAAGGGGTGGGGTTTTAGGGGAGGGCCCGCCCTCCCCTAATTCGATTAATGATATTAATTGTAAATTAATAAACATAAATGGGGGAGGGGTGAAGGGGAGGCGTGCCATAGCAACCAAAATGGCCGCCGGAAATGACCTTATTTTTGGCCCGGTCCGAGTAGTCAATTTTTACCAGACCATATTATTTTTAAATCGTCAAATTGCCAGAATTATTGAATTTTGCGGCGCACACGACGTCCCCCCCCCCTTTTTCCCCATTTTTCCTGTTCCAATAGGGTTTGAGCTACACTCGCCGTACTCCCTTTTTAAAAAAAAATATCAGTTTTTATATTAATATGGTAATCTTACGTCAAATGTCTTTGATTTGCAGGAAAACTGTCACTAAAAAAAAGACCGAACTCGAATTTGAGGACCGATTAATCGCCTGGTATCTTTGCTATGCTACGTCTATCAAATGACTCTCGTAATATAGGTACTTCACTAAGCAGCGCGCGCCGATCACTTTTTTGGATGCGGGAAAAAGACTATAAACCGGTGACCAGAGAATGATGATAGGTCACGGGGTCATATGCTTTTATAGCTTTCTTTGTCTTTATAAGAAACAGACTATAATTACATTGTTGTCTATTTTGGATTACTATCATTGCGATCTTGAATTTGTTAAAAAGTATTTAGTGTTTGTAGTGTAAATTCTTTGTTTTGAGAATAGGCAAGTTTATAATTATTTTCTTTTATATACTATACGTATTGTCAAATTACTTTTTTTTCTTCATAAAGTCTTGTCATTTAACTGATTGTCCTGTAATATAAATAGTAATAGTCAGCGACCTTGACCATTGTTCTATCAAACACCAGGGTGTCCACCGAAGTCGGAAAGTCGGATTTTAGTCGGATAAAAATTTTGTGGTCGGATAAGTCGGATTTTGGTCGGATAAACGATCCTCGGTCGGATATACAAAATCTCGGTAGGATAAACGTTCCTCGGTCGGATAAAAGATATAAATAAATGAATGACGAAGCTCACGTTGCACATTGTTTTGGTTTGGAAATACCAATAGTTCGCAGCGGTATAAAAACTGTTGTTTACCTATGACAGAGTCCCCTGTCCATATCGATATCATATCGTATATATCTATAGTTTTATTTTTTTTTAAATGTGTGTTTTAAAACAAAAGTCGAAAACTAAACTTATACAAACAAATTACAGATATTAAACAAAATAATTCTCGTTAAAGATGGCATTGTAAACATTAAGTGCACTGTGATTGAAACAGATAGAAATTGTGAAATTATTTATGCTTAGCCATAGTATAGATCTAGTAACCGCGTAATAGTAATTAGTGTGATATACTAGAACTAGATATTCATATTAGGATTTTGGTTAAAAATATATCATGATCTGAGTATATAATAGATATCTATCCCCAACTATTAAAGTATTGTAAAAGTTTTTAATGGGGGATACTTTTAAGTTAAGGCAGATATAGATCTATGTTTGACAGCAAAATAGCTAGTCTAGATTCTAAGTAAGGAGAAGAGAGAAAAAAAATGACCATTCGATTCAAAACTTTGACCAGGCCCTGTATCTTTATAAATCAACATATTTTCTTAAAAACGGTCATAAAACGTCAAGAAAAGTATGAAGATTCATTCCAGTTATTAATTTAATTTTGTTATATCTCCAAAAAATTTATGGGAGCAGTGTTAACTACGATTTTTGTGCTTATTGTTTAACTGCTAAAGCAGCAGTCGCCATTTTGTCTGCTTGAAGTCAATAGATCTCTCTAATCTAGTATTTTGTGAAAATTAAAAACGAAAAAAACCTTAGGCTTAGCCTAGCCACGTCTAAAATCTAGATCTAGTTCAGTTAATTTCTTTTAAAATATTTAAACAGTCACGGTATGCCAAAGTCACAACTATTAAAGCAACTATTTAAATAGGTTTAGATCTAGATTCTGTTTCAAATCAAAGCTTATTTTTTATGATTAAATAGATTAAAAATCAGTCCTGTTCAGTGTTGAAAATTATGTGCTAAACATATAGAAATCTAGATTCTAGTCTAGTTAAATGGTTAAAATTTAAAGTGTGAAGTAGAATGAAGGTATGTAGTTGTGTTGTTCTTGTCAGTTTTTAGGTTATTTTTTACAAAATATGTTAACATACAATACTGAAAGTTAAATTTTTACTTGTCAAATATATACTTTTACTTGTCCGAATAATAACTTTTACTTGGATGGTAGGATTTTTTGGTTGCTGGTAGGATTTTTTTGGACCAGATTTGGGTGGACACCCTGAACACTCTCGTACAATGCCTCGACAAATAAGCAAATTAAAATTTAAAAAAAAATCATTCCATAGCAGTTGGAGAAGTAAACTAATAGTGATGACGTGTATATTATTTATATACCGGAATATGGAGAAAGCGATTTGATGACACCGTCGCTCGCGTTAGTCTCGTATGCTGCCCTGCTTCTTAACCGTAACAAAAACGAACTCCTGGTAATATGCTAAGGGGCCGTCCATAAAGTATGTCACGCTCCAGAGGGGGGGAGGGGGTGTAAGAAAGTGTGACACTTTGGGGGGGGGGTTCCCAGATGTGTGACAGTTTGTGACGGGGGGAGTTAAATATCGTCAAAAATAGCGTGACGTACTTTATGGACGGCCCCTAATACGGGATTATTGAAGTTGTCTAGAGACCTAGGCCTAGAGTGTAAACAAATAAAACAATTTTAACGCTGATAATTAATTTACCCCTCCCACCAACCCTTTTACATGCATTTCTTTCTTTCTTTAAAAATAAAAAGAGTTGTGTATTTTTTAACACAATCAATAGAATAAATGCGCCAACCGTAATTAGTAAATACGTAGTTTTCACTAGCCAATTTTTTGTTTGCGTCTCAATAGCCTATGGGCTATTAAGAATGAGAATTGTAATCTTAATCTTTTTCTTAGGCTTAGTAATAACCACAATACTTCTAAGGGCATTAACATCAACCAGCACACATCCGAAAAATCAGAGTAATATATCAATAATTACAAACCACCACAACACAAAGCACACTGACTACACCTCTATCTTAAGCACAATAAAGGAAATTACCTTCAAACAATGGAAATATAAAATATGTAGCCTAGATATAGGCTAAAGCACTTCATTTTAATTTTGCTCCTCTCCGGGGACATAGAACTTAACCCAGGCCCAGTATCACCTAAATGCCAAATTTGTATTAAGTCAATTAAGACATGCAATAGCAAACAAGGAGCCATCCAGTGTAACACCTGCAATGAATGGTACCACACAGTATGCCTGCATACCAACACACCAAAGCACATAGCAATAGGCCTAGATAATAAATATGCATCTTGGCACTGCATACATTGTGGGTTGCCCCAAATCAGTTCAGATTTGTTTAACCATAGAGACCTGGTCACCACAAACTCTTACAGTGTTTTGGCTAATCCTATTATAAATAACCCACTAGATAAAATGAAACCTGTCAGGCAAACCCATAAAAATTACCATAAAAAATCTAATAACACTAATAATCAAAGCACTCTCAAGACACTAATAATTAATTTCCAAAGTATTAAAAATAAAATTCCAGATTTAGAGTAGGGGTCTACCGATATATCGGCTGGCCGATATATCGGCACCGATATCTGGATATCGGCACCGATATCTGGATATCGGCACCGATATCTGGATATCGGCACCGATATCTGGATATCGGCAATATCGGTATCGGTAGCATGTAAAGGTCCCGATATTGACGTCACCGATATTTCATAATAAGTGACGTTTTGACCCAAAAAAAAACGGAAACAAAAAAACTATCATTTAGATTTACAATATCTCGACAAATTAATATATCGACCCCGATACCAGTATTGAAATAGTCAAAAGAGTCCTAGTATTAATATGTGCAGCCACGATACAGTGTGCCATGTGCGTTGATATTGTTAAGGGATCGAACGATTTTCGTATGCTCAGAAATACTGTGTAAATAGTGCCGATGCCAAGTATACCATAATTGCTCTAATAAATGTATAACATGTAAACATTATGTTCACGTCATTGCTCTAATAGCAAAGATGCACGCAGAATCGCAGATATCTAAAACATTTCGTTTCGTATGGAATAAAAAAAATGTACCGTGTGAAGACTTGTTGTCATTGGCAACCATTCAACCTTCAACCTCATTTTCATTCTATTACTATTGCTTTGTTCTCATTGTTTCATTCATAAAGGTGGCCGTGTGCAAAAGCCATTAAACTATTGGTTAGAATAAATAATTATGAGTCAAGGTTGAAGTTTCAAAAGGACTTCCTAATTTTGCTTGTACATTTTTATAGAGGGTGGTTAGTTTTGTTATGAGTCCTATGTAGGTCATGATCTGGAACTTGTTAACCCGTCGGAAACTTCGTTTTGGGAAAAAAATCGGTAATATCGGCAAAACTGGATATCGGTTGACCCCTTAATTATAAAATATAAATAATTACGCGTGATAAATTTAAGAATGACGTCATCAAATATGACCGCTGTTATTTTTGTCCTAACAAATACTCATATCGGCACTCATATCGGAAAAAGATATCTGTAATATCGGCAAAAATGCTTATCGGTAGACCCCTAATATAAAAGTTAAATAATTAGGAGTGATAAATCTAAGAATAATGTCATCAAATAAGACCACTGGTTTTTGTCCTAACAAATATTCATATCGGAAAAAAAAATATCTGTAACATCGGCGAAAATGCATATCGGTAGTCCCCTAATATAAAAGATAAATAATTACGAGTGATAAATTTAAGTATGACGTCATCAAATATTACCGCTAGTTTTTGTCCGAACAAATACTCACATCGGCAAAAAAAATATCGGTAATATCGGTATCGGCAAAAAGGCATATCGGTAGACCCCTAATTTAGAGCTACTTTTAAAAACTGAAGAACCAGACATAATTGCTGGCTCTGAAACTTGGCTGAACCCCAACATATATAACTCAGAAATATTTAACAACAATTATAATATTTTTAGAAAAGATAGACCAGACAATTATGGAGGAGTGCTGCTTGTAATCAAATCAAATATCATAGCTGAAGAAATTACTACCCAATCAAATTCTAATATAGAGTCTGTTTTTTGTAAAATAGTTACACCAAACTCAACACCACTTATTGTAGGCAGTATATATAGACCACCGAAAACCAACCTAGAATACATGAAAAATCTTTGTAGTCAATTAAAATTCATTAAAGAAATTCATAAAAACTCTGCAATTTGGATTATGGGGGACTTCAACCTTCCAGATATAAATTGGAAAAACTATACAACGGATAACCATCAAACAAATAAAGATATTAACAAACACTTTATAAACACTATAAACAACTTAAACCTAGAACAAATAGTAAAAAAAACAACAAGGAAAAATAAAACACTAGATTTATTCCTAAAAAATAGACCAGGACTAGTGTTAGACTATAAAATAATTCCTGGACTGTCTGACCATGATATTGTTAGGGTCACCAATACAATAAAAACTAAAATTAATAAGATACCTAGAAGAATAATATATCTTTGGAATAAATGTAATTCCATAAAACTACACCAATCAGCGGCTAACTTTCAACAAAATTTTCTATTTAAATTTAATACAAATAGCCCTGTAGAAGAAATTTGGAAAGATATAAAAACAAATCTAAAAACTATTATGGATGAGAATGTTCCAACAAAATTAACATCAAATAAAATTAACAAATGCTGGTTCAATTTTAAATTTAAAAAGCTATGCAAACAAAAAGAGAACTTATTTAAGAAATTTAAGGCTACCAATTCAAAAAGGCTACACAAAAAGTACTTAAAGATTAAACACTTGACACAAAAACTTAGTCGAAACCTCCAAAATGAATATATAAACAATTTAATTTCTAAAGATAACAATAAAAACTTATGGTCCTTTATCAAATCTAAAAAAATGGAACCTACAGGAATAGCCACACTAAAAGGCTCAAATGATAAAACCTATAATGATAATGAGACTAAAGCTAATATCCTTAACACATACTTTGCATCATCATTCTCTGCCTCAGGCGACAAGGAAGTTTTAATAAATTTAAATAAAATGGAAGAAATAGACAACATAACTGTAGACGAGATAGGTATACATTCACTCCTAAAAAACTTTAAAATAAACAAAGCCACTGGCCCAGATGAATTGCCTGCAAGGTTATTAAAAGAACTAAGCAATGAACTGTCCCCAATCCTTGTAGTTCTTTTTCAAGCCTCTCTAAACCAGGGTAAAGTGCCCCAGGATTGGAAATTAGCTAACGTAACTCCACTCTTTAAGAAAGGTGATAAATCAGACCCTGGTAATTACAGACCTGTATCACTTACTAGTATCACCTGCAAATTGCTAGAACACATAATATATAGTAAAATAATTAGCCACCTAGACAAATATAATGCCCTATGCCCACATCAACACGGCTTTAGAAAAAACAGATCATGTGAAACACAATTAATAGGTTTAATAGATGAATTATCAAAAGGCTTAGACAATAATGATCAAATAGACACAATATTACTTGACTTCTCAAAAGCATTTGACAAAGTTCACCACCTTAGTTTACTTAAAAAACTTAACTACTTTGGAATCTCAGGTCCCTTACATCACTGGATCCAAGACTTCCTTTTGGGCAGGGAGCAAACTGTAATAGTTAATGGATCTAAATCTGCACCAGTAAAGGTTAACTCAGGAGTTCCACAAGGAACTGTGCTAGGTCCCTTACTCTTTTTGATCTATATAAATGATTTACCCAACAACATCTCAACAGGTACAAAAGTTAGGTTATTTGCTGATGATTGTATAATCTATAGAACAATTAAATCAGAGCAAGATAGCAAAATTTTACAAAAAGACTTAGATGAATTGATAAAATGGGAAACTAACTGGAGTATGTCTTTCCACCCAGAAAAGTGTCAACTGTTAAGAGTAACAAAGAAAAAGAAACAAATAAATTCAAAATATTACATTCATGGAAAAGAACTGACCCAAACTAAAGATGCAAAATACTTAGGAGTCTTAATAAATGAGAAACTATCATGGAATCCCCATGTCAATGAAGTTAATAAAAAATCAAACAAAACCTTAGGCTTTATAAAAAGAAACTTTAACAAATGTAATAGAGATATAAAACTAAAATGCTACCTCACTTTGGTGAGACCTGTACTAGAATATGCATCTTCTGTATGGGACCCATCCACCAAAGAAAACATTGATAAACTAGAACAAATTCAAAAAAGAGCTGCCAGATTCATTACTGGAGAATATTCAAAACTGACAAGAATAACACCATTAGTTAAATCATTAAACCTTGAAACACTAGAGGATAGAAGAATCAAAGCAAAGTAGTAATCATACATAAAGCAATTAATTCTAATTTAGAAATACAACACAAAGATAACTTAATACAACCCTCAGATAGACATAAGGATAAAAACACCTTTCTTATTCCGTATGCAAGAACAAACACATACAAATTTTCATTCTTCCCGTCCGGAATTCGGGCGTGGAATGGGTTGCCTGAAGAATCCAGGAAAACCAACACTTTATCAACGTTTAAATCTCTAATAAAAATGCAGGACTAGACACAAACCATAGATAAGCGTAGGACGCAATAATCTTCTGTATAGAAGGAGCGTCTGTAAACAGATAAGATAAGGTGTGAGGGTTTACGTAATGTTCCTAACTCCCTAATTAATATTTCTTTCCTAAGGTAGGGACTTTAGTAAAAAAATAATTAACTTTTAAAAAAACAACAACTAATGGCATAGTTAAATAGAGCTGATTTTTAAGTAAATTTTAACACCAAAATTATATTTTTAGGATTAGTAGTTTTAAAGTTATGAATTTTTTAAAGTGTTGTTCAAATTGTCCCAATAATCAATGCAGCCGATGCATTTTACCCCCACATTTTGTGACCTCAATTCCGCTGTTTGCGTCGGCGTCACGCACTTTATCTCTCGTTTTAATGATGATTTTATTTGTAGGATCAATGCTCTAAATAAAATTATTATTTCTTTAGTTTGTTTTAAAAATATTCCTTTATTAATAACCAATTTAACTTTGTATAAACAGTATAATTCGTTTTTAAACGAAGTTTCTGTTGTGTTTACTAGTTCTAGTTCCAACAAGCTCTACTAGACAATAGGGGTGTGCCGGATCCGTTTTTACAACCGGTTCCGGATCCGGATTTTCTTATGCGAAATCCGCCGGATCCGGTACCGGATCCGGATTTCGACCAGCCAATCAGAGATAGCGCGCGTTGCCCGCGCTATCACTTTTTTTGTGTTTACACGAGCACTCTAGTATAAATTTATGCCTCGTTGGAAATCACTTAATTGTTTCACTGTAATTTGGCGCATAATAAGTTTCTATGTTGTTGTTATTATTAAGGTTGTTAACGGATTAGTCTACTTCGCCTAAGGCTAATTAATGCTTTTTTTAAAATTTTAAATTGCTTAGTTGTCGAGGCACTGTACAAGATCTTGATTGAACCACGGTCAAAGGTCACAGCTATTATTACTACAGTCGGACCGCTCTAAGTCAACTCAAAGGGCCGGGGTGGGGGGGACGGGGACAAGTTACGGAGTTTTCTAGTTAGGGATGATGAGGGTGGTGGGGGGGGGGAAGGCTAGAAGGCTTGGCAGGTCTTTGATGTTTATATAAAAGGAAGCCTCTTGCTTTGACATATCAATACAAGACCGCGAGAAGAGACGCCTTCCCTCCCCCACTGTTATACATCTACAGTGGGTTGGGGGAAGGAACATGTTTCTTTTTAAATTGAGTCAGAGCATGCCTTGGTAAATGGCCGAGTGTAGCTCAACCCCACCTAAACCCCACGCTATTGGGTGGGGGGGGGATCGTCGCGCGCGCGGCGAAATTCAATACTTCTGGCAAGTTGACGAGTGAAACATAATAAGGTATTTAAATAAATTCCATCTTTGTTTGCTCCGTTTTATCAGGACTTAGTCGGTATATTAGCTTATTACCCAGAGTTAATTTTTTGTTGTGTTACGGCAGTACACGCGAGCGACCGTGACATCAAAATCAAAGGGTTTTCTTAATAATAATAATATTCTGGTCTATAAATATAAAAATACACGTCATCACTGTTTGTGGAGTTCGCTAGTGACCGATTTTTAATTAAACAAATGTATTCTCTTAGTTACCGAAGCATAGTACCAGAAGTAACAGCGCTGAGCAAGCGGGCTGTAACGTCACCAGCAGAACTGGCGAGGCAAATATTTGATGCCTTCGCCTTCAGCCTTCCCATGTTGGTTCTAAAAAATAAGGGAAGATACGGACCGGACAGTAAAACTGGCTTTTTTAAAAAAATGATTAACCGGTCCGCAAAAACGAACCGGTGAGTCACAAAATCTGGCAAATTCCGAAATCCGGTATATTCCGGATTCCATACATGAAATCCGGCGGATCCGGATTTCACAATATAGTGCAAAATCCGGAGGAACCGGATTCCGGCACACCCCTACTAGACATAGTGATATGACTCATGACAAAGCGAACTGTCCTCTATAACAAAATTAGTAACTCCTTTTGAACCTTCAACTTTGACTCATAATTAATTCTAACCAATAGTTAAATTGCTTTTGCACACGGCCACCTTTTATGAATGAAACAATGAGGACAAAGCAATAGACATAGTAGTAGTAGTAGTAGTAGACCGAGTTAACATCATTCGCAACAGTGATTCCCAGATTGAGCGATACTGTCCCTTGGAGGGCACTTGCCTGACTTTCCTTACAAGCTACACTAATACTGATTGCAAACAATGAGAATTCTCTTAGCTGGTGGAAAGCGAACAAAGAAGAACTTCCAAGTTTGGCTCTCCTCATGAAAGTTTTTATGTGCTCCACCTTCTTAAGTAGAGAGCGAGAGAATTTTTAGTGTAGGTGGCAATATACATAGTACAGTAAAAAGATTGTTTACATTTTGCTGATAGCATGTGGTTTTAAATAAACTTCCTGCCGGTAATTAAAAATCTCGGAACAAAATAAAGAAAATACAGTCGAAACCGCTTATGTCGACGGCGTTGGGGTATGAAAAATGGCGTCGACATAACCGATGATCGAGATAAAGGAAAATCAATATGGCGGCAAAATATTAACATGTGCTTGAAATTTCTTTATGTACATGATTAATTAGTTAGCGTTAATTAGTGATGGGATGATTTATCGGAATCGTATCGGAACCCTAATATTTCTTCACTCTTTCCTAAGTCTAAGGTTGTAATTAATGTAATGACCGTTCGTTTTTAAGGACCGTTTAAAATTTAAATATAACTATAACCATGGTTCCCACTCAGGAAAACGGGAAAAAGTCGGGAATTCTTAAAAATAAATTCTCGGCCTTGAAAGTCGGGAAAAGTTATGACTAATCGGGAATTTATATATATATATATACATATATATACACATGTATCTATATTTATGCCGAAGTAAAGGACTTTGATTACGTCTCTGTCATGTTTCGATTCCATTTATTTAATGAAAAATAAGTTACCAGTTTATAATTGTCTGCGCATGCGCTATAAGGTTAAAGTTTACGCTTCGCCGTGTCACAGTCGCGTTTGCGAATTTAAAATACAAATAACAAATCAATATGGTTATTTTAAGTTTAATGCTTTTGATGTATATATATTTATGCCGAAGTAAAGGACTTTGATAACGTCTCTGTCATGTTTCGATTCCATTTAATAATTTTAAAAAAAGTTACCAGTTTATAATTGTCTGCGCATGCGTTAAAAGGTCAAAGTTTTCGCCTCGCGTCGTCCCATGGCGCGTGTCACAGCCGATCGCGTTTGCAATGCCCGTCGAATCAGCCATTATAAAAAAAAATAAACATATCAATATGGTAATATTAAGTTTAATGCTTTTGACGTGCAGAATATCTGTTACTATCAGAACGCTCTCGAATTTCCTCAGTCAATCAAACTTGTAATATAAATAAAACTATTGTGGCCTTGACCGTTGATCACAGCACGCTGTGGGCTGTGTGTACTGACACAGTACTGTGTTAATCAGTTTCATCGTCACGCGCGTGTTAGTGTCACAGTCACTTATCTTACTGGTAACAAAGCAACAACAACAAACTTTTAAAAGAATAATAATTTATTAATTTTTTTATTTAATTATATAAAAACCACCGTCGATTCTCGATACAAACCTTTATTTTCAACCGACGAAAATCGAGTTAAGTTGCAAATTTGGCCCTCTTTTGTGCTCGAGATACTAGGTTTCGGCGACATAAAAGAATCGACATTACCGATGAGAAAATGCTAAGACAAAGAGAGAATTTGGCGGTTCCAATAAAAAACGTCGACATAATAGGGTGGTCGATATAACCGAGCTCGAGATAAGTGGGTTGGACTGTAAATGTAAAAAAAAATAAAAAATTATAACGCGGCTCATGGTAGTTAATCAGTTAAGAATCGTATCGGAATCGGGTCTAAATTATTCAGCTCCGATGCCGATTCCAGATACTTTGGACAGTCCCGATATTCCGATACGATTCCGATTAATCGTCCCATCACTAATATATAAAAGAACTTACTAAGTTATACTTACTTCTACTAATTTAAACACTTCAATGAGTAATAAATAAAACAAGTATTTAAATTTAATGCTCTAGAAATAGTTTATCATGTGTTTTATTGAGTTTAAAGGGGTTTTCTAACGTTAAAAAAAGTTTAAAATTAAAAAATCAGACTTCAAGCAAAGTTTGTTGATTGCTTATATAAACTGGACTAGCTTTATAATTTATTTAAATAAAGTAATTGGAATGGGCCTGATTTTAAATTAATAATTTATAGCTTAAATTTTTTCATTTCAGTGAATTTCAGTCTGCTGGAAAATCCACATTAAATTGATTTTTTGTCCATAAAGCCGAAAGCAATATTGAGACTGTCGTTCAAAAAGTTGTCATTTGGTGGTGTAGTGTACCAAAACTCATTAACTGTCGTCATTGCTAAACTACTGTGATTTTAAAATGTATACTAAAAGACTTCTAAGGACTATTGTGTCAAGAATGCTTACAACTGATGTACCAAGTGCAACAAGTCAATCATGGTCTCGGCTTAAAGTCAATTCAACATTGCAAGCCAAAAGATTTTGCTCCTCAGTTCCAAAGCCACAGAAAGATTTGTGAGTACCATTGCAACTGTAAAAAGTTGTTTTTATATTACCAAAATTGTGTACATTTTTCAAAGTAAGTCTCAATTACTTATTTCGTATCATTCATTACACATTAATACATATATCATAGTGTATGCCTGGATCAATAAGCTTTTTTTATTTTGGTGTTATTGAATACTCAACCAACAGAATCTCAACAGTTAAACTATTTTTTGAATCGATTCCAAGATGGAGGGATATTCATTAATTTTCTTACTGCTCACAGATTTCTAAATTTTGTCTGAGGTGATGATCCAAGAAAATCTTCAGTGGGATTTTATATTTATGATTGTTGTGATTAGACTAGTCTTTAAGGGTAGAAATCTAATACTTTTGACCAAATAAGCCTTTTCAATAACTAAACAATTTCAATTTATAAAATTGCAAATCATGATCTCTAATTTTTTTAGCAATTATAGTTAATATAAAAAAGCTTTCAACTTATCACATATTTAACTGTTGTCAAGAAATCCAAAATTCAATGCAAACTTTCTCAGTGACACACCATACTATATGGTTTAAAATCATTTAATGATTTTTGTTGAATGTCTTAGTTTAGTCATTACTTGTTTAGGGCTTAAGTCTGCAGCATAAATTATATACATAAGTACTATGTGCTATTAATTTAGCTTTATTATTAGCATAACACTTTGTCATTTTAGGTTCTGCAATCAGTATTGTTGAATGCAGGATGTGTTTTAATTGATCAAATTAACCTGGTGAATGTAATTTTTATTAATCATGATTAAGGTTAAAATCAAAACACATGGTCACTAAGTGAATATAAAGTGCTGTTTATAAGCTTCTTTTATATGAACCACAAAGTCGCGGTGGTCGAGTGGCAGCGCGCTCGACTGGCGTACCGATGGTCACGGGTTCGAATCCATGTGAAGGCAAGGATTTGTTCCCGGGGCCTAGAGAGTCCCTGAGTCACCCAGCTTCGAATGGGTACCTATCACTAGTTAGGCGGCTGGGTAATGCGTGGAACCCACAAAGCCGTGGCCTGTGAACGCTGCATCACTTGCCAACAGATCATCTGTCATGGTCTGTGGACGCAATTATCTTCTGCATAGAAGGAACGTCTGCATAGATAAGATAAGATAAGTCTTTTTGCAACTTTATATTCGGCAGTTGTGCAAACGTAACAAAAGGTATTTTAATTAAAAATCAAATTTTATGCATACATATTTTGAATTATGTATGTAGATTTGTCAATCCCCTCTCCTAAAATTTTGGGTCAAGTAAGATATCACCTTATATTTCAGTGTGACTGTTATATTTATTGATCGGGATGGAGACAGAATGATCACTAAGGCTGCTGTTGGGGAATCACTACTCACTGTGGCCATAAATAATGAGGTCGTGTTAGAAGGTAGCTTTTTCTGAAGCTGAATGCCCGTAGACCAAAAATGTCAGCTTTAATGTCAAATGGGAACTTGAGCTTTAAAAAGGAGACAAAAATGAAATACAGTGATACCTAGAGATATTTTAATTCGTTCCGTAACCTTGCTCGTATGTCAATTTGCTCGTATCTCAAAACAATTTTCCCCATTGAAATTAATTGAAATGCCATTAATCCATTCCAGCCCCAAATATGCTACCCCTAATTGTTTTTGCTACATGTTTTTGAATAAGAAAAATGTATTTATAAATGACAAATATTGTATAAAAACATAATAAAAGAGAATGTAAAGCAAAAAAACAAAACTGGTTTTATAAAGTGTACATTGTACATACATATTTGTATTTTGTTCACTTAAATGTAACTTACACACAACTTAATGCTACTGTATGCTTGATTTTAGTCACTGCTTTTCTCTTCACTTGTCTTAGCCTTAGGGGCCGTCCATAAAGTACATCACACTGAAGAAAGTGTGACAGTTTGTGACGGGGGGGGGGTACGGCAACGTGTGACGTCATGGTGTTTTCAATTAAATTTTAATTATTTTGTTAATAAAAAATTAATTTTTGTTCAAAAATGTGACTTACTTTGGGGTCCTAGATTTGTGACAGGGGGAGGGAGGGGGTTAAAAATGGTAAAAATAGCCTTAGGTACTTTATGGAGGGCCCCTTAGCTGGCGGTATACCCCTTTATCTAATCCTTCTGTTTAAAGTGCATATTGTTGAAGTACTACGCCCATACTGCCTCGCCAAGTCAACTACTCCCACACCTTGCTAATTTTTTCTATGATTTCACGTTTTAATTTAATAGACATCAGCTTCTTCTGAGCACTGACCTTTCCACTCACTTTCTTCGGACCCATGGTTATAGAAAAAAATGTGATGAAGTACAGTGGGACCCGGTTAAGTTGACGGCGTTGGTGTATGAAAAATGGCGCCGAGGTAACCGATCATCGAGTTAAACAAAAACCAATATGGCGGCAAAATATTAACATGCGCTTGAAATTTCTTTATATACATGATGTGCGTTAATTAGTGATGGGACGATTAATCGGAATCGTATCGGAATATCGGGACCCTAATATTTCTTCACTCTTTCCTAAGGTTAAGACCGTTCGTTTTTAAGGACCGTTTAAATAAACCCAGGGTTCCCACTCAGTCGGGAAAAAGTCGAGAATTCTTAAAATAATTTTCCTGGTCTTGAAAGTCGGGAAAAGTTATGACTAGTCGGGAATTTTTTTTATATATACATTTTTTTTTCCGAAGTAAATGACTTTGATTACGTCTCTGTGGTCATGTTTCGATTCCATTTAATAAAAAAAAAGTTACCAGTTTATAATTATCTGCGCATGCGTTAAAACTAAGGTCAAATTTTTCGCCTCGCCTCGTCCCATGGCGCGTGTGGCGTGGCATGTCACCGCCGCTCACGTTTGCAATGCCCGTCGAATCGGCGAATTTAAAAAAAAACAACATATCAATATGGTAATTTTAAGTTTAATGCTTTTGACGTGCAGGATATCTATCACTATTAGACCGCACTCGAATTTCCTCCGTCAATCAAATGATACGTCTAACTTGTAATATAAATAGTAACAATTGCGGCCTTGACCGTTGATCACAGGCGCACTGTGTGTTAGACCTAAGCGAATTTTTAAAAAATCATTCCTTATCAGAATTCAACCTACAACAGTGATGACGTGTATATTATATATATACTGGAATATTAAGAAATGATTTGATTTCACCGTCACGCGCGTATTAGTCACAGTCACGTATCTTACAGGTAACAAAGCAACAACAAACTTTTAAAAGAATAATAATTTTTATTTAATTATATAAAAACCACCGTCGATTCTCGATACAAACCTTTATTTTCTTTTCTAAAGATATTCGTTTATCTTAAAAAAATAAAATGATTAATGCATCAGAAAATCGATTAAGTTTAATAATAATATAACATGCACTGCAAAATAATGACGGATTAAAGACCGCTAACGCGATTTTCGAGTACCTCTGGTGAATACATAAACTAATTCACACACGGAATCAAATTCCGGTAATTTTTATTGAATGTAATCTCACAATAGCCGGAAGTCTCGAAGAAAGCGAGATATCAACACTGTTTTGAACTAAAAATGCCAAAGTGCATTGCTAGGCGAACAGACGGGGATCGAGCTAACCGACGTTAAGTTGCAAATTTGGCACTCTTTTGTGCTCGAAATATTAGGGCTCGGCGGTTCCAATAAAAAAATGTCGACTTAATAGAGCTGACGAGTCAACCGGGCTCGAGTTAAGTGGGTCCCACTGTATGTAAATGCTCAAAAAGCGCAAAGCCCTAGAAAAACTTGGCAAAGATGCTTTGAAAGCGAGGTAAACAAGCACACTGAGGGAATACGTGGGATGATGCACGAGGGGAAGTAAACTGGGTGGGCCTTGTGCAGCGTCGCATCTGGCTGTTCCTGGTATCAGTGGCGTCATTAAGGGGGTTGCTGTGGGTGCGGACCGCCGTGGGTGACACCATCAGGGGGGTGACACCAACATGTAAAATTCTGTATGTTCCCATTATTTGGCACTGTAAAACTCTGAGGATTTCTATGGGTTAAGTCGTGAGGGGGTGACACCATCAGGGGGGTGACACCATGGGCTACCGCCCTTGTGACACCAAACCTAGTAATGCCTCTGCCTCGTATCTCAAATTTTGCTTGTATTTCAAAACTAAACTTCGTTCGCCCGGCAGCTCGTATCTCAAATAACTCGAATGTTAGGGCACTGGTATCTCAAGTGCACTATGATTATTTATTTATAATTTTTATTGTTTGAACATTGGGCTAAAATTTCTGGTCTATTGGTGAAAAGGGCTTTTTGATGTATCAAATACTTTTTTGCCGGAGTTTTTAGTTAATATCGTCATATCCATTTCTGGCATTCATTTCAGAGTGAAAGTGACTTTCCTATTACGAGATGGCCAAAGACAAGAGGTCAAGGCCAAAGTGGGGGACAACTTGTTGGACATCATAGTAGAAAATAGTGTGGACATTGATGGCTTTGGTCAGTTTTGGATAATTTTGTACACATTTAAAAAAAAAGAAATTTAAAAAAAAATATTTTTTTTGAAGTTAACATATGCCACTACTCTGACTTGAATCTGCTAGTAATGGAAACTACATTTTTAGATTTTTATTGCTTACTTTTTAAACCTTATACATTTTTTAAAATTTTATTTATTTCATGAAATAATGTTAATACTTTTTCATCAAAATGTATTACAATTTTTAAAACTGTATCAATGTTAATTTTTATTTTAATATCTTCTGGTTCTGATTGTGTGGTGAAAAGTGAATGCACATTTTTACCAGGGGATTATAAGCTTCAACTATTGGCTTTTTCATCTATTTCATGACATTTAAAATAATATTGCACTTAATAAATGAAACAAAAGATAATTATTTGATATAAGCATCAGTTAATTTCAAGTAGTTGCAAGGCTGTCTTGGAACCTTCTGACTGCAGGGGAAAAAATGGGGGGGGGGATAACAATCAATACAGCTTTTTAGGCTTTTCTCCCCTTCACAATGAAATGTTTGATTACCATTCTGGTCTCAGGTGCCTGTGAGGGAACCCTGGCTTGCTCCACATGTCATCTCATCTTTAAGCAGGAAGATTATGACAAAATTCCAGATAAGCCCACAGATGAAGAGCTCGATATGTTAGACTTGGCATTTGGACTCACAGAAACGTGAGTTTGTTTTGTTAGCACCTTTGCTCTTACACTTTAAGCTTTCTTTCTTTATGGTATAGCAGATTCGAAAAATGATCTTTGCAAGTTATTACTCATATTTCAATTTTATTTTAACCTAGCTTCTTTGTACAAATAAAATTATTTTGCTTGCAAAACACTTCCAAAATTAATTGTTAAAAACTGTTGTGAATACAAGTGATCAAATATTTTACAAAATATTTCTTCTACTCTAGAGTCTCTTGTTTAATGGTTTTATAAACATTATTTTTATCATTTGTCCTTTGTAAATCTTCGCCATATTTTTAAAAATCGATTATTTAAAGAAATATATGTATAGACTGTTGGTATAAATATTGCAGATCACGACTGGGTTGCCAAGTTATTGTCACTAAAGATATGGATGGCCTTGAGATCTCAGTCCCTAAAGGAGTTTCTGATGCTAGACGTTGATGTCAGTGGATAATTTTACAATGTAACAATGAAACAAGAATCAGTCGTGAAATTTACATACAAAATAGTGTTTTTTTAAAGTTGTTAACTTGTACAAAATCCTCCATATTTTTTTAAAACTTCCAGTGTCTGGTATTATTATCTGTATATACCGTTATTTTAAAAAATGTTGTTTATTTAAGTTTTAACATAGAGCATTTGAAACCTATTCCACATGTCTTTGTAAAGAGATTTTTATTGGTTATATTAAGTTATAGATAACATATGGCAGTGGTGGTGAACCTTTTTTGGGCTGCGTTTCCAAAATTCAACCAAAACCGACTTATTTATAGAAAAGTGCCAATATTCCAATGAAACCCAAAAATGTGAGGTTGGTGTAGCTGGTTTGATTAAAGAAGTAATATTTTAGTCGTGTACCAGCTGATAAGGCTCTGTGTGCGATAAGTTCGCCATCACTGGCATATAGGTATTAGTATTTTTTTTTGACTTGTGTGTTGAACAGTTGATTTGATAAAGTGATTACATTGTATGCTGTGGTGAATGTAATATAGGCACTGGCATATAGGTATTAGTATTTTTTTGACTTGTGTGTTCAACAGTTTATTTGATAAAGTGATTACATTGTATGCTGTGGTGAATGTAAGTGGTGCACTGGAAACTTGAAAACAATTCTTACAAGATTTGGTCAGTCAATCAAAATCAACCGCATAATGTTGATGTAAATAATCATTATTGTAATAAACTACTAAACAATTTGAGTTTTGGATGTTATTTGAAGGCTTTCAACATCTTTATAACATTTTATTTTGTCCAAGGATTAAAATAGAATTCAACTGTTGATCAAATACTAGATTTATGATAATTGACTAGATGTATGTTTATTGACTAGATGTATGTTTATTGACTAGATGTATGTTTATTGACTAGATGTATGTTTATTGACTAGATGTATGTTTATTGACTAGATGTATGTTTATTGACTAGATGTATGTTTATTGACTAGATGTATGTTTATTGACTAGATGTATGTTTATTTAAGGATAATACCAGCAATTGTATCATTTATTTTTAAAAACTGTTGACACTGAGGGGAAAACAAATGGTTTACTACAATGTAATTCAACTTGACTTAAGCTTAACATAGCCATCAAACTGTTAGACATAGCCATCAAACTGTTAGACATAGCCATCAAACTGTTAGACATAGCCATCAAACTGTTAGACATAGCCATCAAACTGTTAGACATAGCCATCAAACTGTTAGACATAGCCATCAAACTGTTAGACATAGCCATCAAACTGTTAGACATAGCCATCAAACTGTTAGACATAGCCATCAAACTGTTAGACATAGCCATCAAACTGTTAGACATAGCCATCAAACTGTTAGACATAGCCATCAAACTGTTAGACATAGCCATCAAACTGTTAGACATAGCCATCAAACTGTTAGACATAGCCATCAAACTGTTAGACATAGCCATCAAACTGTTAGACATAGCCATCAAACTGTTAGACATAGCCATCAAACTGTTAGACATAGCCATCAAACTGTTAGACATAGCCATCAAACTGTTAGACATAGCCATCAAACTGTTAGACATAGCCATCAAACTGTTAGACATAGCCATCAAACTGTTAGACATAGCCATCAAACTGTTAGACATAGCCATCAAACTGTTAGACATAGCCATCAAACTGTTAGACATAGCCATCAAACTGTTAGACATAGCCATCAAACTGTTAGACATAGCCATCAAACTGTTAGACATAGCCATCAAACTGTTAGACATAGCCATCAAACTGTTAGACATAGCCATCAAACTGTTAGACATAGCCATCAAACTGTTAGACATAGCCATCAAACTGTTAGACATAGCCATCAAACTGTTAGACATAGCCATCAAACTGTTAGACATAGCCATCAAACTGTTAGACATAGCCATCAAACTGTTAGACATAGCCATCAAACTGTTAGACATAGCCATCAAACTGTTAGACATAGCCATCAAACTGTTAGACATAGCCATCAAACTGTTAGACATAGCCATCAAACTGTTAGACATAGCCATCAAACTGTTAGACATAGCCATCAAACTGTTAGACATAGCCATCAAACTGTTAGACATAGCCATCAAACTGTTAGACATAGCCATCAAACTGTTAGACATAGCCATCAAACTGTTAGACATAGCCATCAAACTGTTAGACATAGCCATCAAACTGTTAGACATAGCCATCAAACTGTTAGACATAGCCATCAAACTGTTAGACATAGCCATCAAACTGTTAGACATAGCCATCAAACTGTTAGACATAGCCATCAAACTGTTAGACATAGCCATCAAACTGTTAGACATAGCCATCAAACTGTTAGACATAGCCATCAAACTGTTAGACATAGCCATCAAACTGTTAGACATAGCCATCACAAGTTTATGAGATACTTTGAATTTTTATTTTTGATAGAAAGTTTTTTTGAAGGACATTTTTGTGTATAAACCTGTCACTAGACATAAAGCAAGAAAATGATCTTCATCACAAGTGCTTAACTTTGTATAGCTTATGAAAGCTTTGAATATGGGGCTAATGTTCTTGTAGGTTGGAAACTTTGTTTTGTTTTTTCAGTTTTATTTTTTTTGAAAACTAAATTTTCTTGTAGGCATTAGTCAATGAGTTGACTATTTAATAAGTCACTGTGATAAACTGGAGATTATTTTACTTCTATCAATACCATCCTGCCTTAATAATTATGGATCATTCATAAAATGATGTATATGGCCACAATTTGTTCCATGTGAATGTTGTGGCCTTATTTGAAATGGTCTCTGCTGCCAACACTCAATGACAGCTGTTTGAAACATTTTTGTGATTATTATAATCCAGAATTTTAGTTTTGAAACAGCTGCTGATTGTTCTTTTTGGAGATTATGTGCATTTTTGTCTTACGCTCCTACACAGTCATCTATTGAGTAGGTCACTGATAATTTCCTTTTTAGCTACAAATTAACCAATGTGCGCCTACAACTTATTTTAAATATTTGAAAAAATAATTTATTTGAATTATTACCCAACTAGTCTAAGTGTAATTAATATTTTGGTATTAGGACATGACTAACGGCAGGCAGCAGTTTAGAATAACCACCAAGCAAAACTTTTAAAAGGATAATACAATATCTATTGATGGGTGTAACATTGTACGCATGAACCAACAAACCTGAAAGGGAACATTGATCTTGACTAAACATAAACTTTGATTGATGTCCTAACAGCTCTGAGAGTATTTGTGAAGTGTCTAATCACAACACTCTTTCTACACCCTTGTATAAGTGACCAGTACTACAGGATGTCAGATGTTGATCAAAGTTGACCACTGTGTAAGTGACCAGTACTACAGGATGTCAGATGTTGATCAAAGTTGACCACTGTGTAAGTGACCAGTACTACAGGATGTCAGATGTTGATCAAAGTTGACCACTGTGTAAGTGACCAGTACTACAGGATGTCAGATGTTGATCAAAGTTGACCACTGTGTAAGTGACCAGTACTACAGGATGTCAGATGTTGATCAAAGTTGACCACTGTGTAAGTGACCAGTACTACAGGATGTCAGATGTTGATCAAAGTTGGCCACTGTGTAAGTGACCAGTACTACAGGATGTCAGATGTTGATCAAAGTTGACCACTGTGTAAGTGACCAGTACTACAGGATGTCAGATGTTGATCAAAGTTGGCCACTGTGTAAGTGACCAGTACTACAGGATGTCAGATGTTGATCAAAGTTGACCACTGATATACCAAGCACTGCTATTCTAGGTCTAGTGTGACACACTTTTTACTAAGATGTTTGACCAAACTTGAAAGTTAGGTACTTACCATCACTCTACTTTACTAACAATTATCTAAATAAAATGTTGTTTTTATGAATTTTATTTCCACTGTGATCCCACAGTAGATATGTGTCCTAATGTCATGGCTACATTCAGCATGTCATTGCTATGTGTCCTAATGTCATTGCCATGTGCCCCTAATGTCATTGACATGTGCCCTTAATGTCATTGCCATGTGCCCCTAATGTCATGGCTATGTGTCCTAATGTCATGGCTATGTTTCCTAATGTCATGGCTATGTTTCCTAATGTCATGGCTATGTGTCCTAATGTCATTGCTGTGTCCTAATGTCATGGTTGTGTCCTAATGTCATGGTTGTGTCCTAATGTCATTGTCATGTGCCCCTAATGTCATTGCCATGTGCTCCTAATTTCATTGTCACATGCCCTTAATGTCATTGCTATGTGTCCTAATGTCATGGCTATGTGTCCTAATGTCATGGCCATGTGTCATAATGTCATGGCTATGTGTCCTAATGTCATTGCTATGTGTCCTAATGTCATGGCTGTGTCCTAATGTCATTGATATGTGTCCTAATGTCATGGCTATGTGTCCTAATGTCATTGTCATGTGCCCTTAATGTCATGGCTATGTGTCATAATGTCATTGCCATGTGCCCCTAATGTCATTGCCATGTGCCCCTAATGTCATTGCCATGTGTCCTAATGTCATGGCTATGTGTCCTAATGTCATTGCCATGTGCCCCTAATGTCATGGCTATGTGTCCTAATGTCATGGCTATGTCTCCTAATGTCATTGTCATGTTCCCCTAATGTCATTGCCATGTGCCCTTAATGTCATAACTATGTGTCCTAATGTCATGGCTATGTGTCCTAATGTCATTGCTATGTGTCCTAATGTCATTGCTATGTGTCCTAATGTCATTGCTATGTACCCCTAATGTCATTGCCATGTGCCCCTAATGTCATTGCCATGTGTCCTAATGTCATGGCTATGTGCCCCTAATGTCATGGCTATGTTGAACATTTTACGTTATGATATCACACAATCAGCCAGGGATCAGCATCAGGAGCTCATATGGAAATGCTGACAAGACTGTTACTGTTAATACCAATGTGTACAAGACTGTTACTGTTAATACCAATGTGTACAAGACTGTTACTGTTAATACCAATGAAGAAATCACTATAGTATAGCATTAGGCAGTGCATTCATGTTTTTTAATTCTAAGTTCAGCGAATGTCCCATGGCAGCATAATACTGTTTCTAGACATGGTTTTTATTAAAAATGTTTGCTGACAATTTATTTCAGCAGGAGTAGCCCTATAACAATTGTGTAAAAGATTAATAAGAAAACATTATGTTTTAAAGGTTTATTTGTATAAAAATAGAATTCATAACACTTAGACCAAATGGAAAATATTTTTAAAGAAAAAAAGAATTGTTCACATAACACTTTAAAAAAAATGTAATTGCATGTTGTATACAGATCTTATTATGGAAAAGAGGATAAAGATATTACCTCCAACACTCCAAGAAGTTAAAGATGTTTATCTTCAACACTCCAAGAAGTTAAAGATGTTTACCTCCAACACTCCAAGAAGTTAAAGATGTTTATCTTCAACCCTCCAAGAAGTTAAAGATGTTTATCTTCAACACTCCAAGAAGTTAAAGATGTTTACCTTCAAAACTTTTCAAAATATGCTATCATATATAAAGGTTTTTAAAGAAACATCCCAGAATTTAAATGTAGGATTTTGTTAGTTCATTTAGAATATTTAGATGTGTTAAAGTTATGGGGCACATTTAGAAGTGTTAAAAGTTACGGGGCACATTTAGATGTGTCAAAGGTTACTGAGCACATTTAGATGTGTCAAAAGTTATGAAGCAGATATCCAGTGTAATTTTTTTTTCTATGATAATCATTTTCTCATAGATGAGCTACAGATTATAAATGAAGTGCCTTGCCTCCCTTTGCTTTAAAAAAGTCATAAGATTTTGTAAGAATGATGAGTACTGTGAGTGAATACAACAGTTATCAAGAATGATGAGTACTGTGAGTGAATACAACAGTTATAAGAATGATGAGTACTGTGAGTGAATACAACAGTTATCCTAGAAATGTAACATCACTGATTCCTAACTTTTATTTTTAATTCTCATATTTATTCAGATTTGTGTAATTTAATGATGTTGTAAGTGTAAGTGAAAGAAAGCTTTAACATGTGTGTTAAAATAAATGGCTGTTGAAACAAATTCTTTTTATCACTATCAATGTTCATAAACCTGTCTCAAAAACTCAGACTTGTCGCGTCAATTCAGACATTTAATCAACTCCTTTTCACCAACAGAATCAATGGCCATGGAATCAATTGTAACTGTAATCTTTCAAGACCCACTTAAAACTATACATATGATTGGGACCATTTAAAGTTTAAAGACACACATAAAACTATACATGTGATTGGGACCATTTAGAGAGACACATAAAACTATACATGTGATTGGGACCATTTAAAGACACACATAAAACTATACATGTGATTGGGAACATTTAAAGACACACATAAAACTATACATGTGATTGGGACCATTTAAAGACACACATAAAACTATACATGTGATTGGGACCATTTATAGAGACACATAAAACTATACATGTGATTGGGACCATTTAAAGACACACATAAAACTATACATGTGATTGGGACCATTTAAAGACACACATAAAACTATACATGTGATTGGGGCCGTTTAAATTTAAAGACACAAAAAATATACAAATATTATAAGAGATTGCTACTTCATCTTTAGGGCATTGCCACATGAGACATTGCTGCTTCATCTGTTGGGCATTGCCACATGAGACAGCTGGTTCATCTGTTGGGCATTGCCACATGAGACAGCTGGTTCATATGTCTTTCCACCCATAAAAGCGTCAACTGTTAAAAGAGTAACAAAGAAAAAGAAACAAATAAATTCGAAATATTTCATTCATGGAAAAGAACTAACCCAAACTAAAGATGCAAAATGCTTAGGTATAGGAGTCATAATAAATGAGAAAATATGGAATCCCCATGTCAATGAAGTTATTTAAAAGAATCAAACAAAACCCTAGGCTTTATAATTTATAAAACTAAACGGTTACAAATGTAATAGAGATATAAAACTAAAATGCTACCTCACTTTGGTGAGACCTGTACTAGAATATGCATCTTCTGTATGGGACCCATCCACCAAAGAAAACATTGATAAACTAGAAAAAATTCCAAAAAGAGCTGTCAGATTCATTACTGGAGAATATTCAAAACTGACAAGAATAACACCATTAGTTAAATCATTAAACCTTGAAACACTAGAGGATAGAAGAACCAAGAGTAAAGTAGTAATTATACATAAAGCAATTAATTCTAATTTAGAAATACAGCACAAAGATAACTTAACTTAATACAACCTTCAGATAGACATAAGGATAAAAACACCTTTCTTATTCCGTATGCAAGAACAAACACATACACATTTTCGTTCTTCCCGTCCTGTATTCGGGCGTGGAATGGGTTGCCTGAAGAAACCAGGAAAATAAACACTTTATCAACACTTATAACTCTAATAAAAATGCAGGACTAAACGTCAGTGAAAGTTTCAATTATAAAGCCCAGGGTTTTGGACAGACAATAACCAAAAACGAGACTCAGCAAAACACTATTCCGTTTGAATCTGGAAGAGAAAAAAAAAGTTTGTTTGGTGTGGTGGGGGAGGGGGGGGGCGTATATATGAGATGGAAATTTGTTGTCACTCAAGGGAGGTCAACGGTGACGTCAAATACGTTAATTATGGAGGGGTCAGAGTTCACCTCCATGTGACATCAGGTAGAAAGTGAACTTGAGATAAAGCATGTCGTTTCCCCAAAAGATAATAGTTGCTGTAGTCCATTTCCTGTTTCAAAACAAAATTACGAAAAATTAAAAACAATGATGACCCCGACGTGATTTGAACACGCAACCTTCTGATCTGGAGTCAGACGCGCTACCGTTGCGCCACAGGGCCAGCTGAAATAGCACAAAAATTTAACTTTATATATTTTAAAAAATTGTATTTAGAAACAAGGACTTTATATTGTATCTTAAATTAGCATTATTTATTTTTGCTAAATAGCTTATGCAGGTGAAATCAAGCATAATTTAAATCATTTTTTAAATTTTCAGATAAAATAAATGGTTAGGCAGCCATGTTGAATAACCTACTTCCGGTCCAGGTTGTGTTTCGTTTTATAAACAATCGACGATAACTTGATGTGTGTGTTGGTTTTGATATATTTCTAAATGAGTTTTGAAATCTGTAACTGTAAAATTTGATAATGGAATCAATTCTAGAACAACAACGAAGAAACCATGAAGAACGGGAGAGGTTACTGGAAGCAATGACCAGTGAAATGCTCCTTCAAAAGAAAACGGTATGTCCACCTGACCTAAGCCTAAGCCCTAATAACAATAAGTCTAAGTCTAAGCCTAAGTAAGAGACTAACTTCACTAAGTAACTAAGTAGGGCTAAGACTTGACACTTAGATTTAGCGACTCTCTTGCTTGACTAAGTAGAAGTTTTTTTAATTCTAAAGACAAAGTTGACTAAATTACTTATTAGTGTAACGAAGGAAAGTAAATCATAAACATAAACTGTTTCTGTTTGAGTTTGAGATCAGATTTTAGGTGGATTATGGTCATGTTTTTATATTGCTAATCTTTTTTTATGTTTAAGTTTAAGAAATTGAAAATGTAAATCTTGCTTGTCCCTGCCTGAATTATTAAGGCTTAATTACTTACCGTATATACTCGTTCGCAAGCCAACCTTTTTTGGACAAAATCTAGGGGAAAAGGGGGGGGGTCGGGGTCGGCTAATTAGCGGGTCATAGGTAATTTCTGCATGGATATTGAATTATCAGTGTTGTTATTGTAGATTATCAATCATCAATGTCCTTTTCTACATTCTAAATGATTCTTCAAGTTTCGAGTCTGCTCTATCAGAAGCTATAATATATTATTAAAAATCAGCACTTACCTTATTTAATCATTTTATTTATTTTTGTGAGCATTTTAATAAATTGCTTTAAAAAAAATTTTTTCAACCACGGATTTTAATGTACGCGCTTTCGTCGCTGTTTACCAAATAATTTTTTTTTAAAATACCGGTAACTCTTGCTTAACAAAGAGCAGAAAGACAAAGATAGGCAGTACAAAACAATCATAATGACCGATTTAGCTTGTAGTTTAAAAAAAATATGTACCATTTTTTTAAAGCTGTCCTATTATTTTTCGAGGGTCGGCTTGCGATCGGGTTATACACTTTTAATACTTTTCCCTTCCAAAAGTGGGGGGTCGGCTCATGAACGAACGGGCTATAGAACGAGTATATTTCGGTAATTTAATTAGCAATCACCTTCAGACCTTCATTGAATGCATATATTTAGAATTAATACCTTTTTTTTAAAATTTATTATATTATGAATATTATTCCTAGACCTAATAATCATAATATAATAAATTTTAAAAAAATTCCTAGACAGTGTATCAGGGGGAACAGATGAGGACATCGAATGAAGAATAAATTTGGCGCGACAGGCTTTTGCCAATCTGAAACAGGTCTGGAGATCTACACACATCTCCGTCAATACAAAATTAAGGATCTTTAACACCAATGTTAACACAGTCCTACTTTATGGATCCGAAACATGGCGGACGAACGAGACAAAAAAAAATAGACTCCAGACCTTTGTTAACAGATGCCTCAGAAATATTCTGAAAATAAAATGGTTCGATAAGGTCGAAAACTCCAAGCTGTGGGAGAGGTGGGGACAAAGAACAGTAGAACAACAAATCATGGAAAGAAAGTGGAGATGGATTGGACACACCCTCAGGAAAGATAACAGCAGGGCTAGGTAGGCCTTAGATTGGAACCCCCAGGGCAAACGACAACGAGGAAGACCCAAGCGTACATGGAGACGGAGCATGTTGGACGAGGCTGGAAGGACTGGGAAGAGTTGGGAAGAATTGAAGCAACTGCAAAGGACCGTGTAGAGTGGCGAGCTTTGACAGAGGCCCTATGTTCCACAAGGAACTCAAAGGACAAATGATGATGATGATTATTCCTAGAACCAGAATTTGCTTTATTTCATTAAGCTAAATATGACAATGGTCCAATGGACGTCCGGAAGTATTTTTAGTCTACTTCCCATTTCAAAGTTGACAGTTCTCAATTATTTAAAATGTACCCCTCTGTTACATAACTGAGCTATTGTTCAATCAAAATTGAGGTTAGAAGACAGACAAAATGTTATTTTGTCGGCAATGTCAATTTTAGAGCCACTTTGAAGTGTTATTTGTTAAATATTGAATATTGATATACAAGTAATTTGATGATCTATAAGCACAACAACTTCAGGAAAGGTAAAGTTTAAAGTAACTATGTATATCTTCAAGTAATACATCATTAAATATCAGATTTCTGACCAAAAATATGGTGACGAATTCACTGACCACAGCGTCCTTATCAGAAACATGAAATGGCAGCAACAGAAAAATTTATGTATATTACGGTTTCCAAATGTTTCTCCATTAGACATCAGGCAATAAATGAAAGAATGATTCATCAGTGGCTGATCCGTGAAATGAAAAAGGACAATAGTCTAAAGGGCATAATAATGTGAATTGTGACTTAAAGATAGAAAATAGATTTCCACTGACATTATAGTGTGACTAGTGACATGTCTAGGCATGGATTTGTTCATCTGTCTTCATATTGAGGGATATGTGATAGCGGACCAAGGATTTAGTTATCACTGATGAGAGGTAAACCAGTGTCATGACAAGGGCATATGATTTTGATGTACTGCACTGTACAGTAATAGTGTAGGTCATCTAGAGAGGGCTGGCACTGTACAGTAATAGTGTAGGTCATCTAGAGAGGGCTGGCACTGTACAGTAATAGTGTAGGTCATCTAGAGAGGGCTGGCACTGTACAGTAATAGTGTAGGTCATCTAAAGAGGGCTGGCACTGTACAGTAATGGCGAAGGTCATCTAGAGCGGCTGAGATTTATTCCCACTACCTCAAAATTTAATCTTAGTCCAATTTTCTCCTGCCTGAAATACATGTAGTTTTTATTTAATTTTTGCTTGCTGATTGAACAATTTCAAGTTCAAAAATATTTTGAATGTCCATCATTGCCAATGTTTCAAATCCTTGTCATTTTGTTCAGTCTTAAATAGAAACTACTTGTAACACTGAAATAATATTGGGAAATAATTTTTTTTTGACAGCAAAGAGAACAAATAAATTCTGACCATAGACTCAAGATTCTTCATGATGTAAGTTTTATTAAAACTTATTAATTTGAAGGCATATATGTATATATATATATATAATATGCCATTATTAATTATTGTTATTTGAAGCTAAATGCTATACTGATTGTGGACTGTATGGCCTCTAGTTTGGAGAATTGTATATTATGTGTAAAGAGTTCTTTATGTATGTTGACTTATTTTGCATAATACTTGTGCAAAATATGTATTACATGTATTAAAAATAAAATGTACATTATGCCAATGTCATTTTTTGCAGAGATTTTTAGAGACAACAAGGGAACTCAGAGACCTTTATGAAGATAAAGATGGGTAAGTGCTAATGTTATTTGATGATATTATTGTTGTAAAATGTGAGTTTCAGACTGCAAAGGACATTGGTTCTTACAACAATAGACCTAACTCAGTGCTTGGCAACCTCGGTTCTTACAACAATAGACCTAACTCAGTGCTTGGCAACCTCGGTTCTTACAACAATAGACCTAACTCAGTGCTTGGCAACCTCAGTTCTTACAACAATAGACCTAACTCAGTGCTTGGCAACCTCGGTTCTTACAACAATAGACCTAACTCAGTGCTTGGCAACCTCAGTTCTTACAATAGACCTAACTCAGTGCTTGGCAACCTCAGTTCTTACAACAATAGACCTAACTCAGTGCTTGGCAACCTCAGTTCTTACAACAATAGACCTAACTCAGTGCTTGGCAACCTCAGTTCTTACAACAATAGACCTAACTCAGTGCTTGGCAACCTCAGTTCTTACAACAATAGACCTAACTCAGTGCTTGGCAACCTCAGTTCTTACAATAGACCTAACTCAGTGCTTGGCAACCTCAGTTCTTACAACAATAGACCTAACTCAGTGCTTGGCAACCTCAGTTCTTACAACAATAGACCTAACTCAGTGCTTGGCAACCTCAGTTCTTACAACAATAGACCTAACTCAGTGCTTGGCAACCTCAGTTCTTACAACAATAGACCTAACTCAGTGCTTGGCAACCTCAGTTCTTACAATAGACCTAACTCAGTGCTTGGCAACCTCAGTTCTTACAATAGACCTAACTCAGTGCTTGGCAACCTCAGTTCTTACAACAATAGACCTAACTCAGTGCTTGGCAACCTCAGTTCAACCACAAGAAAGTCAACTTTAATGTAAATGTGTTTATTTATAAAAAAATTAGGTGCAGGCTTCCAAAGATTGTAATAAACCCTTTAGCAGACCGCAGCATGCATGTGTTTTTTGTTTTTTTTACCTAGATATTAATAATGTAAATTCTATCTTTTTAGTGTTAGAAAGGAAGAAATTCAAACTTTAGCAGGCCCCAATGAGTATGCAGAATTCAAGAAAAGATTGAATGCTATAGAAAGTTTCTATCGCCAACATCCCAATGAGGTAAAAAAAAATTGTCTGATGACTTTATTTGGATATTTGTATATTATATTTTTAAAAAATAATAAAATCAATTGTTAAATTTGTAATTCATAAAATTTAAATTTTTAACAAAAATTGTTACCTACTTAAAGTGAATGAGTTAACTTTAAACAACTCAATACTTATCTTTACCTTAAAGTGAATAGAGTTCTCTTCAAACAACTCAATACTTATCTTTACCTTAAAGTGAATAGAGTTATCTTCAAACAACTCAATACTTATCTTTACCTTCAATTTTAATATTAGCCCTTAAACCAAGTCCATTTTTTTAAAACAAAAAAATGTCAAGTGTACTAGACAGCTAAATCTAGAGTTTGTTTCAGGTCAGTATACCTATGTCAATAGAATTTGATGAATTGGCAAAACAGAGAGAGAATCCACCAGATGAGGCGCAGAGTAAGTTTTCAAGATGATATATTTTAAATCATGTATATATAATATAACAGTATTATGTTTTATGTTCATTTCTACTATAAAAATCAAAAGCCAATTTGATGTGCATTATGAGCAACCGATATTTTATTAGGGTTAAAATAAAAAAATTTAAATTAATTTCTTACATGCAATATAACACTATGCATCTAATGACTGCCTTACATTTATGTCCAAGTTGATCAACCTATTTTGTGTTAATATAAGATCATAAAATACTGTCATTTTACTCATCTCTTAATGTCATGCTTTATTGTGCTTTATCAAGCTGACTAACTATAATGTTGCTATTGCTAATATGAAGAAAACTCTTGCAGATTTGGTTGATTTTACTGATGAGGAAGGTTACGGTAAATACCTGGACTTACACAAATGTTATGAGCAGTTTCTTAATTTAAAAGGTGTAGAAGTAAGTCTAAAGCTTCTATTTCTTTCATCATAACACAAGTTTATTTTGTTTATTTGTTCATTTAGAATAGAGATAATATAGGTAGGCATTCATGCTTTGAGAATTACGAATTTTACTTTAAAGAGTAAAGTTATCACAAATAATTGTACTTTAGAGAGTAAAGTTATCACACATAATTGTACTTTAAAGAGTGAAGTTATCACAAATAATTGTACTTTAGAGAGTAAAGTTATCACTAATAATTGTACTTTCGAGAGTGAAGTTATCACAAATAATTGTACTTTAAAGAGTGAAGTTATCACAAATAATTGTACTTTAGAGAGTAAAGTTATCACTAATAATTGTACCAGGCCTGCCAAGCCTCCCGATTTTATCGGAATTATACGTATTTTTTACCCATGCTTACGAAATTCCGATAAGACCCTTAATCTTCCGATTTTCCGGAAAAAAAAATTCACCCTTCAAAAATCCGAATGCGAAAAAATTATAAAAGAAAAAGCTAATACTAATAATGGCGGTGATGTATTTTGAAAATGAAAATGCCACTTCCTAGGGTTTTTTCCTGTACATCCATTATCTAAGCGAACCGCCATCTCCAACTATTTCTTCGTTGGCCATCCGATCGCACATAATTCCTTTTACCAGCTTAATAAAAAAAAATAATAATTCAGCTGTTCTGTGACTTTAAAAAAAAATGGATACATTTTTAAGGAAAGCTGCTAAAAATGGTTTTCCAGTGACTGAGCTTCAGAGTGTTAGTACTAGTACTAAGACTAGTCTAACTAAACAAATAAAGAAAAGACGTCATTCGGACATTCGTTTTCGAAACAGTATCAGTATTTGGAAAAACACTCGCCTGTGGCCGTGGCGAACCATTTGCAATCTGTGCCAGACCTAATTATCTTTTGAAAGTGGTGGGTTCAATTACAATAAAAATAGTTAATGCAAAAATTACAACTGCTGATTAGTAAAGTAAAAGTAGTGAAATCTACATCTGTTAACAATTACTTTGTTATTGTTGAAGGAATAGGAAATTCAGATATGAGATCGAAAGTTTTATTTACCACCCTACTTTTTAGAAGAAATAAAGATTTTTCTAATACCTATCTTTTTAATGCCAGAGTCAAAGAAATGTTTCCAGCAAAATTACAATGAAACAAGGGCAATCATTAATTTGGTTAATTCAGATGAATGATACTCTTTCTAAAGTTTCTAACTAAAAACTAATATTTATCTAAAAGCAAAGCTAACTTCAATTGACGAAAGAACTGTTCAAGTTCAAAAAGGCCACTAGTGAAATGCTGGAAAGCTGAACTCTATGCAGCCTCTGTTCATATGTGAAAAACATGGTTATTCTCTCGTGTATCTGAATGCAATGTAAACATTTCCAGTATACTGTGGTGTTCTGTAGACACTTAAATTAAAAGATAATGGATTTAACTTATTACTTTATATTTATTTAGTATGTAGTCCTTAAACCAGCGCCATGTGGTGCCGCGACGCCGCGCGTGGACCCCTCTACAGATTTTTTTTGTTGGCAGGCCTGTTGTACGTTAAAGAGTAAAGTTATCACAAATAATTGTACTTTAGAGAGTAAAGTTATCACAAATAATTGTACGTTAAAGAGTAAAGTTATCACAAATAATTTTTAAAGCTAATTTTTTTGTTCTTTATTTTACTGATTTAATAATATCACTTTCACAATCCAAACGAGTTTCTAAATTTGATAAAAATTTGATAAATTCTTCAAAAACTGGTATTTTATTCTTCAGAAAATTGACTATATAGCATATCTGTCTACATTTGATCACCTCTTTGACATACCTAAAGACAGGAAGAACGCTGCATACAGAGAGTAAGTAACTTTTCTCATTATTGTTCATGTGGTTCACAGTGCAGGTTGGTTTATAAAATAGAATGTATGTAAAAACTTTCTGACAAATTGTATTTACTGCCGAGATCCATTTCATTAAATTAGTGCACATTTTCATACTTTTAACTCCATTAAGTATAACAAATTATAGGTTTAACTTTCAAGGTGTGCAATATTTTTGTATAATACAAACTAATCATCCAATAAAATAACAAAATTGTATTATTTCTTTTTGATCTCATGAAAATAACAAAATTTGAAGAAAATTAGTCTCTCATATTGCATATTTTATTTTTAGTAGTCGTATTCTATCAATTAGTTTTAAAATTCAGACTATTCTTACCTTCTTTAAAACTTGCAAACTCAAATTTTCTATTTCAGTTATTTGGTGTTTTTGTTGGATTATCTGGGAGAATACATGTCTAAAATCAAACCACTGACAGATCTCAGTGAGGTGAGTAATCAAACCACTGACATATCTCAGTGAGGTGAGTAATCAAACCACTGACAGATCTCAGTGAGGTGAGTAATCAAACCACTGACAGATCTCAGTGAGGTGAGTCAAACCACTGACAGATCTCAGTGAGGTGAGTAATCAAACCACTGACAGATCTCAGTGAGGTGAGTAATCAAACCACTGACATATCTCAGTGAGGTGAGTAATCAAACCACTGACAGATCTCAGTGAGGTGAGTAATCAAACCACTGACAGATCTCAGTGAGGTGAGTCAAACCACTGACATATCTCAGTGAGGTGAGTAATCAAACCACTGACAGATCTCAGTGAGGTGAGTAATCAAACCATTGACAGATCTCAGTGAGGTGAGTAATCAAACCACTGACAGATCTCAGTGAGGTGAGTAATCAAACCACTGACAGATCTCAGTGAGGTGAGTCAAACCACTGACAGATCTCAGTGAGGTGAGTCAAACCACTGACAGATCTCAGTGAGGTGAGTAATCAAACCACTGACAGATCTCAGTGAGGTGAGTAATCAAACCACTGACAGATCTCAGTGAGGTGAGTCAAACCATTGACAGATCTCAGTGAGGTGAGTAATCAAACCACTGACAGATCTCAGTGAGGTGAGTAATCAAACCACTGACAGATCTCAGTGAGGTGAGTCAAACCACTGACATATCTCAGTGAGGTGAGTAATCAAACCACTGACAGATCTCAGTGAGGTGAGTAATCAAACCACTGACAGATCTCAGTGAGGTGAGTAATCAAACCATTGACAGATCTCAGTGAGGTGAGTAATCAAACCACTGACAGATCTCAGTGAGGTGAGTAATCAAACCACTGACAGATCTCAGTGAGGTGAGTAATCAAACCACTGACAGATCTCAGTGAGGTGAGTAATCAAACCATTGACAGATCTCAGTGAGGTGAGTCAAACCACTGACATATCTCAGTGAGGTGAGTAATCAAACCATTGACAGATCTCAGTGAGGTGAGTAATCAAACCATTGACAGATCTCAGTGAGGTGAGTCAAACCACTGACAGATCTCAGTGAGGTGAGTCAAACCACTGACAGATCTCAGTGAGGTGAGTAATCAAACCATTGACAGATCTCAGTGAGGTGAGTAATCAAACCACTGACAGATCTCAGTGAGGTGAGTAATCAAACCACTGACAGATCTCAGTGAGGTGAGTCAAACCACTGACATATCTCAGTGAGGTGAGTAATCAAACCACTGACAGATCTCAGTGAGGTGAGTAATCAAACCACTGACAGATCTCAGTGAGGTGAGTCAAACCACTGACAGATCTCAGTGAGGTGAGTCAAACCACTGACAGATCTCAGTGAGGTGAGTAATCAAACCACTGACAGATCTCAGTGAGGTGAGTAATCAAACCACTGACAGATCTCAGTGAGGTGAGTCAAACCACTGACAGATCTCAGTGAGGTGAGTCAAACCACTGACAGATCTCAGTGAGGTGAGTAATCAAACCACTGACAGATCTCAGTGAGGTGAGTCAAACCACTGACAGATCTCAGTGATTTGAGTAATCAAACCACTGACAGATCTCAGTGAGGTGAGTAATCAAACCACTGACAGATCTCAGTGAGGTGAGTAATCAAACCACTGACAGATCTCAGTGAGGTGAGTAATCAAACCATTGACAGATCTCAGTGAGGTGAGTCAAACCACTGACATATCTCAGTGAGGTGAGTCAAACCACTGACAGATCTCAGTGAGGTGAGTAATCAAACCACTGACAGATCTCAGTGAGGTGAGTCAAACCACTGACATATCTCAGTGAGGTGAGTAATCAAACCACTGACAGATCTCAGTGAGGTGAGTAATCAAACCACTGACAGATCTCAGTGAGGTGAGTAATCAAACCACTGACAGATCTCAGTGAGGTGAGTAATCAAACCACTGACAGATCTCAGTGAGGTGAGTCAAACCACTGACAGATCTCAGTGAGGTGAGTCAAACCACTGACAGATCTCAGTGAGGTGAGTAATCAAACCACTGACAGATCTCAGTGAGGTGAGTAATCAAACCACTGACAGATCTCAGTGAGGTGAGTAATCAAACCACTGACAGATCTCAGTGAGGTGAGTAATCAAACCACTGACAGATCTCAGTGAGGTGAGTAATCAAACCACTGACAGATCTCAGTGAGGTGAGTAATCAAACCACTGACAGATCTCAGTGAGGTGAGTAATCAAACCACTGACAGATCTCAGTGAGGTGAGTAATCAAACCACTGACAGATCTCAGTGAGGTGAGTCAAACCACTGACAGATCTCAGTGAGGTGAGTAATCAAACCACTGACAGATCTCAGTGAGGTGAGTCAAACCACTGACAGATCTCAGTGAGGTGAGTAATCAAACCACTGACAGATCTCAGTGAGGTGAGTAATCAAACCACTGACAGATCTCAGTGAGGTGAGTCAAACCACTGACAGATCTCAGTGAGGTGAGTAATCAAACCACTGACAGATCTCAGTGAGGTGAGTAATCAAACCACTGACAGATCTCAGTGAGGTGAGTAATCAAACCACTGACAGATCTCAGTGAGGTGAGTAATCAAACCACTGACAGATCTCAGTGAGGTGAGTAATCAAACCACTGACAGATCTCAGTGAGGTGAGTAATCAAACCACTGACAGATCTCAGTGAGGTGAGTCAAACCATTGACAGATCTCAGTGAGGTGAGTAATCAAACCACTGACAGATCTCAGTGAGGTGAGTAATCAAACCACTGACAGATCTCAGTGAGGTGAGTCAAACCACTGACATATCTCAGTGAGGTGAGTAATCAAACCACTGACAGATCTCAGTGAGGTGAGTAATCAAACCACTGACAGATCTCAGTGAGGTGAGTAATCAAACCATTGACAGATCTCAGTGAGGTGAGTAATCAAACCACTGACAGATCTCAGTGAGGTGAGTAATCAAACCACTGACAGATCTCAGTGAGGTGAGTCAAACCACTGACAGATCTCAGTGAGGTGAGTAATCAAACCACTGACAGATCTCAGTGAGGTGAGTCAAACCATTGACAGATCTCAGTGAGGTGAGTAATCAAACCACTGACAGATCTCAGTGAGGTGAGTAATCAAACCATTGACAGATCTCAGTGAGGTGAGTAATCAAACCACTGACAGATCTCAGTGAGGTGAGTCAAACCACTGACAGATCTCAGTGAGGTGAGTAATCAAACCACTGACAGATCTCAGTGAGGTGAGTCAAACCATTGACAGATCTCAGTGAGGTGAGTAATCAAACCACTGACAGATCTCAGTGAGGTGAGTAATCAAACCATTGACAGATCTCAGTGAGGTGAGTAATCAAACCACTGACAGATCTCAGTGAGGTGAGTAATCAAACCACTGACAGATCTCAGTGAGGTGAGTAATCAAACCACTGACAGATCTCAGTGAGGTGAGTCAAACCATTGACAGATCTCAGTGAGGTGAGTAATCAAACCACTGACAGATCTCAGTGAGGTGAGTAATCAAACCACTGACAGATCTCAGTGAGGTGAGTCAAACCACTGACATATCTCAGTGAGGTGAGTAATCAAACCACTGACAGATCTCAGTGAGGTGAGTAATCAAACCACTGACAGATCTCAGTGAGGTGAGTAATCAAACCACTGACAGATCTCAGTGAGGTGAGTAATCAAACCACTGACAGATCTCAGTGAGGTGAGTAATCAAACCACTGACAGATCTCAGTGAGGTGAGTAATCAAACCACTGACAGATCTCAGTGAGGTGAATCAAACCACTGACAGATCTCAGTGAGGTGAGTAATCAAACCACTGACAGATCTCAGTGAGGTGAGTAATCAAACCACTGACAGATCTCAGTGAGGTGAGTAATCAAACCACTGACAGATCTCAGTGAGGTGAGTAATCAAACCACTGACAGATCTCAGTGAGGTGAGTAATCAAACCACTGACAGATCTCAGTGAGGTGAGTAATCAAACCACTGACAGATCTCAGTGAGGTGAGTAATCAAACCACTGACAGATCTCAGTGAGGTGAGTAATCAAACCATTGACAGATCTCAGTGAGGTGAGTAATCAAACCACTGACAGATCTCAGTGAGGTGAGTCAAACCACTGACAGATCTCAGTGAGGTGAGTAATCAAACCACTGACAGATCTCAGTGAGGTGAGTCAAACCACTGACAGATCTCAGTGAGGTGAGTAATCAAACCACTGACAGATCTCAGTGAGGTGAGTCAAACCACTGACAGATCTCAGTGAGGTGAGTCAAACCACTGACAGATCTCAGTGAGGTGAGTAATCAAACCACTGACAGATCTCAGTGAGGTGAGTAATCAAACCACTGACAGATCTCAGTGAGGTGAGTAATCAAACCACTGACAGATCTCAGTGAGGTGAGTAATCAAACCACTGACAGATCTCAGTGAGGTGAGTAATCAAACCACTGACAGATCTCAGTGAGGTGAGTCAAACCACTGACAGATCTCAGTGAGGTGAGTCAAACCACTGACAGATCTCAGTGAGGTGAGTAATCAAACCACTGACAGATCTCAGTGAGGTGAGTAATCAAACCACTGACAGATCTCAGTGAGGTGAGTCAAACCATTGACAGATCTCAGTGAGGTGAGTAATCAAACCACTGACAGATCTCAGTGAGGTGAGTAATCAAACCACTGACAGATCTCAGTGAGGTGAGTAATCAAACCACTGACAGATCTCAGTGAGGTGAGTAATCAAACCACTGACAGATCTCAGTGAGGTGAGTAATCAAACCACTGACAGATCTCAGTGAGGTGAGTAATCAAACCACTGACAGATCTCAGTGAGGTGAGTCAAACCACTGACATATCTCAGTGAGGTGAGTAATCAAACCACTGACAGATCTCAGTGAGGTGAGTAATCAAACCACTGACAGATCTCAGTGAGGTGAGTAATCAAACCACTGACAGATCTCAGTGAGGTGAGTCAAACCATTGATCATCCTGGGACTGTGATACTCTAACCTAAAGAGTAGGACCAATTTTCTTAAACTTAGTCATTTGCTGTTTCAGTATCAAGAATTATTGACAGATGTTCCTCACGGGTTGACTTAGCTATTGATGTTCCTCACGGGTTGACTTAGCTATTGATGACAGTGGTAAAAAAATCTTCATTTGGAAAGATGTTTTGAGATAATTTAAACAAAAAAAACTTTTTAAAAAAAATGTGAATCCTTATTTTAGAAATGAAATTGAGTTTGTCTGTAATTATGGACAATTTATGAAATGTTTTTTGACTGACATGGGACCTTGGAATAGAACGTAAAACAAAAAATATATTCTGAAATTGAATGGGTTCTGAGTCCAGAAGCTTTCAATTTTGTTTTATTTTGGTGTCAGTGCATTTTAAAAATGAACAAGATTGCTTTTTGGTGTCCTTGTACCAATAGTAACAATGTAGTGTTGTTTGTACCAATAGTAACAATGTAGTGTTGTTTGTACCAATAGTAACAATGTAGTGTTGTTTGTCATGAGTGATGAGATGCCCCCATGCTTCTCTCAAAGGTTCTATTGTTGCCAATTTGAGGCCCAGTGAGAGTAAACAATTAAAAGTTGTAAGAGCAGCACATCTGCTAGCACTATAATAAACAGCTATATATTAAATACAGGGAATTTATGACGTGAACAATCTTTGAAAGCACAGTCTAATGTGATATAATGTAAATGGTGTGGCATTTGAGCATCGAAAACTTTAGAATCAATTTAAGAGGAAATAAAGGTGAAAGATGTAGATGAATCCTTATGTTTATAACCAAAATTGAAGTATTATTAAGTACATGTTATTTTTAAATGACTCTTTATTGTTATGCCATGTTTTCTTGATCCTTACAAAAAAGCTCATACTGGGGGCATGCACACTGCACTAGTGCACTGAGAGTCTCATACTGGGGGCATGCACACTGCACTAGTGCACTGAGAGTCTCATACTGGGGGCATGCACACTGCACTAGTGCACTGAGAGTCTCATACTGGGGGCATGCACACTCCACTAGTGCACTGAGAGTCCCAGTCATACTGGGGGCATGCACACTCCACTAGTGCACTGAGAGTCCCAGTCATACTGGGGGCATGCACACTCCACTAGTGCACTGAGAGTCCCAGTCATGGGGGCATGCACACTGCACTAGTGCACTGAGAGTCCCAGTCATGGGGGCACGCACGCTCCACTAGTGCACTGAGAGTCCCAGTCATGGGGGCACGCACGCTCCACTAGTGCACTGAGAGTCCCAGTCATGGGGGCATGCACACTCCACTAGTGCACTGAGAGTCCCAGTCATGGGGGCATGCACACTCCACTAGTGCACTGAGAGTCCCAGTCATGGGGGCACGCACGCTCCACTAGTGCACTGAGAGTCCCAGTCATGGGGGCATGCACACTCCACTAGTGCACTGAGAGTCTCATACTGGGGGCATGCACACTCCACTAGTGCACTGAGAGTCCCAGTCATGGGGGCATGCACACTCCACTAGTGCACTGAGAGTCCCAGTCATGGGGGCATGCACACTCCACTAGTGCACTGAGAGTCCCAGTCATGGGGGCACGCACGCTCCACTAGTGCACTGAGAGTCCCAGTCATGGGGGCATGCACACTCCACTAGTGCACTGAGAGTCTCATACTGGGGGCACGCACACTGCACTAGTGCACTGAGAGTCCCAGTCATGGGGCATGCACACTCCACTAGTGCACTGAGAGTCTCATACTGGGGGCATGCACACTCCACTAGTGCACTGAGAGTCTCATACTGGGGGCATGCACACTGCACTAGTGCACTGAGAGTCTCATACTGGGGGCACGCACTCTGCACTAGTGCACTGAGAGTCCCAGTCATGGGGCATGCACACTCCACTAGTGCACTGAGAGTCTCATACTGGGGGCATGCACACTGCACTAGTGCACTGAGAGTCTCATACTGGGGGCACGCACTCTGCACTAGTGCACTGTGAGTCCCAGTCATGGGGCATGCACACTCCACTAGTGCACTGAGAGTCCCAGTCATACTGGGGGCACGCACACTGCACTAGTGCACTGAGATTCCCAGTCATGGGGCATGCACACTCCACTAGTGCACTGAGAGGCTCATACTGGGGGCATGCACACTGCACTAGTGCACTGAGAGTCCCAGTCATACTGGGGGCATGCACACTGCACTGAGAGTCCCAGTCTTTGGGCATGCACACTGCACTAGTGCACTGAGAGTCTCATACTGGGGGCATGCACACTCCACTAGTGCACTGAGAGTCCCAGTCATACTGGGGGCATGCACACTGCACTAGTGCACTGAGAGTCCCAGTCATGGGGCATGCACACTGCACTAGTGCACTGAGTCTCATACTGGGGGCATGCACACTCCACTAGTGCACTGAGAGTCCCAGTCATGGGGCATGCACACTGCACTAGTGCACTGAGAGTCTCATACTGGGGGCATGCACACTGCACTAGTGCACTGAGAGTCCCAGTCATGGGGCATGCACACTGCACTAGTGCACTGAGAGTCTCATACTGGGGGCATGCACACTGCACTAGTGCACTGAGAGTCCTAGTCATGGGGGCATGCACACTCCACTAGTGCACTGAGAGTCGCAGTCATACTGGGGGCATGCACACTCCACTAATGCACTGAGAGTCGCAGTCATGGGGGCATGCACACTCCACTAGTGCACTGAGAGTCGCAGTCATGGGGGCATGCACACTCCACTAGTGCACTGAGAGTCGCAGTTTCAAATCTCTGTGAAGGCAGGGGCTTGTTCTTGTGACTAAGGGTGTCCCTGAGTCCACCCAGTTCTGATGAGTACCCAACATTAGTTGGTGTCAAGTGAAATTGGGTGGGCATTGTGGTAGCCACACAATCCCCTCGTGCGGCCGGACATTGTGCTAGCCACACAATCCCCTCGTATGCCGTGGCTATAGAAATTTGTGAACATTACTTCAATGCACCTTAGCCCAGCATGGTCTGAAAAGGGAACTTAACATTTTTTTTATTACTTGAAATTGAAATGATAATGGAATCCAACATGTTATAAATGATAATGGAATCCAACATGTTATAAATGATAATGGATCCAACATGTTATAAATGATAATGGAATCCAACATGTTATAAATGATAATGGAATCCAACATGTTACAAATCATAATGGAATCCAGCATGTTATAAATCATAATGGAATCCAACATGTTATTTATTTCAGGAAATCGAGCATGTCCAAGCTGAATTTGAAAAGATGTGGGTCGATGGGTTGTTCCCTGGATGGCCCGTGAGTTCCATTCATTTGATTGACTTGCCTTAAACCATGCTATAAGCCACGTTTCAAATCTATTTGAACATTTAACAAACTAGATAAGTCATATATATATATTGAATGATTAAACTTCTTTCATTCTCATGTACTTGACATGCGCTGTAAATGACCTGCTTGAGATCAGTTATAAAATAGGTGACATAATTCACAGACACATAAACTTAACATAACTGAATCTTACAGAAAGAAGCATCTGGTGCTCTCACACACTCTGGTGCTCATCTTGACCTGTCTGCATTTTCCTCTTGGGAGGTCAGTTTTAAAAGATTTTGAGTAAAACCTAAGTATACTTTTTATAAAAATTAATCTAAAATCCATTTAATTCTTTAGACATTCTCTATTAATATATGAAGCACTAATCATTTCTATAATGTCAGAAACTGCATTGATACACATCTTCTATTTTAGGAGCTTGCCTCTTTGGGTTTGGATAGGTTAAAATCTGCTCTCATGGCACTGGGAGTCAAATGTGGAGGGTGAGTAGAACCATTGATGAAAATACAATCCAGCTTTAGTCAGTTCAGCCTAAAGTTTAAAGATAAAAATCCTACTTAGCCACTAACTCTTTCTTTGGAACTTGCACCATTTACAATGTCTTGCACAGTCTTCCATACCACACCCTAGCTATCTTAACTATTTCCAATCCTTGATTTTGACAAATCCAGATGTTTTAGTTATTTATTTTATATACCTTTGATCTTAGAGGGTTCCTTACCGGTGTCTGTCTCACTATATTTTGCATTTGTTTTCTCATGGTACAGCCAATCCATATTTAAACTGTAATGTCAAATATACATGTGATAAATTCTCTTGCAGTACCTTAGAACAGAGAGCTCAGCGTCTATTTAGTACAAAAGCCAAGAGTTTAGACGAGTTAGATCCAGCTTTGTTTGCCAAGTCCAAGCCGGGAAAAGCAGGAAAAGTTGGAAAGACTAAGTTAGTAAAGTCATTATAATGATAATTAAAGCTACATAGAGCCTAGTTTTTTTCACATGCATTGAAAGTAAAATTTTACATTTAGTTTTTAAACCCTTTACTGGGTGTAGCGGCCAAAACCGTCTTATCCCTTAATCTGGCAAAACGTCCGAAAACAGCCGGTACAGGTACTACCATCAGTTAAAATCTCTTTTTTTTTATTCGCGAGACTTCCGGCACATGATTTCCTGTTTATGCTGTTGTTTATAGATTAGACTACATTTCCACACGTGTTCTCTTAAATGTGTTCATTTTTTTTTAAATTCAATTTTTTTGCGAGTGTTCAAAATGGATGGTTTTGATTCTTGAAGCGATGAAGTGGAGTTTACAGGCTTAAATTTAACTGAAATTGAGTTGAGAAAAATGTACGAGTTGGATGAAAAGATTGATAGTGACATTAGTGTTAGTATTGTGCAAACATCTGATCTTTTAGTCAGACTGGGTATTTGTGCTTGTAAATAGCATCAGTAGTGCTTGTTTGGACTTCTTAAAAACGTAATTGGAATATTTTTTTGGTGAAGACATGGATTAATAAAAAAACAAGACATGACAAGAATAAAAAGGTAAACAATCAAAACAAAATTCATTTTTTTAAATTTTGCATTTTATTTCATTTAACCTTTTAGTGGGCGTAGCGGCCAAACCGTCATCCCCTAAACAGGCAAAACGGCCGGTACTACCATTAGTAGAAATCTTGCGCTTTTTTTTAAATCACGAGACTTCCGGCACGTGTTTTCCTGTTTGTTCTTTTGTGGATAGCAACTACATTTCTACACGTGTTCTCTTTAATGTGTTCGTTTTTTCATTTTTGTTTCAATTTTTTTGGTGAGTGTTCAAAATGGATGGTTTTGATTCTTGAAGCGATGAAGGGTGGTTTACAGGCTTAAATTTAACTGAAATTGAGTTGAGAAAAATAAACTTTGAGTTGGAGGAAGAGATCAATAGTGACATTAGTGTTAGTATCATGCAAACATCGGATCTTTCAGTCAGACTAGAAATTTGTGTTTTTAAATGGTGTCAGTAGTGCTTGTTTGGACTTCTTAAAAACGTAATTGGAATATTATTTTTGGGAAGACATGGATTAATAAAAAAACAAGACATGACAAGAATAAAAAGGTAAACAATCAAAAGAGAATTCATTTTTGTTCATTAAATATTTTATTTCATTTAAATATTTGCACTTATAACTAAGATATCGAGTTTTTACTGACGTAGCCCTAAATATCTCTAAAATTGTTTTAAAAAATCTTGCCCGTTTGAAGGATGAAAATCCGTAAAACTAATTAATATATTAAGTAGGGCTGCGGAAATTAACGATTAATTAATCAATAATCGTTTAAAAAATTTAATCGATCAATATTAATTTGATTGATTAAAATTCAAGAAAATATTTAAAATATTTTTTTCCAATTTATTAATAGATTGTAATCTATTTTTTGTTACTTACATACTTTGCCCTCGAATTATTATTTATTTAGACGTGCATATGTAAACAAAAAGGTTTTTCTTCCTTAATTTTTGCATAGCAGAACGAATTTGCTGTGTTAGTGTCACAAAATTTGGGGAGTCATTGAATTACCGCGACTTAACCGATTTCGTGAAATAATGAATTGCAACTTAACGGGATCTATATATGTGTTATAAAAATATAATTAATCGAAATGAATCTAATATATTTTTTCCCGATTAATCGAGAAAAAAAAATTGTTATCAGTACCAGCCCTAATATTAAGTGAATGATGTAATTTGCATTGTTTACTTTAAAAAGATGCTGTATATTAAATATTAGTATTATTAGCAAATGAAACATTAACAATTTTGTATATATTATTTGTTTAACTTGATAATTTCAGAGATTATGAGAAACAAAAGGAAATAGCTCAGCTAGAGGCTCAGGTTTACAGGCTGACGGAGATGCTAAGTGACCAGAGGTTGGCCACTCGGGACAATGTCCAGCGGAAGCAAGCCCAAACAGGGGAGGAGAGGGAAGAGTCAGATGAGGAGAAGTTTGAGGAGTCTGACTCCGATGACGACGGTGATGAGGCGCCCTATAACCCTAAAGATCTGCCACTGGGCTGGGATGGAAAGGTCTGAGGATTCAATATCAGTTTATATCAGGGGAATTCAGTGAGCCATGTATTTCATTTTATATCAGGGGAATTCAGTGAGCCATATATTTCATTTTATATCGGGGGAATTCAGTGAGCCATATATTTCATTTTATATCGGGGGAATTCAGTGAGCAATTTCATTTTATCTTATGGGAATTCAGTGAGCAAACAATTTCAGTTTATATTAGGGGAATTCAGTTTTTTTCTCTCCCGATTGTTGGAATAAAACAAAAATGCAAATATTGATTATTTCTTTATTTCTGAAAGTTTTGAAAATTTGTTAAACCCATAATTCCTATTGATAAAGCTGGTTGGAAGTTACTGTACAATAAGAAAAACCCGTAAAAAACCAAGTTTTTGACTATAAATCCTTTATGTACGAGAAGTAACTAAAAGAATGTTCATTATAATACGCAGCGCCAGACCATCCAGAAATACAAAATTGCAGTTGTGTCGTAAAAATGTTTAATATAATGCGCACCGATCAGGAATATGTTTATAAAAAGAGCTGTCAATAAAATACGCACCTTATTGCGCGACAGAAAGGTTGTTCAATATAATACGCACCGCGACGCTCTATCTCAAAAAATAGCATGATACATAGGAATAAATAAAATAATCTAAAAAATCAATAATTTAATTACGGTACATGCGATCGATCAGAAATTTTGATACATTGTTTTTATCATTGGTACGAAACTGCCTGCAAAATTTCAGCTCGCTATCTTGCGAGCAAGTGGGTTAAAAATCGATCAAAAGTTTTGGCGACAACGTCGGTCGGTCGGTCGGTCGGCCGCAGACACCACGAGTTAATATAAAGGATTTAAAAATGAGAAATGACAGCCTTGTCTACAATTGGCTGCCATTTTAAGATGTCAGACTTAATTAGACTATAGCTTTATTTTGAGAAAGCTTATACCCATATGATTAATTTTATAAAGACGAATTTTAGATCTTTTTCCCTTCTAAGTGCAGCTCAAGGCAGGTTCTGGGTGAGAAAACAAACATGTTAGATGAAAATAACAAACATGTCAGATGCAAATGACAAACATGTCAGATGAAAATGACAAACATGTCAGATGAAAATAACAAACATATCAGATCCAAATGACAAACCCCATGATTTTTTTGACATAGTTATGTATATAGCAGAGCCATAGTATTAATTTAGTATAATTAAATAGCACTAGCTTAATATCACACAAAATATAGTCTTGATTCCTATGGCACCCCATTTGTACACACAAAAAATGTTCTAAATGTTGACTTTTCAGAAACTTTTCTTTTAAATTTGACAAATAAATAATTCTTGTTTCATAAAGTATCCATAAAAAATAAAAATAAATTGTTCCAAATTTTCATTGTAGAATGATTCTAATGACATTTCAGCCCATTCCTTACTGGTTGTACAAACTTCATGGTCTCAACCTGACGTACACCTGTGAGATATGTGGTAATCACCCGTACAGAGGACCTAAAGCTTTTCAAAGACATTTCGCCGTAAGTTATCTAACTAATCTAGTATCATATTTAAGTATGAGTTGGTGAGGCAGAGAAATTAGATGTTGCTTTTTTTTTGTAAAGTAAACAAGTTAGATATTTTAAAATCATGTGCACAATATTCAGTATTTGCATATTTCTTTGAAAAGGAATCCAGGCATGCCTTGGGTATGAGGTGTCTGGGTATTCCCAATACTGCTCACTTTGCAAACGTCACATCTATTGAGGATGCTTTAGCATGTAAGTTAGAGATCATAATTATTGTTCAACAATCAGTTTATTACAAATGATTAGTTAAAGAATAAGGACACAAATTCTAAAGCTAAATTTAGTAATCTGTCAGTTATTATGTTAATTTTTATGTTAACTAATTGTGTATTTGAGTATTTCTGCCAGTAATTATGTTAACCAATTATCAGTAATTATGTTAACCAATTATCAGTGATTATGTTAACCAATTATCAGTAATTATGTTAACCAATTATCAGTGATTATGTTAACCAATTATCAGTGATTATGTTAACCAATTATCAGTGATTATGTTAACCAATTATCAGTGATTATGTTAACCAATTATCAGTGATTATGTTAACCAATTATCAGTAATTATGTTAACCAATTATCAGTAATTATTTCCACCAATTATGTTGTTCAGTGTGGACCAGGATCAAGTCTGGGAAGGAAGCAGAAAGATGGAAGGCAGACACAGAGGTATGCTTTCAAAATCATGGAATATTTAGGAAGCTTTCAACATCTGTAAACATAAGTGAAAATATTGCTATCAAATGTGAATGGCATTGTGATCAGAAATCTGTATCATAATCTGATGACAATTTTCCTCTCCTTTCAGGAAGAGTACGAGGATTCACAGGGGAACATCATCAACAAGAAAATGTACACGCTTCTCAAGAAAGAAGGCATCTTATAAATGAAAGCATCTTTAATGAAATCTCTCGTTTTTCTACTATTAAGCTGTGGACATTACTCATTTTAATGAAGTTGTTTTTAAAAAATGTCAGTCGCCAACAATATAAAAAAAAAGTTCACATTTTATCAAAACACAAACTGGTGTTTTAAGGAGGTTATTTTTGTTAACTATTGATGAGAATAAACCATTTATGGGCTTTTAAATGGTATTTGCCTTTTTTTATATATATATATAAGTAATTGTGCTGTCAATCTACCATATATATATAATATAAGTAATTGTGCTGTCAATCTACCATATATATATATATATATATATATAAGTAATTGTGCTGTCAATCTACCATATATATATATATATAAGTAATTGTGCTGTCAATCTACCATATATATATATAATATAAGTAATTGTGCTGTCAATCTATTCGGATCATTAACAGGGGTCCAGCAATCTCTTCGTTGATCAACAACATTCACCAATACAGTTCAAAGTTGTAAACACAAATTTTATTCTTTATACCAAAAAACAATTTCAAATGAGTAAGGGGAAAATATGCTGAGAAATGAATAGTAGCTATGAATGTTTCTAACATCAAATTATCAACTATGGCATGTATTAAATGATTAGTTTGTGCCATCCACAAATGTAATAAGAAATTCACATAAATTTAACATTTGATATCTTTACCCAAACTTGAGGATAAACAAAAGTTACATTTAAAAATATTAACATGAATAAAACAATTAACAAAAATCATCAAATTGTTGCTGACAAATCTAGTAGCCTAGATTCATGTACGCAAAGGTGCTGCAATGTTACATCCCAAATAATTTAGCTGCTTAAATAGTTTTAGTTTATGTAACACAAATAACAGTGAACCCAAATTGTACCACACCAAGGTTAGTTAATATAAATATATTTCTGTCAATACTACAAAAATTGAAATGTCCCACAATTGTGTTGCACTTTATTTTCACAATATGAATTGACCAATGGTTAAATAGTAATACCAAAGTAGAGGGGAAATGTGTACAAAAAAATTTACAAAAACAATTTGGAAGTGAATAAAAATAATGACATGCTTCAATAAACCGCAATCATCTATGTGTAATCAAATAAGTCTACAATAATTACACATTCAGATTGTGTATAGTTAAATCTGTGAACATAAAAAGATAAAATAATTGTTATGCCCTGTAAATTAGTGTAAACATACATCAATAACATGATGTCATATCTTTAAAAAGTTATGTGCTGCGAAGCATCGTATCTACTATATTCCTGGATTAATCAGTGGTTCTTACATTGTGTACAGCAGACACATCACAGCAAGTCAAATTAAAAATGTGAGCTTTACATGAAAGAATATGACTGTAACAGAGCATTCTGTAGCAATATGGCACTTTTAACATCTCTCTGTCTGAGTTGGGGCAAGTGACCGGGAAGTGGGGGTTGCTGAAACAAAATTAATTTATCATAAGTTGTTGCCCCTAATATATAATAATTGAATTCTCTTTACTTGTATGGGAAGCAGCATTATGGTTTTTTTGTTGTTTTTTTAAATGTAACAATTTGTCAATAAATTTATGCAAAATATAAATAATGAAGGGGATTTATGAATTGCACTGGCAAAGATTAATTATGCTCCTCAGTAGTCTTCACTAGGAATATATCAGACAAATAAAATGATCTTTTCATAGGGTGTCAAATAAAATGATCTTTTGATAGGGTGTCAAATAAAATGATCTTTTCATAGGGTGACAAATAAAATGATCTTTTCATAGGGTGTCAAATAAAATGATCTTTTCATAGGGTGTAAAATAAAATTATCTTTTCTAGCATTTTATTAAAATGTCAGTTTGCATGGTGTGCTGCAAGTTGTCTGACATGTTAGGATGTATAACATATAAACAGGGTGGACTATCTCTACTGGACTACTTGGATTTCACCGCAGCTAAGTGTCTTTATTCTTTCCTTATATTCGTTTTATTGGTGTACTATTTGTCCGTTGAGGAATGCTCTTTGCCAAAACGTTCGCTGTTGTGTTACGTCCTGTCAGGCTAGCTAATACCCTGTTTATATGTTATACATTTACTAATTTAAAAGCCTGATTGCAGTCTCACCCCCATTACTTCATGTTAGGATGCCATATCTAGACTTGGTTCAAAATAATTCAATCACTACATAATATTTGACAAGCCCTTACAATTTGTAACTAGATAGCACTGTATCATTATCATAAGACAGAACACACTTTAAATTTAAAATGTGAGACTTAAAATTCCACCATTTTCCAGCACATTTGCACTTGACAAGAATTACCACTTGTAAAGGTGCGATTGGAAAACCTGAAGTTAATAAGGATGCAGACAAAGTTTGCCAACATCAGGCCTCATGCTGAGAAGGCCTGTGTTGCACCTGGCTGATGGTTTGTTGTGTACGTGTTCATCCAATGTTAATGCTGCTAGCTTCAAAATGATGATAATAAAACAGCTGCTCTCAAAGTTTAGTGTTTGTCTCAATGGATGATAATACTGTAAGTGTCTTAAATAGCCCACACAAAAAGCTTATAAAACAAATTTTAAAAAGATGCTCATGACCTTTCATTAAAAACAAAAGCCAAGGCCACATGTAACAGTTAACAAACAGAACTATGACAATACAAGTTTGTCCTAGTAAGATAAACAGAAAATGTTAACAAGTAGGTCCTATTATGGCTTGTATCAACATTAAAGACTAATGAAAGCAGCTTAAATGGAGGTCATATTTGTTGACCTCTGCACTTGCCATGTACAAATTAAAAATAACTAACAAAATGTCAAAGTTAAATTGATAGAAATACATTCATAGTAAGGTAGGATGTGGGGTGGTGTCTGACCAAGAGATTACAGCAGGTGTGGCTTACAGTTGACCTGATGCCACAAAATATGTTGACTTGACCACCTAGGAGCGGATCTAGCAGATTTGATATGCTCCCAATAAGTCTGCATTAACTTTAACCCTATAATGGCGTAATTAACCCCTGGTTGCCAACCCTGGATTAGAACTCTACTGGCACTCTCAAGTGTCCATAGAACTCTACTGGCACTCTCAAGTGTCCATAGAACTCTACTGGCACTCTCAAGTGTCCATAGAACTCTACTGGCACTCTCAAGTGTCCATCCAACAAACAAACTCATGTCAGTTCTCAGAAACTGGCTTCTGGGGATTATGTTACTGAACATTTATAATTATAACATTTAGTTCATTTTCTCTTACAAATTAGTTCATACAATTATTTATGAAATTTTCAGAGACAAGTATAGATACAATCCATTTTGATATTCCGTTGTTTCTCATTTTTAAGAAATGTGTCACTATATGCCTGCAAATATTGCACGTGAGAAGTTTTGTTGGTATTAACTCACAAGTTGGTAAAACAAAGTTGTGATGTAACTAGTGGTGGTCCTATCTCTGGTGGTGATAGGATTAGAGCAATGATTGGTTCATAGTCTGTACAAGGCTCCTCAAACCTTATATGACAAATCAACTGCAGATTTAAACACTACCATGACCCACAAAGAAATGTGTTGGGACAAATTATAAAGTGAAACAATTAATACATCATTTCATTTACTGGGTTTACAAGGACATTCAGAGAAAAAACTTATAATATAATAAAACTTGTTTTCTTGGGAATTCAGCTTAAATTCATTCACATTAGGTTATTTAGATGCAACTGGCCTAACATACAATACAATGCTAATCTTCATGTTAACTTGTGCAAAGAACCATAAGTGCCAACTGTAACTGTTCTATGCAGTCAGACATCAACATGGATCTCATACAATATAGTTGAGTTTATCACAATATCACAGGGCTGAAATCAACATACATGGGCTGACATCAACATACATGGGCTGACATCAACATACATGGGCTGACATAAACATACATGGGCTGACATCAACATACATGAGCTGACAACAACATACATGTGCTATTATAACACCACTCAGCTATGTCCTATCTCTAAACACATCTTATCTCTACCTGCCACAAGTCTAGGAATTCTTTGTTTCGAAAACAAAATCAAGGCAAAAAGGACCCTTAATCAGGTCCTAATAATATTGTCCATAGAATTCTTTCCAGACTATAACACAAAAAAAAGAACCAATGTTTCCCAGCATAGAAAATACATTTCAAATGAGTAGAACCCTTTAAACCAGGTAGTAGGGAACTCTTTTATCAACATTTTCATTTGCCAGTATTTACATTTACAGACACACACAAAAATGTAAGTAGATGCTACTTTTAAGATATTTTTAAATAGTAATAAAATACTCCACGTCTCATCAAATAGTGACAAAAAGTAAAATAAATCAAAGTACTTATCATATCAATAAATCTACTGACAGTTTTTATAGACGTTTTCCATAACATTCTCCGACACTAAAGGTAACATGGTATAACACCCAGATGATAATGGTAAAGCAAAATTAGGTCCATTCACATCAAACATGGATTGTTTCACTGAAAGCTTTACATCAAAATTTGCTGATAAAACAACTGGACATGAGCCATATTAAGACAGCCATATATACATAAACATTCAAATTTGAACTGTAAAATAAATGAGAGCACCTAATCAAAATAGACTTGCAGATAGATAAGGTTACTTCATTGAAAGTTGTGTGCCCAGCAGATACAACTGTCATCTAAAACAGAGCTTCCCAAACTTTCTTCTCCAGCAGAATGATAAACCGTCCACACCCCAGCCTCTGGCCCTCCAGTTTAGGCAACACATCAGTAAACTGTCCACACCCCAGCCTCTGGCCCTCCAGTTTAGGCAACACATCAGTAAACTGTCCACACCCCAGCCTCTGGCCCTCCAGTTTAGGCAACACATCAGTAAACTGTCCACACCCCAGCCTCTGGCCCTCCAGTTTAGGCAACACATCAGTTAGGCAAATAGTTCTAACAGAATCACATCAGCAGCAGAAACACAGATATTTCCATAGATATTTAAAACTCTTGTATCACATTCAACAATTGGCTACATATCATATCATATAGCATACATCATGAAATCACAAGTCACTGACTTTTCATGAATCTGTCAGGCATTTCAACTCAATGTGGATTGGACAAAAATAATTGCAGCAATAGAGAATAATTAGCTGGAAAGCAAAAGATTAAATGTTGGCAATGAGACAATGACATCCACATGCCTATATCATCAACATAAACCCACTTCCTAAAGTTAGAAATAACTTGATACAATGTTTCAAAATGAAGTCAAATAGTTCCAGAAAGGGGATCTAGCTCAAAGGTAATTGAACTTTTCATTTTTGTTTTAAAGAATAAAAGGAGAGAAGTAGGGCAGCCATTGAAATGTGATAGTGACATAAACTTGGTGTCTAACACAATCAGACCAAGTCTAAGACTGTTCTAAAAGATGGGACCAGCTTGATATCCACAAAGTAATGCATTGAATGACAACAATAAGTAACACATTATAACCCACCCTATACAACAATAAGTAACACATTATAACCCACCCTATACAACAATAAGTAACACATTATAACCCACCCTATACAACAATAAGTAACCCATTATAACTCACCCTATACAACAATAAGTAACACATTATAACCCACCCTATACAACAATAAGTAACACATTATAACCCACCCTATACAACAATAAGTAACACATTATAACCCACCCTATACACATTTTCTGGAATGGGTGTTAAATAAATGGTAAATCAATATAACTGTTATTTCTTAATGATCAGTTTATGTTTCAATCTATAATGGCATGTTTATGTTTCAATCTATAATGGCATGTTTTCAAACATCAAAATGTAGAGTTTTCTTGTCATGATAAAAATTTTGTTTTAATTACACTCATTGTCTGTGTCTCTTTCAATCTATTTGAAAGGTTTACTTTATTGAAGCTCAACCCTGTCATAATTCTATCAACCTCAAGTGATTGAGAAATAAATGGAACTGATGTGACTATAGACAAAATAAATGGAACTGATGTGACTATAGACAAAATAAATAAACTATCTTTATACAAGACTATGTGAAAATTCTTTTTATAAACTTGTCATTTCCTGTCCTCCAGGTTATTTAAACAAAACAAAGAAAGTGTTGATAGCCTCGAGACCAACTTGTCAAGTTATAAGGAATATCTGACACAGACATTAAGCCACTCAAGAGCAAATCACATCATGAGTCATTACAAAATGCAGCTATTGACATTAAGTCAGCTCAATTAAATATATTTGAATTCATTCAAACGTGAATTATTGAATACCTCTAAAGAAATCCCATATCAGGGTCTTTTGAACATTTTGATTTGTAGCAAATTTTATTAGTTTATTAAAGTTCAAAGAAACAACATTTTACCATCAAAATTTCTCTTGAAAATTGAGAGAGCGGGAAGAAAAGAAACTCTAAATATACACAAAATTCAACTATAAACTTGAACATCAATAAACATTCATCAGTTGGAATAAATAAAACTGTGAAACCAACAAGAAAAAAACAGATGTATATCATGTATATAAATAAATAATAAATTATCTTTTATTGAAAAATAAAAACACTTTTTGAGCATGTGTAAATATTCTACTTGAAATATGTTCATATATTATTATTATTCTACTTGAAATATGTTCATATATTATTATTATTCTACTTGAAATATATTCATAAATGTTCATACAACTCTAGCAGATCACTTCTCTCAGTATGTCTTTTCACAATTCATTGATTTTTAAAAAAAACATTTTTGTTAAAATGCTATTTATATATTCTCAGATGTATACAGTATATTCTTCATGATTTATTTTGTACCATTGAAACTTCAAAGAAAATGTTGGAACATTTACTGAGGAAACCAAAGAAATGTCAGAAGATATACTGAGACTGATTTCTGTGTGCTGATAATTCACAATTTGTAAATATAAACAACAAAAAACATACAAGAAAAACAGAGATATTTAAATATAAATTTTAAAATAACTGGGTATGATTTACTGCCATGCAAGAATGGACACAGAAAAAGAACTTATTTTAAAAAAGGTAATTCACTTGAAGGCATCTGCTAGGGACATGTGAGTGACTGCTCAATGGCTGCAGCTAGCATGGCAAAAGTTTGGCTCTGTAACTTGAACCATCAATGGCTGCAGCTAGCATGGCAAAAGTTTGGCTCTGAAAGCTTGCACTACTAGTTTGGCCTGTGGAAAACATACACAAAACAAAATGTATATAACTTAAACAAATACAAGTTCATTCATTAGACATTTGGGTTACAAAGTTTTGTAGGGTAGCTACCAATGTCTCTCTCTCTACCAGAGATGTTCCTGGGTACATGCAATTGTTAGTTCTAAACCAGGTGAAATTTTCCAGAAGTATAAGAAAGGATATTTTTGATATTGTTATTCATCCTTAGCACAGGTGATCGATAATTTAACATCATAAAATAAATGATTAATTAAACAGCAATATGTATGATGCTGTTTGCTGAAACTTTAATAAGTCTACAAAAATTGTTGAATAAAATGACATTTTAAAAAGCTTCCAGGGCTTCAGTCACTAAATTGGTGAATATAGTTAATTTGTTTAAGAATTAATGCGATATATTTTCCCCAATCCTTTTATTTTTGACATCCGTTAAAATCTAACTAACCTATAAATAAGAAAGAGACTTACTTTAGAAGTGTAGTCCTCAAGTTTGTGGATAGCCAATGTGTTGCATCCTGGGATGATAGGATGACAAGAGGTCACAAAGTTCACCTCCTGCAGAATACAAGTCTCAAATTAAACACAGGCAAAAGTAATAAGCATAATTACATGTTTGGTTCAAAATAATTGAAACCCATAAAATTACCCTTTTAAACAATGACTTAGCAACTAAATAAAAATAAACCTTTAAAATCATTGAAATTCAATTCCTTTATCCTTTAGTGCAGAGATTCTCAAAATTTTTAGTATGGCGGATCGGCAGAAATTTTTTCCATGGCACCAGGGACCGGTGAACTATTTTCACTGTACTGACGTGGTAGCGAGATGTTATCTATTTTATTTTATTTGTTTCATTTTATGTGAGTATTAAAGAAAAATTGACATATTTTATAGGGTTAATATTAATGGTTGCAAATAAGGGATTATAATTATATTTGTCTGTCCTTTCTTGACAACTTCTGCGGACCAGCAGCTGATGGCCCACGGACCGGTCCGCCCCCAACCACTTTAGAATCACTGCTTTAGTGGTTATAAAATTAAATGTAAAAACGTTCACACATATATTTAAAAAAATATTTAATTGTTCTTTCAACTAAGTATTACTGTATGAAATCACTGGCAAGAAGACTGACCTTTGTTAAGGGAGACTGACCCTCTGTTAAGGGAGACTGACCTTTGTTAAGGGAGACTGACCTTTGTTAAGGGAGACTGACCTTTGTTAAGGGAGACTGCAGCACTCCATTCAACGTGACAGACCTGATAGGACAACCACCATGGAATCGACATCTCACACCTTTATCATTGATTTTTGTATGGGCAATAAACAGAAGGAATCCCTCTCCTGTGGCAATAACAAAATTATCACTTACATTACATTCAAAATTATCACTTACATTACATTCAAAATTATCACTTACATTACATTCAAAATTATCACTTACATTACATTCAAAACTTCAACTTCAGGACAGTTACTTTTCACATAGGATTTTTGAAAACTAGATAGTATATAAAGATCCTTAGTTACAACTCATAAAAATGGGTGTTAGGTGCAAGAAGTTAGATGACACAGAGAAGGTTTAAAAAAGAGGAGAGTAACAATGACGCCATCCATCCATTCAAATAAAATAAAAGTGTTTCCATCAGCTATTTCTAAATTGAACTATGCCTTTTTTTTCTAAAGAGAACACTTCAGTTTCATTTCAATGTACTTGAATATCAAACATAAAGTGAACACTTCAGTTTCATTTCAAAGTACTTAACCCTACCAGCCCTGAGGTCCCCAAGCTAATTTGCACCTATACCTGGCCTTCCCAGCAAAAATTAAGAAAATGTACATGGGTTAGAAAATTGCTAGTATCATGAAAACCAGTGGTCAGAATGAGCTCAAACTTTTAGATATAGTAGGAAATAGGCCTAACTTCCATCCAATGTTCCATTTAAGCGGCGCGGCCACACATATATCTAACCACTGCCGCGCAGCAGTTTATAATTACCGCGCATCAAACTTAGTAAAAACAATTATTTCAAAATGGATGCTGTGCAACTTTGCACCAATGTTCCCTCTGAGCTGCACAGCCGCGAAGGTTTTCGACCGACACCGCGCAGCAGTTTAGAATTACCGCGCAGCCAAAAAAAATAAAAACAAAATTAAATTTTATTTTAGAGGATAATAACTGTTTACTTTTATTTTAGAGGATAATAACTGTTTACTTTTATTTTAGAGGATAATAACTGTTTACTTTTATTTTAGAGGATAATAACTGTTTACTTTTATTTTAGAGGATAATAACTGTTTAATTTTATTTTAGAGGATAATAACTGTTTAATTTTATTTTAGAGGATAATAACTGTTTACTTTTATTTTAGAGGATAATAACTGTTTAATTTTATTTTAGAGGATAATAACTGTTTACTTTTATTTTAGAGGATAATAACTGTTTAATTTTATTTTAGAGGATAATAACTGTTTACTTTTATTTTAGAGGATAATAACTGTTTACTTTTATTTTAGAGGATAATAACTGTTTACTTTTTTGAAACAATACTTCCATAATAACCCCAGTATTGCGCCTTGGAGTGGTAGTCTTCCCAGCAGGTTGAGCCATGCTTTACACAGAGGTACTTTTAACACATACAGCACCTGACGTTGGTCCTGACCTTCTTGTGTGGGTTGTCCTTGTATGCTACACCAAGGTGTGCTCTGTTGCATTGAAGGTGTTTTTCCAAGCAGAAAGTGCAGACATCATTGGAAGCAGTCGTTTCTGGAATTTCAGGCCAGAGGTTGTCTCGTATGTGGCGTTGGGGGCATGGTACCATTTGTCCTCGGCGAATGGCTGTTGAGGGGTAATTGCCAATCAGGTCAATGCAGAGATTCTGGATGTATCTAATGTAAAACATGGGTTTTTTCTCAGCTGCTTCTAGTTTAGACACATATATAACAAATGAATTGTAGCAGGTCCACATGAAAAATTTGATGAAAAGGCGACGGGGACATTGGTAATGACGTCGTAAGCGATGGAGGCTCGTCATTTGATCATTTTTGTCACAACCCCCCATGTAGCGATTGTAGTCCTGGACAAGCTGTGGCATAGGAACTTCATCAAGTGTTCCATCTTTGTTTCTTCTGTTTGCTACTCCTATTTGTTTTGGGTCATGAAAGTTTGAGATGAATGTAATTGGCCTCCGATCCTGCAATACCATACAGGTTATGCTGCCCTGACATCGATAGCGACTTTCACCTCTCGCAAGCTTGTCCACCTTCTTCAAGGATAGTGGAAAAAATTTTCTATTTTGTTGAAGAGTACCAACAAGTCCTGTTTGCAGCTCATTCAGCATGTACCTTGCTAATATCACCGAGTTGTAGTACCGATCCATAACGATGATATGTGCTTTCTTCTCCTTCTCACATGATATCAAAAGATGAGCCACAGTGTTTCCCACAGCACCCAGCTCTGTTGTAACTATTTGTGCTTCCCCAGTGTAGATCTCAGCGTTGTCTATGTAGCCTGTCTGACTTTCGCAAAGAAGAAACGATTTTATTCCCCATTTTGAAGCCTTGTCTTTGATGTATTGCTATATAGGAATTCTATTTTTGGTGGGTATCATACTTGCTCTTTTTCCTGTGGAAGTGCTCGGTTTGTTTGCCGATCTTTTCATGGTTATTTTGGATAAAAATCAACTGTAATCACAACTCACTGCTTTATTCGAGGAAAATACCATTTGTAAACACTAATCTTGCAATAAATGCGAGATTTAACGACGATTGGCTGTTATTTTTAGAACTTATTCAAGTGATATCCCAAATACCTAGAATTCGGTAACTCGGTATAAAGGAATTAAATCTATTACCTAACATTCGGTAACTCGATCTGGTAGGGTTAAATGTCAAACATAAATCAAATTTTAAACTATAAAATGTTTTGCTCTAAGATAGATATAATTTAGTTTATACTTTAATGTCATTTGCAGGCCTGCCAACCTGCCAAGAAAAAAAATCTGTAGAGGGGTCCACGTGCGGCGCAGCACCCCACGGCGCTGGTTTAAGAACTACATACTAAATAAATATAAAGTAATAAGTTAAATCCATTATCTTTTAATTTAAGTGTCTACAGAACACCACAGAATACTGGAAATGTTTACATTGCATTCAGATACACGAGAGAATAACCATGTTTTTCACATATGAACAGAGGCTGCATAGAGTTCAGCTTTCCAGCATTTCCCTAGTGGCCTTTTTTAACTTGAACAGTTCTTTCGTCAATTGAAGTTAGCTTTGCTTTTAGATAAATAGTTTTTAGTAAGAAACTTTAGAAAGTTAAGAAAGAGTATCATTCATCTGAATTAACCGAATTAATGATTGCTCTTGTTTCATTGTAGTTTTTCTGGAAACATTTCTTTGAATCTGGCATTAAAAAGATAGGTATTAGAAAAATCTTTATTTCTTCCAAAAAGTAGGATGGTAAATAAAACTTTCCATCTCATATCTGAATTTCCTATTCCTTCAACAATAATAACAAAGTAATTGTTAACAGATGTAGATTCACTACTTTTACTTTACTAATCAGCAGTTTTAATTTTTGCATTCAACTATTTTTTATTGTTATTGAACCCACCACTTTCAAAAGATAATTAGGTCTGGCACAGATTGCAAATGTTTTGCCACGGCCACAGGCGAGTGTTTTTCCAAATACTGATACTGTTTCGAAAACGAATGTCCCAATGACGTCTTTTCTTAATTTGTTTAGTTAGACTAGTCTTAGTACTAGTACAAACACTCTGAAGCTCAGACACTGGAAAACCGTTTTTAGCAGCGTTCCTTACAAATGTATCCATTTTTTTTTAAAGTCACAGAACAGCTGAATTTTTTTTTATTAGGTTGGTAAAAGGAATAATGTACGATCGGATGGCCAACGAAGAAATAGTTAGATATCGTGGTTCGCTTGGATAACGGAAGTACAGGAAAAAACCTAGGAAGTGGCATCTTTCATTTTCGAAATACATCACCGCCATTATTAGTATTAGCTTTTTCTTTTTATAATTTTTTCGCATTCGGATTTTTCATAATGCATTTTTTTTTCTTCGGAAAATCGGGAGATTAAGGGTCTTATCGGGATTTCGTAAGCATGGGTAAAAAAATCCGTATAATCCCGAAAAAATCGGGAGGGTTGGCAGGCCTGCATTTGTATCTGGAAATTCTTGTTATTCTATCTTGCCTACCTTGAGCCACAGGATGGATATTGCTGTTGAACTTAACAACAAACTCTTGGGATTCTCTTAAAGGAAAACATTGCAGAGGAAACAAAGGATCCATTAACTCAGCCGTCTCTTCCAGTGTGGCCAAAACTCTACTACGGAAGGCTTGTTCTAACCTGAACACACAGAAATATGTCAATATTAATATAGTCGTGTAACATAATCACACACATATATATCAATATCAAAACAGTAGTGTAGAATGTCCTTTTTTTTTGTAATAGGACACTAAAATTTTAAATTTCAAAAATGCTTGTAGGGGTTTAAATTTAAAATGAAGTGAATAACATTAGCATCACCATAAAAAATAAAAAATGCATAAAGATTAAATGAGCTCACCAAAGTCAAGAGATGGAACAATGGATGAGATCCAACTCTCAAATACATTTGTATTACGTTATATTTAAATTTGAAGATCTACTATTTTTGTGTTTTTAATGTCTATTAGGGCTTGAGGAAAACTCATTTATACTATTACTTCTTCAACAAATTTGGTCTCATTTTAAAATTGTATTTTTTGTCATCTTAGACTTGCACGCAATACTCGCTGGCTGTTACCGAGTTAATTATAGTTATTGCTTTTGATATTGAAAGGAAAATACTAGCTCTTTAGGGAATATATTGATACAGAGGAAACTGCACAGTTCACAAATATTAATTTTTTGCCTTAAAAATATTTCAATTTTTAATAAAAAGCTATTTTAAACTATAGAGCTTATGGTACATTTAAAAATGACATACAATACCTGCAGTTGGCTATGATTTGAAAGCCATGCGTAACAAATGATGTGTATCACAAATGATGTGTATCACAAATGATGTGTATCACAAATGATGTGTATCACAAATGATGTGTATCACAAATGATGTGTATCACAAATGATGTGTATCACAAATGATGTGTATCACAAATGATGTGTATCACAAATGATGTGTATCACAAATGATGTGTATCAAAGAAAGTAAAACATGAAAAATCTCTGGTCTTATTTAAAGAGTTAAATAATCTCTTCTCCTCACATACTAAATAAAATAATGGTAGAAATCTGTAGCTGGAAGCTGACCTTTGGTAATGAGATCTAACAATGGCTTCTATTGGTGCATTTCTACGCTCTATAGCTGACCTTTGGTAAAGAGATCTAACAATGGCTTCTATTGGTGCATTTCTACACCCTATAGCTGACCTTTGGTAAAGAGATCTAACAATGGCTTCTATTGGTGCATTTCTACACTCTATAGCTGACCTTTGGTAATGAGATCTAACAATGGCTTCTATTGGTGCATTTCTACACCCTATAGCTGACCTTTGTTAATGAGATCTAACAATGGCTTCTATTGGTGCATTTCTACATTCTATAGCTGACCTTTGTTAATGAGATCTAACAATGGCTTCTATTTGTGGATTTCTACATTCTATAGCTGACCTTTGGTAATGAGATCTAACAATGGCTTCTATTTGTGGATTTCTACATTCTATAGCTGACCTTTGGTAATGAGATCTAATAATGGCTTCTATTTGTGGATTTCTACACTCTATAGCTGACCTTTGGTAATGAGATCTAACAATGGCTTCTATTGGTGGATTTCTACGCTCTATAGCCAGCTCCAGTGCTGATATGCTGGTGCATGTAGGTGCTGCAATGTTTACACCAACACGCAACATTAGATTCACAACTTCTCGATGTTGACGTTTGATGGCCTGTAATGTACAAAATTAAGAACAAGTTATTCTGTTGCCTGTGGCAGATAAGATACAAAAGGTACAATTGCAGATTGAATCCCCTACAACAATAAGCTTGTAACTAGATAAGACCATTGCACTGACCTTCATCAATGCAGTCTCAGCTTGATCCGAGTGTACAGTAAACAGACTACTGTTAGCACCATGCTTCAATAGCAAGGCAACAAGACACACACCATTCTAAAAAGATCAACAATTTTTTCAATGATTACCTGCAATCAAAATTCTTTAAAACCAACAATAAGAAAATTATGTATTATATTTTTATTTATTTTTTAAATTTGAGTCACTTATGATTTTTTAACGTTGAATGCCCCAGAAGGTTTTCGCTAAACTTCCGCCTCAGCCCCGTAAGGATTTCCCGTTCATTACCATCAACTGGTTATGAAATAAAAAAAATTGCGTAAAATGTATTTATTATTGTCATACTGACTTCATCCTTTAGGATAAGAATGGTTATATTATGTATCCAAACGATCATCTTGAGCTTAATATTATTTTTACCTGTAGTTTAATACTATTATTTTTACAATAACGTATAGTGAAATCACATTTTCAAAAAAACTAATAAAAACGAAAAAAAAACTTCGCGGATCGAGCGATAACACTAGCGAGGTCAACGGCCGCCGTTGCCGAAAGTCGGCTAAAGATTCTCTCCCTAAATGAAGAATTTCTGCTTTCTATAATTTCATTACTAAAGAGAGTGTTACCGAGGCGCGCATTACCGCACTTTGGCATTAGAGACAAGGCGCGCATTACCGCGGTTTGGGGCAATAAACATTAAGAAATAAGGAAACATTTTGTACCTGTTCTGCTGCCATCATCAATGCTGTTGTGCCATTAGTCTGCTGAGCATTTACATTAATCCCATACTCCAGCAACATCTCCACAATAGCTACTGTACCTAGACAAATAAACAAATATTATTGGCCCATGCATTTACAAATAATCAAGATTATAATCTATAAAATTATGCTTTAGTGCCACATTTCATTTAATTTTTTTAACAGTAGAGAAACAGTTTTTGTTCAAAGTTCTATAGTTGGAATGTGTTGATGTTCCAGTACCTTTCTGAACAGCCCTCATGAGCAAAGTCAGGCCAGTATTGTCTGGCTGTTCAAAGTCTAGCCTGCGATCTGAGGAGCTTGACTGTCTCACAGCACGTTTAACGACTTCAGCCTTGCTTAAATTCACAGCTTGTAAAAGGTCAGCTAAGAGAATGTTTTAGACAATTCATTAACACCGTACTTCCTGGTTGTAAAAATTAATAATAAAAAAAAACATAAAAAAACAAGTTTTTGACTATAAATCCTTTATGTACGACATAACTAAAAGAATGTTCATTATAATACGCAGCGCAGGACAATCCAAAATTTTAGTTATGTCTTGTAAAACATGTTTAATATAATGCGCACTGATTGGGAATATATTTTTAAAAAGTACTGTCAATATGATACGCACCCAATCGCGCAACAGGAAAGGTTGTTCAATATAATACGCACCACAACACTATAGCAAACAAATTTAACATGTTACGTAGAGATAAATAAAGATAATCTAAAAATCCATAAATTTAATTACGGCACATTTGATTTATCTGAAATTTTGATACATCATTTTATATGTCATCTTTTAAATCACATGGATTTGAGGTTACTGGCATGCACAAAACGGTTTTGGCAAAGAATGACATTATCGGATATCGGTGTTCATTGAGTTTCCACCATTGTAGAGGGTTAATGGATTCAGGAACTTTCATCTCCATTTTGTAACGCAGTAATTCATCAGAAGAGCTGTCATCATTTTCTGTCTCTGAGTCAGACTCCATTACTGCCATTAGCTTACTACGCTTTTCATTTGGTTTGATAAGGAGGCAAAGTGTTAGAACCATGGTAGGCAAACTTTATCAACATTTTGAACATTCCCGTCAGTCAATAGTTTAAAACCAAAATGTTCGTGTAATCGTCAGGAAATTTGTTATTATTTATCTACCGCTATTTAAATTATAAAAAAACAAAACTTTTTGACTTCCAATAATTTTTAAGTGATGGGTTGATGAATCGTTAAAAATAATTTAATCGTTAATTTTCTCAGACCTAATTTAAATGCAACCTAAGATGTTTAGTTTAAGAATTACGTAAATGATCCATTTTGTTTCTGAAATGAGAAACATCTCAGAAAAGAAGAAGCAATCCATTACTCCATTGATGTATTTACTTACCATTACTAACAAAGCATCCATTACTCCATTGATGTATTTCTTACCATTGTACAAAGCATCTCCATTGATTTACTTACCATTAGTAACAAAGCATCCATTACTCCATTGATGTACTTACTTACCATTAGTAACAAAGAATCCATTACTCCATTGATGTATTTACTTACCATTAGTAACAAAGCATCCATTACTCCATTGATGTATTTACTTACCATTAGTAACAAAGCACACATCTTTAGAACCAAATCTTTCATCTCCCTGCAATCATATGATTTTTTAAATTTGCAGTATTAAAAAAATCTGTCAAGGATATTTTTTCTTCACTTGTGTGAACTTCCATCTTGTTAAATTTACTTGACAAAACACACAATCAAGCAAGAATATTATTCTACATCTATTTGGAGCAACAATAAACATACCCATACCAACTATATAAACATGACTAAAATTTTTATTTTTTTTGTTGTAATTAATGACTGAATCATAAGAATGACTGAATCTATTTAACTTGTGTGATTAAGTGACATCCATATATCAATATCATATTTCTCACCTGCTCCTTCCCTACCCCTCCTATCACTGAATTAATTTTTCCATCAGACAAGCAAGCGTCTATACTGACAGCCTTTTGTCATTATTCAGCACAATAAATCTTTAAAAAATCATGACAGAGTTTAAGCCTTGTCACTACTATTAGAATACTTATATATAAAATGGTTGACAATAAAAAGAACTAATAAAGAATTTAAAAAAATTTAAGTAATTTGAAAAAGGTTGCTTTTAAAAATCTTTCATTTAAATTTTTAAAACTCCATTTATTTATAAATCACCTGTTCAACAAAGTCATCTAGTTCATCACAGGTTAGGGTTCCAATTCTCCTGTCAAGATCTGTATCTAATAATAAAACATGATCACTATCATTAACAATTTTTATTAAAACAGAAGGTTAACAATTCAAGGAAAAGTAATTTAAATGAGGCCTATCAGTAATAAAGATTTGTTTTAAAAGGCGTTCGGAATGAAATAAAATTTAGAGCTATAGTCTTGGAGCTTAAGTTAAGTGAGTTGATATGTGGGCTGAATGTACAGAATTAATTTTTTTATAAGCAGGTTAACTCCATAGACTCTAGTGAAGTAGATGTCTGATGATTTCAGAATCAATGTTGGTAAATCTTTTGACTGTCAACATTTTAATGAAATGTCAACACTATTCCTCAACACCTGTGAGAGATAATTTGATAACACATAATATTGTTAGAGAAATGTGTAACTTACCCCTCCTGGAGTTTGGAGATGGTATTTTTTCTAAAGGCTGGGGAACATCAGTAGCTCTTTTCCTTGACCAAGTTTCTTGTGGCTCACCACCTAATGTTCTAGACTGACTGTGCATGGTAGCAGTTGTCGTTGTTTGGTGGCGGGTGTCGGGTAGGTCTACCTCCATGTGGTGCAGTCTATCTCGGGCACTAGTCGACGAGGCTGTCACATCAGAGGTGGTACTACCAAAGTTCTCTTTCCCGGGAGAACAGAGATTAATGCTGCCTGAAGGGGAAGCCAGTGGAAACTGCATGTGATGGTCACCTGGAGTCATGTGATGGTCACCTGGAGTCGAGGAGCCACCTGAAAACCCTGAGTCTTGTCTGGCAAAGTGGAAAGCACTGTTGTTATCACTAAATAAACCTGGTCTCTCAGCATTATCATTCTTCCTACCCCCATAACTGGTCACTATTGTGTTGACCTCGTGTGCTGTAGTTACGGCGGTCGATGTACGGCAAGAGGAGCTTGCCAAAGTGTCCAAATGCATGCGATGGGCTAGGGCATCCATGCGACCAAAAGAGTTTTTGACAGCTTCCCTGCTCAAAGGTGAGTTGCTAGCCAATGTCAAGGACTCTTCAAAACTTGAATCTGAACTGTAAGTTTGCGAGGGAGCACAAGAAGAGTTGCGAGAATTGTTGGAGGGCTGAAATCTCGAGGTCAACCCCTTGCTGGTCAACCCCTTGCTGCTTACTTTTGACCCAGAGGAAGTAGGCGCCATTGCAGGAGTGCTATGCATGGCCACTGGACTCCTTGGGCGCTGGGACTTTGCATCATCTTTTTTTTTAGTTGGGCTTGAGCAGCTCTTCTCTAATCTAGAGCCTCCCTTATCCTCTGTACTGTTACAAGCATCTCCACTCTCATTCATTGCATGTGCATTTTGACCCGTCGGACTCTCAGGGTATTCTTCCGAGTCTTCCTTATCATGGTGACCCTGTTCTTCTTTCCTTTGGTCTTTGCCGTTTTTCATATTTCTTCTGCGATTGGCTCTACAGTCTGACCGATTACATGCCCCGCCCCACAAACACTCTTCATCGTGAGAACGTTCCACTGCCCCACTAGCCTCAGACTGGGTGTCCAGGGTTGACCGAATAGGGCTTTGGTCCAAGTTGATGGAGGATCCTGGGATGTTCCCACTTGATGTTGCCCCACCAGCTTCATAGGCCGTCCCTGACGCTGTATCACTACCACTGGCCCCTCCATTGACAACACCTGGAGGAGACAAAATAATGGAATATATTGTCATATGCTTCACAGACATATGGGAAAATGAAATAATAAAACTGCCAAATGTGTATATTTGATTGCATTCAGATATGTCTCAACTTCCAAGCCTAATGTCAAACAAAACATTTACAAGTTGGGACATTAGACGCCGCGGGCAATTAGTTTAAAAATGAGTTGCCAACAAAATTTGCCAACTCAAACATGTCTTAGTTAGAATTGCACAATTTAAATTATTTTTTTTAAATAATATGTTTTATCTGTTATATTTTTAAATTATATATGCTTTTCTATAGTCCTTAGCACTCTCCATCTCATTATGGCCATGTCATGTTTTAGTCATAAAGTACACTCCCGATTCATTGTTGAGTTATAACAATAAGAAGATAAACCTTGTCCTTAAGTAGTGTCAAATAGTTCATTTATTAATAATGGTCAAATTCTTTTTTGTTGGTGTTTGGTGGCATTACACTTGATTTTAAGATACTTTTGAGTTTTCTTAAATGGTATTTTATAGACTGTAGATCTAAGTTTTATGATGGAAATAAAAGTGATATTGATAAGAATTGCTGACACAGTTTGCTATCCAAGATTTTTTTTTAAATGTAGATATTTTCAATCATCTAATCAGTTGTATTGAAATGACTTTGAAGAACTTAAGTTGTTACTGATCCTAAAGTAGACTTATTTTCATTAAAATTTCATCTTTCCACTCAAATTAGAGTACCAGGCATTTTTGTTATGACTAGCTGCTAAATACTGAAGTCAATTCATCATGGCAGACAGAGTAATGAGAGGGCCACACAAGAACCTACAGTTCAATATAATGACACATATTTTTCCCATTAAAAACATTTTCCTGTAAAATTAGCACATTCAGTATCAATTCAATAACCATAAGGCTAAAGTTCATGCACAAAAAAAAATAATAATAATAATAATTTTTTTTTAAATAAAAAAACTTGTGTGCTAATTATCCAACTTTTTTTCTGTACAAATTTCACAGCCCACAAACACAAATATTAGCCAATAATAATTATTCTATCTGATCTTAATAAAAAATTTGCAGCACTGTAATTTTAAAATTCTGCACAGTATCTGGAAGCCACACAGCTTAAAGGGAACATTGTATAAGGCTTACCCGTCTTTAAATGTATGGCTTCATCAGAAAGAAGAAGTTGTTGATCCATGTTCAACAGCTTAGTCTCTGTTGTCACAGTCAACATGGTTTCTGATGATACAGTCATTCTCCCACTACCTTCTTCAGAGTTAGAGAAAACGTCACTCATCTCATCATCGTCTGAAGCACACTCAGCTTGGGATGTGCCATCTTACAAAAATGTTTTAATCAGGTCAGGTGAAACTTGGCAATATTATACAACTATAATCAGGTCAGGTGAAACTCGGCAATATTATACAACTATAATCAGGTCAGGTGAAACTTGGCAATATTATACAACTATAATCAGGTCAGGTGAAACTTGGCAATATTATACAACTATAATCAGGTCAGGTGAAACTTGGCAATATTATACAACTATAATCAGGTCAGATGAAACTTGGCAATATTATACAACTATAATCAGGTCAGGTGAAACTTGGCAATATTATACAACTATTCAAAATAATGATGCGCAAGGTTTACATTCAATTTGCATGATTTATTTCTGTTTAAATATGTATCAGATAAAAAGTAATGTGACTGTAATGGATAAATTCTAAAGCTGTATTCAAATGTATTAAGATTATCTGTCAAATCACTATTTTTGAGTTGTGATGTGAGGCTGTATGTCATCAATACAATGAAATGTGAGTTGGAGTAGAGAACATCTTTGGCAATGAAGGATTTCTTAATTCAAGGCTCATACATGAGAGTGGGACTAGAGAACATCTTTGTCAATCAAGGATTTTTTAATCAAGGGTCATAAATCTGAGTTGGACTAGAAGACATCTTTGCCAATAAAGGATTTCTTAATCAAGGCTCATACATACAATTTGGACTAGAATACATCTTTGGAAATGAAGGATTTCTTAATCAAGGCTCATACATACAAGTTGGACTAGAATACATCTTTGGAAATGAAGGATTTCTTAATCAAGGGTCATACAATCTAATGCCATGAAATGGATAAACTTTAGTCATCACATGAATTAAGATCTTTAGTATCAGGTTAACTTTTACAACATGACAATTCCAAACAAGTCATAAAAACTCGAATGAGTATTTAAACGATATTTCCAACAAAGAATTTCCGATTTTTTTATTCAAGGGAAATCATTCTAGATTACATTAAAAGTCATTTCAAACTAAACAAAACAATTGCTATCAATTGCTCACCATGGCAAATTTTCTCTTTGAGGTAATATACCCTCACGCTACGTCACACCAAGAATGTATCAATATAATGTGCACGCACCAGGAAACAGTCTAACATTACCATTCACAAAGCGGGAAACCCCCATTAACTATCAGAATCATTCTAGATGACATTAAAAGTCATTTCAAATCAATAATTGTCACACTACACAAAATAATTGCTATCTACAAATTGCTGCTAAAATTATGAGCGTCGAACGAAAAGAGATTTTTCAAAAATTCCTCCTCCAACATTGTTCTAAATATTATTAGCTATCGTTTGGCGTTTATTTCAACCTGATGGATGTTACGGCTGGCGAGAAATTTACAAAATACTATTTTTCGTTTTTTTCTCCAGGAAATCCAGTACCGTATTTTCACGCATAATCCCCACGGGTTATAACAGATTTTACAAACCCCGCACCCCCCCTGCGGGGTATCTCCGTGGGCGGGGTATCTGAATTTTTTTTACTGAATAATGCATCAATGGCGCTATTACTTGCAAAACACGAATATAAAATTAGATTCTGTATAACTTCTGGTAAGTTTGTTCACAATCTACCTTTAATCGCTTGATATTACGTATCTGATTTTATAACGCGGTGAGCGATAATATATATATTTAGTTCATTCAACTAGAGTGGTTCAGCGTGATATGACTTCTCAAATGTGATGGGATAGTGCGGGGTATAAGCGTGGGCGGGTTATACCACAATTATTTTACAGGATCTAAAAATTCTGCGGGGTATATGCGTGTGCGGGGAATATGCGTGAAAATACGGTAAACCTTTTCGGTATTTTTTTGGCCCTTGCACATCCTTGAGACCTCCTTAGCATATTTGCAAAAGACCAAAACCCTCTATCTGGTATGGTTCAGGAGGAGTTGCTTGTGCAAGCTCGAACAGACAGCACAGACATTTCAAATATATAAACGCAATTTTTTCCATGGGAAATAGCGTTAAAAACCACTAAATCATTTTTATAAATCTTAATAAAAATATTCAAAGAATGAAACTGATAGACATGCTGAGTCTGAAATCAGATACATTTTCATCAAAATGTTTAAGATTTGGACTTTATAATACTCTATAAATGAGCTTTTTATTAAATTAATCATGAAAAATATAATCTTAATTTTTTTTATTGCAAGCGAACATTAAATAACACTAACACACCCCAGACTGACGGTGGGCTCAACAAGCTTCACATAAAGATACTGGTAAACACACGTGATAACAAAAATTTTTTTGAAAATAATATTGTGTACTTACAATGTTTTGTGAATGCAATTTGAGGAGAGTAGGAACTTGTGTTGATTACAGCGGTAGAAAAAAATGTCACTGTCTGATCACTGGCCCCCACAGGAGGTGTCAGCACAGAGCTCGTTGTTGTCATTATCCCCATTGTCTCCGATGTCACAGAACTTACACTTGACCGTTTACCCTCGGGGGAAGCATGCCATGTTTTTGACTCTTTAGACCTACGGCTGCGTTTTGACTTGTAGCCCTTCGCACTAAATGGGTCACATGATCTCTTTCGCCCTCGGCCACTGAGTGAAAGACCATGTGGCTTTGCATTAACAGAAGATGGTGCTGATTTTGTAGTGGATGGCGAAGTTGGAGAAGCACACCTTCGACGTCTTGGTGAAGTTAAAGCTTTAGGTGTTACTAACTTAGGAGATGGGGATGGTGAGGATACTGAAATTTTGCAGTGTAACTGCTGATGCTTGTGTATGTTGGCCATGGCCTCAGCATGAGCTGTACGCTGACAGCCCTTGATTTTGGAATACATGTCTCCAGAAAACAAGTCAGAGTAGTGGTCGACACGGCCCAATTCTAGATCTTTCCAGAATTTATCCTTGACTGTCCCATATTCTGGATCATACTGTTGACTGTCATCCTCCATGTCAGATGAGGTTGCTGAGATTGGTGTTTCAGCTTTGCTACTAACCAGCTTGTTACTGACTTTGGAAGTTGTGTCTTTAGCTGGTTTCTGATGTAATAGGAAAGTAACAAATGACACATTTTGTTGAAAAGCAACCATGTTATATACCTCATCAAGTTATTTTCAATTGTCTTATTGACTTATATAACTCTGGTAAAACTTACATTATTCCCATTATTAATTAATTTCAAAGGTTACCTTTTTAACTTAAATGAACACTGTGGGTAAATTCATGTGAAATGTTATCACTGTAAATTAAGGAGTATGTCAAGTAAATTAATGCTCAACTTTAATATAATTATCCTGAATAGTCTCATTACCATTTATGAAAAGACGAAGTTAATTCATGCATTCTAATCAGTGCAAAAGCAAAACTTTTAACCTTGCATTAGCCATATGACAAAGTGAAGAACATGTATTAGTGCCACTGTCAGGGGTGCTCACAAATATTGAATGTTATCATCATTCCCAATCAACTAATAAATATTGCTCAGAACTAGAAGTGACATAAGTGCATTGTAGAAGTTGTAAAAAGAAAATTAAGAAAAGGAAATGTGTACATAACAGTAACCATCTCATGACACACCATGTTTACACAACTAAGGTTTGTGCATTTTTTGTTATCAATTATTCAGCAGAATTTTTTTTTAAACATTTAAGTTATAATGAATGCACTTTTGATTATTACCAGTACAGCAGCTACTTGGGAAGCATCCAATCACAGCTTGATATATACACATATGTATATATTTCTGTGGAACTGCACTAATTTTACCTGCTTTCTTTTTTCACGTGCCTCATCAGCTTTTTCTTTCTTAAAATCCTCAATCATGTCCTGCACATTTGCCAGATCTGCCAAAGGTTGCCAGGTGTCTGCTGCTGGTCCATAGCCTTTCCATCTTACTTTATAGCAAAGTTTAAACTGAAACAAAAAAATAATGAAACCATCACTGGGACACTGACTGATATTGAGAAGCCATCAATGGGACACTGACTGATATTGAGAAGCCATCAATGGGACACTGACTGATATTGAGAAGCCATCACTGGGACACTGACTGATATTGAGAAGCCATCACTGGGACACTGACTGATATTGAGAAGCCATCACTGGGACACTGACTGATATTGAGAAGCCATCAATGGGACACTGACTGATATTGAGAAGCCATCACTGGGACACTGACTGATATTGAGAAGCCATCACTGGGACACTGACTGATATTGAGAAGCCATCACTGGGACACTGACTGATATTGAGAAGCCATCACTGGGACACTGACTGATATTGAGAAGCCATCACTGGGACACTGACTGTTATTGAGAAGCCATCAATGGGACACTGACTGATATTGAGAAGCCATCAATGGGACACTGACTGATATTGAGAAGCCATCACTGGGACACTGACTGATATTGAGAAGCCATCACTGGGACACTGACTGTTATTGAGAAGCCATCAATGGGACACTGACTGATATTGAGAAGCCATCAATGGGACACTGACTGATATTGAGAAGCCATCACTGGGACACTGACTGATATTGAGAAGCCATCAATGGGACACTGACTGATATTGAGAAGCCATCTCTATGTAGTCCATCCACGCGGCCGACGACTTACCCATCTTACACTGTTAGTAAATAATTAATTTATCAACTTTAAAAACTGAGAACCTTGTACGCATTATTAACATCAGTTTTTCTGAGTCAACACGTGTTAACCAACACAAAAAAAACACAAGCGCTAGGGGAAAGGGTGCGGGTTATAGGAGTGGAGGGAGGAGAGGGGGTAGATAAACAACATTGGCTTGTCTAAATCGGTAACCCAATGTTGGCAAAGCAAAGTTAGTGTCAAAGCAGGGGTAAAACACTCAAAGAACCAAATTCTTTATGTGTTTTCAATTTCTGTTTAATTTTCAGAGAAAAAAGATGTATCAAAATATATTGTAGTTTGTTGGGACCGTATTTTATTTCCCATTGATAAATTTTTTCATAGATGTTACTGATGTACTTCACAACATATATTTAAAACAAAAATTTTCATTTAATAAACTGTTTTGCGAGCAGCAATGTAAACAAAAAAAGCCACATGCGAGCCGAAGTTTAGCCTACGTTAATAAAGACATTGAAGCCACATTTTCACGAGTAACTGGGCGGAATTTTACTACCCGGGTAATTGCACGGCAACGGGTACCCGGGTTCCCATTGACAGGCCTATTCACAATTGAAGTTAATTAAAATGAACAACTTTTACTCGGATAGATTGCTGCAATGATCTATGGTTTAGGTCTAATATGAAATATTGTTTACACCTATGAAGTAAGCTGATGTTCTGAAACATTGGTTTATCCACTGCCGTGGATCATATGATCATAAGAAAAATATCCCATGGTTTTCAAAACGTTAAGATGGGCCATACTTAAAAGTGATGTAGAAACAATGATTTAGGTCTTATACACTCCTCCAATAAAAAATTAGTGTTTTAAAATTAAAATTTGTTAACTCTGCAAATCAATTTTTAACTAAATTAAATATTGATATGGAACTTTGTTGTGAACCAAATCATATGTATAGTTTTATAAGTAAATTAATTAAAACAGAATTAAATAGTCTACATTTCACATACTAAAAAATAACAGGTATAAAATAAAACATATTTATAGGCTTCAGGCTTAAGTATCATAAGACAAATGACACTAGCAATACAAGCAAGAAAATAAAATCATATATAGTAGAACCCGGTTAAGTCAACGGCCTAGGGGTATGCCAAAAGGCGTCGAGGTAATCGATGATCGAGTTAAACGAAAACCAATATGGCGGCAAAATATTAACACGTGCTTGAAATTTGCTATGTACATGATGTGCGTTAATTAGTGATGGAACGATTAATCGGAATTGTATCCGAATATCAGGACCCTAATATTTCTTCACTCTTTCCTAAGGTTGTTAAGACCGTTAGTTTTTTAAGGACCGTTTAAATATAACCCTTTGTTGCGTTAGCACTGTTTTATTCCCATAGTACATAACAAATTCAGCTACTCCTGCCCGCCTCGCCGCGCGTCCTCTGGTGACATCGTATTTTTCTCTCTTGCGCGCGCCCAGTTAACATTAGTTCTTTTTTTTTAAATGGGACTTCATGTTTGTTAGTTTCTGAGTTAACAGTGATTCCCAGATTGGGCGATACTCTGCCTTGGTGGGCACTTGCGTGACTTTCCTTACAAGCTACAAATTAACACACATGATGTACATAGGAAATTTCAAGCACATGTTAATATTTTGCCGCCATATTGGTTTTCGCTTAACTCGATCATCGGTTAGCTCGATGCCTTTTGGCGTACCCCTAAGCCGTCGACTTAACCGGGTTCTACTGTAGTTCAAAATGGGGGTTCAGCTAAAATAGGCAGGGGAGAGAATTACATTTTTAGCTACTTACCAAGGAAAAAAAAATTACAAAAAGAAACAAACATGTTTTTAATATATATGAACTGCTATAGCAATTTATTTACATGCTAATTTCTCTATTTAAAAAGTTTTTTCAAGGAATACCCAACTGCAACAGCAGTTTAAAAAAAAACAAAAAAAAACTGGGCTTAGGCTACATCAAAGTGAATAGAAATTTCCAAAATCATAACTAACTTCAAAGTATCGGAATTTTGAAAATGAGAAGTATACATTTTATTTTTACATGAATAAAATCTTTTATAAATGCACTACTGCCATCGAGTATGTAATGCAACTCCACTGCAATGAAAGAGCACTGGGGACCAAAAGGAAACTGAGCAATATAAATGATTCTAATTCAATATTTAATCTCAAGCATGCTAGCACCTCTCGTGTTCTGATCCTCCTAGGTAAAAAATAGTTAAATCTTTAATGTCAAGAAAACCAAACCCTATCTCATAATTAAATTGTTTTAAGTTATTTCACTAGGCCCATAGATATATTTATATATATATATATATAATTTTCCCCCCATTGTATTTTTTAGCAATAGTCATTCATCAATATTTGAATGACTATTGCTAAAAAATCAAACGCTGACTTGGAGAGGAGATAGGCACCGCCATGTCTACCAAGCCCTGAGAAAGCTCTAATTGAAACATTAGAACCCCTTACAACAATGCGGTCAAGGAAGAAAAATTTGGGCCTAGTAAAATCACTTAAAGCAATTTAATTACAAGATAGGGTTAGGCTTTCTTTACCTATATTACAAGTAAGGTTGTTAACGGTTAACTGGTCCTAAGATCCTAATAATATAAAAATACACTTCATCACTGTTAGTGGAGTTGACTAGTGAACAATTTTTAATTTAAAAAATGTATTGGCTTAGTTACCGATGCATAGTACGAAGTAACACAGCGTTGCGGTAAGGTCAAGATGTGAATAACGGTCAAGGCCGCGAGTGTTACTATTTATATTACAAGAGGAAAGATAGGCCTACTAGACCGGTCCTAAAATTCGATTTCGGTCTTATATCAACAGTTTTCCAGCTAAGTACGTGCACATCAAAGGGATTAGATTTAACCTTAAAATTACCATATATATATAAAATTTTATGTTTTTGAAAAATTTATTTCGTGTACGTTGGAAAAGGAGCACAACGCAAGCGGGCTGTGATTGTGATGTCACCACAGACAAGATGTCGCGAAGCGAAAATTTGATGCCATCCCTTTTTGTTTCTAAAAGATTTAAGGGAAAATACGGAGCGGACAGTAAAACTGGCTTTTCTTTTAACGATGGACCGGTCAGCAAAAACAAACTGACTTGACAACAATTGATAATTGATAATATGCCATTTTTATACTTTTATTACATAAAAATTAAAAATTGAATATCATTACGTTTTTTTTCTTTGATCCATTTTTTTTTGGAATTCCCTGTTATGACAGCAACACTAGAGTCGGTACATCACAGGCGCTTTGATGTCAAATCAGACTACATGAGGCAAAATTTGATCCATTCTCTTGATGGTTCACAAAACATAGAAAAATACAGACCGACGATTAACCAATCATTTTTTTTTAATGGTTAACCGGCCCTCAAAAACGAGTGGTTTTCACAACCTTAATTAATAGTAATAGTTAAATAGCATATGCCTATAGATGATAATCACATCATATAATAATTTCATCCGAAAAATGACCAATGCAGACAACTGCACTTGATGCCCTGTCTTTGAACAGCCACAAAACTCAAACTGTAGATTTTGGGTCATTCTCTAATTAAGGTAATTCCGAAGTTTTGGCACGTACATTATTTCACAGCAAATTTAATTTTCTCTTGTAAACTTTAGTTTTTAATTTATTAAATGCATTAATGTAAGTTGCATTATAGCTACTACAGCGCAAATTTTTTAGTTTTAGAAAATTTCTAAGGCATTTTTTTGTCTCTCAACGATACATAGTCCGAACACGATACGACCATTTTGTTTATTTATCACCCTACTTGCCGGGTTGTCACAGTAAGATGCCAAATCAAATTTTCCCTATTGCAAAGCAATGTCGAAAGTTCTTAAGCAATTAATTAAAGAAATATATCTTTATGTGATGTCAGACTAATTAAATCTCCTTCCCACACATCGTCAGAACAAATTGACCCCCACCCCTTTTTTCCCCATTACAAACTTTTTAATTATTTTTTTAACATCTCCAGAAATATCTTAGATGCAAACACATTTTCATCTTTATTATAATTAATAAATTAATAACTAAATTAAACATAAATATTAAGATTTCTTGTTTCTTCACTAGTTTCTGGTTACTTTTTTAAAAAAACATCTTCAGTAATTAAATTTATTTTAGCATGGGTATTTTCAGATAAAAAGTCTGGCAAACAGTGTGCTAGATTTAGATAAACAAAATGGATGTATCCTACTCCAATTATGTAGCGTCAAGAGCCGAAAAAATGCCTTAGAAATTAAAAAGCCTTCAAAATTAGAGCTATAACTATAACTTAAACAGCTAAAATATAACTAATAGGCTAACATATATTAATATTAATGCATTTAATTCGAATAAATTAAAAAATAAAAATGACAGTTCTCACAAGAAAATTAAAATTCGATGTGAAATAATATATGTGCCAAAACTGCAGGATTACCCTAAGTCCTACGCCTAATTAATTATAAAATTAGTCTTCAACATCTTCCAGTTAGACCTAACTGCCTAACTTTGTTGCTGGCCTAATTAATTTGGTTTCAGTTTGCATATTAATATTATTAATTAATATTATTTGACGGATTAAAGTATTATAAAATTTTGGGTACATTTCATAGGTCTTTGACAGTAACTGAAATCACACAAATATTTAAAGAAACTATTACAACACACAGTAACACAGCCTTACACTTACACGGACGGTGCATACTGCATACGATAGTCCACAAACTTAACACAAAGCTTACGACTTACGAGATGCTCCCTGCGTTTTTTTTGGGCCCGCGATGATTGCTTCAACCTCATAATATTTATTATCAGGTTCTGTTCCAGGGTGACACATGACTTTTGGTGATTCTGAATTGCGCTTTTCTTCAATACCAATAGTTTCAGAATCACTTTTAGTTGAATCCATATCAAATTCCCCTTCTTCGCCAGACTCGCTTGAGCCTACGATTTCAACCTCTCCTCTGGGCCTTCTAGCACCTCGATTTCTTCATCCGCTTCCGCCGTGTTGTCATTAGAATCGAATCTTCCAAAAGGGGAGGCAGGTAGAATGACCTACATTAATAAAATTAAGCATAGGATTAATTTGAAAAAATATTAAACATTTTGGCTTTAGTTTATACGTTATTTATAATGCATTTGTTTAATATAGCAAATATCATAAATACTTACATAGCAACCTCTTTTGTAAAAGTATTTCCCCCTGTACAAGAGTGACATAGTGCCAAAGGCAAAGGCCAAAGCCAAAGAAAAGCGGTCAAATACACACGAAATAATTAGAGAAAACAATTTCTTTTTAAAATTTAATCCGTTAAGCACGCTTTACTTCATATAAATACAGGCACCAAATAACTGTTTTCAAATATTCAGCTGAGATTCCTTCCCCGCTTTCTTCTCCCGCTGTTTTATAAGCATCTCAATGGAGGTGGTCGATGTATTGAACCGTCGGCAACCACTCGCACAGCATATCAATTATTTTGCTATAATTTGCATAATTTTATAGGCTCGTAGGGTTTACCGTCTCAGTGAATACACTTAAGATCAATAGTCTTCCACGAGAGTTTTACAGGTATATGAATGTTTTCTTCCAAAGTTGTTGAAGTGGTAATATTAAAAGTCAGCACCATCTATTTATTATTTTTAATAATAATTTTTTATTTTTTATTTAGAGTTATGGGGACGAGGACTAACCTGTAGGCTAAACGTTTAAACGTAATAAACGAATTCCTAAAATTAATTCTTTTTGAGAGTCAGTAATAATAATTAATAAATGAAGTGAAATAAATAAGTGAAAATTTTGTTAATGCAAGAACAGTGGTGTAGCTGACGGGGGTGTCAGTGGCGTAGCTAGGGGGTGCAGGGGGGACATATGTCCCCGGGCGCCACGTTAGGGGGCACCAAAATGAGTATTAAAATTAATTATTTAAATTTATTTTCATGTAAACTAATGTATTTCAGATACGTTTGCATGATTGAATTTTGGAGCTCCACAAATATCTTCTTTACAAACCAGTTGGCAAGCATGATTTTGGCGCCCCCATTGAGCATTAAGGGGCGTCATGTGGATTTTCAAACAAAAAAAAACAACAACATTAAAGAATCATTTTTAGGTTTTTTTCAGATTAATTCCAAAGACGCAGCAAACCTTGAAAGGGTTATTGTAGAGAAACTGGAATATGATAACATACTCTAGCCGACAGTCGGTCACAATAATATAACAATGCTGATGTAATGACTGGGCATATGTCCGGTCTTCAAAGGCGAATATGTGCCAGAAATCACAGAGCATTGTTTGCAAATGTGACAACCACAGCTTAAACTCAGCTAAACATAGGGTTGCCAGACGTCCGACAGAAGGAGGACATGTCCTCCTTTTTAGCTCAATGTTCTCCGTCCGGCAGGCAAAGCGAAAATCGTTTAAAATGTCGGGCTTTTCTTACATTTTATATTATAATTTTTATGTATCATTTTACAATTATTACATCGTATGTTTACTTTAAAAAAATAGATTATGGGTATTTTTAAATTTTAGAAATCTAGACAATTAATTTAATTACAGTACATTCTAGTTCTAGGTTAAAAAAGGTTGCAGTCATTGAAAATGAAATGGAAGAAACATCAGTATTGGAGGTTATGAGCCGTCTTCACACAACCTTGTAAGTTTTGAAAAATAGATTGGAATAGACATTTATTTCACTGGAAGTCAAGGAGATGTTGAGAAGACTTAAGGAAAGTGGTCAAGAAGAAGAGTTTGGCATGTGTTAAGTTGGTGTATGAAGCATGCATTAGTTACTTAGAAAATTGGATGAAAACTTTTGATGAATTTCAATGCTTTAATTAGATGTACTTAGATAATATCAAAGAATGTAAACTTTATGACCTTTTGGCGTGTATATTGTATTTGAAAGAGAAGTGTATTGTATATGATGTGCAATTGTTTTGACCAATACAGCAATCGTAAATCATTTGTACAAGACAAAAGTGAACAGGTTTTTTTTTAAGACTCTTGCATGAACAGTGGCAGCTATTACTATAAAATTGTACTGACTTTAAGTTTAATCCGGGACGACTCAAATGAAATACAATGTATTCAAAATGACCTCCTTTGTCGTCCTCCTTATTGTTTTATTATGCCCTCCTTTTAGTTTCAACGTATCTGGCAACGCTAACTAAACAGGATCCAGTTGTTATCACATTTTTTGGAACAGTTGAAAGTATACATTTGTTTTTCTCTCGTTCAACATCTCGTTGGGAAGAATTAAAAAGAATTAATGGTGCCAATCTAAGTGAAGAGGGAGTCTAAAACACGCTGGAGTGCAAGGTCAGAAGCTGTTAAAGCTATTTATGAAGGACTATATGAACTAGTAGGGCTGTTGGAAAAATTATCAGAAGATGCAACTATGACGCCTGACAACAGAAGTGATGCAGAAACTTTACTGGCAGGTATATTAAACTTAAACTTCCTGGTTTTGATACAATTCTGAATTTTCTGGAACATCATACTTGAGAAAATTGATCGTGTCCTGAAACGGTTGCAGGATCCTACAATGAATTTCAAGGAAGCAGCATCTGATCTTGAATCGCTGGTGCAAGAACTTGTCAACATTCGTGATAATTTTAGCCTAGTTGCGATAGACAATGGAAAAACAAGATGCACAACTTGGGGAATCGAGTTTGACAGAAGGATTAGACGACATCGGAGGATACCTGGAGAATTAGCAAGAGATACAGGACTTTCAGAAGAAAAAGAAATTGCACGTGTTATGAACAGCGTAATTGATAGACTCCAACAGGAGATATCATTTATCAATACGGTTTTTGTCCTAAAAAACGTAGACACCAAATTTGGATTTTTAATAAACGTCAAAACTCTTCTCACTGAGACAAATGTCGATACACTTCCTCAAAATTGCTTACATTTTGGAAATTTTTACGACACTGACGTCAGTGGTCACGACTTGTGCACAGAAAACGTAGACTGCAAATGCTGTTGAGTTCCCGGACTGAAGTTCTACCGAAAACTCCTTTGGAGCTTCTTGGTTTTATTGTTTCACTAGTGTATCACCCGTCAAAAATGACGGAAATTTTCAAAATAAAAACACATCAGATTAAAAAATAACGTAATACAGAACTTTCGTTTATTTTATTTATTTTTAACTTTATTCATTTCTTTCCCTATTGAACAATTTTATGCGGCCGTTCGAAACGAGTTCTTTTTTTGTTGCAGTAATTTGGTGCTCTACTTTCTAAATCGATCGCAGCGCCACCTAATTACATCCATACATACATACAGACAATGGGAATTATATATATTGATATGGAGATGACGTATTTCCAAATCTGTGCATTCCACTGAAAATACTTCTAAAAATTTCCGTTTCAATTTCAAGCTGTGAGCTGTCCTTCAGCAAACTGAAGCTTATTTTGTCTTATTTACGTGCTTCAATGGGACAAGATCGTCTTAGTGATCTTGCACACCTTAGCATCGAAAGAGAAACACTTGAGAATATTAATTTTGACAATGTGATTGGCGAGTTTGCGACTGTCAAATCAAGGAGGATCAATTTGTTGTAGACCATGTGTATTGCAGTCATGTATAATTAGTAGAGTCTTTTTTTTCCTTCAAATAAATTGTTTACAATCGCACAGAGACTTATTAGTCTGTATTCTACTTCATTAAATACCAGATGCTTCGAAAATGAACCAAATAAACCGTACAATTTCAAAAAATTTCTTGGGGGCTCACTGAGCTCCCAGAATCTGTTGGTCCGAGAAGGGGCGCAAAATTTGTGTCATGTCCCCGAGCGCAGATGACCCTAGCTACGCCTTGTCTTAGGTGACGTCACGCATGTGTGACGAGGGGGAGGGGGACGTTTGAGAAATGTGAAGTCACATCAAAACTCTTACTATTTATGTTATGACGTTTTAACGATATTTTTTATGGAAGGGGCGCAAAGCTTTGTGACGTCATATTGTGACGAAGGGGGGAAGGGGAGTGAAAAATCGGCTATACAGAAGATAATTATAAGTGATGCAGCGTTCACAGACCACGGCTATTAGTGTTCCACGCATTACCCAGCCGCCTTTATTTCCCTAACTAGTGTTAGAGACCCATTCGAAGCTGGATGGACTCCTTGCCTTCTCATGGATTCGATCCCGTGACCACATGGATTCGATCCCGTGATCATCGGTACGCCAGGCGAGCGCAAATGCCACTCGACCACCATGCCTCCGGGATTACGGTGGTGCGGTCCACACCAGCCGGCACTCAAAAAAAAAGAAGACAGATTTTTTCATCTAGAGAGAAATTAAGAAATACAATGAAAAACGTTAAACGCGAAAACTTTTATTTAAAAAATATCAGTTAACTTGCAATAATGAAACAGTTCCAACACACAAACAACATTAAAACAAATTAGGGGGAAAAAAAGAAAAGAAACAGTCGCAGCAGAGAGAACTTTAAAAAATGCTGGACATGAAAAGGGCAGTGTCTAATGTTTTAAGACAGCGGTCAGGAAACTTTTTGTCTGAGAGAGCCATAAACACCACCTATTTTGTCTGAGAGAGCCATAAACACCACCTATTTTGAAAAGTAATCCTATGAGAGCCATACATTATGTTTAAAACTAAAAATTCTAGTATATGTGTGAATTTTGTGTAAATTAAACTATAAGTACAATAAATAATGTCTCTGAATTCTTTTTAATAACATTGTTATGCTGTTTTTTCAATGCAATTAATTTGTAGCTGAAAGGAGTCTGAATAAACTTTTTTTTAAATAATCAAACATTTGTCTGAGAGCCAAATGCAGCCAACATCTGGCTCGCGAGCCATGGTTTCCCGACCCCTGTTTTATGAGATATAAAGCCATTTGGGCTTGGACACACCGACAGCATGGACGAATCCCACCTCACGACTCCCTCCACTGGGGGAATACGATTTTTATCCCCCCCCCCAAAAAAAAATTTAAAAAAATAAAATAAAATAAAAATCAAAGCATGGGTTTTCTTTGTTCATGTTTTTTAAGAGGAAAATTATTAATTCAATGTTAATATTTCGTTATATATATATTTATTAAAGGCGTGAAAGCATAGATATGCATGTTTATATACAGGTAATCAGGTAGTCCTCCGGTTACGACGGTCCCATCCCGACTTACACTGTTTTGTGGTTATGAACGAGCCCACTTTAAAAAAAAATATTACGCGTTATTCCGTATTTTTATATATATTTTTTTAAAATTTTGTTTTTCATGGGGTAACGAATTGTTTTCTCTATTTGAAATAAAATTTTTATCTAAAAATATGTATTATTATTATTTCAACCTACAACTTTCGTTTGCGAATTTTTCTCATGGTGAAGTTTTCAATCAAGTCAGTAAAGCTAAGTAAGCTTACAAGTTCCTTTTCAATGCTCATTGTAGAGAGCATAATCAGTCTTTGTTGTCCCAAGCAAATTTTTACTCATTTTATATTCGTTTCAACTTTGAAAAGGATCACTCTCAGCTGCAGTTTGATGTCATCATTGAAAGATAGATGCGAAATGCGATGTGTACATTTGTAAAGAGCTGTGTGAAATTTAGCTCATTCAAAAGCAGCCACATTTGTAGCTCTGTCCACGTGTTTTGAGTTTCGCATTGGGCTACTTCCTTTTCCTTACCCTGAGCCTGGGTCTGGACAATAATTTTTTTAAGATTAAGAGTTCTGAAAATTGGTCTAATTCTGAAGGTAAGCAGTCTTCGAAATCGCTTGAATATTCTTCCATTAACTTGGCTGCTGCTCATAGGATGGCGAAATTGCTAAGCTCAGTTAGGTTTGTAAGAAAGCCAAATTTCTCATGGATGTCTTTATATGCGCCTAACCGATGTTGTAGGACTTAAGAAAGTTTGTCAATGATTACCAAAAATACCTCAAACATGAATTTTTGTCTCGGGGAGAATACTTTTTGGTGATGTCCCTTTATGAAACTGACATTTTTAAAAAAAAATAGCTTTGAATATTGTTTATACTCTATTTTTACCACGGACTTGTCATTTCCTTTTGGCTTCATAGGAATCAAATTAAGAATGCTGTCTTTTAACAAACTCAATGAGAGACTTCCTTTCTAAAATTGTTTCCCAAATTTCAAGTAAAATAGCGACTTCCAGTTTGAACAACAGTTCCTTTAGAAATCCTTCTGCTTCAAGTCGACAGTCACGTGGCTGATTTTTGTTTGTTGCTAATTCTTCCAGTGCTGCGATATTCTCATGATATGAGTTATTAACATACCTTACAACATCATGTCAGGCTGACCACCCTCTTGTGTAAGACAAGCAGAAGCGTAACTGGGTTTTTTGCGCCCTTGAGAAATAGGGACAATTTACTAAATTATGCAGAATAAATTGATCATCGGAGGATTAGCCCTTGGCAACTGCCCCGATGCCAAGTCGTTGTTACGCCTCTGCAGACAAGGCGTTGTTAACATGTATCAATTTCATGTGTTGTTTTTTTTGAAGTACTTGTCAACTATGAGTAGATGCAACAAGCCGGGTATAAAGATTTTGCAGAAGACAAAAAAATCTGACTGCAGCAGGACAACCTGCTGCACTTTTCCCAACCAAATTAATGGAATGAGCTGTGCACGGCATATAATGAGCAACACTGTTCTTCTCATAAAGAATAGCCTGGTTTCCGTTATACTTCCTACTTATATTTGCCGCATTACCGTATGACTGTCCAAGGAATTTTCAGGGATTCATTCAAAGATTTGCCTGCATCTTTATTATACGCTATAATTTATAATAAGTTTGGGGGACCTTAAATTATTGGGGGCCCCTAGCCTTAGCCCGTTCAGCACCCCCATTTTAATCCACCCTAGGGGGATGGGGTCACGCATCTGTGACGAGGGGGAGGGTGTGTTTAAAAAATGTGACGTCGCATAAAAAACGCGCAACTTTAAATAAAAGTTCCACTTAAATATTTGATTATTTACCATTTATTTAATTGCGTTTTCAATGGCTTCAAGCGTGTTACGATATTAGAGTGCAGACTTACCCTAAATACATATTTAAATGACAAAAAATAATTTGCAACATGGTAATTTTTATTGAGAAAATACGGCTTTGGGGGGGGGTGTCAAAGCTTTGTGACGTCATATCGTAATAAAAGGGTGGGGGTCTAAGTTTTTGTGACAAAGTATGACGCTTGGGGGAGGGTGGGGTAAAAATCGGAAACCTCGCGTGACGTCATTTATGGACGGCCCCCTTCAGTCGTGAAGGGATGACACCATGAGCTACCGCCCCGGTTGACACCAACCCTAGCGACGCCTCTGGTTAATCATTGAAATGTTACGCCTATCCAAATAAAGTAACGAGTAAATAATTTGAATTCGTCAATTTTATGGAAAATTATTAATATTTATGACAAGAATATGAAAATATTCCAATTTCTTCTTTAATAAACACCACAATAGGCATAAATAATTTCGAAAAAGACATACTTTAAAAATTTCAAGTGCCTAGGAAAAATCTGATATCTGAAGAAGTAACTAGTAAAACGAGATCAGATGTTGGAATTTTTACTCAATTCAATGCATTTTGTTCCTATGTTATCCAGTGGTGTAGCTGGGAAAGGGCGGTGGGGCGGTCCGCCCCGGGCGCCACACATTTAGAGGGCGGCATTTGTGGGAATTTGAAAAGTACAGCCATTTCGGACAAGCGCCCTTCTTCTTTTGAATGGGAAAAACCAAGATGACACAAAAATATTCGTATTTTCGAGTCTTAATTAACGGGCCGCACAACGTTTGTTTCATACATAGTGGTTGTTATAACTAACGCAAACCCGTTCAAAATTTAAGATCGCTCAAAAAACTTATCGATTTTTTTGGAAAATTAAGTGGTATACGTCACAGATGACGCTTTTATATGAAAGCTCCACACAAAAACACATCAACGCTGGGCCCATGGTCGTAGGGTAGGGGGGGGGGCAAGGGGGGCATTTGCCCCTCCCCTACATTTGAGAAAAAAAGTTTTTAATTTATTAAATGCATTAATAAAGGTTGTATTTTAGCTATTACAGCACTAATTTGTAAGTCTTATTAATTTCTAAGGCTTTTTCAACCCTTATTTTATACTGAACTTGAATTTAATTGAAAATTGTACCTGTATGGCACTGTCAGTTAAAATAAAAAAAAAGTGGGATTTTTTTTGCCCCCCCCCTGGAAAAATTCCTAGCGACGCCCATGGCTGGGCCGAATAATATGTGCTATTAATATCGAGAAAATAATTTGAATTCGTCAATTTTATCGAAAATTATTAAGATTTATTAAAAGAATATGAAAATATTCGAATTTCTCCGTTAATAAACATCACAGTAGGCATAAATAATTTCTAATAAAAACATTCTTTAAAATTTCAACCGTCTGGGAAAAAATGACATCTGAAGAAGTAACTAGTAAAACTAGATCAGAAGCTGGAATGTTACTCTATTTAATGCAATCCTTTTATTTTCTATGTTATCTCAATTTATGGGAACCCGTATTTTTCTTTTTTTTAAGATTAATATAAACCCATTTCATGGAAAAAAGAGATGTGCTAATACAAAACGCTGTTAACGCTGTTATATCAGCAAAATTTTTTTTTAAAGAGTTGGAGATATCAATTGAGTTAGAAGGAAAAAAATATCAGTGGGGAAAATTCAGAAGACGTGGTTCTGTCTTTAGTACAAGAAGTGTAACGAGAATTGTTTTAACCTATGGATAGAATTATAAAAGAAAATAAAAGAATGTTTTGATCATGTGCATATCCTTGCAAGAAAATATTCGTGTATAAATACCAATTAACCTACTAAATGAAGAATTTTAAAATCAAAATAATTACTGTTTTGACATTGATCAAGAAAATTTCAATATTGAACGAAAAAAGGATCCAGGTTTTTATGGTTGTACTTACACTACAAGAAGAGGCATTACGTTAGAAAAACGGGGGGAAAGACCCCTTGATCTATTAAAATTTATTCAAAAGTTTAGATTGGAAAATTCTGTATCCAACATTGTCATTTGCTAAGAATTTTTTAACAATTGCTATCAGTGTCGCTAGTTGTGAAATGAGCTTCTCCAAACTCAAGTTGATAAAAAAATATGTTTTTTTCACAATAAAGGATTTAAGACTACAAAATCTTGCAGCATTGTACATAAAACAAGATATTACAAATAATTTGAAATTTTGATAGCATAATGCACGATTTTTATACTACTTATATATACAATTTCTTTGTTTTTAAAAAAATCATTTATCTATATATGCAAAATAAAAGCAATTAATGTTTTTTGGGTATAAATTTTTAATATTTTTGTCTCATTTGTTACGACCTCAGTAACTTTCTTGTGGCCTTTAAAAAAGTATCTTGTATTTCATAAGTGCGTATTTATAGGTATATCATTTTATGCGGCCTCTTTTACTACTGCTTACATAAATATGGAAGGCAAAGGTAAAAATGTTTCCCTTCTTTACTTCGCTCAATTACAATTATGTATTCATGTTTATTAATGTATAATAAATTTTTCCATAAATGACGTCACGCTATTTTGGCTGAATGTTCACTCTCTCCCCCCTCGTCACAAGTCGTCACAAAAACATAGATCCTTTTTTCAATATGACGTCACAAAGCTTTGCGCCCCCCTTCATCCCCCCATAAAAGCCGTATTTTCTATTTGAAAATGAGCATGTTTCAAATCAATTTTTTGTCATTTAAGTATGTTTTTAGTGTAAGGCTGCGCTATAATATCGTAACACGCGTGAATCCATGTAAAAGGCCATTAAATAAAGTATCAGCAATCAAATATTTAAGTAAAAAAATTATTTAAAGTTGCGCGTTTTGATTTGACGTCACATTTATTAAACACACACACCCTCGTCACACATAGTCACAAATGTGTGAATCTCCCATCCCCCAGGAGCGTGACGTCATTTATAGACGGCCCCTAATAAGGGCGGCAAATTGGAGACCGCCCCGGGCGGCAAAAGTTCTAGCTACGCCACTGATTTTATCTCAATTCATGGGAACCCGCCACTTTTTAAAATTAATGCAACCCATTACATGGAACAAAGAGACGTGCTGATACAAAAACCTGTTATATCAGCCAAAAGAATGTGTGAAGAGTTGGAGATATCAACTGAACGCCGAGCTAGAAGGAGAAAAAATATGAGTGCGAAAAATTCACAAGGCGTGATTCTATCTTTAAAACAAGAAGTACAACGAGAAATAGTTTTATGCATGGATGGAATTATAAAAGTAAATAAAAGAACGCTTTGATCAGCTTCATTTCAGGGCAAGAAAATATTCGTAGGCTATATACAGCGGCGTAACAACGGCTTGGTATTGGGGCCGTTGCCAATGGTGCCGACCTGGGCAAGCTCAAAAGGGCGCGGCTAAATCTCTAATTTTTATATTGTTATTTAAATAAATATTCATTTTTGTATCCTTGATAACAAACAATCAGTTACTTGGTGTGGAATTATCTGTTGCTAAATCATTGCACCGTCAAATCAATAGTTACAAGTTAATTTAGTTTATAACTATTTGGAATTTGATTTTGGAAAAAATAAACAAAATCGATTTAGCACTAAAAAAACAGCAACAACAAAAAACACAAAAACCAACACTTTCTCTACATTTAAAACCAACACTTTCTCTACATTTAAAACCAACACTTTCTCTACAGTTAAAACCAACACTTTCTCTACATTAAAACCAACACTTTCTCTACATTTAAAACCAACACTTTCTCTACAGTTAAAAACAACACTTTCTCTACATTTAAAACCAACACTTTCTCTACATTTAAAACCAACACTTTCTCTACAGTTAAAAACAACACTTTCTCTACATTAAAACCAACATTTTCTCTACATTTAAAACCAACACTTTCTCTACATTTAAAACCAACACTTTCTCTACATTAAAACCAACACTTTCTCTACATTAAAACCAACACTTTCTCTACATTAAAACCAACACTTTCTCTACATTAAAACCAACACTTTCTCTACATTTAAAACCAACACTTTCTCTACATTTAAAACCAACATTTTCTCTACATTTAAAACCAACACTTTCTCTACATTAAAACCAACACTTTCTCTACATTAAAACCAACACTTTCTCTACATTTAAAAACAACACTTTCTCTACATTTAAAACCAACACTTTCTCTACATTAAAACCAACACTTTCTCTACATTTAAAACCAACACTTTCTCTACAGTTAAAACCAACACTTTCTCTACATTTAAAACCAACACTTTCTCTACATTTAAAACCAACACTTTCTCTACATTTAAAACCAACACTTTCTCTACATTTAAAACCAACACTTTCTCTACATTAAAACCAACACTTTCTCTACATTAAAACCAACACTTTCTCTACATTTAAAACCAACACTTTCTCTACATTTAAAACCAACATTTTCTCTACATTTAAAACCAACACTTTCTCTACATTAAAACCAACACTTTCTCTACATTAAAACCAACACTTTCTCTACATTTAAAAACAACACTTTCTCTACATTTAAAACCAACACTTTCTCTACATTAAAACCAACACTTTCTCTACATTTAAAACCAACACTTTCTCTACAGTTAAAACCAACACTTTCTCTACATTTAAAACCAACACTTTCTCTACATTTAAAACCAACACTTTCTCTACATTTAAAACCAACACTTTCTCTACATTTAAAACCAACACTTTCTCTACATTTAAAACCAACACTTTCTCTACATTTAAAACCAACACTTTCTCTACATTTAAAACCAACACTTTCTCTACATTTAAAACCAACACTTTCTCTACATTTAAAACCAACACTTTCTCTACAGTTAAAACCAACACTTTCTCTACATTTAAAACCAACACTTTCTCTACATTTAAAACCAACACTTTCTCTACAGTTAAAACCAACACTTTCTCTACATTAAAACAAACATTTTCTCTACATTTAAAACCAACACTTTCTCTACATTAAAACCAACACTTTCTCTACATTTAAAAACCAACACTTTCTCTACATTTAAAACCAACACTTTCTCTACAGTTTAAAATCAACACTTTCTCTACATTTAAAACCAACACTTTCTCTACAGTTTAAAACCAACACTTTCTCTACATTTAAAACCAACACTTTCTCTACATTTAAAACCAACACTTTCTCTACATTTAAAACCAACACTTTCTCTACATTTAAAACCAACACTTTCTCTACATTTAAAACCAACACTTTCTCTACATTTAAAACCAACACTTTCTCTACATTTAAAACCAACACTTTCTCTACATTTAAAACCAACACTTTCTCTACATTTAAAACCAACACTTTCTCTACATTTAAAACCAACACTTTCTCTACATTTAAAACCAACACTTTCTCTACATTTAAAACCAACACTTTCTCTACATTTAAAACCAACACTTTCTCTACATTTAAAACCAACACTTTCTCTACATTTAAAACCAACACTTTCTCTACATTTAAAACCAACACTTTCTCTACATTTAAAACCAACACTTTCTCTACATTTAAAACCAACACTTTCTCTACATTTAAAACCAACACTTTCTCTACATTTAAAACCAACACTTTCTCTACATTTAAAACCAACACTTTCTCTACATTTAAAACCAACACTTTCTCTACATTTAAAACCAACACTTTCTCTACATTTAAAACCAACACTTTCTCTACATTTAAAACCAACACTTTCTCTACATTTAAAACCAACACTTTCTCTACATTTAAAACCAACACTTTCTCTACATTTAAAACCAACACTTTCTCTACATTTAAAACCAACACTTTCTCTACATTTAAAACCAACACTTTCTCTACATTTAAAACCAACACTTTCTCTACATTTAAAACCAACACTTTCTCTACATTTAAAACCAACACTTTCTCTACATTTAAAACCAACACTTTCTCTACATTTAAAACCAACACTTTCTCTACATTTAAAACCAACACTTTCTCTACATTTAAAACCAACACTTTCTCTACATTTAAAACCAACACTTTCTCTACATTTAAAACCAACACTTTCTCTACATTTAAAACCAACACTTTCTCTACATTTAAAACCAACACTTTCTCTACATTTAAAACCAACACTTTCTCTACATTTAAAACCAACACTTTCTCTACATTTAAAACCAACACTTTCTCTACATTTAAAACCAACACTTTCTCTACATTTAAAACCAACACTTTCTCTACATTTAAAACCAACACTTTCTCTACATTTAAAACCAACACTTTCTCTACATTTAAAACCAACACTTTCTCTACATTTAAAACCAACACTTTCTCTACATTTAAAAACCAACACTTTCTCTACATTTAAAACCAACACTTTCTCTACATTTAAAACCAACACTTTCTCTACATTTAAAACCAACACTTTCTCTACATTTAAAACCAACACTTTCTCTACATTTAAAACCAACACTTTCTCTACATTTAAAACCAACACTTTCTCTAAATTTAAAACCAACACTTTCTCTACATTTAAAACCAACACTTTCTCTACATTTAAAACCAACACTTTCTCTACATTTAAAACCAACACTTTCTCTACATTTAAAAACAACACTTTCTCTACATTAAAACCAACGCTTTCTCTACATTAAAACCAACACTTTCTCTACATTTAAAACCAACACTTTCTCTACATTTAAAACCAACACTTTCTCTACATTTAAAACCAACACTTTCTCTACAGTTAAAACCAACACTTTCTCTACATTAAAACCAACACTTTCTCTACATTTAAAACCAACACTTTCTCTACATTTAAAACCAACACTTTCTCTACATTGAAACCAACATTTTCTCTACATTTAAAACCAACACTTTCTCTACAGTTAAAACCAGTGACGTAGCGAGAGGGGGGAAGGGGGGGATGCCCCGGGCGGCACTTTGCCGGGGGCGGCAAATTCCTAGAAGTTTTATAAAGTTTCTAACAATGAAAATTTTATTAGAAAGTGGAGCTTTTTCTCGAAATAAAATAACAGCTACATAAGAAATTAATAAAAGAAATAAAGCAAATATTATCAAGCGTGTGAACGTTTCAACTGCAAACATTTCTTAAATTCTTATGATACTAAAGCTACTGTTCTGAAAAACCAGAGTCTGATGTGGTCTCAACTTAATTGGTTCTTAAAATTTGAAAGATTTTTCTGTTGTAAAAGCAAATCTTACTGTACCCTATCAATGAGCGAAGTGAAGCATCTGAGCTTACTTATATTTTGGTGAAAATTATTGCTTATTGATTGAAATAAATTCATTTAAATATTAGTTTCTGGGTGAAAATGCATGGCCATTTAAAATACCTCTTTTACAAACAATATGGTTATTTCACGTTTGAATGACTTCTATAAATATGGTTATTTCACGTTTTAATGACTTCTATAAATATGGTTATTTCACGTTTCACGTTTGAATGACTTCTATAAATAAACCAATGCTACATTTTGTACGCGTGACCAATCAACATTTCCCACAATTCCTCTACTTTTCTTAATGCAAGGCAAAATGGCAATTTCAGAAGATAAACAAATGATTGACTGACGTAGTTGGATGAGAAGCAGACGATACAAATGTCTGAAATCTAGGTCATGTAAATGACAACGCAACAAACATAGTTATTTTAATTTTTTAAAATTTTATTTTAAAGGGCGACGTCCTTGTTCGTTGTGGGAAGTGCAATATCTAAGTGCAATATCTAAGTGCAATATCTAAGTGCAATATCTAAGTGCAATATCTAAGTGCAATATCTAAGTGCAATATCTAAGTGAAATATCTAAGTGCAATATCTAAGTGCAATATCTAAGTGCAATATCTAAGTTCAATATCTAAGTGCAATATATAAGTGCAATATCTAAGTGCAATATCTAAGTTCAATATCTAAGTGCAATATATAAGTGCAATATCTAAGTGCAATATCTAAGTGCAATACCTAAGTGCAATACCTAAGTGCAATATCTAAGTGCAATATCTAAGTGCAATATCTAAGTGCAATATCTAAATGCAATATCTAAGTGCAATATCTAAGTGCAATACCTAAGTGCAATACCTAAGTGCAATATCTAAGTGCAATATATAAGTGCAATATCTAAGTGCAATATCTAAGTGCAATATCTAAGTGCAATACCTAAGTGCAATATCTAAGTGCAATATCTAAGTGCAATATCTAAGTGCAATATCTAAGTGCAATATCTAAGTGCAATATATAAGTTCAATATCTTACTGCAATATCTAAGTTCAATATCTAAGTGCAATATCTAAGTGCAATATATAAGTTCAATATCTAAGTGCAATAAATAAGTGCAATAACTAAGTGCAATATATAAGTTCAATATCTAAGTGCAATATCTAAGTTCAATATCTAAGTGCAATATCTAAGTGCAATATCTAAGTTCAATATCTAAGTGCAATATCTAAGTGCAATATCTAAGTGCAATATCTAAGTGCAATATTTAAGTTCAATATCTAAGTGCAATATCTAAGTGCAATATCTAAGTTCAATATCTAAGTGCAATATATAAGTTCAATATCTAAGTGCAATACCTAAGTGCAATATCTAAGTGCAATCTATAAGTTCAATATCTAAGTGCAATATCTAAGTGCAATATCTAAGTTCAATATCTAAGTGCAATATCTAAGTGCAATATATAAGTTCAATAACTAAATGCAATATCTAAGTGCAATATCTAAGTGCAATATCTAAGTGCAATATCTAAGTTCAATATCTAAGTGCAATATATAAGTTCAATATCTAAGTGCAATATCTAAGTGCAATATCTAAGTGCAATATCTAAGTGTAATATCTAAGTGCAATATCTAAGTTCAATATCTAAGTGCAATATCTAAGTGCAATATCTAAGTGCAATATCTAAGTGCAATATCTAAGTGCAATATCTAAGTGCAATATCTAAGTGCAATATCTAAGTGCAATATCTAAGTGCAATATCTAAGTGCAATATCTAAGTGCAATATATAAGTGCAATATCTAAGTTCAATATCTAAGTGCAATATCTAAGTGCAATACCTAAGTGCAATACCTAAGTGCAATACCTAAGTGCAATACCTAAGTGCAATATCTAAGTTCAATATTTAAGTGCAATATCTAAGTGCAATATCTAAGTGCAATATCTAAGTGCAATATCTAAGTGCAATATCTAAGTGCAATATCTAAGTGCAATATCTAAGTGCAATATCTAAGTGCAATATCTAAGTTAAATATCTAAGTGCAATATCTAAGTGCAATATCTAAATGCAATATCTAAGTGCAATATCTAAGTGCAATATCTAAGTGCAATATCTAAGTTCAATATCTAAGTGCAATATATAAGTGCAATATCTAAGTGCAATATCTAAGTGCAATACCTAAGTGCAATACCTAAGTGCAATATCTAAGTGCAATATCTAAGTGCAATATCTAAGTGCAATATCTAAGTGCAATATCTAAGTGCAATATCTAAGTGCAATATCTAAGTGCAATATCTAAGGGGCGTCCATAAATTACGTCACGCACCTAGGGGGGAGGGGGGGTCACACTTTTTTGACAATGCGTGACGAGGGGGAGGGAGGGGGGTTGAAGAAATGTGACGTCAAATGAAAAGGGTAACTTAAAATAAAACTTCCACTGAAAAATTTGGTCGCTTACAATTTATTTAATGAATTTTTTAATTTTTTAATTTATTTATTTTTTTATTTTAAAAAAAAATAATTAAAAATCAGTGCTTCTCAACGTGCCGGTCGGCAGGCCATCCGACTCTGGTTGGCGTAAGCTTTCAATTAAAGACATGAAAATTAAATCTAATTATAATCCTTAAGTTTGAGAATCCACAAGATAACGTATGAAATTGTTACACTGCGTCGTTTGATGTTGACATCAAAGCATTGTCATGTAATGGAAGCTCCGTTTGGTTCTCTCATGGCAGGAGTCGAACTTTTTTGCCCATTACCCCAAAATATACAAGTTTATGTGTGCGTTACCTCCCCCCCCCAACCCCCAGACTCTAGGTCCTGCTCACATGACTCGGGGGATTTTGGGGAGCGTCGTTAGCCCCCCCCCCAAAATGCTACTGGTGAGTTTTACAATCATGACAAGTGTTTAAAAATGATCTGAATAGGATTATGTGTAGATATTTTTAGTCAAAGCGACACGGAATATCCTTTTTTTTAAAAGGGGAAAGGGCGGGGGAGGGAATCTATTTGATAGAATTAAACACGTTTTAAGTTTGGTATAATTATTCGATTGGTTTTTGGTCAAACGCCCCTGGCCATTCTAGTCTTCTAGATCAGTGCTTCTCAAAGTGGTGGTCCTCGGACCGGTGCCGGTCCTATGGCGATCCGCTGCCGGTCCGCAGATGTTCTCAAAAAAAAGGACAGAAAAAATTGTCAGTGCAGGGAAAATAGTGCACCGATCTCTGGTGCAATGGCTAAATTCCTGCCGGTCCGCCATACTAAAAAGTTTGAGAAGCACTGTTCTAGATATAATTGTAAATGAGCCCATTTAAAATTAGTCAAGTATTCGTTAACTTTATTGAATGCATCAAATTCTTGACTTCGCAATTCGAGAGGAGCACAAAACAACTTTTCTTTTTAGCTCAGTTTTTAAGGCATTAATTTTAAATATCACAGAAAGGATACGTGATACAGACAAGTCATGTTGATTAAGATTATTGTCACTCGTGTCAATATAAATGAAAGTAGGGTAGATTTAGGTGTCTTCGTATAGTACGTAGGTTAGAAATCTATAAAATTGTCAAATTTAAAAAAAAAGCATTTTCTGGAAGAAACCGGTTTAATAATGGGCATATGTTCCAAGCGTACACGTACACATGACGTTTTTTTAATATATCTAGATGATTGTAATGGATGTTATATGTCCCAAATGAGTCTGCATTACCCCCAAGAATTCTCTTTTTGACCCCAGATGAGGATATTAACGTCTGTTTGCCGACCTCTTTCTTACGGGTTGCCCGTTAGTCAATTGAGGGATTTTTTAAAAATACATTTTAAAAATGTTTTTTTTAAATATTTTTTTTTCTAAACAAAGACGTTAACCGTGATGATTAATAGTCAATGTTTAATTTGTATGCATTAAAATAAAATATAATGTAAGGATGTTAACACGGTTCGTTTTCTGAAGGCCGGTTAAACGTTTAAAAAAAATGCTTCACGCGGGTTACGATATTACAATGTAGATCTTCACTATCTTATCTTCTTATCTTATCTTATCTGTTTACAGACGCTCCTTCTATACAGAAGATTATTGCGTCCTACGCGTATCTATGGTTTGTGTTTAGTCCTGCATTTTTATTAGAGATTTAAATGTTGATAAAGTGTTGGTTTTCCTGGATTCTTCAGGCAACCCATTCCACGCCCGAATTCCGGACGGGAAAAAGGAAAACTTGTATGTGTTTGTTCTTGCATACGGAATAAGAAAGGTGTTTTTATCCTTATGTCTATCTGAGGGTTGTATTAAGTTATCTTTGTGTTGTATTTCTAAATTAGAATTAATTGCTTTATGTATGATTACTACTTTGCTCTTGGTTCTTCTATCTTCTAGTGTTTCAAGGTTTAATGATTTAACTAATGGTGTTATTCTTGTCAGTTTCGAATATTCTCCAGTAATGAATCTGGCAGCTCTTTTTTGAATTTGTTCTAGTTTATCAATGTTTTCTTTGGTGGATGGGTCCCATACAGAAGATGCATATTCTAGTACAGGTCTCACCAAAGTGAGGTAGCATTTTAGTTTTATATCTCTATTACATTTGTTAAAGTTCCTTTTTATAAAGCCTAAGGTTTTGTTTGATTTTTTAATAACTTCATTGACATGGGGATTCCATGATAGTTTCTCATTTATTAAGACTCCTAAGTATTTTGCATCTTTAGTTTTGGTTAGCTCTTTTCCATGAATGTAATATTTTGAATTTATTTGTTTCTTTTTCTTTGTTACTCTTAACAGTTGACACTTTTCTGGGTGGAAAGACATACTCCAGTTAGTTTCCCATTTTATCAATTCATCTAAGTCTTTTTGTAAAATTTTGCTATCTTGTTCTGATTTAATTGTTCTATAGATTATACAATCATCAGCAAATAACCTAACTTTTGTACCTGTTGAGATGTTGTTGGGTAAATCATTTATATAAATTAAAAAGAGTAAGGGACCTAGCACAGTTCCTTGTGGAACTCCTGAGTTAACCTTTATTGGTGCAGATTTAGATCCATTAATTATTACAGTTTGCTCCCTGCCCAAAAGGAAGTCTTGGATCCAGTGATGTAAGGAACCTGAGATTCCAAAGTAGTTAAGTTTTTTAAGTAAACTAAGGTGGTGAACTTTGTCAAATGCTTTTGAGAAGTCTAGTAATATTGTGTCTATTTGATCATTTTTGTCTAAGCCTTTTGATAGTTCATCTATTAAACCTATTAATTGTGTTTCACATGATCTGTTTTTTCTACAGCCGTGTTGATGTGGGCATAGAGCATTATATTTGTCAAGGTGGTTAACTATTCTACTATATATTATGTGTTCTAGTAATTTACAGGTGATACTAGTAAGTGATACAGGCCTGTAATTACCAGGGTCTGATTTATCCCCTTTCTTAAAGAGTGGAGTTACGTTAGCTAATTTCCAATCCTTGGGCACTTTACCTTGGTTTAGAGAGGCTTGAAAGAGAACTACAAGGATTGGGGACAGTTCATTGCTTAGTTCTTTTAATAATCTTGCAGGCAAATCATCTGGGCCAGTAGCTTTGTTTATTTTTAAGTTTTTTATAAATAATAAATACTTAAATGACAATAAACGTGATTTGAAACATACTTATTTTCAAATAGAAAATAAATTTGTTTTTTTTATTTTTTGTGGGATGGTGGGGGGGAGGTCAAAGATTTGACGTATTTTTAGAGGGGGGGGGTCTAAGTTTTTGTGACGAGGGGGAGGAGAGGTAAAAAATCGGCAAAATCGCGTGACGTCATTTATGGACGGCCCCTAAGTGCAATATCTAAGTTCAATATCTAAGTGCAATATCTAAGTGCAATATCTAAGTGCAATATCTAAGTTCAATATCTAAGTGCAATATCTAAGTGCAATATCTAAGTGCAATATCTAAGTGCAATATCTAAGTGCAATATCTAAGTGCAATATCTAAGTGCAATATCTAAGTGCAATATCTAAGTGCAATATCTAAGTGCAATATCTAAGTGCAATATCTAAGTGCAACATCTAAGCTCATTCTGCCTTCTAGCGCAGTTTTCATAAATTAACAACGTAGCGTTGCTTAGAACAGTGTTTCTCAAACTTTTTATTACACAGGTTCCTGTATATTTTACCTGTGTAATATGGTTGATACGGTTAAACGACAAAACGGCCCTGACATACGATCCTATCGATTAAACGATTAAGTAATCGTTAAGATCCGCAGCCCTAATATATATATATATATATAAGCATCCAACAATCGCACAAAGGAATGTATCGAACTGCGATACTGTGGGGTGGGGAGAGTACATGCGCACAGGGAGCACAAAGAATTTAGAGAAGCACAAGGGAAACCACCCAACTCTTTGTTCTCTGTGAGATCAAGAGAGTGGCTTGATGGTGGCTTGTTGACTAAAGCAGAGTTAGCCACTTACATTTAGAACGGGGCAAACGTGTTAGCCACATACTTTTATAACGGGACAAAAATGTTGACTGTGACTGGCCTTGATGATTATACTCCTAATGGTGGGAGGGAGGGGTCAGTGCACGCCATCGATCATTGGTTACCCCTAACATGGCGCGCCAACTGGCAGTTCAATAATAGCTTGTCTTTATTTATATTCTCTTATCTTATCTAATCATCTTATCTTATCATCTTATCTTATATATACAGACACTCATTCTATATGGAAGTTTATCGTGCCCTTCGCTTATTCATGGTTTATGCCTAATTTGCAGTTTATGAGATTTTTAAATGTTTAAAGTGTTTTGGATTTTCTGGATTGTTCAGGCACACGAATTTATTATTTTGCACACGGACCAAACAAAAGATAGAGGCAACATAGCCCTAGATCAGAACTAAACAAATGAACAATAGAGGCAACATTGCCAAACATTGCCCTAGATCAGAACTAAACATTCAAAAGTTCTCAGTATCTGAACCATAGCTGGTTTGTCTAACTAAGTCGGTATATGGAACTAACTGGTTTGTCTAACTAAGTCGGTACATGGAACTAACTGGTTTGTCTAACTAAGTCTGTACATGGAACTAACTGGTTTGTCTAACTATGTCGGTACATGGGACTAACTGGTTTGTCTAACTAAGTCGGTACATGGAACTAACTGGTTTGTCTAACTATGTCGGTACATGGGACTAACTGGTTTGTCTAACTAAGTCTGTACATGGAACTAACTGGTTTGTCTAACTAAGTCGGTACATGGGACTAACTGGTTTGTCTAACTAAGTCGGTACATGGAACTAACTGGTTTGTCTAACTAAGTCGGTACATGGAACTAACTGGTTTGTCTAACAAAGTCGGTACATGGAACTAACTGGTTTGTCTAACTAAGTCGGTACATGGAACTAACTGGTTTGTCTAACTAAGTCGGTACATGGAACTAACTGGTTTGTCTAACTAAGTCGGTACATGGAACTAACTGGTTTGTCTAACTAAGTCGGTACATGGAACTAACTGGTTTGTCTAACTAAGACGGTACATGGAACTAACTGGTTTGTCTAAGTCGGTACATGGAACTAACTGATTTGTCTAACTGAGTCGGTACATGGAACTAACTGGTTTGTCTAACTAAGTCGGTACATGGAACTAACTGCTTTGTCTAACTGAGTCGTTACATGGAACTAACTGGTTTGTCTAACTGAGTCGGTACATGGAACTAACTGGTTTGTCTAACTAAGTCGGTACATGGAACTAACTGGTTTGTCTAACTAACTCGGTACATGGAACTAACTGGTTTGTCTAACTAAGTCGGTACATGGAACTAACTGGTTTGTCTAACTAAGTCGGTACATGGAACTAACTGGTTTGTCTAACTAAGACGGTACATGGAACTAACTGGTTTGTCTAACTAAGTCAGTACATGGAACTAACTGGTTTGTCTAACTAAGTCGGTACATGGAACTAACTGGTTTGTCTAACTAAGTCAGTACATGGAACTAACTGGTTTGTCTAACTAAGTCGGTACATGGAACTAACTGGTTTGTCTAACTAAGTCAGTACATGGAACTAACTGGTTTGTCTAACTAAGTCGGTACATGGAACTAACTGGTTTGTCTAACTAAGTCGGTACATGGAACTAACTGGTTTGTCTAACTAAGTCAGTACATGGAACTAACTGGTTTGTCTAACTAAGTCGGTACATGGAACTAACTGGTTTGACTAACGTTTAGTTTTAGTTGAGTCATGTTAAATCGTTTATGAAACTGTCGACTACTGTCCACTCAGGGATGATCAGCAACTGGTCCTTTAGCTGTTTGTTGTATCAATGAACTTGATGACCTTTAGCTGTTTGTTGTATCAGTGAACTTGATGACCTTTAGCTGTTTGTTGTATCAATGAATTTGATGACCTTTAGCTGTTTGTTGTATCAGTGAACTTGATGACCTTTAGCTGTTTGTTGTATCAATGAACTTGATGACCTTTAGCTGTGTGTTGTATCAGTGAACTTGATGACCTTTAGCTGTTTGTTCTATCAATGAACTTGATGACCTTTAGCTGTTTGATCTATCAATGAACTTGATGACCTTTAGCTGTTTGTTGTATCAATGAACTTGATGACCTTTAGCTGTGTGTTGTATCAATGAACTTGATGACCTTTAGCTGCGTGTTGTATCAATGAACTTGATGACCTTTAGCTGTGTGTTGTATCAATGAACTTGATGACCTTTCGCTGTGTGTTGTATCAATGAACTTGATGACCTTTAGCTGTGTGTTGTATCAATGAACTTGATGACCTTTAGCTGTTTGTTGTATCAATGAACTTGATGACCTTTAGCTGTGTGTTGTATCAATGAACTTGATGACCTTTATCTGTTTGTTGTATCAATTAACTTGATGACCTTTAGCTGTGTGTTGTATCAATGAATTTGATGACCGTTAGCTGTTTGTTGTATCAATGAACTTGATGACCTTTAGCTGTTTGTTCTATCAATGAACTTGATGACCTTTAGCTGTTTGTTGTATCAATGAACTTGATGACCTTTAGCTGTGTGTTGTATCAATGAATTTGATCACCGTTAGCTTTTGTTCTATCAATGAACTTGATGACCTTTAGCTGTTTGTTCTATCAATGAACTTGATGACCTTTAGCTGTTTGATCTATCAATGAACTTGATGACCTTTAGCTGTTTGTTGTATCAATGAACATGATGACCTTTAGCTGTTTGTTGTATCAGTGAACTTGATGACCTTTAGCTGTTTGTTCTATCAATGAACTTGATGACCTTTAGCTGTTTGTTGTATCAATGAACTTGATGACCTTTAGCTGTGTGTTGTATCAGTGAACTTGATGACCTTTAGCTGTTTGTTCTATCAATGAACTTGATGACCTTTAGCTGTTTGATCTATCAATGAACTTGATGACCTTTAGCTGTGTGTTGTATCAATGAACTTGATGACCTTTCGCTGTGTGTTGTATCAATGAACTTGATGACCTTTAGCTGTGTGTTGTATCAATGAACTTGATGACCTTTAGCTGTGTGTTGTATCAATGAATTTGATCACCGTTAGCTGTTTGTTCTATCAATGAACTTGATGACCTTTAGCTGTTTGTTCTATCAATGAACTTGATGGCCTTTAGCTGTTTGATCTATCAATGAACTTGATGACCTTTAGCTGTTTGTTGTATCAATGAACTTGATGACCTTTAGCTGTGTGTTGTATCAATGAACTTGATGACCTTTAGCTGCGTGTTGTATCAATGAACTTGATGACCTTTAGCTGTGTGTTGTATCAATGAACTTGATGACCTTTCGCTGTGTGTTGTATCAATGAACTTGATGACCTTTAGCTGTGTGTTGTATCAATGAACTTGATGACCTTTAGCTGTTTGTTGTATCAATGAACTTGATGACCTTTAACTGTGTGTTGTATCAATGAACTTGATGACCTTTATCTGTTTGTTGTATCAATTAACTTGATGACCTTTAGCTGTGTGTTGTATCAATGAATTTGATGACCGTTAGCTGTTTGTTGTATCAATGAACTTGATGACCTTTAGCTGTTTGTTCTATCAATGAACTTGATGACCTTTAGCTGTTTGTTGTATCAATGAACTTGATGACCTTTAGCTGTTTGTTGTAGCAGTGAACTTGATGACCTTTAGCTGTGTGTTGTATCAATGAACTTGATGACCTTTAGCTGTTTGTTGTTTCAATGAACTTGATGACCTTTAGCTGTTTGTTGTATCAATGAACTTGATGACCTTTAGCTGTTTGTTGTATCAATGAACTTGATGACCTTTCGCTGTGTGTTGTATCAATGAACTTGATGACCTTTAGCTTTGTGTTGTATCAATGAACTTGATGACCTTTAGCTGTGTGTTGTATCAATGAACTTGATGACCTTTAGCTGTTTGTTGTATCAATGAACTTGATGACCTTTAGCTGTGTGTTGTATCAATGAACTTGATGACCTTTAGCTGTCTGTTCTATCAATGAACTTGATGACCTTTAGCTGTGTGTTGTATCAGTGAACTTGATGAACTTTAGCTGTGTGTTGTATCAATGAACTTGATGACCTTTAGCTGTTTGTTGTTTCAATGAACTTGATGACCTTTAGCTGTTTGTTGTATCAATGAACTTGATGACCTTTAGCTGTGTGTTGTAGCAGGGAACTTGAAAAAGCATCAAATAGAAATTTCTCAAATGTTGTGAAACATTACAAATGGATCCAGCAACATCCAGCAACATCCAGCAATATCCAGCAATATCCAGCAATATCCAAGTAACACCCGGTATCATCCAGCGATATACAGCAACATACTGCAATGTTTAGCAACATTTTGCACAGTGGCGAAGCTAGGGCAGGGGAGGGGGGGTCCAAATTCGAAAGTCACCCCGGGTCCCCACTTGAGGGGGGCCCCCAAAGGAGTGTCCTAAATTTTTTTTTACAATAAATATTACTCCACCGCCAGGTAATCTTGCTATTCACGTTGTTATATAAGTTAGTGAAACTGTTGTTATATAAGTTAGTGATACTGTTGTTATATAAGTTAGTGATAATGTTGTTATATAAGTTAGTGATACTGTTGTTATATAAGTTAGTGATACTGTTGTTATATAAGTTAGTGATACTGTTGTTATATAAGTTAGTGATACTGTTGTTATATAAGTTAGTGATACTGTTGTTATATAAGTTAGTGATACTGTTGTTATATAAGTTAGTGATACTGTTGTTGTATAAGTTAGTTGCACGCGGATTAAGAATTTCAAAATTACGTATATCAACATGCGTGTAAAAACCGGTAAAAAGTTGTTTTTTAAACTGTCAATACATAACTCCAGTTTTTGTAAAACAAGTTACCCTGACGTCACTCTATCGGTATCTTCTATTTTATGTATATGCTATAATCCATCTGTCCTTAGTCTCAGAGGCGTCACTAGGGTTGGTGTCACCCGGGGCGGTAGCTCATGGTGTCACCCCTTCACGACTGAAGGGGCCGTCCTTTTAATGACGTCACGCGAGGACGCCGATTTTTACCCCACTCTCCCCCAGCGTCATACTTTGTCACAAAAACTTAGACCCCACCCCTTTTTACGATATGACGTCACAAAGCTTTGACACCCCTCCCCCAAGCCGTATTTTCTCATTAAAAATTAGCATATTGCAAATTATTTTTTGTCATTTAAATATGTATTTAGGGTAAGTCTGCACTGTAATATTCGTAACACGCGTGAAGTCATTGAAAACGTAATTAAATAAATGGTAAAAACAATCAAATATTTAAGTGGAACTTTTATTTAAAGTTTCGCGTTTTTGATGTGACGTCACATTTCTTAAACTTCCACCACCTCGTACCACATCGCCACAGATGCGAGGAACATGGCGGATTAAAAAAAAGGGGTGGGGTGCTGAACGGGCTAAAGCCCCCAATAATTTAAGGGCCCCCAAACTTTTTATGAATTATAGTGTATAATAAAGATGCAGTTTATTATGTTTGTACGAATCCCTGAAAAAGCCTTGGACAGTCATACGGCAATGCTGCAAATGAGTAGGAAGTATAACGGAAACCAGGCTACTCTTCGTGAGAAGTGCATTGTAGCTCCTTATGTGCAGTGCACAGCTCATTCCTTTAATTTGGTTGGGAAAAGAGCAGCAGGTTGTCCTACTGCGGTCAGATTTTTTTGTCTTCTGCAAAATCTTTATACCCGACTTGTTGCATCTACTCATAGTTGACAGGTACTTCAAAAACATATGAAATTGATACATGCTAACAAAGCCTTGTCTGACACAAGATAGTCAGCCTGACATTATGCTGTAAGGTCTGTTAATAGCTCATACAATGAGAATATCGCAGCACTGAAATAATTAGCAACGAATGAAAATCAGCCACGTGACTTCCGACTTGAAGAAGAAGGATTTCTAAAGGAAATCGAACAACTGGAAGTCGCTATTTTACTTGAAATTTGGGAAACAATTTTAGAAAGGAAGTCTCTCATTGAGTTTGTTAAAAAATAGCATTCTTAATTTTATTCCTATGAAGACAAAGGAAAGGAAAATTCCGCGGTAAAAACAGTGTTAACAATATTAAATACTATCAAACAAAACGAAAGCGTCAGTTTGATAAAGGGACATCAACAAAACATTATTCTCCTGGAGAAAAAAAATCAAGATTGAGGTATTTCTGGTAATCATTGACAAACTTTCTTAAGCCCTACAACATTGGTTAGGTGCATATAAATACATCCATGAGAAATTTGGCTTTCTTACAAACCTAACTGAGCTTAGCACATTCGCCACCCGATGGGCAGCAGCCAAGTTAATGGAAGAACATTCAAGTGATTTCGTAGAAGGGGTCGGGTAAATCAGAAGAAACCGTTTCGTCCCCCTCAATTTACTAGCAACGCCATCAAGCTGTGCCGGTTTAGGGCCAGGAGCGCCAGTACGGATTATTAAAAAGTGCCGCGAAGAACGCATTGGACGTCTGCTCTGAGGAAACCTTCCAGTGGGGGTTGCACCCTAGGTAGGTCTTTGATGATCACCCGGTCTGCGGTGGTCCTAACCATGGAGACCCGTGTGCTTTGCCGAGATGGCGCCAAATAGGTAGCGGGTCGGAGTAGGAAATTCCACCACCTCCTTGTGATGGCAACTTAGTGGGAGGCATCTTCGACTGTATGTCCTGGATGCCCAGGTGGCCGCTTCAGAAGCGACCGCTTTTTTTAGTTCCTCATCTGTTATGTCCCTTTGGTGGCCAGATGGCTAAGGGGGTCTTCCGGGAAGACCCATAAAGAGCACCAGGCTCGGGGCTTCTGATTTTCTTCCACATGTAGGTTCATGAGTGATTTCGAAGACTGCTTGCCTTCAGAATTAGTCCAATTTTCAGAACTCTTAAAAAAGTTATTGTCCAGTAATGTCCAGCCCCAGGCTCAAGGTAAGGAAAAGGAATTAGCACAAAGCCAAACTAAAAAAACTTGCACAGAGCTCAAAATTTTGCTGCTTTTGAATGAGCTATATTTCACACAGTCCTTTACAAATGTACACATCGCACTTCGCATCTATCTTTCAATGATGACATCAAACTGCAGCTGATAGCGATCCTTTTCAAAGTTGAGAAGAATATATTATGAGTTAGAATTTGCATGGAACGAAAAAGGCTGAATATGCTCTCTCTAATGAGCATTGAAAAGTAACTTGTAAGATTGACTCAGCTCTAACTTCGCCATTTGAAAAATTCGCAAATGAAAGTTGTAGGTTGAAATAATAACCATACATATTTTTCAATAATTTTTATTATTTCAAATAGAGAAAAGAATTCGTTACCTCGTGAATTTTTTTTTGTAAATACGGAATAACGCGTAATACTATTCTTTACGGGGGCGCGTTCGTAAGCACTAAACAGCGTAAATCGGGATGGGACCGTCGTAACCGGAGAACTACCTGTATATAAACATGCATATCTATGCTTTCACGCCTTTAATAAATATATATATAAAAAAGTTAACTCAAAGACATTGAAATAAAAATTTTCCTCAAAGAAAAACATCAACAAAGAAAACCCATCTTTTGATTATTATTTTTTTTTGGGGGGGGGGTGATAAAATCGTATTCCCCCCCCACCCCACTGTGGTGGAGGGAGTCGTGAGGTGGGATTCGTTCATGCTGTCGGTGTGTCCAAGCCCAAATGGCTTTATATCTTTTAAAACAGAAGACACTGCCTCTTTCATTCCAGCCTTTTTTAAAGATCTCTCTGCTGCGACTATTTCTTTTCTTTTTTTCCTAATTTGTTTTAATGTTGTTTGTGTGTTGGGACTGTTTTGTTACTGCAAGTTAACTGATACTTTTTTAGTAAGAATTTTCGCGTTTAACTTATTTCATTGTATTTGTTAATTTCTTTCTAGATTAAAAAATGTGTCTTCTTTTGTTTTCTGACATAAAATCGTACACAGTAAAAATTTTAGCTCGGGTGTCACCCCCTGATGGGTGTCACCCGGGGCGGCCCGCCCCCCCTAGTGACGCCACTGCTTAGTCTAAATAGAAGGGTAACAGTTCGTCTGACGAAATTTCACAATCATGGAGTCTAAAACAGTTTATCCAAATGCCGTCAATAAGTCTAAAACAGTTTATCCAAATGCCGTCAATAAGTCTAAAACAGTTTATCCAAATGCCGTCAATAAGTCTAAAACAGTTTATTCAAATGCCATCACTAAGTCTAAAACAGTTTATCCAAATGCCGTCAATAAGTCTAAAACAGTTTATCCAAATGCCATCACTAAGTCTAAAACAGTTTATCCAAATGCCGTCAATAAGTCTAAAACAGTTTATTCAAATGCCATCACTAAGTCTAAAACAGTTTATCCAAATGCCGTCAATAAGTCTAAAACAGTTTATTCAAATGCCGTCAATAAGTCTAAAACAGTTTATCCAAATGCCGTCAATAAGTCTAAAACAGTTTATTCAAATGCCATCACTAAGTCTAAAACAGTTTATCCAAATGCCGTCAATAAGTCTAAAACAGTTTATCCAAATGCCGTCAATAAGTCTAAAACAGTTTATTCAAATGTCATCACTAAGTCTAAAACAGTTTATCCAAATGCCGTCAATAAGTCTAAAACAGTTTATTCAAATGCCATCACTAAGTCTAAAACAGTTTATCCAAATGCCGTCAATAAGTCTAAAACAGTTTATTCAAATGCCATCACTAAGTCTAAAACAGTTTATTCAAATGCCATCACTAAGTCTAAAACAGTTTATCCAAATGCCGTCAATAAGTCTAAAACAGTTTATCCAAATGCCGTCAATAAGTCTATCTATCACAGTATCCATTATCATTAAGTCACAAAATTACAAAACTTTTAAAGTGTGGTTTAAATAACATTTAATTTATCTGATATATAGAGTAAAGCTCAGTTAGTGTTTGTATGTTTGTATGTTTGTATGTGGGTATGTTTGTATGTTTGTATGTTTGTATGTATGTGGGTATGTTTGTATGTTTGTATGTTTGTATGTGGGTATGTTTGTATGTTTGTATGTTTGTATGTTTGTATGTGGGTATGTTTGTATGTTTGTATGTGGGTATGTTTGTATGTTTGTATGTTTGTATGTGGGTATGTTTGTATGTTTGTATGTTTGTATGTTTGTATGTGGGTATGTTTGTATGTTTGTATGTGGGTATGTTTGTATGTTTGTATGTGGGTATGTTTGTATGTTTGTATGTTTGTATGTGGGTATGTTTGTATGTGGGTATGTTTGTATGTGGGTATGTTTCACTTTTTCAATTGTAAATTACACAATCACGGAAACAAATCACGGGGACCAAATTTGTCAGGACGGTTCCTTTTAACCTGCCGATGGTTTCAGTATAGTTTTTGTAATTGGCCATTTCGCCTGAAAGCCGTATATTAAAAAAATCAGAAAATGTAGACACAAAGAGACAAAAATTGAATCTCATTTCCATATTGAACAACGTTAGCCTGCCGTTCAAAGCCTTGGCATTTTTTTTCCCTGGTACTTACTAATAGACACGTAAAAAATATTTCATTACAATTGCCACACGATGCAAACATTTTAATTGTTTACACGTGTAAACAAAACTGCGAATTTTTCAAAAATTATGTAGTGTTCCATCATAACTCGACATTTAATAAATAGTAAATAAAAACATATTTCTATTATAATTATGTCAGTATTGTTTTCAAGGCTTCATTTTAAGCGGTGCGCGTTCTAAATTTTTTTTATCGACTGCTTACTGTGCGCGCATTATCGTGTACGCATCTTAAATTTAGCTGTGTCATATATTATTACAATTTTTATATTTGTTTTGGCTTTTACATAAGCTATACAATTAAACAATTAAAGCTTAGGCTACCGGAACTATTAATAGAAGTAGATTAAGCTAAATAAAGTAAAACTGAGAACGCTTAAATATTTTTTATTGCGAATTGAAGATGTTATGTTCATTCCTTTGTAGTTGGAATAAAATGCCATTTTAAAAATCAATTTTTGTTATTGTTTCACATGCGTTTATTAACACAGTGATTCTCAAAGTGGTGGTACGTGGATCATCAGCTGCCGGTCCGCGGAATTTATCAAGAAATGAAAAATAAATCTAATTATAATCCTCAAGTTTTCCTTAAGTTTGAGAACCAATAAGAGAATGTATAACATTGTCAACCCGCACCGTTTGATAACAATATATTATATTATCAGGGCCGGATTAAGCCATCTTGGTGCCCGAGGCACAAACCCACATGGGTGCCCCCTTCTGCCCCAATCCTCAAACTGACCGCTGGTATGTTCAATATTAAGCAAACCAACTAACAAACGAAACAGTTGTTAACACACAGTGGCGTCCCAAGGGATTGCGGGAGATGAGGACCGCACCGGGTGACACCAAAGGGTAAAATTCTGTATGCCTTGTTATTTGGCATTGGCATACTCGGAGGGGGTATATGGGGCTAAGTTGTGAGGGGGTGACACCATGACCTACTGGATGACACCCACCCTAGTGACGCCGCTGTTAACACATATGTTTGTACTAGTATCACTCAAATAAAACCTACGATAAGTTATTTCTGTATTAAAATTAATATTTAATTAATTTTGTTATAATAATAGACAAACATACTGTAACTTTTTAATAGATGAGAAAGTCAGAGAACGCAAACCTCTACATTTTAAAGTTCTTTATTCTAGATTTACATCTGGCAAAGTACATAATCAAAGTAAATTTTGCGCAAAATGTCGGTCTCAATCATCAGCAAAGATAAGGAATCAAGCCTTTCTTCATTCATTATCGATCTACTTGGATTTTTTTACACGTTTTAACTGAGAAAAAGAGCGCTCAGTTAAAAAGTTCATAAACATTAATGTTAAAAATATGCGCTAGTCCATTTCTACATTGGAAAAGAAAACTGGATGTTGTCTCTATTACTTTGTATAATTCTGCATGACTCAACGTGTTGTTTTCAGATTTTGATGCACGAAACTTGTGGCGAATATATGAGTGTAAGTTTTGTAGTTCAGTTTATAAATTATTGTTCAGATCTTCAGGATAAGTATTTATTAGTCCTATATAACACTGAGATGTTTGTGGTACATCGATCAAACAAGAAAATTTAACTGCTATATCATTATATACCTATCCTCATCTACCCATCTCTGTCTTAAGTTTGTCAACAAGGGCGTAAAAAGCAAATATACGAAATTTATCTCTGGCAGTCAGAGATACCTCAGGGGCATCACCATCAATCACCACTTTCTTTCATGCAAGTGATCTACTAGTGAAGAATACAAATCAGCACACGTTTTCAAGTTCACGTGCTCATTTTATAGAGCTTGACTGAATCTGTGAAAATGTAACACTTCTTCCAAAAAGACAAGCAAGAGAGCAACTTATAATTATTGTAATGTATCTTCTTTGCAATGTTTGCCTGCTTCTTTTCTGGTGTCCCCCTTCTTTGACAGGTCTTATTGTAAACACTATAACGCTTCTATAATGTGAGGATGAGACTTTAGAATAGCTTTAGTTCCAACAGCATGTGCTTCCCATCTGGTATCTGAAAGAGAGTTTACCAGCCCTCAATCCACAAAGCATCCTTTCAGAATCGTCCATCTGTTGGTTGAAGCTGAGAAAAAAGTATCGATCAGTTGCACTGTATGGAAGAAGTTTACTGCCTCTAAACAAGAGTCAACGGCACTTCTGCCTACCAGATTTAGTGAATGGGTAGCACAGGGTATGTAGATAGAAAACTAATTTTCCTCTAGAGTTTTGTTCTGCATGCCCTTGTAATACCAAGACATATTAGCTGCGTTATCCGGGACTGACCTCTGCATTTCGCTAAATCAATATTGCAAACTTCACGTAAGTACTGCAACTCTTGCTTAGCCATACCTTCACCGGTGTGACTTTGCAGCTCCAAGAAAGTAAAAAAGCACTCAATGGGCTCTCCATCTACCACATATCGAAGAACAAAGCTTAACTTATCTATAAGTGAAATATCGGGTATTGACAAGCTTAAATAACCGGAAGCATTTACTTCATCTATAATTACTTGATGGAATTTTGGGGACACAATTTTAATCAGTTCTTCACATATAGTTTGGGAAACATAAGAAGGATTTCATTTTCCAGAATTTCCTTATTTCGCAATGTGTGATGATAAAATTGGATCGAACTGACTGAACAACTCCAGCAACCCTAGAAAATTCAATTTTGTAAAGATCCAAATTTTTCATTTGTCCCTTTAAAAGCGATTTCAGGGGTGGCTAAGATTGCATTGGGGCCCCTGGCTGCAATTCCACCTAGGGCCCTGTCCAGCAACTTTATTATACAATTTAATAAGTTTGTGTCCGTTAATTTAGTCTTAAATCATTGGGGGCACTTGGCTTTAGCACACTCAGCCTTCATTTAACCCGCCCCTGTGCAATTTAATATTACATTTGCGATTTGCTAATGTCATGTCAATTATGGACAATATACAATTTTTTCTTGAGGACTTGTGGTGCCCCCCAAATGCTTGGTGCCCAAGGCATGTGCATTGTTTGCTTATAGGTTAATCCAGGCCTGCTTATTATAAGGATGACTTCAAGTAAGAGTATTTCTTTTCTACTTCATGATCGACTGATACAACTACTTCATCACCGACTGATACAACTACTTCATCACCGACTGATACAACTACTTCATCACCGACTGATACAACTACTTCATGACTGACTGATACAACTACTTCACCACCGACTGATACAACTACTTCATCACCGACTGATACAACTACTTCATCACTGACTGATACAACTACTTCATCACCGACTGATACAACTACTTCATTTCCGACTGATACAACTACTTCAGGACCGACTGATACAACTACTTCATGACCCACTGATACAACTACTTCATCATCGACTGATACAACTACTTCATCACCGACTGATACAACTACTTCATGACCAACTGATACAACTACTTCAGGACCGACTGATACAACTACTTCATGACCGACTGATACAACTACTTCATGACCAACTGATACAACTACTTCAGGACCGACTGATACAACTACTTCATGACCGACTGATACAACTACTTCATGACCGACTGATACAACTACTTCATGACCGACTGATACAACTACTTCATCACCGACTGATACAACTACTTCATGACCGACTGATACAACTACTTCATTACCGACAGATACAACTACTTCATGACCGACTGATACAATTACTTGTGAAATATTCAAGGCCATTCACGATTAAATGTCAGATAGACTTTAAATATTGTGTTGGTGTGTGTCATGATGGCTCTGCGGCCATGACTGGGCGGCTTTCCGGAGTTGTCAACAAGATTAAGGTTAAAGCATCAGAATGATAGTTAATCCACTGTTTTATACACCGTGAAAGTTTAGCCTCCAAGCAAATGTCAACAGAGCTAAACAACGTGGACAGCGAAGTTGTAAACAATGTGATCTATGTCAAGACAAATGCTTTAAATTTCAGGGTTGTTTTTGGAAATGGGTGCTGAACACAAACATTTTGTATGCTGATGTGCGTTGGTTGTCTCGAGACAAAGTACTGTCAAGAGTTTTTGAATTGTGAAGAGAGCTCGACCAGTTTCTACATGAGAAAAGGCCAGATTGGTCTCAACTATTTCGAAATCTAAATTGGACAGCCAAGTCCGCTTACTTGGCTGATATCTTTGCCATTTTTAAAGGATGGCTTCATTATTTACAATGAAAGACTAGATTTATGGACCGAAACAAAAGCTAGCAGCATGGAAGAGTCAAGTGTTAGCAGATGGTTTCGATATGTTTCACAATTTAGTAACAACTATCGATAGTGCAGATGAACAGCTTGATGTTCCATCTTTACAAAAATTCATAATTGAGCACTTCACAAAACTATTTGACAGTTATGAGTTCTACTTTCCAACAGAAGATGACCAACGGAAAGGTATTAGATGGACAATCAATCCATTTATTGCTTCGAAGGTTGACTTGTCTGTAATAGGAAGATAACTTGCTGGAGTTAGCTTCGGATGATTGTTTAAAAATAAATTTCGGAACTTTGACCTCTCTTGCATCCTTTTGGATTCACTGGCCGATATTGCACTTAAGTTTAAGGCTCTTCTTCCTTTTCCTTCATCCAATGTACTGGGAAAAATCACGTCAGTACGGGAAAATAGTGCACCGGTCCGTGGTGTAATGGTAAAAATTCCCGCCGGTCCGTCATACAAAAAAATTTAAGAGGCACTGTATTAACAGACAAAAAGAGAAATGGGATACAGTGGACACTCTGGGAACAATTGAATGACTTAGACTTCGCGGACGACATTGCACTTCTGTCCCACAACCAGCAACAAATGCAGGAAAAGACAAAAGACGTAGCCACCTTTTCGGCACAGCTTGGCCTCAACATAAATAAAAGTAAAACAAAAATCATGAAGATAAACACATCCAACCATGAGCATGTCCATCTGGCAGGAAAGGCACTAGAAGAAGTGGAGTCCTTCACATACCTAGGCAGCACCATAGACACAAATGGCGGATCCGATGCAGACGTAAGGGCTAGAATTGGAAAAGCTAGATCAGCATTTGTATTATTAAAGAAAATATGGGAGTCGAAGGAGCTGAAACTGCAGACCAAAGTCAAAATCTTTAATACAAATGTCAAAACAGTCCTCCTATATGGTGCAGAAACTTGGAAAACAACAGCGAGCCTTACGCAGAAAGTGCAGACATTCATAAACACATGCCTTCGAAAGATCCTGAAAATCAAATGGCCAAATACTATAAATAACAAAGAGTTACTAGAAAGGACACACCAGGTGCCTATTGATGAAGACCTCATAAAAAAGAGGTGGAGATGGATAGGACATACGCTCCGAAAACCCCCAGGTAGCACCACCAGACAATGCCTAACATGGAACCCACAGGGAAAGAGAAAGAGAGGAAGGCCAAAAAATACATGGAGACGCGAGCTAGAGGCTGACATGCAAAATATGGGATACACCTGGAAGCAATTGGAGAGGAAAGCACAGGACCGGGATGAGTGGAAAGTTCTTGTAGACGGCCTATGCCCCAGACGGGGTAGAAAGGCATAAGTAAGTAAGTAAGTATTAACAGACAGTTGATTTGTTTTTTGTTTTTTTTAAATGTGGAATATAATTTCTTTATTTTTTATAAACAAAATCTGGTGTGAGGGTATGGAAGGGACTCAAAAACGAATTTCATTCTTTTATGTAATTATACCAATTTCATAAAGCCGTAAATTTAAATAGTAAATGTAGACACAAATATATAACAATTCAAATATTATTTACATATTAATAGGTTACAAGAGTAGAGTTTTTTTGGTCCAGTTGTTATAAACAGACTTTAAATTGAGCTAGAATATGTCTATAACCATTTATTATTGTCTAAATACGGTGCGCACATTTTATTAAATTCTTTTTAATACGACTTCTTTAGTTTCTTTCAAGTATGTTAGAAAGTACATTTCATATATAAGGTTTATGATTTAATTTATTGGCGCTATAGGTTAAGTAGATTTTGCCTTTGAAAAACAGGGGGGGGGTAGTGCCTTATGTTCTTTATCTCATAGACGATGTTACAAATATTGTATGTCTTACAATTGTGTTACGATACAGTGTTACAAATATTGTATGTCTTACAATTGTGTTATGATACATTGTCGTAGTTATATATATGAGATTTTTTTAGTGACCACAGTGGTAGAGATCTTATGAAAAAATGTCAACAAAGCAGTGGCCTTTTTAATGGATACAAACAAACAAAAACAAACAAACAAAAATACAAACACCAACTGAGCTTTATATATTAGATATGCGTTTAAATTATTTTATTTCAATTTTTTCACGATGAATTGGATTAATAGTTTACTTGTGTGAATGAAATCGCGATTTTTAAAATGTAATTCATAACTCGACATTTAATTAAAAACCATACATGTAGCGAGTTTATATTATGTGGAAAGCGATGGCCTATGTCAAAGAAACTTATACTTAAAAATAGTTTACATATGCTATATATACACTATACCAGTGGTTCTTAACCTTTTGGGGTCCATGCACCCCTTTAGATGCCCCAAAAAGTACATGCACCCCTTCGTGAAACTTTCAAAAATGCATAATAAACTATATTTATTTTAGGAACACAACAGTTTTGACAATAGGCAACAGGGAATTTAGTGAGAGATCTGCTGCTTCTTATGATCAATCAGCGATTTATATCTGGGGACTGTTTTGGACAAAGCAACTCTCATGTCATCCTCTGCATTCAACTTATTCCATTCCATGGTTTTAATCGTCAAAGGTGTGGAGAATCCTGCTTCACAGACACAGGTTGTGGCAAATGGAAGGAGAGTCAGTACTGCCCTCTTGGCTAGTTGTGGGTAGGAATCTAGCTGGGCGCACCAAAATTCAATCAAGGTATTGCAACTGAAGGCACTCCTCATTACTTCTCTGGTTCTCAAATCATGTCATCTTTAGCAAGGTCACTGTCATCAATGTTGTCCAAGTCACCGAGAAAAAGAATTGCGAATCCAAAGGTCGCTCATAGCACTTTCTTGACAGAAATGCCCATCAAAGGACCTTTGCGATGTTGAAAGGGGCTCTGAAATTTCCCTCTTGATGTTGTCAAGCAGTGATCCCTCAGTGCTTAATTCTGCAGCAGATATTACACCTAATCCAAGAGTGGAAAGTAGGTCAAGTTGGACTTTTCTATTGGAATTGTGGCAGTTTGTTAAGGAAGGCTTGCAATCTCTCAGTAGCATCCATTACAGTCACAGCAGGTCCTTGGAGAGATGTGTTCAACTCATTCAAGATGGGGAAGATGTCAGCCAGGTATGCCAAGTAATGAATGAAATTTGGATATTCAAACTTGTCAGCAAGGTCTCTCTCTTTTTCTCACAAGAAAATGGCAAGCTCATGCAACTCTCAGTTATACTAACCGAGAAAGTATCCGTCCCCTGGAGAACCAGCGCACCCCAGTGTGGTAGAGCAGAACTTCATGCTCAGAGCCCACCTCCTGACAGAACAACTTGAAGAGGCAGTGGTTCAAGCCATGTGAGCAGATACAATTTTCAACTTGTACTGCAATAGAAAGAGCTGACTTCAAGGGACTTTCTCAACCTGCTTCCTCTGCTGTTGACCACACATCAGTTCCACCATCTCCAGAGCACACGGCTTCACCAAAGTTTCTCCAATGTTGTGGTGCTTCTTGTTCTTTGCAATAAGATATGCAACCTTGAATGATGCCTCCAGTGCAAATTTCTGTGACAAAGAAAATCCAAGCTTGGGCATGGTACCTGAGGTCAAGTAGCGAGCTCTCTTCTGCTTGAAGACCTCAACACTGTCCTTGGAATTGGATGGATGGATTTTCTCCAAGTGTTCTCGGAGTCTAACAGGCTTCATGTTGTCATTGCACAAGATTTTTCCACAGAGGAAGCACTGAGGCTTTTGTGTTCCATCTCTCTCTCTTTTATTTTATTATTTATTTACGATTTTGAGGGGGTGATGACAATCGGAAAGTCGTACCAGTCACAGGCAAATTTTTAACTGACGAAGTTGATATTTTTAATTACCGGAATTGGATGCTCAATTCAAGATTTTAGGTTTCAATGACGAATATTGGTCTACAATTAACGTTTTTAAGACCTTTGCAGCGCACCGAGCAATACAAGTGAAGGAAAAAAATCCCAACGTTTACATCCGCTCAAAAACATTGAGAGGGTCACCGGGAGTCATATATCTGATGTATTTGATGACAAAATTTTATTATTTTTTAGAAAACTGTGACTTAAAACACGAAATACCGAGGAACACGTAGAGCGAACCGTTCATTTTGCGAAAAGGTTTTTCCCACCATTTTCGACATGCGCAGAACGATGCGCGAACGAAAAAAAAGGTTTTTATATAGGCGCCCTTTGACGCGGCATGCCTTGCTTATGGTTCACATTTTCAGATTATCAGTTTTTCTTTCTTTTTTCCACCTCATTTTCTTTTTTTCCCCTCTGAATTGTTCATGCACCCCCTGGAACCTGCTCATGAGGGTGCATGCACCACTGGCTAGGAACCCCTGTACTATACATTATAAACTTTCGCTACCGAACGTATTAACAGAAGTTGACTAAATTTAATAAAGTAATCCCGAAAACGCTTACTTAATATGTATTGCAAATTGAACTCGTTATGTTCATTCCTTTGTAGTCGGAATAACATAGACCATTTTAAAAATTACCTTTTAATCATTGTTTCAGATGCGTTTGTTAACATACGGTGATATCTTTTTTTTTAAATGTGGATGTATTTTTAAAAAAAAATTTAGAAACAAAATCTGGTGTGTGCGTATTGAATATAATTTAAAAATATGATGCCGTATCAGAAATAGGGAACCAACAAAAAAATGATTCCTTTTTGAAATTATACAAATTGCATAAAAACCGCGTAAATATAAATCGTAAAATATAGAGACACATAAAAAAATTAATAAATATTATTTGCCTGTTACAACAACCATGAATACGTCAAAATGAAGAGTTGTATTGGTCCAGTACATTTACTTTATAAGAAGACTTTATTTTATGCGGCCAGCTTTCTATAATCTTTTGTTGTCTAAATATGGTGTGCACATTTTCTTGAAATCATTTTAATACGACGCTTTTTGTTTTAAAACAAATATTTTAGAAAGTACATTTCATTTATAACCTTTATAATTTTGTTTATTGGCGCTATGAGTTATGCAGCTTTTGCCTTTTTTAAAAGGGAAGTGCCATATGTTCTTTATCTCATAGACGCGGTTACAAATATTGTATTACAAGTAGATCTACTTACAATTGTGTTACTATGCAGTGTCGTAATTATATGTGAAATTTTTGAGTGACGAGGGTGGTAGAGCTCTTTCAGAAAACCTATCAGTTATGTTTATTTTGAACAAGTGGGAATGAAGATTTACTATTTAGTCAAGATTCATTATAATTTAATAAATCATATATTTTAAATAGTAAGGTAATGTTAAACAACTCACGCGGTAAAATGTAAAAATTAAACGATTGTGTCTGCTTTTTTTTTCTCCCTCTCTTTCTTTTTTCTTAAAAATATTTAATTATAAAAATATATAAAATGTAAACTAATAGTGTTTCGTGTTAATGTATGATTGGATATCTCTTTAAAATGAATATTTTCAATGCTCTTGATTTATTTAGTTTTGTGTGTCTGTTTTCTATATAATGTCAACCTAATTCCTCAGTCACTTATCACAAAGTTTCAAAATTCCCATATGAATAGAAGGCTTTAATTGTGCTGACTCATACATTATACACTATTTTACCAAAATATAGCACAACTTAAATTAAAATAATATACAGTAATATCCCTTTCTCTTATACTTATATTAGTTTAATTAGTATAATTTAATCATTGGCTACAGGACTAAATGGATAAACCAAGACCAAACTTAGTACATATAAACCTGATAACTTAATCATTGGCTACAGGACTAAATGGATAGACCAAGACCAAACTTAGTACATATAAACCTGATAACTTAATCATTGGCTACAGGACTAAATGGATAGACCAAGACCAAACTTAGTACATATAAACCTGATAACTTAATCATTGGCTACAGGACTAAATGGATAGACCAAGACCAAACTTAGTACATATAAACCTGATAACTTAATCATTGGCTACAGGACTAAATGGATAGACCAAGACCAAACTTAGTACATATAAACCTGATAACTTAATCATTGGCTACAGGACTAAATGGATAGACCAAGACCAAACTTAGTACATATAAACCTGATAACTTAATCATTGGCTACAGGACTAAATGGATAGACCAAGACCAAACTTAGTACATATAAACCTGATAACTTAATCATTGGCTACAGGACTAAATGGATAGACCAAGACCAAACTTAGTACATATAAACCTGATAACTTAATCATTGGCTACAGGACTAAATGGATAGACCAAGACCAAACTTAGTACATATAAACCTGATAATGTAATCATTGGCTACCGAACTAATGGATAGACCAAGACCAAACTTAGTACATATAAACCCGATAAGCAATTTGAAATTTTAAATCGAATTGAATTCCTTCGTGCCCGGGGTACCAAAACATTTTTTTCTTCTTAAAATGCCACATCTCTGTTTCTCATAAGATTTTAACTAAAGATAAATCTGAAATTTAACTTGTCAAATAAAAAATGAAATAACCAGCAACTAACACTGGGAAAAAGGGTCAGCACACTCCCTCTACGAAGTGCGAGTATATTTCTAGTAACTAAATAAAAATTAAAATAAAGAATTCAGCAATGAAAAAAGAAATTTATGAAAACCAGCTGTAGAATTTATTGAGCATAAAGTCTTGAACTTTCTATTTTTATTTCTTCTTTTGTCGCCTCACGAAGTCTAACAGCCAAAGTTTGATCCTTTAATTATTTTGCAATTGAACTTCTCACTCGGTGCCACTAACATATTCCGATCGTCTCAGCTCAAAAGGGCCTTGACCCAGCTTGCCAAGGGCTTATACGTTAAACTCACAGATGGTGCTTCGGTTGGCGCTGCATGAAACATCGTTGAGCATGTATCTGGCATAGTCGTTGATCTCCACACAGTCCTCACCGTACGCCTGATAGCCGTCTGGCTGAATGCTCTGCCACATGGGGTCGCCTGGAACTAAAGTCCTTGTCGTGTTGGTCCAGAGGAAAGTTCCGTTGTTACGATGTAAGAGCTTAGCCCCCAAGTAGTAGGCCATGGAGGCCATTCCTGGCAAACATTTGAGAATACAACGTTCATCAGTTAGGATATTATTAGTTCATTAGTTAGGCTATTACTAGTTCATTAGTTAGGATATTACTAGTTCATTTGTTAGGATATTACTAGTTCATTAGTTAGGATATTATTAGTTCATTAGTTAGGATATTATTTATTCATTAGTTACGATATTATTAGTTCATCAGTTAAGACACCATAATTAATTACAATTAGCTAGTCTACCATAATTAATTACAATTAGCTAGTCTACCATAATTAATTACAATTAGCTAGTCTACCATAATTAATTACAATTAGCTAGTCTACCATAATTAATTACAATTAGCTAGTCTACCATAATTAATAACAATTAGCTAGTCTACCATAATTTATTACAATTAGCTAGTCTACCATAATTAATTACAATTAGCTAGTCTACAATAATTAATTACAATTAGCTAGTCTACCATAATTAATTACAATTAGCTAGTCTACCATAATTAATTACAATTAGCTAGTCTACCATAATTAATTACATTAGCTAGTCTACCATAATTAATTACAATTAGCTAGTCTACCATAATTAATTACAATTAGCTAGTCTACCATAATTAATTACAATTAGCTAGTCTACCATAATTAATTACATCAGCTAGTCTACCATAATTAATTACAATTAGCTAGTCTACCATAATAAATTACATTAGCTAGTCTACCATAATTAATTACAATTAGCTAGTCTACCATAAATTTATCAGTCAGAATACCTTACATTACTGTGCATATCATAAATGAAGAGGTCTAGCGCTAGCCACTAAAGCTACGTCATAAGTAGATCTGTTTGACATTAAGTTTTCTTGATATAAAGCAGTGGTTCCCAAACTTTTTTAACCCACGGACCCCTTTTATAGTCAAAACTTCCCCCACGGACCCCCTTGTGAAAAAAATACATAAATGCATAGTACAAAAATTACAAACCCCAAAAAAGAAACATTTGTTTGAAGAAGTATTTATTGAAATTATAACTTTTGTTTAAAATAAAATTGAAAACAATTAATAACTTTGATGAACATGATGTGATTTTAAGAGTTTATTTATGTCCGACTCAATTTTTGTGAGTAGCAACCACAAATTCCCAAGAGAACCAATTTCTAGTCGGTTTCTGTTTTTTATGATGAGGTTCATAAGGCACTGAATCTTTGTTCTACCAAATAGGAAGACGGGAAAGCAGTCGTCAACAACCTCTGTACAATAACCCATAATGCAAGATATAAAATTGGGCTGTACAATATTAAACCCATAATGCAAGATATAAAGTTGGGCTGTGCAATAACCCATAATGCAAGATATAAAATTGGGCTGTACAAAAACCCATAATGCAAGATATAAAATTTGTATCTGATTTTGTAACCAGAAATTGTGGTATCCTAGTTCAAACATTGGTTCAAGTTCGTCATTTCAATAAACTACTCCTGTATTAGTATGGATTCATCGGTGTTTGGGATCTGAGTTTGTCCACGCGCAAAAGGGTTAAACTGCCAGTCGGGAATATCCAAGGGAGGAATACCTTCAAATCTTTGGTTCAGGTCAGCATGAAGAGCTGTTAAGGTTTGACAGTAAGCCAGCAAATCTTTATCTCTACTTTGCAATTTTGAAAGATTTGGAAACTGAGAACATTCTCCTGTTTCTATGTTTTGTTTGTACAAAAAGAAAAAGGTTTGCAACAAACGCAGATTTTACGCTTTCAGTTTTGATTAAATTTATTGGTTACCTTGTAGTTTCAAATTAGTTTCGTTAAAACGTTGGTAAATAAATCAATCATTAAGGATATGTCATTTTTTTGAGTTAATTGTGTCGCAAATCATTGTCTTTGTTTTCCAGGAATTCCAACACTGAATCAAGGAGAGCATAAAATCGATTTAAAAACGTACTTGTTGATAATCAACGTACTTCTGTTTTAATAGGTAAATGATTATAGTCTTCTTTATTTTCTAAACAATGTTGAGTAAATAATCTCATTTAAGGCATTCCTTTTAATTTTTATTAACAGCACCAATTACATAATCTAGAGATCCATGCAAACGTTCACTAAGATTTTTTGCGAATAAATGATGTCAATGAATGATACACTACTGAAAATTCATTTTTTACAGCTTGCTTTAAGTAGGCCAGAAAGTCAAGGGTATTGCTTTAACTTCAAAAATCTTTTTTAATTCAGAAAATAACGTTTCACATTTCGTATGTTTCCAAAAATTTAGCCATACTTTAAATATTCAACAACACTGTTTTGTCGGCATTGTTTCTTCGGCTCGCTCAGTGCTCGATTTACCTATTTGCTAATCAAGCTATAGCTTAGGGTCCCCGTCTTTTTGGAGGCCCTCGGATTTTTTTTCATATCACTGACATAGAATATCTGGACTTTCAAATGGCCCCCATATCTCAAATAGCCTAAGGCCCCGCATATCTCAAATAGCCTAGGTCCCCATCAAGTCTAAATCCGACCCAGAGCTCACTCATTCTCTTATGTGTTGTAACAAACCACTGTTAATAATTATTAAATTATGAATGTTTTCAATGGCATGCACCGGTAAAGCACTATTGAAAATAAAATTTGATGATAGAATACAATTTAGATAAATATAACTTGAAGGCACATACAAAAATACCCAACCTTGCAACCCTCGTAGATTCAAGTTAAAATCTTGTATTTCTCTGAGCTACTTACTGGAATTCCGCATTTCTTATGAATCAAGCTAGACCTTTCAATAAACCAAGTATTTTGATTGGTTATAGCTGGGGAAATTACCTCAGTTTTACTACCTTTTGTAGGTTAAACAACATACTCCATGACTGATAGCACCTAAGGTCGTATTTGATTAGTTGAAAAAATGTTATTTTATTTATTGTTATTTATTTATTTCCATAAAAATAAAAATTGATCACAGTTTTATTGTTTTATATTAAACCTTGCGCGGACCCCCTGACGTTGTTCAGGGACCCCCAAATCAATTATAATTTTCCACGGACCCCCTGAAAGGTACCGCGGACCCCCGGGGGTCCGTACGGACCACTTTGGGAACCACTGATATAAAGTAAACAATTGACCGCGGTGGACTTCGGCAATCGTCTACAGATAAAACTGATCATATTAAACCAAGAAACTTAGATTAATACATTTTTAAATTTTGGTGCTTCTAATCAGTGGCGTAGCTAGGGGAGGGGTCCAAAATCGAATGTCCCCACTGGCCCCAAACTTGAGGGGGGCCCAAAGAAGTGTAGATTATCTTATGTCATGATATCGAATGTCAAAATGCAGGGCCCCACAAAAAGCCCAAGCCCCGGGCCCCCAAATACTTAGCTACGCCACTGCTACTAATTTAAACAATTTTGATTTGAAAAACTTCTTTTTTGTTACGTCTTAGCCACTATACGGGTACTCCCCAGCCATCAATTGCCTGTACAAATGTTACGTCTCAGCAGCCATACGGGTACTCTCCAGCCATCAATTGCCTGTACAATTGAGCGATCACAACACCTCCCGTATAACTGTGCCTACAATTGTACCTCAACCAAAAATTGTACCTCGGCCAACAATTGTACCTCAGCCAACAATTGTACCTCAGCCAACAATTGTACCACAGCCAACAATTGTACCACAGCCAACAATTGTACCTCAGCCAACAATTGTACCTCAGCCAACAATTGTACCTCAGCCAACAATTGTACCTCAGCCAACAATTGTACATCAGCCAACAATTGTACATCAGTCAACAATTGTACCTCAGCCAACAATTGTACCTCAGCCAACAATTGTACCTCAGCCAACAATTGTACATCAGCCAACAATTTTACCACAGCCAACAATTGTACCACAGCCAACAATTGTACCACAGCCAACAATTGTACCTAAGCCAACAATTGTACATCAGCCAACAATTGTACCTCATCCAACAATTGTACCTCAGCCAACAATTGTACCTTAGCCAACAATTGTACATCAGCCAACAATTGTACCTCAGCCAACAATTGTACATCAGCCAACAATTGTACCTCAGCCAACAATTGTACCTCAGCCAACAATTGTACCTTAGCCAACAATTGTACCTCAGCCAACAATTGTACCAAGCCAACAATTGTACCACAGCCAACAATTGTACCTCAGCCAACAATTGTACCTCAGCCAACAATTGTACCTCGGCCAACAATTGTACATCAGCCAACAATTTTACCACAGCCAACAATTGTACCACAGCCAACAATTGTACCACAGCCAACAATTGTACCTAAGCCAACAATTGTACATCAGCCAACAATTGTACCTCATCCAACAATTGTACCTCAGCCAACAATTGTACCTTAGCCAACAATTGTACATCAGCCAACAATTGTACCTCAGCCAACAATTGTACATCAGCCAACAATTGTACCTCAGCCAACAATTGTACCTTAGCCAACAATTGTACCTCAGCCAACAATTGTACCAAGCCAACAATTGTACCACAGCCAACAATTGTACCTCAGCCAACAATTGTACCTCGGCCAACAATTGTACCTCGGCCAACAATTGTACCTCGGCCAACAATTGTACCTTAGCCAACAATTGTACCTCAGCCAACAATTGTACCTCAGCCAACAATTGTACCTCAGCCAACAATTGTACCACAGCCAACAATTGTACCACAGCCAACAATTGTACCTCAGCCAACAATTGTACATCAGCCAACAATTGTACCTCAGCCAACAATTGTAACTCAGCCAACAATTGTACCTTAGCCAACAATTGTACCTCAGCCAACAATTGTACCACAGCCAAAAGTTGTACCACAGCCAATAATTGTACCTCAGCCAACAATTGTACCTCAGCCAACAATTGTACCTCGACCAACAATTGTACCTCAGCCAACAATTGTACCTCAGCCAACAATTGTACCTCAGCCAACAATTGTACCTCAGCCAACAATTGTACCTCAGCCAACAATTGTACCTCAGCCAACAATTGTACCTCAGCCAACAATACCTATGAAAGCCTATGATATGATATCCCCTACTTTGACTATCACCTAGAACATAGAAGACCAACCCGCTGCATGGTGCAAGAAGATTTTGAGACCCACTGGTGTTTTTTTAAAGGAAATTTGAGCACTCAAGCTATACAATTATCTTTTTTTGTCATTTAGTTGGCAGATATATACAATTTTATGATAGTTAAGAAAACAACTTTTCATTTTATTTTTTGTGCAACTGTATATTTCAGTACATGGTTTTAGATATAAATGATTTTGTACAATATTTGCACATTTAATACTGTTTAATAAGGACGTCTGCAAGAAAGACATGTCACTGGTGCGTACCGACCATAAAATGTGGGAGGCCATTGCTGAGGAGCGCACCCTCTGGCGGTCTAAGGTGCGTGAGGGCATTCAAGTTGCGGAAGCCAACCTCCCAGCTAGGAGTGAAGAGAAAAGTGTCAGGAGAAAGGGAAAGAGGGGAGGAGGGGAGGAGGAACAGGATTCAACGCCATCGTCCCTTGAGGACGGACGGATGGCATATAATAAGGTCAAGGTCGCGGACGAATGTGCAAGTGAAAACATTTGGGTTGACAACATCCCACCACCCCGCCCCGCCCCCGCCCCGCCCCCAGGTTTAGAAGCTAAGTTGAAGGTAAACGATGTTCAAACCATTTCTGTTCAACATGAACTGCTGGAAGAAGAGGAGGTCATCCATGGAGGTGTAGCGCATGAGTTGTCCGCCCAAGTTGGAGCAGTAGTTGACCGCTTGGGGACGCAGGGTCATCGCGTCTCGGATTAGAAAACATTTGTTGATCCGCCTTGTGTAGCTGTAGCGACAGTCTGGGGCAAGAAAGAGTTGTTAGTAGGTCAGTGTTTTAGTGGGTCAGTGTTTTAGTGGGTCAGTGTTTTAGTGGGTCAGTGCTTTAGTGGGTCAGTGTATTAGTGGGTCAGTGTTTTAGTGAGTCAGTTAAAGTCGAAGTGTTTTCTTGAACGTGTATTACTATCAACGTTGATTGTAGTGTCCATGCCTAAGATATTGAACTAATCAAAGATTAATTTAGCTCACAATAATCCTGACAAACGTACAGGTCAGTGATTGGACTAGAGGTGTCCAAGGGATGTAAGCACCTGTACCAAGGGATGTAAGCACCTGTACCAAGGGATGTAAGCACCTGTACCAAGGGATGTAAGCACCTGTACCAAGGGATGTAAGCACTTGTACCAAGGGATGTAAGCCCCTGTACCAAGGGATGTAAGCACCTGTACCAATGGATGTAAGCACTTGTACCAAGGGATGTAAGCACTTGTACCAAGAGATGTAAGCCCCTGTACCAAGGGATGTAAGCACCTGTACCAAGGGATGTAAGCACTTGTATCAAGGCATTATGGGTTGGCTCAATGGATGGTGGCTTTAAGGGGGGAGAAAGCACCTGTACCAAGGGATGTAAGCACTTGTACCAAGGGATGTAAGCACTTGTACCAAGGGATGTAAGCCCCTGTACCAAGGGATGTAAGCACCTGTACCAATGGATGTAAGCACTTGTATCAAGGCATTATGGGTTGGCTCAATGGATGGTGGCTTTAAGGGGGGAGAAAGGGGTTTTGAGATGGTGGAATTGAAGGGGGGGGGCGGTAGAGTGAAAAGGTGTGGGGGGGGGGTAAAATTTTAACCATCATTTTATTTATAGGCGCACGAAGATAAGAAAGAGTACATTTAGATCAGGGGTCAGGAAACCATGGCTCACGAGCCAGATATGGATCTATTGATGTTTGAATCTGGCTCGCAGAGAAATGTTTCTTCACTCTCCTTTCATTTACAAATTAATTGCATATAAAAAAAACCCACAAAAACAACGACAACAAAAAAACGACCCCACCTCTGCATGAAGCTAAACCTCACCACGTATCAATCAGTGTGAATCAGACCACAAAGCCACCAGCAAAGCAATGCTGCACCATAAGTCGCATTAATGGTAAGAAATACTCATTATTGATTAGCAACAGCATTACAATGTTATTAAAAAGAATTCAGCGACATAATTATTGTACTTTTAGTGTTGAAATTACACACATCGCACACATTTACTTGAATTTTTAGTTTTAAACATAATGTATGGCTCTCATAGAATTACTTTTCAAAATATGTGGTGTTTATGGCTCTCTCAGTCATAAAGTTTCGTGACCCCTGTTTTAGACTGACTATAACTGTGCTTAAAAGGTCCGTAAGAAATAGTTGAACTGTCAGGGGTGTACAAAGTCCGGACCGCAGGCCAAATACGGCCAACGTTAAAATTTTAACTGGTCCGCGGCTTCATTTTAAATTATTATTTAAATAATTTTTTGTCTCGTTGTTTTCTGTAACTACGACATTATATTTCAAGAAATGACTAAATATGCGCTGTTTCAATGACAAAATACGATGGGGTCAAATGACGTCACAAATCGATAAAGCTTTATTGTTTTCCTACGTGGATAGTGGTAATAAAAGATATATAAAGTTGTGTGCTGTTATAAAGTTGTGTGCTGTTATAACTTTGTGTGCTGTTATAAAGTTGTGTGCTGTTATAAAGTTGTGTGCTGTTATAAAGTTATGTGCTGTTATAAAGTTGTGTGCTGTTATAAAGTTGTGTGCTGTTATAATGTTGTGTGCTGTTATAAAGTTGTGTGCTGTTATAAAGTTGTGTGCTGTTATAAAGTTGTGTGCTGTTATAAAGTTGTGTGCTGTTATAAAGTTGTGTGCTGTTATAATGTTGTGTGCTGTTATAAAGTTGTGTGCTGTTATAAAGTTGTGTGCTGTTATAAAGTTGTGTGCTGTTATAAAGTTGTGTGCTGTTATAATGTGTGCTGTTATAAAGTTGTGTGCTGTTATAAAGTTGTGTGCTGTTATAAAGTTGTGTGCTGTTATAAAGTTGTGTGCTGTTATAAAGTTGTGTGCTGTTATAAAGTTGTGTGCTGTTATAAAGTTGTGTGCTGTTATAAAGTTGTGTGCTGTTATAAAGTTGTGTGCTGTTATAAAGTTGTGTGCTGTTATAAAGTTGTGTGCTGTTATAAAGTTGTGTCCTGTTATAAAGTTGTGTGCTGTTATAAAGTTGTGTGCTGTTATAAAGTTGTGTGCTGTTATAAAGTTGTGTGCTGTTATAAAGTTGTGTGCTGTTATAAAGTTGTGTGCTGTTATAAAGTTGTGTGCTGTTATAAAGTTGTGTGCTGTTATAAAGTTGTGTGCTGTTATAAAGTTGTGTGCTGTTATAAAGTTGTGTGCTGTTATAAAGTTGTGTGCTGTTATAAAGTTGTGTGCTGTTATAAAGTTGTGTGCTGTTATGAGAATGAAGTTTTGATGTCCAATAGAAAATAATAATGGCGTAATATTGCTTGTTATTTCCAGGCTGGAAAATTAAGTGAATCTCAAATAAAAGTGGCATCTGTGTACTTAAAATGTTAAGACAGTTTTTTCCTCACAAATATTGACACAACATTTTGGGTTTTATTTGTGTTTGAACATTTGTTATTTATTGTAAGGTGTTAAGAGTTAATACAACATTTTTCATCTCTAGCATGACAACTTTTATGCAACATTAGTAATTTTGAAATAATGAACTGTTTATAAAGTCAAAAAATCACAATAGTATTGTCCACCCCCACCCCCAACACACAAAGTATGACTCTAACAAAGTAAAAAATAAAATACAATTATAATGTATTTTAAATCCTGTGACTGAGTCACAGCGTACGTCATTCAATCACGTTTATTTTCTTAATGCGGCACCCAATCACGGTTACTTCATGGACGCACTTGGGTTAACTTAACTACTTATTGACCGATTTGTAGGACATAGGCTAATGGCTAAATGATCTGTTTACTAACCAGTCTGTAGGACACAGGCTAAATGATCCATGTACTAACCAGTCTGTAGGACATAGGCTAAATGATCCATGTACTAACCAGTCTGTAGGACATAGGCTAAATGATCCATGTACTAACCAGTCTGTAGGACATAGGCTAAATGATCCATGTACTAACCAGTCTGTAGGACATAGGCTAAATGATCCATGTACTAACCAGTCTGTAGGACATAGGCTAAATGATCCATGTACTAACCAGTCTGTAGGATACAGGCTAAATGATTCATGTACTAACCAGTCTGTAGGACATAGGCTAAATGATCTGTTTACTAACCAGTCTGTAGGACACAGGGTAAATGATCCATGTACTAACCAGTCTGTAGGACACAGGCTAAATGATCCATGTACTAACCAGTGTGTAGGACATAGGCTAACTGATCTGTTTACTAACCAGTCTGTAGGACATAACTAACTGATCTGTTTACTAACCAGTCTGTAGGACATAGGCTAAATGATCTGTTTACTAACCAGTCTGTAGGACACAGGCTAAATGATTCATGTACTAACCAGTCTGTAGGACATAGGCTAAATGATCCATGTACTAACCAGTCTGTAGGACATAGGCTAAATGATATGTTTACTAACCAGTCTGTAGGACACAGGGTAAATAATCCATGTACTAACCAGTCTGTAGGACACAGGCTAAATGATCCATGTACTAACCAGTGTGTAGGACATAGGCTAACTGATCTGTTTACTAACCAGTCTGTAGGACATAACTAACTGATCTGTTTACTAACCAGTCTGTAGGACATAGGCTAAATGATCTGTTTACTAACCAGTCTGTAGGACACAGGCTAAATGATTCATGTACTAACCAGTCTGTAGGACATAGGCTAAATGATCCATGTACTAACCAGTCTGTAGGACATAGGCTAAATGATCTGTTTACTAACCAGTCTGTAGGACACAGGCTAAATGATCCATGTACTAACCAGTGTGTAGGACATAGGCTAACTGATCTGTTTACTAACCAGTCTGTAGGACATAACTAACTGATCTGTTTACTAACCAGTCTGTAGGACATAGGCTAAATGATCTGTTTACTAACCAGTCTGTAGGACACAGGCTAAATGATTCATGTACTAACCAGTCTGTAGGACATAGGCTAAATGATCCATGTACTAACCAGTCTGTAGGACATAGGCTAAATGATATGTTTACTAACCAGTCTGTAGGACACAGGGTAAATGATCCATGTACTAACCAGTCTGTAGGACATAGGCTGACCATGGGTCTGTCGGTGGTGCAGCTTTGGGAAACCCCGTTCTTGGGTAATCTACGCCATGCAAGGCGCACGACCCGTTCTTCTGATCGTGAAGGAACACGGTGCAGTTATCATGTTTTGCACACCTCGAGCCGCACTCAATCCGTGACGTTGTCCAATGAAGGTCCTCAAGCAGCAGTGTACCGAGAGATCGGCCGGTAGCTATGGGGACCCACTTATACAGCATCTTCTTGCTAACCAAATTTTACAAAATAAATATCTCAAAATTAATATTTAAAAAACAATTCAATTTCATAGTGTTGACATTTCTCTAAATGCCTTGGACATTATCTTTTTTAAGGCCAGTTGAACAAACGATAAGATTATATTTCATAACATGGCTAACATCCATCATAGCTACAAATAGACGAGGTTGAGAAAAGGTTTTCTTAGAACGCAACCAACACAGGTTAAACCAGCGTCTACAACACATTACAACCAACACAGGTTAAACCAGCGTCTACAACACATTACAACCAACACAGGTTAAACTAGCATCTACAACACATTACAACCAACACAGGTTAAACCAGCGTCACAACCTTCTATATTTAATAAACAAATATTTAATAAATATATGATGATAATAATAACTATAGTTTTAAAGCATTAAGTCAATTTAAAAAGAAACAAACCTGAATATATTTTTTAACATACGACGAGACCTTGAGATCAATGACAGCACACAATTAATATACACATCAAATATGATAGCACACAAACAATATATACATCAAATATGACAGCGCACAATTAATATACACATCAAATATGACAGCGCACAATTAATATACACATCAAATATGACAGCGCACAATTAATATACACATCAATATGACAGCGCACAATTAATATACACATCAAATATGACAGCGCACAATTAATATACACATCAAATATGACAGCGCACAATTAATATACACATCAAATATGACAGCGCACAATTAATATACACATCAAATATGACAGCGCACAATTAATATACACATCAAATATGACAGCGCACAATTAATATACACATCAAATATGACAGCGCACAATTAATATACACATCAAATATGACAGCGCACAATTAATATACACATCAAATATGACAGCGCACAATTAATATACACATCAAATATGACAGCGCACAATTAATATACACATCAAATATGACAGCGCACAATTAATATACACATCAAAAATGACAGCGCACAATTAATATACACATCAAATATGACAGCGCACAATTAATATATACATCAAATATGACAGCGCACAATTAATATACACATCAAATATGACAGCACACAAGCAATATAAACATCAAATATTTAAATGACAAATGATCAATAATTTAATTTTTATTCCTTTTGAGTTAAAGGCGATATTTGATTTTTATAAATAAAAGTTCTTTTTGGACGTGTTATTGAGCGAGTGAGTATATATATACATATTATATATATAATGGAATGGAATAAATGCGAAGATGTTGCATATTTACACGACAACATCCACAAATATTTACACTACAAAATCCACAAATATTTACACTTTACACGACCAAATCCAGATATATTTGTACTACAGAATCCACAGATATTTATACTACTAAATCCACAGCTATTTACAACATCCACAGATATTTACAACATCCACATATGTTTACACATCCACATATATCTATACTACAACATCCACATATATTTATACTACAACATCCACAGATATTAATACTACAACATTCACAGCTATTTACACAACAACATCCACATATATTTATACTACAACATCCACAGATATTAATACTACAACATTCACAGATATTCACACTACAACATCCACATATATTTATACTACAACATCCACAGATATTAATACTACAACATTCACAGATATTCACACTACAACATCCACATATATTTATACTACAACATCCACAGATATTTACACTATAACATCAACCTTGACAGTGATGACGTAGTCCGAAGTAAAACTGTCACCAAACACATCACGTAGACAGTTTTGGCTCGTCCAATCGCCATCTGCTGTTTTGACATCACATACATCTTCTGCAGCACATGTCAGATAAGAGGTTAAAAAAAACTTCTTACTTAATTCCCCCTGTTTCTGGCAACGTTATTGTAATTCAAGAACAAAATCTTCATTGGTGCGCAGTTACTATGGATTTATCGGAAACTTCCGTTGTGAGGGAGGGGATGTAAGAGAGGAGGGGGAACATCATCAGGAGAGACAACTATGCTTTATACTACAGTCCATAGGTTTTCAAAAGCAGCAAACCATTTATCAGTTTGTATCCGCCTCTGAAAATATAAAACCTGTAAGCTCAAGTACAGAGGCGGTTCTTGTTTCATCTCACCCACCTTGTCGGGAGGGGGTGGGCAATTGCTGGTATACTGTAATTAAATTTCAAGTCTAACGTAGATGGGACAGCAATATTTATCCACAGGGCGCTACCAGTAACAGCTACGCCTCTGCGCAATACACAAAATCGTTGTCATCAAAAATATTACCAATAATTGATCTGTTTCCTTATCTTCACAAGCGTCTGTTTCTTTCTATTCGTCTGTTTGGATTACAACTCGAGCTTTCGACCGCGGTAACAATAAGGGATTACAAATTTAGACTATTGAAATAAGAATTTTTTTAAAACTTATGGTCCACATTTAGTAGGGCCAAATAATACCGGACCACTGACACAGTTTGAAATAAGGTCACTGCTGGATTAGAAAACCTTTGACAATATTCAACCTTCTATCGTAGCAATGCATCAATAAGATATATCTCTCAGAGCAATGCGTCAATAAGATACATCTCTCAGAGCCATGCGTCAATAAGATACTTCTATCTGAGCCATGAGTAAGTAAGATACTTTTATCAAAGCCATGAGTCTATATGATACTTCTCTTAGAGCAGTGGTTCCCAAACTTTTTTGGCCTAACGCCCTCTTTCCAGAAAAAAATTTACTCAGCGCCCCCCAATTTTTTTTAAAATTATTTTAACACAGGCGTGTGCAAACTACGGTTCGCGGGCCGCATGAGGCCCGTCAGAGTATATTATGCGGCCCGTAGGCGATCTTATATCATGTTAATTTTCTTTGTTTTTTTTAAATTTTTAATATATTTTTGAATTTCTATTCCGATTATTTGATTCTAATCTAGGGATATAAAATCAGTTTATGGTTCCAGAATCGATTGATGGTCATTAATTGTAAACATTTCTCTTCGAAACTACTTTTCAGCTCAACCGAACTTGGATTTTGTTAACGATTTACATTTTGAACAGTTTTAAAAGCAAATAGACATTTATTTAACCAGAGTACTGCCCAAAAAAGAAAGATTTAATGACGAATGGACTGCTAGATACTCTGTTACACGAGCGTTGAATGGACTGCTAAATACTGTTACACGAGCGTTGAATGGACTGCTAAATACTGTTACACGAGCGTTGAATGGACTGCTAGATACTGTTACACGAGCGTTGAATGGACTGCTAAATACTGTTGCACGAGCGTTGAATGGACTGCTAAATACTGTTACGCGAGCGTTGAATGGACTGCTAAATACTGTTACACGAGCGTTGAATGGACTGCTAGATACTGTTACACGAGCGTTGAATGGACTGCTAAATACTGTTACACGAGCGTTGAATGGACTGCTAGATACTCTGTTACACGAGCGTTGAATGGACTGCTAGATACTGTTACACGAGCGTTGAATGGACTGCTAAATACTGTTACACGAGCGTTGAGTGGACTGCTAGATACTGTTACACGAGCGTTGAATGGACTGCTAGATACTCTGTTACACGAGCGTTGAATGGACTGCTAGATACTGTTACACGAGCGTTGAATGGACTGCTAGATACTGTTACACGAGCGTTGAATGGACTGCTAAATACTGTTACACGAGCGTTGAATGGACTGCTAGATACTGTTACACGAACGTTGAATGGACTGCTAGATACTCTGTTACACGAGCGTTGAATGGACTTCTAGATACTGTTACACGAGCGTTGAATGGACTGCTAGATACTGTTACACGAGCGTTGAATGGACTGCTAGATACTCTGTTGCACGAGCGTTGAATGGACTGCTAGATACTGTTGCACGAGCGTTGAATGGACTGCTAGATACTCTGTTACACGAGCGTTGAAGCAAGCAGTCTTATTTATGAGCTTTGACAGTGTGCGCATCTCTAATGAGTACAACTTAAAAAGACACCACCGAAGAAACCATTTGGATTTTGGGCACATTTAAAGAAAGAAGAAATGCCAGGAGTTGGTTAATTAGTTAAAGAGTTAAAAAAGCAGCCACATGTTTTCACCCAACAGTGTTGAATACAAGATGCTGCAACCGAAGCCAGTTTGGTCCTATAAGATCGTAAAATGGAAAAAGCCTTTTTCTTAAAGCGAGTTCATCAATGAATGCTTGTCAGATGCAGCAAGCATTATTTGTTCAGAGCAGAAAATAAAATTTGATAGCATTTCTCTCTCAAGGAGAACTATAATCCAGCGTGTTGGAAAAAATAATTGACAATTTGATGCACCAACTTTAAAATGCAAGCAAAGACATTTTTGTGGTACTCTCTTGCGTTGGACGAAAGTACCAATGTAAAGGACACAGCACAATTGTTGGTATTTATACGGGGAAAAAACACTCGCTTCGAGCTACCGAAGAATTAATTATTTTTGGGTAACTCAAAGACACAACTACAGGCCAAGATTTATTCAATGCTGTTGAGAACTGTGTTGAAAGAACTGGGTTGGTGTGGAACAAGATGACAAGTGTTAACAACCGATGGAGCGTGTGCTTTAACAGAAAAAAAGAAGTTCTGGTGAAATTGGTGAAGAATAAAATAAAAGAATTAGAACATCCTGACCATACACTCTTACCTCACCACTGTGTATTTCATCATGAAAATATGCGTAAAGCTGTGTTAAAGGTCAAACAGTTGACAGTGTGATGAACTGTCATAGCCAGTGCATGTAACCAGGGGCAGTTAAAGGCACTGCTTGAAGATTTGAATATTATTATATTATCTACCACATCAGTATCCGCTGGCTAAACTTGGGCAAGATATTGAGGTGATAGTGGGATCTCATGGAATAAATATTTATGTTCCTGGAGATGAAGGTTGTTTTTTTGTGTGACTTTGTTAATACCATTGTTAATGAAGAGTGGAAGTCAGACTTCATGTTTGCCATTAACATTATGGAAAAGTTGAATGTCAAACTTCAGGCCTATAGCTTGTTTGCACATCAAAAGTATGTGCATGTTAAATCATTTCAGGCAAAACTCTTGTTGTTGCTTTTGTTGTTGTAGTTGTTGTTTTGTTGTTGTTGCTTTGTTGTTGTTGCTGTTGTTGTTGTTGTTTTGTTGTTGTTTTGTTATTGATGTTTTTGTTGTTGTTTTGTTTTTGTTGTTTTTGCTGTTGTTTTGTTGTTGTGGTTGTTTTTGTTGTTGTTGCTGTTGTTGTTTCTGTTGTTGTTGCTTTTGCTGTTGTTGCTTTTGTGTTGTTTTTGCTGTTGTTGTTGTTGTCCACATCCCTTGCCCTGCGACGACAATGCCCTTCATGTTGTTGTTGCTTTGTTGTTGTTGCTGTTGTAGTTGTTGTTTTGTTGTTGTTGCTTTGTTGTTGTTGCTGTTGTTGTTGTAGTTGTTTTGTTGTTGTTTTGTTGTTAATTTTGTTGTTTTTGTTGTTGTTTTGTTTTTGTTGTTTTGTTGCTGTTGCTGTTTCTGTTGTTGTTTTTGTCGTTGTTGCTGTTGTTGTTGCTGTTGTAGTTGTTGTTTTGTTGTTGTTGCTTTGTTGTTGTTGCTTTGTTGTTGTTGCTGTTGTTGTTGTAGTTGTTGTTTGATGTTGTTTTGTTTTTGTTGTTTGATTTTGTTGCTGTTGTTGTTTTTGTTGTTGTTGCTGTTGTTGTTAAACCCGGGCATAGCCGGGTACTTGCCCCTAGTTTATTTTATATAGCTCATATAGGGAAAAACTACATTTTGGGCCCCCGGGCCCCAGTATCTTATATATAAGGAACGAAACCTGTTTAATAACCTTTCCGGTATAATTTTGTGTACGTGTACCAAATTTCACGTTATTTGGTTGTCTGGATCTTGAGTTATTAGGGAACAGACAGACAGACATCCAGACAACAAATGCGGCTTATATATATAGAGATATACTTTGAATGCCTTCAGCACAAATGTTCCCTCTAAGGTTTGGGGTCCGTGTGCAAAGTGAAAAAAACCCGCGTGCAAAGTTGCACAGCATCCATTTTTTGTGCTATATTTTTACAAAATTGTCTTCGCGGTAATTCATAACTGCTGCGCAGCGTCTGTCAGATTTGTTCTTTACTAATAATATGATGTTTTCCCTATTAGGCAATCATTAACGAAATATTGTAAGAAGCAATGCAGCCATCACAATGTTGTGTGGTTGCGGTTGAAAAGAATTTGACCATGTCGGTTGTTTGATAATTTTTTATTTTAGTTTTCGAAAATAAAATAAATCCTTAATTATTACCGTTAATTTTTGTCAAATGTTCTTGTAATCTGGAAGTGCGCAATGGCACATATTTAAATGCAAGTGAGGGAGTATGCGGGAACCAAACCAACGTCGAAAACGTTTTTCAATGAAAAGTTAAGCGTCATGAGCGGAATACACAAATTATTTTTTTCTTAATCTTCTCTTCTTTCTTTTATGCTTGCACAGCCCCTTACAGTTATTCGCTGCCCCCCAAATGGACCTTTGGCTTTCAACGCCCCCTGGATCGCTTCAGCGCCCACAAGGGGGCGGTAGCGCCCACTTTGGCAATCACGGTCTTAGAGCCATGAGTCAATAAAATGCTTCTCTCAGAGCCATGCGTCCATAAGATAATACTCTCAGAGCCATGAGTCAATAAGATACTTCTCTCAGAGCCATGCGTCCATAAGATAATATTCTCAGAGCCATGCGTCTATAAGACACTTCTCTCAGAGTCATGAGTCAATAAGATACTTCTATCAGAATTAATTGTTTAAAACTGTATTTTTAAACAAAAGTTATAATTTCATTAATTACTTCTTCATCAAAATGTTCATTTTTTTATATTTATATAATAGCTTTTTAACTTGGGGGTCCATGGGCAAATTTCGACCATTAAAAGGGTCCATGTGTCAAAACAGTTTGGTAACCACTGACTTAAACAAATCAGACGCTGTCGACATCACTCGAGAAATATCACTTTTAAATCTTAAAGGAGGCCCAACAAAAATGTCCATAAACTGTCGACATCACTCGAGAAATATCACTTTTAAATCTTAACGGAGGCCCAACAAAAATGTCAATAAACTGTCGACATCACTCGAGAAATATCACTTTTAAATCTTAACGGAGGCCCAACACAAATGTCAATAAACTGTCGACATCACTCGAGAAATATCACTTTTAAATCTTAACGGAGGCCCAACACAATTGTCAATAAACTGTCGACATCACTCGAAAAATATCACTTTTAAATCTTAACGGAGGCCCAACACAAATGTCAATAAACTGTCGACATCACTCGAGAAATATCACTTTTAAATCTTAACGGAGGCCCAACACAAATGTCAATAAACTGTCGACATCACTCGAGAAATATCACTTTTAAATCTTAACGGAGGCCCAACTCAAATGTCAATAAACTGTCGACATCACTCGAGAAATATCACTTTTAAATCTTAACGGAGGCCCAACACAAATGTCAATAAACTGTCGACATAACTCGTGAAATATCACTTTTAAATCTTAACGGAGGCCCAACACAAATGTCAATAAACTGTCAACATCACTCGTGAAATATCACTTTTAAATCTTAACGGAGGCCCAAAACAAATGTCAATAAAACTGTCGACAGTTAGCTAGGTACAAGATGAAAAAAGCAAGTAGAGAGTCTAGAGAGGGAGGCTCAAAGTCGGTAGCCGACACAACGGTGGCCGTTTGGTTTCTTCGTTGACTTGTATCTAAACTATCTGGCAACACGTAAAGTTGTATCTGGCCACACGTAAAGTGCACATAATAAAGGAAGCTAGAAAACTGGCCGCACGTTTACTACACATAATAAATAAAGTAAGTAAATATATAAATAAAATACACATTTATTTATTCATAATTCAGATAATCACAATAATTTGCATTATTTAAAAACAAATTAACTAACAAACAAACAAATTGGCATATTGTACATTATTACATTTACACTCATTGAACTCTCCAGACATCTATTCAGTTTTACCTCACTGGGGATAGCAGGGCAGGGATAATAAACAACAGAAGGGTCGCAAAAAGATAATAAACCGAGCCGCATCTTTCGCTCATGAGTTCACCCTGCCAGTGATAATGTAATGACATGTAACAGTGGCGTCACTATGGGGGGCGGGACGCCCCGGGTGACACCAACCCTAGTGACACCACTGACATGTAAGTATAAACTGTTCAACAATCTGGAAACTTGGCTATCACACACGTATGGAGATCAATAAAAATCTACATTACTATAATATAGTGTTCAAGTTAACGTTGTTCAATTTTTTCCGTGTTAGGGTTTATAATTTAAACAACAACAACAACAACCTTTTGCTGAGAAAATAGCCTTGATATACTTTTTGAAAACCTTTCGCCGTGAAAATACAGCAGATAGCAATTTCCACACGACTGCGCCGCGAGAATAGCGTTGATGTTCTTTGTTAAAGGATAAGAATTTAAGGGATTTCATTATTTTCATTGAGGGTTTTAAAAACATTTTGTGTTTGTCCAAAAGCTGTAGTTGATTTTGTGAATAAATGATTGAAAAACTGAGACAAATAACAATAACAAACAAACATATTTTTTTCTTGTGTACATGAGAATACGAAATTTCGTGTGATGTACTTTTATCATTTTGTTGAGTTTGCGTGAAACTCGTTTCCCTTAATGACAACTTTCCCTTTGATCAATCCATGTACATAGACAGGAAAATAGGCGTGTCACAGCTTAATGACAACTTCCCCCTTTAATCAATCCATGAACATAGACAGGAAAATAAGCGTGTCACAGCTGCATGTGCTGCATGCACGCCAAAACAATTTTCAGAAAGGAAATTCACAGATGCACCCTTTTTTCTCAGTGCAAGCCACATCGCTGATGTTATAATCTGAGGACTTGGAGATTTCAACGCAAGTTTTGTCAGAGGTTCCCGTGACGTCAGGATGACCTACTTGCCACATAGGATCATATGGAGGCAATGGCCTTGACGTAGTTGACCAGGTGAAAGCCTTGAATTCGTTCATCTCAGCGCCAACATAGTAGGACATAGCGCTGTTACCTGCAATGTAAACATGAGACGTTGAATAATTTTGACAAATCAATTCTATGGCCATACGTATATGGCCCCAAGAAAGATTGGCTTTAAAACTAACTTAGCAAAATATGTCACACAAAATATACATATATATATATATATATATATATATATATATATATATATATATATATATATATAAATATATATATATATAATATATATATATATATAATATAGAGAGAGAGAGAGAGAAGAGAACTTGTCATTTCTAAAACCAGAAAACTGCATAACTCATTGAGAAATGTTTTATTTTCAAAATACATTTTAGCGGAACAATGTTTTGAAGCATAAATACAGTCGAATCAATAAGCTCTCAAAATTGTTAGCATAGTAAAATTACAAAATTGTTTTTTCTTGTTCAAGTCCGAAAAGCTGTCAAAAAATAACGAAGAATTAAGAAATAGCTGATAAGATACTTCCTTCTCAATATACCTATACACTGTATTTACATATTGACTCGTATCTTTTATTAAATTTTTATGAAACTTATCTACAATGAAGACCCCGATATTTCTATTAATAGATTTCCGCCATTATATGACAATACCTATTCAAGGCTGAGTCATATGGCCTAGGCAATTCAAAGATGTGGCTAAATGTCAGTTTGAGGTGCGCAGATTATTTTGCTACCAATGTTATTTCCTTGTTAAGACATAGACAACTCTTTTCTATTTAATGAACGGCTTCGAAAATATAAATTAAGGCTCTTAAATTTTCTGTAAATAAAATTTAAAAAAAACATTGTGCTACTACAGAATCCTATATAATAAACCCGTAAAAAAATGCAACCTTTTATTTTCCTGGCAACTTTCGTGCCTGAGGTTTACCTATGTGCTGTCAACATATCAAATAATATGTGCTGTCAACATATCAAATAATTTTTGCTGTCAGCTCATAAAATAATTTTTTCCAGTCGAAGAAATTATCACCAACATGACAATAAATAACAAAACCATTTTTAAAGCTAGAATAGAATAAAAAAATAGATTTTTAAATTGTTTTTTTAAACATGTTATAAAATAAAGTATAAATAAAGTAACTTTTAATTAAATCATAAATATTACATAACACATGTGCCAAGGGTATTTTAAACCGCATATTTGAAATCAAAAGTGCTATTTTAACACCGAATGTCAAAATTATTTTTTTATAGCCTAAAGCCTACGAATTTCATTTTTAAAAAAATATTATACTACCCAAAATACAAATTTAAATATTTTTTTTTAATTAATAAAATGGCTTGTATGTAGTTTGCCAGAAAAGAAGTTTTTATTTTATTATCAAGATGTATTTTATCTTGTTAAGAGTTGTATAGTTATTTTTTAGAAGTTAAATAAAATGAAATGTTCGCACTCTATTAAAGTCTATACATTTCTGGAGTTTATCAATGACGAAAGCCCGAAAGTCTACGCGAGCAATTTAAATTCGCTAAGAAATAACATACTTGACTTCACTTATTTCACTAATAAATAACATACTTACTTGACTTCACTAAGAAATAACATACTTACTTGACTTCACTAAGAGATAACATACTTACTTGACTTCACTAAGAGATAACACACTTACTTGACTTCACTAAGAGATAACATACTTACTTGACTTCACTAAGAAATTACATACTTACTTGACTTCACTAAGAGATAACACACTTACTTGACTTCACTAAGAAATAACATACTTACTTGACTTCACTAAGAGATAACATACTTACTTGACTTCACTAAGAGATAACACACTTACTTGACTTCACTAAGAGATAACATACTTACTTGACTTCACTAAGAAATTACATACTTACTTGACTTCACTAAGAGATAACATACTTACTTGACTTCACTAAGAGATAACATACTTGACTTCACTTATTTCACTAATAAATAACATACTTACTTGACTTCACTAAGAGATAACACACTTACTTGACTTCACTAAGAGATAACACACTTACTTGACTTCACTAAGAAATAACACACTTACTTGACTTCACTAAGAGATAACATACTTACTTGACTTCACTAAGAAATAACATACTTACTTGACTTCACTAAGAAATAACACACTTACTTGACTTCACTAAGAAATAACATACTTACTTGACTTCACTAAGAGATAACATACTTAATTGACTTCACTAAGAAATAACATACTTACTTGACTTCACTAAGAAATAACATACTTACTTGACTTCACTAAGAGATAACATACTTACTTGACTTCACTAAGAAATAACATACTTACTTGACTTCACTAAGAAATAACATACTTACTTGACTTCACTAAGAAATAACATACTTACTTGACTTCACTAAGAGATAACACACTTACTTGACTTCACTAAGAAATAACATACTTACTTGACTTCACTAAGAAATAACATACTTACTTGACTTCACTAAGAAATAACATACTTACTTGACTTCACTAAGAGATAACACACTTACTTGACTTCACTAAGAGATAACATACTTACTTGACTTCACTAAGAGATAACATACTTACTTGACTTCACTAAGAAATAATATACTTACTTGACTTCACTAAGAAATTACATACTTACTTGACTTCACTAAGAGATAACATACTTACTTGACTTCACTAAGAGATAACACACTTACTTGACTTCACTAAGAGATAACACACTTACTTGACTTCACTATGAGATAACACACTTACTTGACTTCACTAAGAAATAACATACTTACTTGACTTCACTAAGAGATAACATACTTACTTGACTTCACTAAGAGATAACACACTTACTTGACTTCACTAAGAAATAACATACTTACTTGACTTCACTAAGAGATAACATACTTACTTGACTTCACTAAGAAATAACATACTTACTTGACTTCACTAAGAAATAACATACTTACTTGACTTCACTAAGAGATAACACACTTACTTGACTTCACTAAGAAATTACATACTAACTTGACTTCACTAAGAGATAACATACTTATTTGACTTCACTAAGAAATAACATACTTACTTGACTTCACTAAGAGATAACACACTTACTTGACTTCACTAAGAAATAACATACTTACTTGACTTCACTAAGAGATAACATACTTACTTGACTTCACTAAGAGATAACACACTTACTTGACTTCACTAAGAAATAACATACTTACTTGACTTCACTAAGAGATAACATACTTACTTGACTTCACTAAGAGATAACACACTTACTTGACTTCACTAAGAAATAACATACTTACTTGACTTCACTAAGAGATAACATACTTACTTGACTTCACTAAGAAATAACATACTTACTTGACTTCACTAAGAGATAACACACTTACTTGACTTCACTAAGAGATAACATACTTACTTGACTTCACTAAGAAATTACATACTTACTTGACTTCACTAAGAGATAACATACTTACTTGACTTCACTAAGAGATAACATACTTACTTGACTTCACTAAGAAATTACATACTTACTTGACGTCACTAAGAAATTACATACTTACTTGACTTCACTAAGAAATAACATACTTACTTGACTTCACTAAGAAATAACATACTTACTTGACTTCACTAAGAAATAACATACTTACTTGACTTCACTAAGAGATAACATACTTACTTGACTTCACTAAGAGATAACATACTTACTTGACTTCACTAAGAAATAACATACTTACTTGACTTCACTAAGAGATAACATACTTACTTGACTTCACTAAGAAATAACATACTTACTTGACTTCACTAAGAAATAACATACTTACTTGACTTCACTAAGAAATAACATACTTACTTGACTTCACTAAGAAATAACATACTTACTTGACTTCACTAAGAAATAACATACTTACTTGACTTCACTAAGAGATAACATACTTACTTGACTTCACTAAGAAATAACATACTTACTTGACTTCACTAAGAAATAACATACTTACTTGACTTCACTAAGAGATAACATACTTACTTGACTTCACTAAGAGATAACATACTTACTTGACTTCACTAAGAAATTACATACTTACTTGACTTCACTAAGAAATAACATACTTACTTGACTTCACTAAGAAATAACATACTTACTTGACTTCACTAAGAAATAACATACTTACTTGACTTCACTAAGAAATAACATACTTACTTGACTTCACTAAGAGATAACATACTTACTTGACTTCACTAAGAGATAACATACTTACTTGACTTCACTAAGAAATTACATACTTACTTGACTTCACTAAGAAATAACACACTTACTTGACTTCACTAAGAAATAACACACTTACTTGACTTCACTAAGAAATTACATACTTACTTGACTTCACTAAGAAATTACATACTTACTTGACTTCACTAAGAGATAACACACTTACTTGACTTCTCTAAGAAATAACACACTTACTTGACTTCACTAAGAAATAACACACTTACTTGACTTCACTAAGAAATAACACACTTACTTGACTTCACTAAGAAATAACACACTTACTTGACTTCACTAAGAAATTACATACTTACTTGACTTCACTAAGAAATAACATACTTACTTGACTTCACTAAGAGATAACATACTTACTTGACTTCACTAAGAGATAACATACTTACTTGACTTCACTAAGAGATAACATACTTACTTGACTTCACTAAGAAATAACATACTTACTTGACTTCACTAAGAGATAACATACTTACTTGACTTCACTAAGAAATAACATACTTACTTGACTTCACTAAGAGATAACATACTTACTTGACTTCACTAAGAAATAACATACTTACTTGACTTCACTAAGAGATAACATACTTACTTGACTTCACTAAGAGATAACATACTTACTTGACTTCACTAAGAGATAACATACTTACTTGACTTCACTAAGAGATGACATACTTACTTGACTTCACTAAGAGATAACATACTTACTTGACTTCACTAAGAGATAACATACTTACTTGACTTCACTAAGAGATAACAAACTTACTTGACTTCACTAAGAAATTACATACTTACTTGACTTCACTAAGAAATAACATACTTACTTGACTTCACTAAGAGATAACAAACTTACTTGACTTCACTAAGAAATTACATACTTACTTGACTTCACTAAGAAATAACATACTTACTTGACTTCACTAAGAGACAACATACTTACTTGACTTCACTAAGAAATAACATACTTACCTGACTTCACTAAGAGATAACATACTTACTTGACTTCACTAAGAGATAACATACTTACTTGACTTCACTAAGAAATTACATACTTACTTGACTTCACTAAGAAATAACATACTTACTTGACTTCACTAAGAGATAACATACTTACTTGACTTCACTAAGAAATAACATACTTACTTGACTTCACTAAGAGATAACATACTTACTTGACTTCACTAAGAGATAACATACTTACTTGACTTCACTAAGAAATAACATACTTACTTGACTTCACTAAGAGATAACATACTTACTTGACTTCACTAAGAAATAACATACTTACTTGACTTCACTAAGAAATAACACACTTACTTGACTTCACTAAGAAATAACATACTTACTTGACTTCACTAAGAGATAACATACTTACTTGACTTCACTAAGAAATTACATACTTACTTGACTTCACTAAGAAATTACATACTTACTTGACTTCACTAAGAGATAACACACTTACTTGACTTCACTAAGAAATAACACACTTACTTGACTTCACTAAGAAATAACATACTTACTTGACTTCACTAAGAGATAACATACTTACTTGACTTCACTAAGAAATAACACACTTACTTGACTTCACTAAGAGATAACACACTTACTTGACTTCACTAAGAAATAACATACTTACTTGACTTCACTAAGAAATAACACACTTACTTGACTTCACTAAGAAATAACACACTTACTTGACTTCACTAAGAAATAACACACTTACTTGACTTCACTAAGAAATAACACACTTACTTGACTTCACTAAGAGATAACACACTTACTTGACTTCACTAAGAGATAACATACTTACTTGACTTCACTAAGAAATAACACACTTACTTGACTTCACTAAGAGACAACATACTTACTTGACTTCACTAAGAGATAACATACTTACTTGACTTCACTAAGAAATAACACACTTACTTGACTTCACTAAGAAATAACACACTTACTTGACTTCACTAAGAAATAACACACTTACTTGACTTCACTAAGAGATAACACACTTACTTGACTTCACTAAGAGATAACACACTTACTTGACTTCACTAAGAGATAACATACTTACTTGACTTCACTAAGAAATTACATACTTACTTGACTTCACTAAGAGATAACACACTTACTTGACTTCACTAAGAGACAACATACTTACTTGACTTCACTGAGAGACAACATACTTACTTGACTTCACTAAGAAATAACATACTTACTTGACTTCACTAAGAGATAACACACTTACTTGACTTCACTAAGAGATAACATACTTACTTGACTTCACTAAGAAATAACACACTTACTTGACTTCACTAAGAAATAACACACTTACTTGACTTCACTAAGAGATAACACACTTACTTGACTTCACTAAGAGATAACACACTTACTTGACTTCACTAAGAGATAACATACTTACTTGACTTCACTAAGAAATTACATACTTACTTGACTTCACTAAGAGATAACACACTTACTTGACTTCACTAAGAGATAACATACTTACTTGACTTCACTAAGAAATAACATACTTACTTGACTTCACTAAGAGATAACATACTTACTTGACTTCACTAAGAGATAACATACTTACTTGACTTCACTAAGAAATAACATACTTACTTGACTTCACTAAGAAATTACATACTTACTTGACTTCACTAAGAAATTACATACTTACTTGACTTCACTAAGAAATAACATACTTACGTGACTTCACTAAGAAATAACACACTTACTTGACTTCACTAAGAAATAACACACTTACTTGACTTCACTAAGAAATAACACACTTACTTGACTTCACTAAGAAATAACACACTTACTTGACTTCACTAAGAGATAACACACTTACTTGACTTCACTAAGAGATAACACACTTACTTGACTTCACTAAGAGACAACATACTTACTTGACTTCACTGAGAGACAACATACTTACTTGACTTCACTAAGAAATAACATACTTACTTGACTTCACTAAGAGATAACACACTTACTTGACTTCACTAAGAGATAACATACTTACTTGACTTCACTAAGAAATAACACACTTACTTGACTTCACTAAGAAATAACACACTTACTTGACTTCACTAAGAGATAACATACTTACTTGACTCCACTTTACAAAATTTTCAATCCGTGGCCCAATCCGGCAACTATTGAAAATTAAACGAGATAACGACTGCATTTGTAGACTTACCGAGTTTTGCATTTCATGATCGTAAATACTGGCTTGCCAGCAAAGCTATCGCTTGACTATTGCGATAGTAGAGAAACATCATGCACCACGGTATATAAAATGTTTACCATTTTTACGATAGAGAATCAATTTAAAGAACGCTAACTCCTCCATTGAACTAAACTCTAGGAGCCGTCCCCCTTGAGACTTGCAGAAGTCGATCAGTTCTGGACGGGAGGTCAAGACATTGTGGACAAGGTAACATTTGTTGACCAGTTTCATTTGGGTAGACTGACCAGGGCAATCTGGGGATAAATAAACTTGGATAGACTGACCAGATCAATCTGGGGATAAATAAACTTGGATATACTGACCAGGGAAATCTGGAGATATGTAATCTTGGATAGACTGAACAGGGCAATCAGGGATAAATAATATTGGATAGACTGAACAGGGCAATCTGGGGATAAACAGACTTGGATAGACTGACTCGTCCTATCTGGAGATATGTAAACTTGGATAGACTGACTCGACCTATATAGAGATATATAAACTTGGATAGACTGACTCGTCTTATCTAGAGATATATAAACTTGTTAAAATTGTATTGAAATAATTATAATACAATATTTATATGACACATGAAATACAAATAATTATTGATATATACTTACTTATACATACACACGTACACACATACAAAAGCACATCTTATCTGTTTCAGACGCTCCTTCTACACAGAAGATTATTGCGTCCTACGCTTATCTATGGTTTGTGTTTAGTCCTGCATTCTTATTAGAGTTTTAAATGTTGTTAAAGTGTTGGCTTTCCTGGTTTCTTCAGGCAACCCATTCCACGCCCGAATTCCGGACGGGAAGAACGAAAATTTGTATGAGTTTGTTGTTGCATACGGAATAAGAAAGGTGTTTTTATCCTTATGTCTATCTGAGGGTTGTATTAAGTTATCTTTGTGTTGTATTTCTAAATTAGAATTAATTGATTTATGTATGACTAGCAGACCCGTAGTGCGTTGCAACGATCTCAGTAAAAAGGAATACATATAGATTAAAAAAAAGGAATTACATTAAGGGTCACCGGGCCCATCAGTTTAACATATGAAGTTAAAAATCTGTTCATTTCAACCAATTTCATAACAAATATATAAATATATTTATCTATATTTATCAATATCGTGTAAAATCGAATGGTGAAAAGAATATTTAAAGTTAGTAAAAAACACATTAGGGCCCCCAGTCCCGAGGAAATGGAAATTAGCAGTTCAGTGCCCTATAGTAATTTAATTTAGGCTCTTAAGTTGTATATACCGAGTTTGGTCAAAATCCAGTTATTTTCTCATTATCTAACACTTAAACTAATTTTTATATAGCTAATATAATGAAAAAATACATTAAAGGGCCCCCGGTCCCATTCGGTTCAAGATGTACATTTTGAAAACCTGTTCATTTAAATTCAGAGTATACAAAAAAAGACATTTGGGGCCCCCGGCCCTGAACAATTGGACATTAGAAGTGCAGTGCCATTTGTTATTTTAATATGGGCTACCAAGTTTTTAATATACAAAGTTTGGTTAAGATCAAATCATTTACTCAGTAGCTAACGCATAAACTAATTTTATATAGCTCATATAAGCAAAAAAACTACATTAAGGTCCACAGGGCCCAATTAGTGAAAGTTATCAAGTTCAAAACACCTTTTTATTTCAATCAATTTTATAGTAGATATATTTAACTATATTTCTCAAGATCTTTAATAATTGAATTAGGAATAAAATCTTAAACGTTTTTGAAAAAAGAAATTTTGGGCCCCCAGCCCCGAATAAATGGACATTAGGAAATTAGTGCCCTATAGTATTTTAATATAGGCTATCAAGTTGTTATGTTCCAAGTTTGGTCAAGATCCATTTATTTTCCAAGCAGCTAAGCCTTAAACTAATTTTTTTATAAAGCTCATATAAGAAAATATTCTCATTATGGGCTCCCGGCGCCCCATGAGTGTTAAATTTTGAAAAAAAGTAGCCTATTTCCATCCCGGGAGCGTATTCAAAAGACTCCAAAAGTTTCATGGCGATCGGATGAATGGTTTAGTCAGCTATAACAGACATGCATACATACATACATACATTTTTTTATATATACATGATGGATATATTTGTTTGTCAATATTTGTCAAGGTCGTGTTAAATCAAAACAAATGGGGAATAAAATAACATTAATGGCCCCCGTGAAAAATATGTGCAGGATGTGCAGGATGTGCAAAGTGCATATCTCATAAGCCCTGAAGATTCCAATCTAGATTATAATGGAGATACGTGTCTATATTTATTTAAATTCTTTGAAGTCTAAACGGAAATAATACATTAAAAGTTTAAGAAACAATTATTTTGGGCCCCGGCCCCAAAGGAACAGACGTTACGAGTTCATTATCCTATAGAATTTATTTTTTTAAATATAAAATTTGGTGAATAATTCATCCATGTACCCAGTAGCCACTGTTTAAAATAACTTTTATATATCTCATGTTTAAAAATGGCATTACGGGCCCCCAGCCCTTATTAAGTGGTGTTTTAAAAACTTTTAATGCCAGAAACCTTCGTGGGAGCGTACTCAAGAAATTCCCAAATGTTAATGGCCGTGGGATGAAGAAAATACTATTTATTTGGCTTAAAAAAACTAAAATAAGGGCCAAGGGGCCCTATCGTTGTAAGATGTAAAGTTTTAAAAAAAAGTTTATTTCAATCTGGATCATGTTGGATATATTTGTTTGTCAATATTTGCAAAAAAAACAGTGTGAAATTGAATGGTAAAAATCTCTTAAACGTTTACAAATAGGAGATTAGGGGCCCTCGGCTCCAAAAGAATGGAAAATATAATTTTAATGCCCTTTAGTATTTTAATATAGGCCATATAGGCCATATAGGCCATATAGGCCATATAGGCCATATAGGCCATATAGGCCATATAGGCCATATAGGCCATCAAATTTTGTCAAAATCAATTTACACGGTATCCAAACTTTAAACAAATTTTATTTAGCTCATATACTGTGAAAAAACTACATTTGGGCCCCCGGCCCCCAGTGAGTGAAAAAAGGTTTTTCGCCTAATACCCTCACGGCAGTGTACTCAAGAACTTCCCAAATTTCATGCTTCTACCTACACCGGAAGTTGGCCCCCAGTGAGTGGTAACAGGCATATTTTTTATGCCTGTTACCATTTCGGGGCACTCAACGACTTCCCAAAGTTCATGCTTCTACCTACACGGGAAGTTGGAGAATTAGGGATGAGTCTGTTTTATAGAGCTCATATAAGGAAAATAAACTACATTTGGACCCCCGGCCCCCTAGTAAGTGATTTTCTTTCGCCTGTTACCATTGCGGGTTTGTACTCAACAACTTCCCAAAGCTTCATGTTTCTACATACACGGAAAATTTGAGAATTTGAGGAAGCTTTTATATAGCTCTTAAAATTTTATCATTCTTTTTCCCCAATTATCGTCGTGAGGGTGTACTCAACAAATTCCAAACTTTCATGCTTCTACTTACAGGGGAAGTTGGATAAATATTGATAAGTCAGTCAGTCAGTCAGCCAGTCAGTCAGTCAGTCAGTCAGTCAGTCAGCCAGTCAGTCAGTCAGCCAGTCAGTCAGTCAGTCAGTCAGCTAGTCAGTCAGTCAGTCAGTCAGTCAGTCAGCCAGTCAGTCAGTCAGTCAGTCAGTCAGTCAGTCAGTCAGCCAGCCAGCCAGCCAGTCAGTCAGTCAGTCAGCCAGCCAGTCAGTCAGTCAGTCAGCCAGTCAGTCAGTCAGTCAGTCAGTCAGTCAGTCAGTCAGTCAGTCAATCAGTCAGTCAGTCAGTCAGTCAGTCAATCAGTCAGTCAGTCAATCAGTCAGTCAGTCAATCAGTCAGTCAGTCAATCAGTCAGTCAATCAGTCAGTCAATCAGTCAGTCAATCAGTCAGTCAATCAGTCAGTCAATCAGTCAGTCAATCAGTCAGTCAATCAGTCAGTCAACCAGTCAGTCAATCAGTCAGTCAATCAGTCAGTCAGTCAGTCAGTCAGTCAGTGAGGGCTTTGCCTTTTATTAGTATAGATTAGGGATGTTAATTTCGTTTTTTTTTAATTTTGCAAACAGATTATCGGTTATGCAAATCCGATTTTAAACCGATTATCGTTTTACCGCTGACTTCATAGCAATATATTCTTATAACTGTTGCAGTGTGTTCAGAATCTTAGGGTGCCTACGGTAATAAGATGCACCATAATTTAGCATGTTACAGTTAGGCTACGCCGATGTTGGGTGGTCATAGACTCATAAATCTATCAATGGGGACGTGGGTATACTCCTATACGCTCACTCCTTGCAGCCACACTGTTGTATCAATGAAATCTAATTGACACGATGGGTGAGCTATTAATTGGCTTATATATATATATCATTATTGCTTGCAAGGAAACAACGTGCTCAACTTGACACTCAGTTACTGCCACACCACAGATGCACAGAAATCTTGTCAATGAATTCTGAGTAATGCGAGGGGTGAGCTATTAATTGGTGTTGGTTGTAAGGAAGACAATGATTATTTTATCATTGGGGCTTGTAAAGAAAGTCACAGATAAACAGTCACAGATCTTCTGTATGTTTATTTTTTTTAAAACAACACTTTATTTATATAGCAACATAATATCATTAAAAACAAAAATAAATTAACTAAGTTGCAATCACGCTTGGTAGAAATAGGAAACAAACAATGGATACGAAATGTCCATAGATTTAAAAAAAAATGAAGTCAAAATAATTTCAAATAAATTTAAACATCAGATTTATTTATTCGACCAGCCATATTTGTAAACTTAGTTTTGATTTGTATGAAATTAAATATTTTTAAAATCCTTTATATTAACTTGTGGTGTCTGTTTGAGGCCTTGCTCGAAAAAACTTTTGATCTATTTTTAACCCACTTCCTCGTAAGCTAGCAAAATTGTGCAAAATTCGAATTCAATTAAAATTTAAGAGAATATCTCTAATATTTTTTTGCAATTTATTTATAATTTATATTTTTTGTCACTTGAAATTACATACTTTCCCCTTGTATTATAATTTTTTATTTAGACGTGCATACGTAAACAACAAAATGTGGGTGAAACTGGAATCAGGGATATAGATAAGTAGATGGATAACATCAAAGATGGTATGAGTGAGCCTGACAAGACGCAACAAAACAGCGAACGTTTCGGCAAAGAGCCTTCTTAAACCAACAAATAGTACACACACTAAAACGAAAATAAAGAAATTAAAACTTAGCTGTGGTGAAATCCAGAGCCGAAGAGAGATTTATATATATACAGGAAGTCCTTGAGTTACGAAGAGAGATTTATATATATACAGGAAGTCCTTGAGTTACGAAGAGAGATTTATATATATACAGGAAGTCCTTGAGTTACGAAGAGAGATTTATATATATACAGGAAGTCCTTGAGTTACGAAGAGAGATTTATATATATACAGGAAGTCCTTGAGTTACGAAGAGAGATTTATATATATACAGGAAGTCCTTGAGTTACGAAGAGAGATTTATATATATACAGGAAGTCCTTGAGTTACGAAGAGAGATTTATATATATACAGGAAGTCCTTGAGTTACGAAGAGAGATTTATATATATACAGGAAGTCCTTGAGTTACGAAGAGAGATTTATATATATACAGGAAGTCCTTGAGTTACGAAGAGAGATTTCACCGCAGCCCTAATATATATATACAGGAAGTCCTTGAGTTACGAAGAGAGCTTTCACCGCAGCCCTAATATATATACAGGAAGTCCTTGAGTTACGAAGAGAGCTTTCACCGCAGCCCTAATATATATATATACAGGAAGTCCTTGAGTTACGAAGAGAGCCTTCACCGCAGCCCTAATATATATATACAGGAAGTCCTTGAGTTACGAAGAGAGCTTTCACCGCAGCCCTAATATATATACAGGAAGTCCTTGAGTTATGAAGAGAGCTTTCACCGCAGCCCTAATATATATATACAGGAAGTCCTTGAGTTACGAAGAGAGCTTTCACCGCAGCCCTAATGTATATACAGGAAGTCCTTGAGTTACGAAGAGAGCTTTCACCGCAGCCCTAATATATATATACAGGAAGTCCTTGAGTTACGAAGAGAGCTTTCACCGCAGCCCTAATATATATATACAGGAAGTCCTTGAGTTACGAAGAGAGCTTTCACCGCAGCCCTAATATATATATACAGGAAGTCCTTGAGTTACGAAGAGAGCTTTCACCGCAGCCCTAATATATATATACAGGAAGTCCTTGAGTTACGAAGTTGATCCGTTCTTAAGAAACGTAACCCGAATTTCAGTTAAGTCGGAACATTATATATACACACACACACACATATATATATATATATATATATATATATATATATATATATATATATATATATATATATATAGCAACCGTCCGTCCTCATGGGACGATGGCGTGTACTCTGCCCCCCTCCCTTTCTCCTGGCTCTTCTCTCTTCACTCCTAGCTGTGAGGGATGATTCCGCGACATGAATGCACTCACGCACTTTTGCCCGCCAGGAGTTGCGCTCCTCGGCAATAGTCTCCCACGTTTTATGGTATATCTGTGCCAATGACAGGTCTTTCTTGGAGACGTCCTTGAAGCGCAAGCAAGGGCGACCTCTTTTTCTCATACCAGTTGCCAGCTCACGGTAAAGCAAAGCTCTAGGAGTGCGCTCCGAGCTTATCCTGCGGACATGACCCAACCACCGCAGGCGCCTCTCACTTAAGATTGAGTGCATACTCAGCATATGGCTCCTTCTGAGTTTCTCGACATTGGTGATCTTGTCCTGCCCCTTGATGTGTAGAATCCTAAGCAAACATCGTAAGTGGAAGCTGTTGAGCTGCTTTGTTTGCTTGACGTAGGTCGTCCAGCACTCGCTGCCATAGAGGAGTGTGCTGAGCACGCAGGCCTGGTACACAGTGATTTTCGCCCTATTAGTGAGCTGCGCATTGTTCCACACTCTTTGATTCAGCCTCGCCATTAAAGATGCGGCCTTGCCGATTCTGGTTTCTATTTTTTCCCTTTCCAGAGAGAGTGGGCTTGTGATGTTACTGCCAAGGTAGGTGAAATCATCGACGACGTCCAAGGTGTTTCCCTCAATGGAGATTGCTGGAAGGCGGTCAGTGCCTTGTCTCATAATGTTGGTCAATTTGAGGCTAATCGTAACACCAAATATATATATAGAGAGATGGGTAGATGGATGGATGGATGGATGGATGGATGGATGGATGGATGGATGGATGGATGGATGGATGGATGGATGGATGGATGGACGGATGGATGTATGGATGGAGAGAGCGATAGAGAGAGAGCTAGATAGATAGATAGATAGAGAGAGAGAGAGAGAGAGAGAGAGAGAGAGAGAGAGAGAGAGAGAGAGAGAGATTTATATATATATTTTTGAATGTTATCTTCCCATGTTATCATCTGTCAATATTAGTCCAATAAAACACGGGATTAGATGTTTGTTGTTGATTTGAAGTATCACAAAAAGATTGATTTAGATCAGTGGTTCCTAAACTTTTTTGACCCATGGACGCTCTTTTTATAGTCAAAACTTACCCACGGACACCTAAGTGAATAAACTGCGTAAATATATAGTACAAAAAATACAAATCTAAAAAGCGACATTTTGATGAAGAAGTATTTATTGAAATTATAACTTAAAACGATTAATGACTTGGATGATTGTGATTGGAATTTATGAGTGTCTTTATGTCCGACTCAATGTTTGTGAATAGCAACCACGAATCCTTTTTTGTGTTTGTTTTTTGTTTGTTGCGTGTGTGTGTGTGTGTGTGCGTGTGTGTGTGCGTGCGTGCGTGCGTGCATGCGTGTGTGTGTGTGTGTGTGTGTGTGTGTGTGTGTGTGTGTGTGTGTGTGTGTGTGTGTGAGATATGATGATGATGTTTATAGCGGCATTGAATGCTTGGTCTACCAAATAGGAAGAAGGGAATTTAGCTGTCAACTTCTGTACAATAACCCATAATACAGGATATAAAATTGGGATCTGTTGTTGTAACCAGAATTTGTGGGATCTTTATTCAAACATTGGTTTAAGTTCCTCGTTTGTAGATATTTCAATAAGCTGCTCCTGTCTCCTGTATTAGTATGTATTCAACTGTGTCTGGGATCTGAGTTTGTCCACGCGCAAAAGGGTTCAACAGTCTTTCGGAAATATCAAAGCGAAGAATTTCCTCATATCTTGGGATCAGACTGCATCGACCAAATATTTACCCATAATTCAAATATTTAAGAACACTGTATTGTCTGCAATTTTCATCGGCTCATTCATTCTCATTTCTGTTGTAACAAACCACTGTTAATGATTATTAACTTGTTCAATAGAATGTTGCAATAAAGTTGTAAAGTTCTTTGAAACAAAATATTTGATGATAGGATACAATATTTGATGATAGGATACAATATTTGATGATAGGATACAATATTTGATGATAGGATACAATATTTGATGATAGGATACAATATTTGATGATAGGATACAATATTTGATGATAGGATACAATATTTGATGATAGGATACAATATTTGATGATAGGATACAATTTAGATACCTATAATTTCCAAAACATCAAAAAATCGTTGATTCACGTTATTTAAAAAAAAATGTTTGACCTACGCATTTCTTACACATTAAACTTGAAAAAAACCCAAATATTTTGATTGGTTATAGCTGTGGAAATTACCCTAGGTCTACTTTCTTTTTTAGGTAAAACAACATTGTATTCTTTGAAAGATAACACATAAATAGATAACACATAAAAAGATAACACATCAATTCTGTATTAAATTATTAGAAAAAGCATTCAGATACTATTTTGTTTATTGTTTTTATTTAAGTTTTTATCATTACAAAAATGGATCACAATTTTAATACTTTATGTTAAACCTTGCGCGGACCCCCTGATGTTGTTCAGGGACCCCCAAATCAATTTAAATTTTCCACGGACCTCCTGAACGGTTCCAGTAACCCCTCGGGGACCGTAGGGAACACTTTGGGAACCACTGATTTAGATAAATCCCGCATTTTGAAACTCTAGGGTCTACTTGTCTCCCTTTACAGATGTTAACTTAACAAACATTTGTTGATTTTTGTTTTATACTTTTTATTTTGCTTTAAAAAAACAACTAGAATTCAGATTAATAAGTAGTATCGATATGAAAGCTACAGCAAAGATAAGGTAGTTACAGTTACAATGTTAAAATTAATGAGTAACAACGATACAAAAGTTATATCAATCAATATTTAGTTTCAGAGAGTGACCCACATCAACGCGATAGTGACCCACATCAAAGCAAGAGTGACCCACATGAAAGCGAGAGTGACCCACATGAAAGCGAGAGTGACCCACATCAACGCGAGAGTGACCCATATCAAAGCGAGAGTGACCCACATCATAATATCTACTGTAAGAGTTAAACAAAGTAGGGGTGGGGGTGGTGCGGGCTAAAGACGAGATTGTTCTTGATGGTTCTCCCTCTGACTTCCAACAATGAGACGATTATCCCCCCCCCCACTCACACACATCCCCATAATTTGTGTGTAATTTTTTTATCGTATAACAAGTAATAAGGCCTCCATTGCCTGTATAACATTTGTTACCGTATATCAAGTAATAAGGCCTCCTTTGCCTGTATGACATTTGTTACCGTAAATCAAATAATAAGACTTCCATTGCCCAAATACCATCAATTTTGTTACCGTAAAGCAAGAAATATGGCTTCCATTGCCCTCCTACTGACGGTGTATTTGGAAAAGATGATCCACTCTCCTTTGACTGCTCTATTCCATACATGGCGCACATCCGGGTAACCTTGTTATACAAGAACATGGTGCAGTTCGTCTTCTGGTTACACTTCCATCCACATTGGCACCGCGAGATGTTTGATATTTGACCTCCAATTTGAACCTTTAACAAAGAGCGAGCTTCCGTGATAGAAATTACCTGGTACTTGGTCCCTTTCCTAGAAACGAAAATAACAAACTCTTAGATTGTTAGGCGTGCACTGCAAATCACACACATATTAAGGTAGCATTGTAGTAATAATATTTGAAAAAGCAAAAGCCACGATTTTCAACAACATAAATTCTAATACGCTAGGTCCGCTGCGGCACTGCATACGACATCACGACACTGCATACGTCATCACGGCACTGCATACTACATCACTTAAATGTATCAGTCAGAGTATTGCCATTATTATTTCATGTCCGAGTGACAGCAGACAGCGGCATCTTATTGTTGTTTCAAGGTCACCGACAAACGGCCCCGGACAAAACGACCCCGACAAGTGGGCTCCGACATAACGGCCCGGACAAAACGGCCCTGGACTAATAGATGGACCAATAGTAAAAAATACAATCAAATATCAGATTAGTATTTTTACTCAACAGTTCAGGTCTAGTTCACAAGAAACAATAATAATGACATCACAAGAAAGACTTAAATAACAGTTATTCGATTTATGGTACCAAGTCATGGTTGTTGATAAGAAATAAAATGATAACATCACAAGAAATAATTTTACAATTTTACCACATTTTTAAAGGGTGAAAAAGTTAATAAAAGCCAAAAAATCCAACCAAAAGTAAACAATTTGTCCGCGGCCGTTTCGACGGGTCACCGTTGTTTCAATGTAGTGGTACTCGACTACAGCTTTGTTTTATTTCAATGTGGTAGTATTCGACTACATTTCTGTGTTATTTCACTGTGGTAGTATTCGACTACATTTCTTTGTTATTTCAATGTGGTAGTATTCGACTACATCTCTGTGTTATTTCAATGTGGTAGTATTCGACTACATCTCTTTGTTATTTCGAAGTGGCGATATTCGGCTACGTCTTATTTTGTACTTCAAGATGAGAATAATTGACAATTTGTTCATCTTATTTTAGAGTGGAATGTGTGTAAGGAGAACGTATATAATTCCCGCGGAAAATCTTAAGTAACAAGTAACAACACTGGAAAAGTTGCACTCATAAATGAACTATGAATCACTTATAACTGTTATTACTGTATTGGCTAAAGACACGCAACACACCATACAACACAGAACACAACACACAAGACACAGAACACACGCAACTGAAGTCCAAACTATACTTACCCCGCTAACGACACACAACACAAGACACAGAACACAAGCAACTGAAGTCCAAACTATACTTACCCCGCTAACGACACACAACACAAGACACATAAAACTGCAGCTGAAGTCCAAACTAAGAAATGAGTTCCCATCTCAAGACATTTACCCGTGACCACATCATCACTGACTGTAATACGTGACCGCATTATCACTGACTGTAACTGAAAGTTTTTGTAGTTGCTGGGATCGTGCTTAAGTTGGGACAACGTCTGGTGTAATTTGGAGCAGCGGAAGGACACCTGGACTTAAGACACAGTTTCCCTTTATCACAGGCTTAAATGATAGGAAGCATCAAAGAATGTCTGGTATCATGATGACCAGAATCTCACGGAAACTCTTGCAAACATTGTTTGATCAGCTGGCGAGCGTGTTAGTAAGTTTGATCAGCTGGCAAGCGTGTTAATAAGTTTGATAGCTCAGTGCAAAATGTATGATTATCGAGCGTCAACTTCGTGCTATTTATACCTTTATTGTGTTGATACATATAAAATAGTATCTCAAATGTTATCTATGTATAGGTTCAAAAATTTTTTTAATAGGATTTCTTTTAATATAATGTGTGTCTAATGTAAGGGGCAGACATAATAATAATTTTAGGGCATGCGCGGCAATTTAGTTGCATAAATGACAATTTGGGGGCATATATGACAATTTAGTTGCAGAAATGACAATTTGGGGGCATATATGACAATTTAGTTGCAGAAATGACAATTTGGGGGCATACATGAATCAAGATTGACAACAATCTTCAAGAGATCCATGGTAACAAAAGAAATGCTTGCGACAGCTGTTTTTGGTACAATTTCTTTTCTTTTTTTCAGTGGTAATGATTTTAAATAACAATACGTCATTTGAGCGAAAATTACAAGTTCTAGTTCACATACAGGTATATCCAGGGGCGGATTAAGACTGCACGGGGCCCCTGGCTGCAATTTAAACTGGGGCCCTATCAGCCAGCGTTATTTTAAATAAAATGATTGCTAGCAGCTAATATAAGGCTGTAACTTGTAACTAAATAGTCCATTGGTTCCTTGCTCATGCTTTGTCTTTACTACGGAATCGGCCTTTCCAGCCAAAAAAGATTATTCATGAAAAAGAAACGAACACGAAGAAATAACTGTTTGCAGGTAACCTAAATTTGAGTGTAAAAATACAAATTAAAAATAAAATCGATCCCGACACCGCTGGCACCACGAGTCTAAACACATTGCATACGACCAGGACAGCTTGGCGGGAATTGTTAATTTTAAAAATATAAACAATGTTCTTTAATATTTTCTCTTATTGAGCCTATCGAATCAGGTTTTTCGATTACTAAGACTATCAGGTCTGAATAGTGATCAGATTAATAGATAAGATTTTATTAATTTATTTAATTTATGATAGTTTCAGGGATTCATGAAAACATTTTTCGACCTTTATTAGAAAAAATACTAAATTTGGGGGCCCCTAAATCATCGGGGGCCCCTGACTTTAGCCCGTTCAGCCCCCCCCCCTAATCCACCATAGGGTACATCTTTTTGTATTAGAAATGTCTTCAAAGTTCCAGTTCACCTACAAGTACATATATATTTGTATAGGAAATCTCTTTTGGAGTTTATTTCCCCACTAATGTATTACTCGTCCAAAATGACGGAATTTTTCAAAATAAATAAATTTCCACTGAAATATATTTATTTTGAAAAAATACACACTAGAATAAAAAGTAATGCAATACAGAGCTTTTATTTATTTTTATTTTATTCATATATTTTCATATTGCACAATTTTATGTGGAACGTTCGAAAAGATTTATTTTTTGGTGCAGTAATTTGGTGCGCTTCTTTCTTAAATAGTAGCGTCATGGACAGACAGACGGGACAGACGGGACAGACAGACAGACGGGACAGACAGACGGGACAGACGGGACGTGACATACAATGCAAATTATTTATATTGATTATTTTTGTTATAAATATATATGTACACCGATATCATAAGTATGTGCAGTAGATTGAAGATATTTACATTAGGCATCCAATACTCTCTGACAATATAATGTCTTAGTGACTTGAGTGAAATTAAAACACACACACACACACACACAAACACACACACACACACACACACATTTATCTTGCAACAAATTCTGCAAACTGAAAGTTTTATTCCGAAAATTAAAAAAATTAAAAAGTTGTATGTATAGCCAGGGGTGTCCAGCCATTTTGCAAGGAGAGCCGTGTATATAGACGTATATATATATATTCCATTAAGTTAAAAATATGCACGGGTCGGATTAAAATTGTTTTAATAAATAAAGGTAAAAAAATGATGTTTAAAAACAACGTTTTTATAAGTGGACTAAAAAGAAGAAAATAATTTAAAACTTATAGGCGCCCATCTTATTGCAACTACTCTTTTGCATATAGATAGATTTTTCTAATTAATATGATAGTAGCATGTATATGATCAAAGTTGTGAAACTTTAAATGTTTATTAATATTCATATACATTAAAATTTGTATTTATGTTTTGCAGCCTTGTACATGATAGCGAGTTGTGATGAGGGCCCCACGCTTTTATGTGCAGTCGATAGGTTCACGGATTGAAAATTTTTATTTTCTTCTTTTTAGTGCACTTTCTATATGTAAATAAAAGCGTGTCCTTTTAAAAAAAGATTTTTTAAATATTTTATTTTTTACTTTTTAGTAACACACTTTTTAAAATCAATTTTTTGACATAATCAATTCAATTTAATTAGTCAAACTTCGTTGTCTATCACTTAAATGTGATAGTGGTAAAAAGATAGATTATTAATTACAAATTTATGTATTTTAAAAAAACAGTTTCCCCAAACTGAAAATTAAACCCAGTATCCAGGTCGAGAATCCAATAAGTCAACAGTTACGAAGACTGGGCTACACAAATACCAGTTGTTCCTCTTGTATTATCATGTCAATTTAGATTTATTTTCGAATTACTGAGCTGTTTAACACCTGGAATGTCGTCATCCATGGCTGGTTGTGAACTCCGGTGACATTCACGTGAAAGTCAAGAATATCACCGATACAGATTATATAGAAGGATAAACTAAAAATGCATTAATTTAATTACGGTAAATTCGATCGATCTGAAATTTTGATAAAATACATTGTCATCCAAGATCTATCTGTGGTAAAATTTTGAGATTTCTAGGACCATCAGAAGTGGTTTAATTTTACGTTACAAGATTTGACGGATACAACATACAACATACAAACAGTGTGAGTTAAATAAAAGCGTTTAAAATAGAAAATAAATGTGCATAAGTAAAATGTAAAAAATTTTTTTTTAAAGGACACGCTTTTATTTTACAAACATTTACAGACTGAAACGTGCTGATCTCCCCTGCCTTAGATGTAAACACGGGAATTTAATAAACGAGGGCTGGAGTGAAACCAGTGAGCCGTGGAGGTCAACTCTAGCAGACGACTATACATTCTAAATTGTGATAAATAGAGATACACTAAAAATTGATTAATTTAATTACGGTACATTCGACCGATCTGAAATTTTGATACGATGCATTGTCATCCAAGATCTATCTGTCGTAAAATTTTGAGATCTCTAGGACCATCAGAAATGTTTTAATTTTACGTTTCAAGATTTGAAGGAAGGATGGATGGATGGATACAACATACAAACAGTATGACTTAAATAAAAGCGTGTAAAAAGGCATTCGTTAGGCTGAGTTACCGGCTTTTTTTTTACCAAATCCCGTGCTTTACATCAAGAGGAGTTCAGCACGTTTCAGTCTGAAAATGTTTATCGCGCGATGAACATTAATAATACTTTTAGTTCTGTCTCATGTATAAGGGATTTATAGTCAAAAACTTTGTCTTTACGGGTTGTTTAATTAACACTATCACATTTAAGTTAGTGACCATGCAATTTAACTAATTATATGGAATTGATAAGGTCGAAAATCAATTTAAAAAATTTGATACTAAAAAGAATAAAATAAGATATTTAAAGCTCCTTTTTTTTAAAAGTACACGCTTTTATTTACATATATAAAGTGCACTAAAAAGAAGAAAATAAAAATGTTCTATGATAACAGGTGAAATCCGTAAACCTATCCACTGCACAAAGCGTGGGGCCCTCATCACAACTCGCTATCATGTACAAGGCTGTAAATACAAATTTGTATCAATATTAATAAATATTAAAAGTTTCACAACTTTGATCATATACATGCTATCTATCTATGGCATCCGTCCATCCTCATGGGATGATGGCGTTTCCTCCTGCTCCTCTGCCCCCCTTCCCCTTTCTCCTGGCCCTTTTCTCCTCGCTCTTGACTGTAAGGGAAGCTTCCGCGACTTGGATGCCCTCGCGTACTTTAGCCCGCCAGGAGGTGCGTTCCTCAGCAATGGTTTCCCACGTTTTATGGTCTATCTGCGCCAGACTCATGTCTTTCTTGCAGACATCCTTGAAGCGCAAGCAGGGGCGTCCTCTCTTCCGCATACCAGTTGCCAGCTCACCGTAAAGCAGGGCTCTTGGAATGCGCTCCGAGTTCATCCTGCGGACATGTCCCAGCCACCGCAGGCGCCTCTCACTCAGGATTGAGTGCATGCTCAGCATATGACTCCTTCTGAGTACCTCGACATTCGTTATCTTGTCCTGCCACTTGATGTGCAGAATCCTGCGCAAGCATCGTAAGTGGAAGCTGTTGAGTTGCTTTGTTTGTTTGGCATAGGTCGTCCAGCACTCGCTGCCATAGAGGAGTGTGCTGAGCACGCAGGCCTGGTACACAGTGATTTTTGTCCTAGCAGTGAGCTGTGCATTGTTCCACACTCTTTTATTCAGCCTAGCCATTAATGATGAAGCCTTTGCCGATTCTGGTTTCAATTTCCTTTTCCAGGGAGAGTGTGCTTGTGATGTTACTGCCAAGGTAGGTAAAATCATCGACGACATCCAAGGTGTTTCCCTCAATGGAGATTGCTGGGAAGCAGTCAGTTCCTTGTCTCATAATGTTGGTCTTTTTGAGGCTTATCGTTAGACCAAAATCTTTGCATGCCTCTGAGAACTTGTCGACCAAAAGTTGGAGACCTATCTCTGAATGTGAGGTAAGGGCTGCGTCATCCGCGAAGAGCAGCTCTCTAATTAAAACATTTTCCACTTTTCTCTTTGCACGGAGACGGCTGATGTTGTACAGATTTCCATCCGCCCTGGTATGGATGTTTACACCCTCGAAACAGTCCTCGAATGCATGACGCAGTAGCATCGAGAAAAAGATACCGAAGAGTGTTGGAGCCAGTACACAACCCTGTTTGACTCCGCTACAGACTGGGAAGGGTTCTGAGGTGGCACCATCGAAGAGCACTGTGCTGTGCATATTGGTGTGGAAGGACTCGATGATGGAGAGAAGCCGCGGCGGGCATCCTATTTTTTCCAATATACGTAGCAGACCCTCGCGGCTGACCAGGTCAAATGCCTTTGTTAGATCTATGAAGGCAACAAAGAGGGCTTTCTGTTGCTCCCGACATTTCTCTTGTAGCTGACGGAGTGAGAAGATCATGTCCATTGTTGACCGGCCAGCCCGAAAACCGCATTGTGATTCTGGGTAGACATTTTGCGCCAGAATTTGCAGGCGTGCAAGGATCACTCTGGCAAAAGCCTTTCCCACAATACTCAGTAAGGAGATACCACGATAGTTATTGCAATCGCTGCGATCTCCTTTGTTCTTATAAAGCGTAACTATTTTGGCGTCACGCATGTCCTGTGGGATGTGACCGCGTTCCCAGCAATCGCATATGAGTTCGTGCAGAGGCTTCAGTAGTGCTGGCTGGCCGTGCTTAAGGACTTCTGCAGGAATGCCATCGTTGCCTGGGGCCTTTCCATTTCTCAGATGATCGATAGCCCTACCAAGCTCCTCTATTGACGGTGGAGCATCAAGCTGATCTAGAACTGGTAGATCTGGTATTCTTTCTATGGCAGAGTCAGATACTACATTCTGTGTCGCATAGAGTTCTAGATAGTGCTCAGTCCAGCGCCGTATCTGCTTGTCTCGTTCTGTGATCATCTCACCTGATTTTGTCTTGATTGGAGCTGACTTTGAAGTTGTGGGCCCAGTGGCCTTTTTTATGCCTTCGTACATTTGTTTTATATCTCCCTGATCAGCAGCAGATTGAATGCTTTTGCATAATTCCACCCAATAAGTGTTAGCGCAAAAACGTGCAGTCTTCCGGGCTGTGTTTCTGGCACTTCTGAGACATTTCAGGGTGTCAGGTCCTGGGGAAGCTTTGTAGGCCAGTAGAGCTTTTCTTTTTGTCCCCGCTCCAAGCACTGGCACCAGCTTGATCTGGTTCTCACCAGGCGATCTGATCTGGCCAGTGTGCTCCAAACACGCAGTTACCACAGTGCCGACTGTGACACAGACCACTCTTTGGTCGCAAGCAGAATCAAATTAATACCAAAGAAATTGTGTCACTCAAAGAGCAAGGGTAAAACTCGCATCAACACGCAGAATATCAACTGCCCTGAGATAAGTGATCAACTTAACACCAAGCTTGAGCAAGCTCTTAAAGCCAACACCTCGCAGAAAGAAATCCCCAATCCGCATGATGCTATAGGGACAGAACAAATCGATGCGAATTGGCTCCATATTCGAGACACTATTTACAACACCTCTCTTGCCGTCCTCGGGAGGAAGGAAAGAAAAAATGCAGATTGGTTTGATATACATGCTACTATCATATTAATTAGAAATATTTAGCTATATGCAAAAGAATAGATGCAAAGAAACGAGTTGTGATAGGCGCCCCACGCTTTGATGTGCAGTGGATAGGTTCACGGATTTCACCTGTTATCATAGAACATTTTTATTATTTTATTTTTAGTGCACTTTCTATATGTAAATAAAAGCGTGTCCTTTAAAAAAAAGAGTTTTAAATATTTTATTAATGATATGATTGTTGTTTTGTGTTGTTTGTACTCTGTGAGATAGATGTTTTGTGTTGTTTGTACTCTGTGAGATAGATGTTTTGTGTTGTTTGTACTCTGTGAGATAGATGTTTTGTGTTGTTTGTACTCTGTGAGATAGATGTTTTGTGTTGTTTGTACTCTGTGAGATAGATGTTTTGTGTTGTTTGTACTCTGTGAGATAGATGTTTTATGTTGTTTGTACTCTGTGAGATAGATGTTTTGTGTTGTTTGTACTCTGTGAGATAGATGTTTTGTGTTGTTTGTACTCTGTGAGATAGATGTTTGTGGATGTAAAAGGGGACAGTATCATCACGATGTTTGAGTGTTTATAAACATCTGCATCCATAATTGTATGAATAAGGGTAAAGTTATGTTATAAAATTGTTTATTTTAAACTACATACCTTACAAAAAATTAATAGTTTTGAAATAAAGCTAGAACGGAAATATGTGTGAAGATTTGTGATTTAAAAAAACTGAAAATTTTAAGTATGCCGACGCAGCACTCATTTCGGTCTCCAAGTTGGAAAAAAAAATATGTACACATAACATAAGAACAGCACATAAATTCGTCAGCTTTTTAAAATCAATACCAAAGTTTTGTAAAACTTTATCAATTTATTAAGGTAAGGTCGCGGGCCATGTAAAGTGTTAACGCAGGCCGTTTTTTGCCCGCGGTGCCGGACTTTAGACACTTCTGATGTACAGCTAACCATTTCCTATGTTTAAAGTCTTGGATTTCTTTACCGAATTTGCTCTTTCAAAAAAATGCTATATATGGATTTTATAATATCCAGTATTTATATATGTATTCAAAAATACAATTTTAGTTGACTTTAGTTGAGTTTCGTTGACTTTGGTTGACTTTAGTTGACTTTGGTTGACTTTGGTTGACTTTAGTTGACTTTGGTTGACTTTATTTGACTTTGGTTGACTTTGGTTGACTTTAGTTGACTTTAGTTGACTTTAGTTGACTTTAGTTGACTTTGGTTGACTTTGGTTGACTTTAGTTGACTTTGGTTGACTTTAGTTGACTTTGGTTGACTTTATTACACTTTGGTTGACTTTACTTGACTTTGCCAAACATAATTCTTATCTGCTCTGCATAATTAACTTTAAATAAATTGTTTTATTATTGTGCATTTGGTATTTAGAAGTATCGCGTTACATGAGAGCTGAGTTTTAATACAGTGGTCCCTAACATGTGAAGAGAGGGACACACACACTAGAAACATCGAGTGGTCCCTAACATGTGAAGAGAGGGACACACACACTAGAAACATCGAGTGGTCCCTAACATGTGAAGAGAGGGACACACACACTAGAAACATCGAGTGATCCCTAACATGTGAAGAGAGGGACACACACACACACTAGAAACATCGAGTGGTCCCTAACATGTGAAGAGAGGGAGACACACACTAGAAACATCGAGTGGTCCCTAACATGTGAAGAGAGGGACACACACACACTAGAAACATCGAGTGATCATGATGTAAACATTTATATATGACATGGCCGGGATTACGTAACCTTAAGAAAATCTATGTCAATATTACGTAGTTCATTAATACAAACACATGGTCAATGTTTACGTTAGTTCTTTCATTAGACAATGTTTACATCAGTCAATGTTTACATCAGTCAATGTTTACATCAGTCAATGTTTATATCAGTCAATGTTTTTATCAGTCAATGTTTACATCAGTCAATGTTTACATCAGTCAATGTTTACATCAGTCATTGTTTACATCAGTCAATGTTTACATCAATCAATGTTTACATCAGTCAATGTTTACATCAGTCAATGTTTACATCAGTCAATGTTTACATCAGTCAATGTTTACATCAGTCAATGTTTACATCAGTCAATGTTTACATCAGTCAATGTTTACATCAGTCAATGTTTACATCAGTCAATGTTTACATCAGTCAATGTTTACATCAGTCAATGTTTACATCAGTCAATGTTTACATCAGTCAATGTTTACATCAGTCAATGTTTACATCAGTCAATGTTTACATCAGTCAATGTTTACATCAGTCAATGTTTACATCAGTCAAGGTTTACATCAGTCAAGGTTGAACAGACAAAGAAATCTTCAATTTAAAACATTCAACTCCATCAACAAACCAACATTTCATTAGTTCAAACTTCTATAATATCAATAACTTGGTCAGTTTTATAACATCATAATTTAGATCTACTCCATCCGATGACCAACGGCTACCACTCTGACGTCATCAAGTCCAGCTGGAGAAGTTTATTATTTAGATCTGAGAATATAAAACCTAATCTTTATTTGATGGCTCGTGAACATTCACAGGTATTCACTCCACAGTAACATTCACTGGTATTCACTACACAGTAACATCCACAGGTATTCAATCCACAGTAACATTCACAGGTATTCACTACACAGTCACATTCACAGGTATTCACTCCACAGTAATGACACTGTTTATTATTTCTACCAACATTTTAACATTCACTAAAGCTGTGTTGTCCGCCCTCGCTCAAGGTCTCGGTACAGGAAATTCACAGATGGCGAGTTTTGTTAGGTTGCACGAGACGTCGTTGAGAAGGTACTGGAAGTCTTTGTTCACCTCCACACAGTCCTCGTTGGGTCCAGGCGAGGCGTCCGGCTGACCGGTGTACCACATGGGGTCGCCAGGTGCTAATATCCTGGCAGTGTTCGACCACACGAACGTTTTGTTGGACTTCACTAAAACATTGGCGCCAACGTAGTAACTCATGGACGTGTTACCTGAAAAATCATGAGTGTATTGTCATGGATGTGTTACCTGAAATATCATGAGTGTATTGTCATGGATGAGTTACCTGCAATATCATGAGTGTATTGTCATGGAGGTGTGCAATAGCATGAGTGTATTGTCAAGGAAGAACTGCTAGCGCATACTATATTAACTAATCTAAAGGTAATTTACGCCAATAATATATATATTTGTACAATATTGTGGATATCCTAAAGGCAGTTAGTTAGCATTCAAAGAGACAAAGGTCCTTTGAACGTGCGCGTGGGCCATCGGAGAACTGACCAGGGGGACCAGAGGCGTGAAAAGTGTATTTCTGGTGTGAATAAATGTCCGCGCAGAAGCTTAGTCCAGGTGGTCGGTAGACCAGAGGCGTTAAAATTGTAGTCTGGTCTCAACTGGCCCGGTCAGTAGATTCGGAGATGATAGAAGTAGCCAACCACGGGAGTCCGAGGGACGGGGCAAAGGTGTGAAATGCCCCAGGGTACATAGGATGACCAGACGCGCAGGTGGTCTGGGTGGGGGTAGTTAAGTTGTGGGGGTCTCACCATAGACAGTTATGTCAAACCGCCCCCCGTCTGTATGAATAGGGTGGTTCCAGATGATTGACAGATTACTTCGGACAATGGAATTTTAGGGGCGGAGTCTGAGGGGTATTAGAAGGGAGGCACTCATTAGAACAGGGGGCAGGCTAGGGAATAGAGTAGATGGTAGACTGTAGATGATAGACAGAGATATTAGAATTGGCTTAGGACAGTTTGTCTCTACCTATGTGAAGTTAGATTACAGTGTATGTTGGAGTCCATGAGTGAAGCAATAAATTAATCATAAGTGTTCATGCAGTCTTGTAGTTTGCTGTTTGATTATGAGAAGACAAGTGTGACCAGTAATTAAGAAGAATTGAGTGAAAGTATAGAGATAGGCACACACGAGGAACGAGGTTCTTTACAATAGTAAGTGAATGTAAATTGTACAGCCCCACAGTTGTATTTATTATATGAATGTCATTTGTACACCCCCACGGTTGTATTTATTATATGAATAACATTTGTACACCCCGACAGTTGTATTTATTATATGAATAACATTTGTACACCCCCACAGTTGTATTTATTATGTGAATAACATTTGTACACCCCGACAGTTGTATTTATTATATGAATTTCATTTGTACACCCCACAGTTGTATTTATAATATGAATGTCATTTGTACACCCCCACAGTTGTATTAATTATATGAATTACATTTGTACACCCCCACAGTTGTATTTATTATATGAATTACATTTGTCCACCCCGACAGTTGTATTTATTATATGAATGTCATTTGTACACCCCCACAGCTGTATTTATTATATGAATGTCATTTGTACACCCCCACAGTTGTATTTATTATATGAATTACATTTGTACACCCCCACAGTTGTATTTATTATATGAATTACATTTGTACACCCCGACAGTTGTATTTATTATATGAATGTCATTTGTACACCCCGACAGTTGTATTTATTATATGAATGTCATTTGCACACCCCGACAGTTGTATTTATTATATGAATATCATTTGTACACCCCGACAGTTGTATTTATTATATGAATTACATTTGTACACCCCGACAGTTGTATTTATTATATGAATTACATTTGTACACCCCGAAGGTTGTATTTATTATATGAATGTCATTTGTACACCCCGACAGTTGTATTTATTATAGGAATTACATTTGTACACCCCGACAGTTGTATTTATTATATGAATGACATTTGTACTTCCCCACAGTCGTATTTAATATATGAATGTCATGTGTACACCCCGACAGTTGTATTTATTATATGAATGTCATTTGTACACCCGACAGTTGTATTTATTATAGAAATTACATTTGTACACCCCAACAGTTGTATTTATTATATGAATGTCATTTTCACTTTCCCACAGTTTTATTTATTATATCAATGTCATTTGTACACCCCCACAGTGGAATTTATTATATGAATGTCATTTGTACACCCCACAGTGAAATGTATTATATGAATGTCATTTGTACACCCCCACAGTGGAATTTATTATATGAATGTTATTTGTACACCCCACAGTGAAATTTATTATATGAATGTCATTTGTACACCCCACAGTGAAATTTATTATATGAATGTCATTTGTACACCCCCCCCCCAGTCGCATTTATTATGACTGTTCACCAAGGAGTCATTTCCGGTGTTTATTGGTATTTATTTTCAATAGCTATTTGTATTGTTAGAGTATAGTAGCTATTTGTATTGTTAGAGTATAGTAGCTATTTGTATTGTTAGAGTATAGTAGCTATTTGTATTGTTAGAGTATAGTAGCTATTTGTATTGTTAGAGTATAGTAGCTATTTGTATTGTTAGAGTATAGTAGCTATAGAAGAAAGCATTCATTCATTCAATCATTCATTTATAAATTCACACTTGCTCAGTTACCCACATGCTTGTGGTTGCTGGTTGAAGAGTGGCAAATTTATTCAGGAGATTCAAAACATTATTTATCATAAGCCACTTTTCTTAGCTATAGTTTGTCACGCTAATCGTCACGCTCATTGTCACGCTAATCATCATGCTCATTGTCACGCTAATCATCATGCTCATTGTCACGCTAATCGTCCCGCTCATTGTCACGCTAATCATCACGCTCATTGTCACGCTAATCGTCACGTAATTGTCTCGTTAATCGTCACGCTAATTGTCTAGATAATCGTGGCGCTAATTGTCGGGATAATCGTCACGATAATTGTCGAGATAATCGTCACGCTAATCGTCATGCTCATTGTCACGCTAGTCGTCACGCTCATTGTCACGCTAATCGTCACGTAATTGTCTCGTTAATCGTCACGCCAATTGCCGAGATAATCGTGGCGCTAATCGTCACGCTAGTGCTAACTAAAGAGGAACAACTTCTCTAAGTTATAGTTTGTCACGCTGGTAGTCACTAAAATTTCATTCTAATTGCAACGTTAATTTTCACATTCACGCAGATTGTCACTGAAGTTGTCAATTTAATTTCGCGTTTATTTTCACGATACTAGTCTCGATAATTTTCATTCTAATTGTCACTTGAATTATCACTTATATTGTCACGATAATTGTCACTCTAATCGTCCCACTATACTTAAGATTGACAACTTTTTTAGCTATTGTTTGTTACGATCATAGTGAAAGTTGTCACACTAATTGTCCCGTTCGTTGTCACTGTAGTTGTCAGGTTGATTCTCACTCCAGTTGTCAATCTTAATGCCACTCAAATTGTCCCGTTATTTGTCCCTGTGATGCTAACTCAAGAACGACAACTGACCGTTTAAGAGGTACAGAAAGCCTTGGAAGAACAACAACTCCTGGTACGATGAGAACTGAACGAGTTTCCCGCCTAACGACGAACAGTTGCTGCTGAGAGAGCTGCTGTAGCCTTGCTGCTTCATCAGCAGAAAACACTTTTTGTACTTCTTGTTGAAGTGGTAGGGGCAGCCTGGGAACAAAGTGATGGACACACATGTACGACACTCAGGTGATGAGGGATGGATTTACAGACAACTTCCACCTAAACCTTACTGACTTCTTACCGTATCTATTTCAGACACTATTCTCAACTCTTATCTTATCTATTTCAGACACTATTCTCAACTCTTATCTTATCTATTTCAGACACTATTCTCAACTCTTATCTTATCTATTTCAGACACTATTCTCAACTCTTATCTTATCTATTTCAGACACTATTCTCAACTCTTATCTTATCTATTTCAGACACTATTCTCAACTCTTATCTTATCTATTTCAGACACTATTCTCAACTCTTATCTTATCTATTTCAGACACTATTCTCAACTCTTATCTTATCTATTTCAGACGCTCTTCTCAACTCTTATCTTATCTATTTCAGACACTATTCTCAACTCTTATCTTATCTATTTCAGACACTATTCTCAACTCTTATCTTATCTATTTCAGACACTATTCTCAACTCTTATCTTATCTATTTCAGACGCTCTTCTCAACTCTTATCTTATCTATTTCAGACACTATTCTCAACTCTTATCTTATCTATTTCAGACACTATTCTCAACTCTTATCTTATCTATTTCAGACACTATTCTCAACTCTTATCTTATCTATTTCAGACACTATTCTCAACTCTTATCTTATCTATTTCAGACACTATTCTCAACTCTTATCTTATCTATTTCAGACGCTCTTCTCAACTCTTATCTTATCTATTTCAGACACTATTCTCAACTCTTATCTTATCTATTTCAGACACTATTCTCAACTCTTATCTTATCTATTTCAGACACTATTCTCAACTCTTATCTTATCTATTTCAGACACTATTCTCAACTCTTATCTTATCTATTTCAGACGCTCTTCTCAACTCTTATCTTATCTATTTCAGACACTATTCTCAACTCTTATCTTATCTATTTCAGACACTATTCTCAACTCTTATCTTATCTATTTCAGACACTATTCTCAACTCTTATCTTATCTATTTCGGACGCTCTTCTGAACTCTTATCTTATCTTATCTTATGTTATGTTATCCATTAGAGACGCTCTTCTGAACTCCTTTCTTATCTTATCTATTACAGTCGCCCCTTCTATACACAACATTGTTGCGTTGTACGCTTATCCATTGTTTTTGTTTAGACTAAGCATTTTTATTCGAGTTTTAAATATTGATAGTTTGCTGGTTTTGTTGGCTTCCAGAGGAAACTCACTCCTCGCCCTAATTCGATACGGGAAGGAGTAGAATTTGTTTGCGTTTGTTCTTGTATACGGAATAAGAAAACTCAGCTGAACATATCTGCCCACACAATCAGCTTTCAATGATGTCAAGATCCAATTATTATTATCTCTGCAGTAATCAGTCACTTGAATGATCATATATCAAATAAAATAAGACTGCTATAATACAATAGGACTGCTATAATACAATAGGACTGCTATAATACGATAGGACTGCCATAATACAATAGGACTGCTATAATACAATAGAACTGCCATAATAGAATAGGACTGCCATAATAGAATAGGACTGCTATAATAGAATAGGACTGCTATAATAGAATATGACTGCTATAATACAATAGAACTGCCATAATAGATTAGGACTGCCATAATAGAATAGGACTGCTATAGTAGAATAGGACTGCTATAATAGAATAGGACTGCCATAATACAATAGGACTGCTATAATACAATAGGACTGCTATAATACAATAGGACTGCCATAATAGAATAGGACTGCCATAATACAATAGGACTGCCAAAATAGAATAGGACTGCCATAATACAATAGGACTGCCATAATACAATAGGACTGCCATAATACAATAGGACTGCCATAATACAATAGGACTGCTATAATACAATAGGACTGCCATAATAAAATATGACTGCCATAAAACAATAGGACTGCCATAATACAATAGGACTGCTATAAAACAATAGGACTGCCATAATAAAATACAAATGCCATAAAACAATAGGACTGACATAATACAATAGGACTGCTATAAAACAATAGGACTGCCATAATAAAATACGACTGCCATAAAACAATAGGACTGCCATAATACAATAGGACTGCCATAATACAATAGGACTGCCATAATACAATAGGACTGCCATAATACAATAGGACTGCCATAATACAATAGGACTGCTATAATACAATAGGACTGCCATAATAAAATACGACTGCCATAAAACAATAGGACTGCCATAATACAATAGGACTGCTATAAAACAATAGGACTGCCATAATAAAATACGACTGCCATAAAACAATAGGACTGCCATAATACAATAGGACTGCTATAAAGCTTTTAAATAAAATACAAGATACACAAATGCATTGTGTGATCAAAACAATAAATTAAAGCTTTATTTATAGATTAAATAGCAAAATACCCGCGCTTCATCTGAAAATTAGGATTTCAGTTAGCATTGAGAACACGAGTAACACCAATTCAAAACACCAATTGATTTCAACCTGGATCATGATGGATATACTTGTTTGTCAATATTTTTCAAGGTCGTGTAAAATCAAATGGGGAATAAAATGACATTAAGGGCCCCCGTGCAAAATAGGTGCAGGATGTGCATATCTCATAAGGCCTGGATATTTCAATATAGGTCATTATAGAGATACGTGTATATATTTATTTAAATTGTTTAATATCTAAAGGGAAAGTAAGCTTTAAAAGTTTAAGAAAAAATATTTTGGCCCTGGCCCCAAAGGAGTTGATTATCCTATAGAATTTAATTGTTTAAATCTCAAATTTGGTCAATAATCCATGGACCCAGTAGCCACTGTTTACAATAATCCATGGACCCAGTAGCCACTGTTTACAATAATCCATGAACCCAGTAGCCACTGTTTACAATAATCCATGGACCCAGTAGCCACTGTTTTTACAATAATCCATGGACCCAGTAGCCACTGTTTACAATAATCCATGGACCCAGTAGCCACTGTTTACAATAATCCATGGACCCAGTAGCCACTGTTTACAATAATCCATGGACCCAGTAGCCACTGTTTACAATAATCCATGGATCCAGTAGCCACTGTTTATAATAATCCATGGACCCAGTAGCCACTGTTTACAATAATCCATGGACCCAGTAGCCACTGTTTTTACAATAATCCATGGACCCAGTAGCCACTGTTTACAATAATCCATGGATCCAGTAGCCACTGTTTATAATAATCCATGGACCCAGTAGCCACTGTTTACAATAATCCATGGACCCAGTAGCCACTGTTTTTACAATAATCCATGGACCCAGTAGCCACTGTTTACAATAATCCATGGATCCAGTAGCCACTGTTTACAATAATCCATGGACCCAGTAGCCACTGTTTACAATAATCCATCCATGTACCCAGTAGCCACTGTTTACAATAATCCATGGACCCAGTAGCCACTGTTTACAATAATCCATCCATGTACCCAGTAGCCACTGTTTACAATAATCCATGGACCCAGTAGCCACTGTTTACAATAATCCATCCATGTACCCGGTAGCCACTGTTTACAATTATCCATCCATTTACCCAGGAGCCACTGTTTAAAATACCTTTTATATAACTCATGTTTTAAAATGGCATTACGGGCCCCTGGCTTCTAATAAGTCATGTTTTAAAAACTTTTAATGCCATAAACCTTAGCGGGAGCGTACTCAAAAACTTTCCAAAGTTTAATGGACTTGGGATGAATAAAATACTATTTATAAGGCTTTAAAAGATAAGAGCACGGGGCCCTATCGGTGTAAGATGTAAAGTTCAAAACAAAAGTTTATTTCAATCTTGATCATGATGGACATTTTGTATTAAAAAATCGTGTGAAATCGAATGGTTAAAATTTCTTCAACTTTTGCGAAAAAGAGATTAGGGGCCCTCGGCGCCAAAAGAATCAAAAATAAAATTTTAATGCAAATAGTATTTTAATATAGGCCATCAAGTTTTTTATTGCAAGTTTTGTCAAAATCCATTTACACAGTATCCAAAGTTTAAACAAATTTTATTTAGCTTATATAAGGTGAAAAAAAACTAAATTTGGGCCCCCGGTCCCCATTGAGTGATAATTTAAATATTTTTTTCGCCTGTTAACATCGCGTGAATGTACTCAACAACTTCACAAAGTTTCATACTTCTACCTACACGGGGGGTTGGAGAATTAGTGATGAGTCAATTTTTTATATAAGCAAAAAACCCCTAAATTTTGGAAAACATTTTTGGAAAACAATATAATTAAAGATTTTAAAAAAGAAGAGAAATGTAAAAAGAATGGGAACAATTACTTAACACAAATAAAGGAAGAGTTTAAAATATAACAAGTTACAACTGAAACCACAATTGAAAAAAAGATTCTACAGTTACGTAAAATTGAAAATTTTGTTTCAATCCATATGGCGCCAACATACTCACGTTTTATAAATCTATGTTCCATGCAGATCCTATCATGGGTATTGCTCGCATATAGAATGCCAGAAACTGCAATATCTGAAAGCCTTCATGATCAGCACTTTTAAAGTGTTTAGAGACAGTACATAGAGCGTGTTTATGTTTGTGGTACAAGCAAGTGTTCTCTAAACCGATCTCTCAGTTGACGACCTGTCTCACCTACGTAGACTTCATTACACCATTTGCAAAGAAATGCACAAATCACGTTGTGTTGAAAGTGAAACAATCTTTTATTTTAAATTTTTCAAGAGGGAAAGAAATGCTGTTTATTTCAAGCAATAATGGATAATTATTGCTTCGGTTACTGTTACAACAATTTGTTCATAAAGTGAAGGTGATTTCGTACAATCCTAACTTTAAGATTCCTATCCCTGCAGAAAGCAAAAAGGGGCGTTTTTTAAAGACCTACTGGGTTAGAGGTTCAGTCATGCGCATTGGCCGGTTTTAAAGAATCACTTTGCGGGCTATAAGGTTATAGGGCTAAACCCTATTGGCACTTTGCTTCTGCCCATTTAATCGGTCATTTATTTATTATGTTTACGCCTATGCCTGTCCGCTTGAAAATTACCTGAATCGACATAAAAGCCCTGCCATGGTGCTACAGGGGCGTTGCTCCGAGGAAAGACGGAGTTTTTTCTCGGGAAGTCCAACCCATAGAGAGCGCAGGTTCTGTTGACCTTGTGGTAGAGAAATGTGGTGCAGTTCTCGTGGTGGTCACACCTCAGGGCGCAGTGGAGGCGGGACTTGTTGGTCAGATAATTGTCCAGGAGGAGGACATTCAGGGGCGGTATCTTGTCTATGCCAAGTTGGTCGTAGAAGGTCAACCTGGTGATTTCATTATGTTAAACCTGGTGTTAAGGAGAATTGTGTGTGGCACATAGACGGTTATTTAAACTAAACCTGCTGTTATGACGAGTCTATTGTGTCACATAGCCGTTTACTTAAACTAATAAATAGCAGTAAAAAAAAAGATTTTTAAAAACCACGTTTTTATAAGCGGACTACAAAGAAGAAAATAATTTAAAACTTATAAGTTTAAGTACTTCGATTTAATATGACTAAAAACGTGGGGCGGGCACTTATGAGGTTTAACAAATGCAGCTCACTCATACTCTCACTTATAGATCTCTCTTTTGCCTTCTAAATTAGGAATCTTTAATTTTTATACCAAACACCCGCCCCACGTTTTTAGTAACATTAAATCAAAGTACTTGAACATATAAGTTTTAAATTATTTTATTCTTTTTAGTCCACTTATAACAACCTGGTTTTTAAACATATTTTTTTACCTCTATTTATTTTACCAAACACCTCACAAGCGCCCGCCCAACGTTTTAAAAACATTGTGATGTGGTCACGGGATGAACTCATGGATGTCAACTAAAGCAGACGGTACAGATTCTTATATATAGACTGTAGATAAACTAAAAAGTTCAATAATTTAATAACGGTAGATTCGATCGATCTGAAATTGTGATACAATGCATCGTCATCCAAGATCTATCTGTGGTAAAATTTTCAGATCTCTAGGACCATCAGAAGTGGTTCAATTTTACGTTTGCAGATTTGAAAAAATCTTCGACAAACCAACAAACAAACAGGAACGAAAGCGAGTTAATAAAAACGTGGAAAAATATAAAAGTAGCAAGTAATAGAAGCAAGCCGGAGAAGAAAGATAAAATTTTCAGTTTTTCAAATTTAACTTGGTAATCCAAATGCTTTTTAAAAAATAAATAGCAAATTTGTTAAAAGTTTTATTTTGTCAAATTTGTTACAAGTTTTATTACAGTAAATTTGTTACAAGTTTTATTTTGTCAAATTTGTTACAAGTTTTATTACAGTAAATTTGTTACAACTTTTATTTTGTAAAATTTATTTAAAAAATATTTTTACCTTTTATCAACGCACTTTGAAATAAAAATAAACGCAATTTATGGAAAGAATAATTTTTTTACTGGCTTAATTTTGACCTGCAATAAATAAGATGAATAAATTAACTCACCTGGTCAAGGATGAATAAATTAACTCACCTGGACAAGGATGAACAAATTAACTCACCTGGACAAGGATGAATAAATTAACTCACCTGGACAAGGAAGAATAAATTAACTCACCTGGAAAAGGATGAATAAATTAACTCACCTGGACAAGGATGAATAAATTAACTCACCTGGACAAGGAAGAATAAATTAACTCACCTGGACAAGGATGAATAAATTAACTCACCTGGACAAGGAATAATAAATTAACTCACCTGGACAAGGAATAATAAATTAACTCACCTGGACAAGGATGAATAAATTAACTCACCTGGACAAGGATGAATAAATTAACTCACCTGGACAAGGATGAATAAATTAACTCACCTGGACAAGGATGATACTGTCAACAGAAACGCCATTGAAGTAAGTACTGCAATAGATGTTTCCACCAATCTGCTGGTCATCTTTACAGACTGACCACAAGCACAAACAATGGTCAGTAGCTAGAGAGGTCAACTAAACCTGACAATCAAATGACAGCAACAGAATCTAAAGAATATCTGTTTAGTTTAGTGGTCACCATGGGTGGCAGATGTACAAATATGTTTATATTTCAAAATATTTTACTTCATTAACAATCAAATATTTCAACCTAACAAAAGAGTTAGGCCAGAATAAATGAAGATAGTGAACAGTAACCAGTGTAACATGTAACTGTAACATGTTCGGTTTGGAGCGAGAAGAGAGGTGTGAGTAGATTACGAGATAACATTATGTACTTCAAACATTGATATGTAACATGTACTTCAAACATTGATATGTAACATGTACTTCAAACATTGATATGCTAGCTAGTTACACACACACAAAAGTGAACTGGAAACTAATGGAAGTGAGGGAAATGTCAAAATAACGTTGAAATATTATTGAAATACGTTGTCAATTCTTTGAGGATATGCATACATAAGGTAAATAAATACTAAGTAGGTCAAAAATACGAATGATCAAGTTATTTTTACACCAGCTTTAAGGTAGCCGTTGTTTTTTGTTTGCTAAAGAAATAACCCCTGTATGAAATATCCGTCTCTTTGATATCTGTGCTTTAGCCAGCATACACCCTTATCACACAGTTGAACAATGTTTGAAATACACATTCATTTACTTTTCAGTTCAATGGCTACAATGTCCTTCTGTCAATGGCTACAATGTCCTTCTGTCAATTGGTACCAGATGACCATGCAAAGGTTGGCGGCCTGTGACGTCATATTTCCTACTTTTTATTCGGTTTCTTTAGTTTGCTGTGTTTATCACAAATTTACATTTTATTTATTTAAATTAACACAATGAACGTTTCGGCTGCTATAAACCAAAATTACACTTGGTTTATGTAAACAGCGTAACATTTTCTCTTATAGTGAAACAATAGAAATATTTCTCAGAGTTGCACGCTGAAATATGCACGCCCTCTGCATAACGACCGCGCACTTTTGTACAGTTGCGTGTTGCACCGGCGCACAGTTAGGTAATGAACGCCTGGTATTTAGGCGTTTGATCAGCCGAATGGTGGCACGAAAACGAGAGTACGCAGCAGTGAAATCCTAAACCATTGTTAGAGGTGGGGGGGGGTGTTTAGCTAACACTGTCCTGGTACCTGGTCATGAAAACAATCACGCAGAAATGTCACGAACTTGTTGATCAAGTCCTTTGGTAACCAAGTCAACTATCACATTCCTATTGTTAGTATTCAAATGAGAAATGAACTCACGTGGAAGCTGTTTGTGTCCCTTGTATATGTCTCAATTTAATGAGTTTAGCAGGGGATGTACAGTAAATAGATACTCAGCTGATGAGCTTTCATTTCAAACCAACTCAAATACAACCAACAGAATAAATAGATTGACCCCCAGAAAACTGTTTGTAAAAACCCGCTCTGACATATTTTGAAGGCCACAAGAGAACAAAATAACCCGTATGAACGGAGTTTGTCAGACTCAAATGAAACCCTGGAAATCGGACCAAGTATCTCCTGCCACAGACAAGACAAGGAATCGAACTTTCCATAATCTCACGAGCGATTTAATTGACAATTATGTTATAGAATTTCAATAAAACACTCGTCTGCAAAAGGAGGTAATCGATTCACAATATCTTACATGACAACGGCTTAAAAATAATGAAATTCAGTGATGTCCCTTTCATCACATAGTCGACTGCAGTTCCTTACATTTCTTCACACATTTACCCAACAACATCTCAACAGGTACAAAAGTTAGGTTATTTGCTGATGATTGTATAATCTATAGAACAATTAAATCAGAACAAGATAGCAAAATTGTACAAAAAGACCTAGATGAATTGATAAAATGGGAAACTAACTGGACTATGTATTTCCACCCAGAAAAGTGTCAACTGTTAAGAGTAACAAAGAAAAAGAAACAAATAAATTCAAAATATTACATTCATGGAAAAGAACTGACCCAAACTAAAGATGCAAAATATTTAGGAGTCTTAATAAATGAGAAACTATCATGGAATCCCCATGTCAATGAAGTTATTAAAAAATCAAACAAAACCTTAGGCTTTATAAAAAGGAACTTTAACAAATGTAATAGAGATATAAAACTAAAATGCTACCTCACTTTGGTGAGACCTGTACTAGAATATGCATCTTCTGTATGGGACCCATCCACCAAAGAAAACATTGATAAACTAGAACAAATTCAAAAAAGAGCTGCCAGATTCATTACTGGAGAATATTCGAAACTGACAAGAATAACACCATTAGTTAAATCATTAAACCTTGAAACAGTAGAGGATAGAAGAACCAAGAGCAAAGTAGTAATCATACATAAAGCTATTAATTCTAATTTAGAAATACAACACAAAGATAACTTAATACAACCCTCAGATAGACATAAGGATAAAAACACCTTTCTTATTCCGTATGCAAGAACAAACACATACAAGTTTTCCTTCTTCCCGTCCGGAATTCGGGCGTGGAATGGGTTGCCTGAAGAATCCAGGAAAACCAACACGTTATCAACATTTAAATCTCTAATAAAAATGCAGGACTAAACACAAACCATAGATAAGCGTAGGACGCAATAATCTTCTGTATAGAAGGAGCGTCTGCAAACAGATAAGATAAGATAAGATAAGACACATCACATCTCAAGAAACTGACCAGTGTCCATTGCGATGGGTCTGAGAAACGTAATCAGGGTCAAGTTGTCTAATAGCACCCCCCACCCACATTAAGTGTTTCATTGAATCCGCCCCCGTAATAACAGGTGCAATGACAGGACGTCTGCCTAAGATTAGTTATTTGAATTTAAGTTAAGACGCTGATTGCAAGAGCCCGTACATCTGGCGCTGATTGTAAGAGCCCGTACATCTGGCGCTGATTGCAAGAGCCCGCACATCTGGCGCTGATTGCAAGAGCCCGTACATCTGGCGCTGATTGCAAGAGCCCGCACATCTGGCGCTGATTGCAAGAGCCCGCACATCTGGCGCTGATTGCAAGAGCCCGTACATCTGGCGCTGATTGCAAGAGCCCGTACATCTGGCGCTGATTGCAAGAGCCCGTACATCTGGCGCTGATTGCAAGAGCCCGTACATCTGGCGCTGATTGCAAGAGCCCGTACATCTGGCGCTGAATGCAAGAGCCCGTACATCTGGCGCTGATTGCAAGAGCCCGTACATCTGGCGCTGATTGCAAGAGCCCGTACATCTGGCGCTGATTGCAAGAGCCCGTACATCTGGCGCTGAATGCAAGAGCCCGTACATCTGGCGCTGATTGCAAGAGCCCGTACATCTGGCGCTGATTGCAAGGGCCCGTACATCTGGTCCCTAAAGACATCTTTGCGAAGCGAGCATAAATCTCGTTTGGTTATTTGCATTTGTTGAAATTACTTGAAATTAGTCTTAGTTGAAGTAAAGCTCATACAACCATACAATCATACAATCATACAATCATACAATCATACAATCATACAATCATCATCTTTGATTAAATGAAACATCTGACAAATGTCAACTTGTATCTATCATCTGTTGAGTTCCTGTAAGAGTCTGAATTAGTCTGAGACATTCTAAACAGATGTTTCAGATGTTGTGTAACATGACGACTTTTTGCACAAATAAACAAGCAACTAAAGATCACAGATCCCTAATGTTAAGAATGTCACATAGAAGTTTTGTTTTCTTTACACGTGATTGTTTACTTTAGGATTGTGTAGCCATGACGTGATTGTTTACTTTAGGATTGTGTAGCCATTACATTATTGTTTACTTTAGGTTTGTGTAGCCATGACGTGATTGTTAACCATAGGATTAAGTAGCCATGACGTGATTGTTTACCTTAGGATTGTGTAGCCATGAGGTGATTGTTTACTTTAGGATTGTGTGGCAATGACGTTATTGTTTACATTAGAATTGTGTAGCAATGAGGTGATTGTTTACATTAGGATTGTGTAGCCATTACGTGATTGTTAAGCTTAGGATTGTGGAGCCATGACGTGATTGTTTACTTTAGGATTGTGTAGCCATTACGTGATTGTTTACTTTAGGATTGTGGAGCCATGACGTGATTGTTTACATTAGGATTGTGTAGCCATGACATGATTGTTAAGCTTAGGATTGTGTAGCCATGACGTGATTGTTTACTTAAGGATTGTGTAGCCATGACGTGATTGTTTACTTTAGGATTGTGTAGCCATGAGGTGATTGTTTACTTTAGGATTGTGTAGCCATGACATAATTGTTTTCTTTTGGATTGTGTAGCAATGACGTGATTGTTTACTTTAGGATTGTGTATTTCTGACGTGAATGTTTTTTTAGGATTGTGTAGCCATGACGTGATTGTTTACTTTATTATTCTGTAGCCATGACCTGATTGTTTACCTTAGGATTGTGTAGCCATGACGTGATTGTTTACCTTAGGATTGTGGAGCCATGACGTGATTGTTTACTTTAGGAATGTGTGGCCATGAAGTGTTTGTTTACTTTAGGATTGTGTAGCCATGACGTGTTTGTTTACTTTAGGATTGTGTAGCCATGACGTGATTGTTTACTTTAGAATTGTGTAGCCATGAGGTGTTTGTTTATTTTAGGATTGTTTAGCCATTACGTGATTGTTTACCTAAGATTGTGTAGCCATTACGTGATTGTTTACTTTAGGATTGTGTAGCCATTACGTGATTGTTTACTTTAGGATTGTGTAGCCATGACGTGATTGTTTACATTAGGATTGTGTAGCCTTGACGTGATTGTATGCTTTAGGATTGTGTAGCCATGACGTGATTGTTTACTTTAGGATTGTGTAGCCATGACGTGATTGTTTAATTTAGGATTGTATAGCCATGACGTGATTGTTTACTTTAGGATTGTGTAGCCATGACGTGATTGTTTACTTTAGGATTGTGTAGCCATGACGTGATTGTTTAATTTAGGATTGTGTTGCCATGACGTGATTGTTTACTTTAGGATTGTGTAGCCATGACGTGATTGTTTACTTTAGGATTGTGGAGCCATGACGTGATTGTTTAATTTAGGATTGTGTAGCCATGACGTGATTGTTTACTTTAGGATTGTGTAGCCATGACGTGATTGTTTAATTTAGGATTGTGTAGCCATGACGTGATTGTTTACTTTAGGATTGTGTAGCCATGACGTGATTGTTTAATTTAGGATTGTGTAGCCATGACGTGATTGTTTACTTTAGGATTGTGTAGCCATGACGTGATTGTTTACTTTAGGATTGTGTAGCCATGACGTGATTGTTTAATTTAGGATTGTGTTGCCATGACGTGATTGTTTACTTTAGGATTGTGTAGCCATGACGTGATTGTTTACTTTAGGATTGTGGAGCCATGACGTGATTGTTTAATTTAGGATTGTGTAGCCATGACGTGATTGTTTACTTTAGGATTGTGTAGCCATGACGTGATTGTTTAATTTAGGATTGTGTAGCCATGACGTGATTGTTTACTTTAGGATTGTGTAGCCATGACGTGATTGTTTAATTTAGGATTGTGTAGCCATGACGTGATTGTTTACTTTAGGATTGTGTAGCCATGACGTGATTGTTTACTTTAGGATTGTGTAGCCATGACGTGATTGTTTACTCTAGTATTGTGTAGCCATGACGTGATTGTTTACCTTAGGATTGTTTAGCCATGACGTCATTGTTAAACCTTAGGATTGTTTAGCCATCAGAGGTTCCCAAAGTCTTGGAGTGTGTATATTGACTTACACAAGGAGTCCAAAAACATTATTTCAATAAACAGGTGTTGTAAACGTTGAATTAAGAAGATATTAATGTTGAAAAAAGAAACTCTGACGTTAATTGTTTTTTTTTAGATTTCTTTATTTTCGGTTAATCATAAATTTATTGAACATAAAAGCTACAAACAAAACACTACCAAACAACAAATGTTCAACTGTTACAAACCAATAAAATAAATTCACTGATCAAAATGTTCAACATTCTGACATGCTAGGACATTCAAATGTTCAACATTCTGACATGCTAGGACATTCAAATGTTCAACATTCTGAAATGCTAGGACATTCAAATGTTCAACATTCTGACATGCTAGGACATTCAAATGTTCAACATTCTGACATGCTAGGACATTCAAATGTTCAACATTCTGACATGCTAGGACATTCAAATGTTCAACATTCTGACATGCTAGGACATTCCAAATGTTCAACATTCTGACATGCTAGGACATTCAAATGTTCAACATTCTGACATGCTAGGACATTCCAAATGTTCAACATTCTGACATGCTAGGACATTCAAATGTTCAACATTCTAGTACAATGGAAACTCAACAAACAACAACAAAAATATACTGTCTCATCTCTAGCTGACATTTGCCAGATACTGTACCATCTCTAGATGACATATGTCATCTACTGAACCATCTCTGGCTGACAGCTCTCATTACTGTCACATCTCAAGCTGACATATGTCATCTTATGTCACTTCTCTACCTGACATATGTGATCTATTATGACATTTTAGCAGACATATGTCATCTAAAGGTGACAAATGTCACTTACTGTCACATCTCTGACTGAAATATGTCATGTACTGTCACTTCTCTAGCTGACATATTGCGTCATTGACTAAATGACACATGACGTCATTGAGCAGGTAGTCCAAGTTCTGGTCCATGACCGCACAGTTGTTTCCTGACCCGTCAGCGCCGTCTGGCTGACCACTGCCCCACATGACGTCATCAATGGCCAGCAGCCTGGATGTGTTTTCCCAGACGAATGTCCTTGTTGAGTTAAGTGCAAATGCACCGATGTAATACTGCATCTCTCGATCTGACATGAAATCTGAAAACAGTACGGAATGAATAACTCAAATAGATTTCAGTATAATTGTACAGAATGTCTATAGCATATCTAAAATAGATTTCAGACTACAGCACAACGCAAAAAGATTTCAGCAAAAAATGTACATTTCCAATTTAATATGTTTTTAGCAATATATTTTAAAAATTAACAACACTATAACAATATATTAAAAGCAATTGGTACAAGCAATAAGTAACACGTAATTATATAAATAACTAAGATCTCAAAGATGTAATATAGCTCAAAGTGTTGAAATGAAGTTGCTAAACTAATTAATACAGCTACTTGTAACTTTGTAACCACAAAATAAATATAAACTCTTATAAGTCAGAATAATACCACTTTGTTTTCAATTCGACTAGATTTTTATACGAATTGGCCGGTTTAAAATACGAAAAGCTTTTTTTAACGTACCAAACCACGTCTTTGCAAGATTGGACCCAATACATATAGTACCATACCTCGCCCCCTGATTAATTAATTAATGATTCCCCCACCCCTCTCCGCCTTTATAAGGGTGACGAGAATAGGTACATCACTTTCAACTAAAGAAAACAAATCATTTCATTTCGACTTGGAAGAAACAGCGAAAACTGAAATGTTTTTTTAAGACTGTTTGTCTCAAATTTTTCGTACATTTCTTTTTGATATAGTTCCTAACAACTGTGAACTCTTCGGTCGTCTGAAACTGTACAAGCTTTCCTCCATGACTGGAGCAGGTGTTAGTGACGCTGTTGGTGGTTGTGACGCTGTTGGTGGTGGTGATGGTGGATACGCTGCTGAAGAGCTTGTTCGATAAATAAATGCACTTGTTGAACTGTCGGATGAAGATGTGAGGGCAACCTATGGGGGGACAATAACAGTTGAGTTGCAAGGCAATACAACTGATACGGCGTTTAATTTGAAAGGTTTTGACAACAAAAAGTAATACAGCAAATCTTTTTAAAAAGTATAAATATTTATTAACACATAATGTAATTTGTGTAGAATCTTATTAACAAAAATAATTTTTAAAAAAGAATTACATTTTAAAAAATTAGTTAAAAAATACTACGGGTAAATCCTAATTTCTAATTTGGTAAATAATTAATTTTATTAAAAAATGCAATCATTGTTTGTTCTTTATTCGGACTATAATGCATAATAACCAGGGCCAAGTTTTTCTCTTACCTCATCCCGGAGAAACGTACCTGGTATTCTCTTACCTCATCCCGGAGAAAAGTACCTGGTATTCTCTTACCTCATCCCGGAGAAACGTACCTGGTATTCTCTTACCTCATCCCGGAGAAACGTACCTGGTATTCGCTTACCTCAGCAGATTGGATTACCCTCCACTCCCAGAGAAAAGTGCCGAATGCTAAAATCTTACCAAATTGTGACTAGAAATGTACATTCATCAGTTATGTGGATATACATCAGACATACCTGACTACATGTAGTAGGCCCAGAAGTTACATGTCATACCTGACTGCATGTAGTAGGACCATAAGTTACATGTCATACCTGACTGTATGTAGTAGGCCCAGAAGTTACATGTCATACCTGACTGTATGTAGTAGGCCCATAAGTTACATGTCATACCTGACTGTATGTAGTAGGACCATAAGTTACATGTCATACCTGACTGCATGTAGTAGGCCCAGAAGTTACATGTCATACCTGACTGTATGTAGTAGGCCCAGAAGTTACATGTCATACCTGACTGTATGTAGTAGGCCCATAAGTTACATGTCATACCCGACTGCATGTAGTAGGACCATAAGTTACATGTCATACCTGACTGTATGTAGTAGGCCCAGAAGTTACATGTCATACCTGACTGTATGTAGTAGGCCCATAAGTTACATGTCATACCCGACTGTATGTAGTAGGACCATAAGTTACATGTCATACCTGACTATATGTAGTAGGACCATAAGTTACATGTCATACCTGACTGTATGTAGTAGGACCATAAGTTACATGTCATACCTGACTGTATGTAGTAGGACCATAAGTTACATGTCATACCTGACTGTATGTAGTAGGACCATAAGTTACATGTCATACCTGACTGTATGTAGTAGGACCATAAGTTACATGTCATACCTGACTGTATGTAGTAGGACCATAAGTTACATGTCATACCTGACTGTATGTAGTAGGCCCATAAGTTACATGTCATACCCGACTGTATGTAGTAGGCCCATAAGTTACATGACATACCTGACTGTATGTAGTAGGACCATAAGTTACATGTCATACCTGACTATATGTAGTAGGCCCGTAAGTTACATGACATACTTGACTGTATGTAGTAGGACCATAAGTTACATGTCATACCTGACTGTATGTAGTAGGACCATAAGTTACATGTCATACCTGACTGTAGGCCCATAAGTTACATGACATACCTGACTGTATGTAGTAGGCCCATAAGTTACATGACATACCTGACTGTATGTAGTAGGACCATAAGTTACATGTCATACCCGACTGTATGTAGTAGGCCCATAAGTTACATGACATACCTGACTGTATGTAGTAGGACCATAAGTTACATGTCATACCTGACTATATGTAGTAGGCCCGTAAGTTACATGACATACTTGACTGTATGTAGTAGGACCATAAGTTACATGTCATACCTGACTGTATGTAGTAGGACCATAAGTTACATGTCATACCTGACTGTAGGCCCATAAGTTACATGTCATACCCGACTGTATGTAGTAGGACCATAAGTTACATGTCATACCTGACTATATGTAGTAGGACCATAAGTTACATGTCATACCTGACTGTATGTAGTAGGCCCAGAAGTTACATGTCATACCTGACTGTATGTAGTAGGCCCATAAGTTACATGTCATACCCGACTGTATGTAGTAGGACCATAAGTTACATGTCATACCTGACTATATGTAGTAGGACCATAAGTTACATGTCATACCTGACTGTATGTAGTAGGACCATAAGTTACATGTCATACCTGACTGTATGTAGTAGGACCATAAGTTACATGTCATACCTGACTGTATGTAGTAGGACCATAAGTTACATGTCATACCTGACTGTATGTAGTAGGACCATAAGTTACATGTCATACCTGACTGTATGTAGTAGGCCCATAAGTTACATGTCATACCCGACTGTATGTAGTAGGCCCATAAGTTACATGACATACCTGACTGTATGTAGTAGGACCATAAGTTACATGTCATACCTGACTATATGTAGTAGGCCCGTAAGTTACATGACATACTTGACTGTATGTAGTAGGACCATAAGTTACATGTCATACCTGACTGTATGTAGTAGGACCATAAGTTACATGTCATACCTGACTGTAGGCCCATAAGTTACATGACATACCTGACTGCATGTAGTAGGACCATAAGTTACATGACATACTTGACTGTATGTAGTAGGACCATAAGTTACATGTCATACCTGACTGTATGTAGTAGGACCATAAGTTACATGTCATACCTGACTGCATGTAGTAGGACCATAAGTTACATGTCATACCTGAATGTATGTAGTAGGACCATAAGTTACATGTCATACCTGACTGTATGTAGTAGGACCATAAGTTACATGTCATACCTGACTGTATGTAGTAGGACCATAAGTTACATGTCATACCTGACTGCATGTAGTAGGACCATAAGTTACATGTCATACCTGACTGTATGTAGTAGGACCATAAGTTACATGTCATACCTGACTGCATGTAGTAGGACCATAAGTTACATGTCATACCTGACTGCATGTAGTAGGACCATAAGTTACATGTCATACCTGACTGTATGTAGTAGGACCATAAGTTACATGTCATACCTGACTGCATGTAGTAGGACCATAAGTTACATGTCATACCTGACTGTATGTAGTAGGACCATAAGTTACATGTCATACCTGACTGCATGTAGTAGGACCATAAGTTACATGTCATACCTGACTGCATGTAGTAGGACCATAAGTTACATGTCATACCTGACTGTATGTAGTAGGACCATAAGTTACATGTCATACCTGACTGCATGTAGTAGGACCATAAGTTACATGTCATACCTGACTGCATGTAGTAGGACCATAAGTTACATGTCATACCTGACTGTATGTAGTAGGACTAGGGCTGTTATCGATTAATTTAAATTTAATCGTTAACTTTTGAAAAATTATCGATTAATTAATCGATAATTTCGATTAAAACCAAAAATAGAAATGTATGACGTCATTAAACTGAACATTTCTCACGGACATTGAAAATTAAGAATATTTTGAACTAAATTTCATGACAATGTGTTGATACTTGATTTGTGCTGAAGGTGGTACGTCAGCGATGTATTTGATCCTTTAAAAGAGAATTGTTTATGGCAGTGGACACAGTAAACATTTTCACCATCTTCGACTTTGCCATCCGCAGTTAGTTGAAAAACAACATATTTGCTCAACTTATTAGTTATATTTTAAATTTAACTGCGCTGATGCTGTCAGCAGAGCCGTCTTAACGCATAGGCCCGTTGGGTATTTGCCCGGGGGCCCACGAGCATATGGGCCCCATGGGAATATGTTTATTTATATATAATATGTATATTCATTTTTTATTCCTGCAGGGGAAGGGCCCAACACTATTTCTTTGCCCGGGGGCCCCCTAGACGGCTCTGGCTGTCAGCCATTTTATAGTTGACGTCTGCCGATAAACATTACATTAATAAAATAAATTTTAATATTACGCGGGAGATGTTTGTACGTAAAAAAATATAAATTATTATTAATTATTAATAATTTATTATTAATTATTAAAATTTTAAAAAAAATACTATAAATATTTTCTTAAATTTTAATCGAATTTTTATCGATTAAAATTATTTTAATCGATATTTAATCGATAAAAATTTTAACGATTAATCGAGAGATTAATCGATAATTTCCGCAGCCCTAAGTAGGACCATAAGTTACATGTCATACCTAACTGCATGTAGTACGCCTTGAAGCCATCAGATGGCGCTTTGTCTTGCGGATACGGTGACCTTGGATAGTCGACCCCGTAAAGCAAACAAAGGTGAAGGATTTTGTGGAGAAACATTGTGCACTTCCGGTTCTGGTCACATCTCCTAGCACACGACAACAAAGTCAAATTTCTCCACCCCTCCTCAAGCAACAGGAGCTTCCGGTCTCTGGCCATTTGTGTGGTCAGTCCGTGGTAGTAACTGTTGGCTCTGGTCATTTGTGTGGTCAGTCCGTGGTAGTAACTGTTGGCTCTGGTCATTTGGAGGCAAGACAAATGTTACGACAGATTTGTTGTTAATTTTTTAAAGAATTATTTTTAGGTTTATTTTGTTTTGTTTTTAAGTTAATAAATAGAGGCGTAAATAACAAACAATTTCAGATTCATTTGAATGAACATATTTTACAAAACGAATATTTTAAAATATATACTTGTACAACCAAATCGTAAGTCTTAAAATATGCACCATTATAATCATGGTTAGAAGTTTATATAATCATGGCATAAAACAATTTAATCAAATTTTGTGACGAAATAATCCCGACTGATGTTCGTATTGCCATTACAGTTGTTGGTGTGGTTATTTCATGTATCGATACCTCATATCTATGTCCATGAAACATGGCGGCCTTGACATTCATCTGTATTCGATGCTAAGTATCGGTGACAGACACCACAGATGATCAGTTTCCGTTTCGACCTAAAGTTTTAAGTTGTCCATCAAGATCTCGGTGGTCAAGTGGTCAGTCGGACGTCCAACATTTCACGAGGTCTTGTTGTCACAGTTGTCAGGGTATGAGAATCACTGCGAATGATTGTTGCGAATGATTGTTGTGAGATTGTTGTGAGCCAGTGTTGGAGTCGGGTCAAGGCGTTGTTTACGGGTATGAACTCCTATCACGGGAATAATGTCTAGGATGGCTGAGTGAACTTCTGGTCACACGGGATATGTCAGGGACGACCAGAGGACACGCCAGGGGTCAGTTGAGACCAGTTGGGAGGTATATAAGAGAGTAGTCGAGATGAGTGCGGGGTGTGGCAGAAAGCTGTGTAGTTCGCATAGTGTTGTGCGGTCAGACCGGTCAGGATAGACCGGGGAGTTGCAGGGTTGCAGTAACACAGAGAGCTGAGGTTTAATGTCGCCCAGAAGCGGTCAGGCTAGGACCGAGGGGACTTAAACGCTTTGTGTATTTACGTAGATCTGAAGAGGACTTGAGCATGGGCCCAGGATGGTCGAGTCGGACCGAGGGCATGCTTGAGCATACAGCCAGTTATATATAGATGTATTTGATGTCAAGGCAAGACAGCCAGTTGTACAGTTGTACATAGCAGAATAAACATTGCATTGTTATACCGACTTGTGTCATCTCTTGAGTGTTGTGTGTAGCGGAGAGCAAACAATAATCCACCAACGAATGAGACCTTAACAACAGTGACCTTTATTATGGAAACACTGGAGAGAGCTTCAAAATGACCAAACAACTGGACAGTGTGACGTCTACATGGCGGCCGATTCGGGAGCTGTTTCCCGGGGAAAATCTTGGGTGCTAATGCGCAGTTTCTAACTTAAAATAATGACACTATGTAACACATTTTCACTTTTGTTCTATTCCTGGGTTGAAAGTGTGTTTTCCTAACCCGTTAGGTCTAGAACAGAAAGGAAATCGCTGTTATTCCTTAAAAATTTAGCTTCTTTGACCGAGACAATGAAACTTGGAAAATCGCGTGTTTTCGAGAAAATTCTCGATTTGCTTTCAATGCCGAGCTTCCTCCCTGAACTGCTAGATTTGTCTAAATGTTTCTACAATTCTCATGAACACTCTAGCACGTTCAAGAAACTTCCAGAACTTTCGAGAAACTCTCAGAACTTTCTAGAGCGTTCCTGAACGTTCCAAAGTAGCTGTACAAATATAAAAGCACAGGTGTCTCGAACCAAGATTCCGTCCAATGAAGTTTGCTTTCCCGCGAATTTGGCGAGAGCCGACGGACCACTCAAGCAACTGCTACTTCTGCATGGTAAACCCAAAAAATCGTCGCACCGGCAAAAATGCCCCTCAGATCGTTTATCCGGACGTACCTTCTTCCATCGCCCCAGTACCACACAGCCCCGATCTGCCTGTTCCGACTCCTCCTAGGCGGCATCGGCCATCTTCAGGAGACAGCAGCAATTCAGATAGCGAGGCAGATACCGGAGATATGGACTACGATTCCGCCAAAATGGGATGCAGAATGTCTCTGAAAGTCCATATCAGAATGTCTCTGAAAGTCCATATCAGAATGTCTCTGAAAGTCCATATCAGAATGTCTCTGAAAGTCCATATCAGAATGTCTCTGAAAGTCCATATCAGAATGTCTCTGAAAATCCATATCCTTGATTTGCATCTCGACAAATTCAATGAGAACATGGGCGCTTACTCCGAGGAGCAAGGCGAGCGCTTTCATCAAGATATACAGGACTTTGAGCGTCGTTACCAATGACAGTATAACGAAAACTACATTTGGGGGCTACTTCGAGAGAGTGATTCACAGTACAATCACAAATCTAGCAAATCTACACATTCACAGTACAATCACAAATCTAGCAAATCTACACATTCACAGTACAATCACAAATCTAGCAAATCTACACATTCACAGTACAATCACAAATCTAGCAAATCTACACATTCACAGTACAATCACAAATCTAGCAAATCTACACATTCACAGTACAATCACAAATCTAGCAAATCTACACATTCACAGTACAATCACAAATCTAGCAAATCTACACATTCACAGTACAATCACAAATCTAGCAAATCTACACATTCACAGTACAATCACAAATCTAGCAAATCTACACATTCACAGTACAATCACAAATCTAGCAAATCTACACATTCACAGTACAATCACAAATCTAGCAAATCTACACATTCACAGTACAATCACAAATCTAGCAAATCTACACATTCACAGTACAATCACAAATCTAGCAAATCTACACATTCACAGTACAATCACAAATCTAGCAAATCTACACATTCACAGTACAATCACAAATCTAGCAAATCTACACATTCACAGTACAATCACAAATCTAGCAAATCTACACATTCACAGTACAATCACAAATCTAGCAAATCTACACATTCACAGTACAATCACAAATCTAGCAAATCTACACATTCACAGTACAATCACAAATCTAGCAAATCTACACATTCACAGTACAATCACAAATCTAGCAAATCTACACATTCACAGTACAATCACAAATCTAGCAAATCTACACATTCACAGTACAATCACAAATCTAGCAAATCTACACATTCACAATACAATCACAAATCTAGCAAATCTACACATTCACAATACAATCACAAATCTAGCAAATCTACACATTCAAAGTACAATCACAAATCTAGCAAATCTACACATTTCTGAACCTTGTTGAGTGGTTTCCGAATGTGTTTGTCTATTCCTTGTGCAATTTTTGTTTTTACCTGATCATAATGACATACTTTGGACATAAGCAATTGAAATATAACACTTAGAAGCCAGTAACAAAAAGTGTGTTACATATTGTAATCGTGTTTTTAATTATAAATCAAATCAAATAATTCTCATCTAGCGACTCTTGTAACACATGTTGATACGTAATTTAATACGTCATGATTGTTTATGAACGGAACACCGTCGATTACTTTATATTGATGCGTTTAATAACTCAGTTTGAAAATAATTGTTTTTTAAATCTTGCTCTGGTAAATATTATGTAGGCTTCCATATTGAGAGAAAATTAATTAAAATTTCGGCCGAAACCATAAAATCCTATTTGATCGGTATCAGAGGCGTCCCTAGGGTTGGTGTCACACGAGGGGGGGCCCTACCCCCGCACCCCCCTAGTGACGTCAATGATCGGTATCTTATTGACAGAATAATACTCGAATAATATCGATACTCATAACATATGTTTGTACTTTCGTTACATAATAAATTGTATGTTCGTTAATCGTCACATGTTTAATGTTCGTTATATATGTTGTATGTTCGTTACATATGTTGTATGTTCGTTACATATGTTGGTATGCTCATTACATGTGTTGTATGTTCGTTACATATGTTGTATGTTCGTTACATATGTTGTATGTTCGTTACATATGTTGTATGCTCGTTACATATGTTGCATGTTAGTTACATATGTTGTATGTTTGTTACATATGTTGTATGTTCGTTACATATGTTGTATGTTCGTTACATATGTTGTATGTTCGTTACATATGTTGTATGTTCGTTACATATGTTGTATGTTCGTTACATATGTTGTATGTTCGTTACATATGTTGTATGTTCGTTACATATGTTGTATGTTCGTTACATATGTTGGTATGCTCGTTACATGTGTTGTATGCTCGTTACATATGTTGTTATGTTCGTTACATATGTTGGTATGCTCGTTACATATGTTGTATGTTCGTTACATATTAAGTATGTTCGTTACATATGTTTTATGTCCGTTACAAATATTGTATGTTCGTTAAATATGTTGGTATGCTCGTTACATATGTTGTATGTTCGTTACATATGTTGTATGTTCGTTACATATGTTGTATGTCCGTTACAAATATTGTATGTTCGTTAAATATGTTGGTATGTTCGTTGCATATGTTGTATTTTCGTGACATATGTTGTTATCTTGTCACATATGTTGGTACGTTATTTACATATATTATATACTTGTTACATATGTTGGTACGTTATTTAAATATATTGTATACTTGTCACATATGTTGGTACGTTATTTTCATACATTGTATACTTGTTATATATGTTGGTACGTTAGCTACATATGTTGTTATCTTGTCACATATGTTGGAACATTACTTACATGTATTGTATGCTTGTCACATATGTTGGTACGTTAGCTACATATGTTGCCAATGAAGGGATCTATCAATAATATATAATGGACTCGCCCCTTGATGATATCTTATAAACATTATTCCCTAAAGACGAATGTGGGTAAGTAACTCAAACATACTTGTCTCCCCTCAAGAAGGTCTACAAACCTCGAGCCTCTGGTAAGTAACTCAAACATACTTGTCTCCCCTCAAGAAGGTCTACAAACCTACTTGTCTCCCCTCAAGAAGGTCTACAAACCTCGAGCCTCTGGTAAGTAACTCAAACATACTTGTCTCCCCTCAAGAAGGTCTACAAACATACTTGTCTCCCCTCAAGAAGGTCTACAAACCTACTTGTCTCCCCTCAAGAAGGTCTACAAACCTACTTGTCTCCCCTCAAGAAGGTCTACAAACCTACTTGTCTCCCCTCAAGAAGGTCTACAAACCTACTTGTCTCCCCTCAAGAAGGTCTACAAACCTACTTGTCTCCCATCTGGTACATATAAACAAGATATATAGAGACGTTCGTAAACAGGAAACCAGTGATGTCCCTTTCTTCATTTTTTGGATGTTAGTTCACGAGATTCTTGTATCTCCTTCTTGGAACTCATATTTCACAGAACAATGAACGCCTCTCATCATGTACTTACGTCACACACAAAAATGGCCGCTAAATCTGAGAACATAGAACGACCAATTTATTGTGAGAAACATTCTTATTTGTCAACAATGTTACATTGAATACATCATTTACAATAGTTGTAACATTGAATACATCATTTACAATATTTGTAACATTGAATACATCATTTACAATATTTGTAACATTGAATACATCATTTACAATAGTTGTAACATTTAGTACATCATTTACAATAGTTGTAACATTTAGTACATCATTTACAATAGTTGTAACATTTAGTACATCATTTACAATAGTTGTAACATTTAGTACATCATTTACAATAGTTGTAACATTTAGTACATCATTTACAATATTTGTAACATTGAATACATCATTTACAATAGTTGTAACATTTAGTACATCATTTACAATAGTTGTAACATTTAGTACATCATTTACAATATTTGTAACATTGAATACATCATTTACAATAGTTGTAACATTTAGTACATCATTTACAATATTTGTAACATTGAATACATCATTTACAATAGTTGTAACATTTAGTACATCATTTACAATATTTGTAACATTGAATACATCATTTACAATAGTTGTAACATTTAGTACATCATTTACAATATTTGTAACATTGAATACATCATTTACAATAGTTGTAACATTTAGTACATCATTTTCAATATTTGTAACATTGAATACATCATTTACAATAGTTGTAACATTTAGTACATCATTTACAATATTTGTAACATTGAATACATCATTTACAATCAGTTGTAACATTTAGTACATCATTTACAATATTTGTAACATTGAATACATCATCTATATAATATATAAAAATCAAAGTATGTCTGTGTGTGTGTGTGTGCATGTCCTTTATATCTGACTAAACCATTCATCCGATCGTCATGAAATTTTTGGAGACTGTTAAGTATCTACCTGGGATGGTAACTGGCAACTTTGTTTTCTAAATTTAACACTCATGGGGCACCGGGGGCCGATAATGTCATTTTTTTCTTATATGAGCTATATAAAAATTAGTTTAAGCGCTAGCTACTGTGTAAATTTTTGGATCTTAACCAAACTTTGTATATGACAACTTGATAGCCAATATTAAAATACTATAGGGCACTGAACTGCAAATAGTCATTCCTTTGGGGATGGGGGCCCAAAAAATTCAAATTTTTTAAACGTTTAAGATTTTATTCACCAATCAGTCATTAACAATCTTGACAAATAATGACACATGTATCCATTATTATACAATTTGAAATGAACAGAGGTTTTGAACTTTATATCGTGCACTGAATGGGCCCCGGGGCCCTTAATGTCTTTTTTTGCTTATATAAGATATATAAACATTAGTTTATGCGTTAGCTACTGAGTAAATGAATGGATCTAAACCAAAATTTGAATACAAAAACTTGGTAGCCCATATTAAAATACATTAGGGCACATAACTTCAAATGTCCATTCCTTCGGGGCCAGGGGCCCCAAATGTCTTTTCTTCGTATATGTTTATTGTATTTTCCCACATTCAATTTTTCACGATCTTGAGGAATATATATATATATGAGGAAACTTAATAAAAATGAAAAGGTTTTTGAAATTTACATCTATCACCGAATGGGCCCAGGGGCCCCAAAATGTCTTTTTGTCCATATATCTATATATATATAAAAATCAAAGTATGTCTTTGTGTGTGTGTGTGCATGTCCTTTATAGCTGACTAAACAATTTATCCAATCGTCATTTCTTAAACGTTTAAGATTTTATTCACCATTCAGTCATTAACAATCTTGACAAATAATGACACATGTATCCATTATTATACAAATTGAAATGAAGATGTGTTTTGAACTTTATATCTTGCACTGAATGGGCCCCGGGGCCCTTAATGTCTTTTTTTGCTTATATAAGATACATAAAAATTAGTTTATGCGTTAGCTACTTAGTAAATGAATAGATCTTCACCAAACTTTGCATACAAAAACGTGGTAGCCTATATTAAAATACTATAGACACTGAACTTCTAATGCCAATATCTTCGGGGCCGGGGGGCCCAAATGTCTTTTTTCATATATGTTTAAGATATTTTTCCTATTTACTTTTTAAAGATTCTGAGAAACATAGCCACAATAAAAATGAACTAAAACGAACAGGTTTTTGAAATTGACTTCTTGCACCGAATGGGCCGGAGGCACCTTAATGTTATTTCCCCCCTATTTTAGGTATATAAAAAGTAGTTTAAGCGTTAGATAATGAGCACATTACTGGATGTTGACCAAACTTAGAATATAAAAACTTAAGAGCCTATATTACTATAGGGCACTGAATTCTTAATTTTCATTCCTTCGGAGCTGGGGCCCCAAAGTCTTTTTACTTAACTTTAATCATTGTATTCCCTATTCAATTTTACACGATATTGAGGAATATAGCTTGAGAACAATGTCAATAAAAACTATATTATCACTAATTTTGGGGCCGGGGCCTTAATAGCGTTTCTTATTTTGTACGCTATTTAATTATTAATATATTTATCCGTTTGCTATGAAACTTTGAATTTTTTTTCACACTTCCACGAAGGTTTCTTCAGAATTGTTTTCAAACATACCACTCATTGTTTTCTTTAAATTTATTCCTTTTTACTGAGATCGTTGCAACGCACGACGGGTCTGCTAGTTTACAATATTTGTAACATTTAGTACATCATTTACAATCAGTTGTAACATTTAGTACATCATTTACAATAGTTGTTTTAAAAGTACAGCCTAAATACAAATATTTGTAACATTTAGTACATCATTTACAATATTTGTAACATTGAATACATCATTTACAATATTTGTAACATTTAGTACATCATTTACAATCAGTTGTAACATTTAGTACATCATTTACAATAGTTGTTTGAAAGTACAGCCTAAATACAAATATTTGTAACATTTAGTACATCATTTACAATCAGGTGTTTGAAAGTACAGCCTAAATACAAATATTTGTAACATTGAGTACATCTTTTACAATCAGTTGTTTGAAAGTACAGCCTAAATACAAATATTTGTAACATTGAATACATCATTTACAATCAGTTGTTTGAAAGTACAGCCTAAATACAAATATTTGTGACATTGAGTACATCATTTACAATCAGTTGTTTGAAAGTACAGCCTAAATACAAATATTTGTAACATTGAATACATCATTTACAATCAGTTGTTTGAAAGTACAGCCTAAATACAAATATTTGTAACATTGAATACATCATTTACAATAGTTGTTTGAAAGTACAGCCTAAATACAAATATTTGTAACATTTAGTACATCATTTACAATCAGTTGTTTGAAAGTACAGCCTAAATACAAATATTTGTAACATTGAGTACATCATTTACAATCAGTTGTTTGAAAGTACAGCCTAAATACAAATATTTGTAACATTGAATACATCATTTTCAATCAGTTGTATTTTAAATAGTTGTTTGAAAGTACAGCCGAAATACAAATATTTGTAACATTGAATACATCATTTTCAATCAGTTGTATTTTAAATAGTTGTTTGAAAGTACAGCCTAAATACAAATATTTGTAACATTGAATACATCATTTTCAATCAGTTGTATTTTAAATAGTTGTTTGAAAGTACAGCCGAAATACAAATATTTGTAACATTTAATACATCATTTTCAATCAGTTGTATTTTAAATAGTTGTTTGAAAGTACAGCCTAAATACAAATATTTGTAAAATTGAATACATCATTTTCAATCAGTTGTATTTTAAATAGTTGTTTGAAAGTACAGCCGAAATACAAATATTTGTAACATTTAATACATCATTTACCAGCAGTTGTATTTTAAATAGTTGTTTGAAAGTACAGCCTAAATACAAATATTTGTAACTTTGAATACATCATTTTCAATCAGTTGTATTTTAAATAGTTGTTTGAAAGTACAGCCGAAATACAAATATTTGTAATATTTGAGAGATTTATTTAAATCACACGAGGTAAATAAAATTGAAATGATCTATTAGAGGCTTAAAATAAGTCATAAATCAAAAAAATATTTAGGCTAAAAGTAGGTTTTCAACAGACATCACCAAGCAATTAAATAACTATTACTTCACAAGGCAAATGCCATTATTTTCACAACACAAGAAGTACTGTACACAAGAAGGTGTGTACACAAGAAGGTGTGTACACAAGAAGGTGTGAACACAAGAAGGTGTGTACACAAGAAGGTGTGTACACAAGAAGTAGTGTTCACAAGAAGGTGTGTACACAAGAAGGTGTGTACAAAAGAAGTAGTGTACACAAGAAGTAGTGTACACAAAAAGGTGTTTACAAAAGAAGGTGTGTACACAAGAAGGTGTGTACACAAGAAGGTGTGTACACAAGAAGGTTTGTACACAAGAAGGTGTGTAGCCTACTCACCCCCTCCAAACACCAATTTTCAATTGCAACAATTAAGTTGGTCAATTTCAATTTGAAAATTTAAAATAAAAATTTTTTATGGCGACTGTTGAAAAAAATCACTTTTATGAAGCAACACACACACGATTCTTCTTCCTCATAAAATCGTGTTCACTATTTACAACATAATAAATTAAATATAGATTTCATTTCTATATAGTTTCACGTATTTTCGTTACTTCTCCAGTTTTTCTTGCGTTAAAGAACAACCTTCCAATTAATATCCGGCACTTTGCAAACGCGAAAATTTCAAGTCTGCACATAAAATTCAGGTGATAAGACTTTATAGAAGCGTGCTATCACAACTCTATTTGACACAACTTTATAATCCTTATCAATCTGAACAAAACTTGAAAACAAACAATTGTTGCAGCAAATATGAAAGTAATGAGTGGAAATAAGATTGGCTGTGACAGGGAACAAACCACGAAAACCAACACAATATCAATATTTAAAACTAATAAACATTCAAGACTACACTTCAATCATGGAAAAGCGTAGGATGCAATAATCTTCTGTAATAGATAATTAAAATAAGACATATCCCCCACCAGGCGGCAATTTATTCTTAATATAATAGAATACATTGTAAGCTCCATTGATTGGTCTGTCATCACACGTCTGTGGAATACATTGTAAGCTCCATTGATTGGTCTGTCATCACACGTCTGTGGAATACATTGTAAGCTCCAGTGATTGGTCTGTCATCACACGTCTGTGGAATACATTGTAAGCTCCAGTGATTGGTCTGTCATCACACGTCTGTGGAATACATTGTAAGTCTTCCTAGCTAGTATTATTGTGTCTCTTCGATGCTATGTCAGTGCATTGACGCTGGATATAAGAATCAATCTTGAGAGTCCCAGCTCACGCTCGTTGAGATTGTCTTAGTTATCATTACTAGACATCAGTCATTGATGTCGTAATAAGCTATTACGCTCGTACATGTAATTGTCTCGCATTGTATAGCTGGTGGTGCATCCACAAGCACAATGAAGTCTGTACCCTTGTAGTGTGGCAAGTGATGCGTTATGTGTGAGAAATACATTTCGAGTAAGAATGATCTAAACGATCTCCGACGTAGTGGGTTTCTGGTTTGTGATCATAGAACAGTCATTCTGTCCAGCTGCGAATGCCATCTGGGCAGCAGGAGTATATAAAGAAGAACAAGTAACAGAGTACGAGACTAAAATTAACGCTGAAGGGATCATGAGGCACTAGCCGAGGCACCCAACATGAGCTGTGGATGGCGCTCCAGAAATAGTGTTCCAGGAGTTGTTGTTACACTCGAGAGGGTTTTACGTCGTGAGCGAAAGTGTCGGACCCGTCGTGATCGAGCAGTCGATCAAGCCCTAGGACACACTACCCAGAACTCTATCATTGTCATTATTTGCGCGTGGCTGAGCGCAATGCTGTCTTGAGAGAATCATAGTGGGATCAACCCCCCTCCGACCCCGTACCTTATGATAAGGTATGTGTCTCAAGCTAATGTTTTGAGTTGCAGCAAAAGCCCTAAATTTTATCTGCGCTATTCACGCACAGAGCCTAAAGCCCGGAATATTAAAATTCTGAATTAGTTATTGTAGTTGAACGCTAGCGTAAGGAGTATTCTGAGGTGTAGATCATCAATATGATTTCGCTTAGTGCTATCTGGCTGTCGCGCAGGCATAATAATCACACCCCCTTAACACACGATAGCTCGCCTCCCACCTACTTTATAAGGTATGTTATATGGGACACCTACTTTATAAGGTATGTTATATGGGACACCTACTTTATAAGGTATGTTATATGGGACACCTACTTTATAAGGTATGTTATATGGGACACCTACTTTATAAGGTATGTTATATGGGACACCTACTTTATAAGGTATGTTATATGGGACACCTACTTTATAAGGTATGTTATATGGGACACCTACTTTATAAGGTATGTTATATGGGACACCTACTTTATAAGGTATGTTATATGGAACACCTACTTTATAAGGTATGTTATATGGGACACCTACTTTATAAGGTATGTTATATGGGACACCTACTTCATGTTATATGTAGACCCCTCAGCTGGCGCCGCGCGCCGAATACGCCGCAAAATTTTCGTCCGATAAAAATCCGCTGGAAAATGAACGAGCCGCCGTAACGTAATGTTTTTGTTTTCTTAAGTTTCATTGCGTTCCGTTTCAAGATCGATTGCATTTTTAGAATAACCGTCGCCGAAAGTGTGACAAAAATGAGTTATTTTTACAGCTTTTTTAAACCTAAATTATCATTGATACAGTTCTTCCTAGTTATCTTTTTCTTACAATCTTAATTTATAAAATACTAATTAAAATACAAATAAATTAATTTATGAATTTAAGTTATCGTTAAGCTTTGTCGTAAATAGAAAATTTATTATTACTCAATTATGGCTCAATGATATTCTACTAGCAGAAAGATAAGACTAAATTAATTGTTTCAATTAACTGGATACTAGTTTTAGTCAATAACTTATGACTTTTAAGGGTGATCCTGAAGTTTGAGCACGTAATTTTTTTCGCTGCGAATTTTAATTTTCTCGTGAGAACTTTCATTTTTATTAAATGCATTTATATATGTTATATTTTAGTTATTATAGCGCTAATTTGTAAGGCTTTTAAATTTATAAGGCTTTTTTAGCCCTTGATGCTACATAATCGGAGCAGGAGACATCATTTTTGTTTATCTAGCACCCTGCTAGCTAGATTTTTTTTACCTGGAACGACACATGCTAAAATAAATTTACTGACTGAAGATGTTTTTTTTTAAAGTTTCATTCATCTATTTTAAGATTCTTAGAAGATCAATAAATATTTTAATGAAATTTTCATTTGTTATTTCCTTACAAGATTTTTGATTCTTTTTTGTTTGTTTTTAAGCGTGAAAATTTCCTGTTGCCTCTTGCTGTGACAACCCAGCAAGTAGGGTGCTAGATAAACAAAATGGAAGTATCCTACTCTACTCTGATTATGTAGTGTCAGGGGCCGAAAACAGCTTTATAAATTAAAAAGCCTTACAAATTAGCACTATAATAGCTAAAATATAACATATATAAATGCATTTAATAAATTAAAAACGAAAGTGCTCACGAGAAAATTAAAATTCGCAATGAAATAATATACGTGCTAAGACTGCAGGATTACCTTTTTACGTTACACCATTTCTGATATAACAATTCTTTATGACTATATGATAATTTTAGGTGAACTCAAATGTCAGCAAATGTCATCTAAACCGGGAAGAGAGGCAGTTCATTAAAAACCTACAAATAAAACCTAAACCGCCTAGCCTACATGGAAATTCTAAAGCACAGTGCTGGAAATATTTTGGAGGCCTGTTCTCTGCTAATGGAGAAATGTAGACGAAGCTCGAGTTTATTGTCAGCTGTGTCTCACTGCTCAGCAGTCATTGGGTGACAAGGGTCACATTTCAAAAGTAACCAATTGTGCCGCAATTAAATCAAGTGGCAATAGGATTCTTCACTTAAGTGTCAAGCACAATGTGTCAGTACAAAGTCAAGTAAAGTCAAATAAAATTTTGGGATATTTCCTTAAGTATGGAGAAGGCAACAATCAATGCCAGACAACATCAAGTCATGAACTGACAAGAGATATCGTTATCTGGTTCTGTAGAGACTTGCTCGCCTTCGAAAATGTGGCTAAAGATGGTTTTGTTGAATTCTTTAAAATTAATTTCCCATCTCTCAACATACAGGCACCTGTAACACTTGCTGGAACAGCCCTGGATGTTGTTTACCGTAGTTTACGAATATTTCGTAATCAGCCGAAAATCAGCTGCAAATGTCAATTTACGGGAGAAATCCGGATTAGCCGGATTAGCCGGATTTCTCCCGTAAATTGACATTTGCAGCCATCCGAAATGTTAAAATCCGGCTAATCCGGATATCAGCCGAAAAATTATGTCAGCCAGCCGAAATTTTAAAACAAATTCAGCTGGCAGGTCTAGTTATATGGGACACCTACTTTATAATGTATGTTATATGGAACACCTACTTTATAAGGTCTGTTATATGGGACACCTACTTTATAATGTACGTTATATGGAACATCTACTTTATAAGGTCTGTTATATGGAACACCTACTTTATAAGGTCTGTTATATGGAACACCTACTTTATAAGGTCTGTTATATGGAACACCTACTTTATAAGGTCTGTTATATGGGACACCTACTTTATAAGGTCTGTTATATGGAAACCTAACTCTCCATACATCAGATTCTTCAGCTTAAATTATTCCTGACTTTACCTCAAACTCCTGTGCCGACCAATTTGCCATTAGCTTCTATTGTTTAACATGCTACAGGCGTCTATATTTGTTTCTTTGTACACTCATTATTGTAAGTGTGTCACAATTTGTTTCTTTTTCTTGAACCATAATTTACGGATATGACGGCATGTGTGTATGTCAAAAAGCACATACTGAGCCCTTTTGGTAATACTGAGCTGTGTGCAGTAGGAGGAATCAGACTTCTATACTCAGAGTTACACATGGCATGCCATGACATCACAAGTTTAATCGGCAGCTACATGTTGGTAAGCTCATCCAAACAACTAACAATAGCCAAACAAACAACTTACAATAGCCAAACAAACAACTAACAATAGCCAAACAAACAACTAACGAAATCATTTTAAAAACAGTTTTGAAATTCTCAAAGAGAAACAAAACATTAAACAAACAGAGCGTTGTGTGACATGTTGTTTAATAGAGTCACGCACCGAAAATCCTTTTATTTATTGAAATCCATTATTCTCCATTGATTGGTCTGTCATCCCATGTCTGACTAATGGCGGTTTAAATGGCGGCCAAACATGGCGGTTATCGGGCTGTCAGTCGTGACACAAGGTCAAGGTTGTTTATGTCAATGTAACTCAGGACCATACATGGTAGGTCAGTTCTGTCCAGATGGACTCAGGACCGTACGAAGCTGTTCGCTTAAAAGGTTGAGTGCCCCAAGTTTTACTAGGAATTTTATTTTAATTTTAATTTTAAAATTTCTAAAATATTAATCAGAAATATTGAATAAATTGAACGATTTAAAACAGATATTCATTTGTGTTTGTGGTTGCGGAATCCGCATGTATTTCAATTACAATTTTTCAACTTGGACAACATTTTCAACTGAGTTGCAACCTACACATCAAGGTATGCATTTTTCTAAGTGCCAGACAACCTCTCAAACCAGATGAACGGGCGTTTTAAAAATGTTTCAAACAAGGTAGCTAAACAAATAAGTATTTTTAACGAGTCACTCACGTGACGTATTATCGGAGCATCCACATCAGGGGTTCTAACACTCGGCTCCCCGCGATCTTGTCTTTCGAAGGATTCGAGGAAAATGGCTGACATAAACAAGTTATCATAGAAGCCGTGTGACGTAGAAAGATAAGTTCAACATTGAATAATCTCTCATTAAAACAATTTTGTGAGCTACGACTTTATTCGATCTGTCAGTTTCATCATCACAGTTTAGCTGTTAACACAGGTCAAAAAATATTTTTTTATGAAACAAGTCTGTTAACCATAAAAAACAAGAAATATTCAAAGATTGAAAAAAAAACCAACCAAGATCTGAACCTCCTTCAAACAATCCAAATGTCAACAGTTAACCATTAGCCCATTAGCCCATTAGCCATTAAACAAATTAACTTCAGAAATCATCTCGCTAAATTCTGGGAATAAATGGTTTTTCATTAGCAAGGCTAGAGGTCAAGGCCAAAGAAAGTCGTAATGAAAACAAACTATAGGACATTTGTCATGTGTGTTAGGGACATTTGTTATGTGTGTTGTTGGGGACATTTGTCATGTGTGTTTTTAGGGAGATATTTCATGTGTTTTGTTGGTGACAATTGTCATGTGTGTTGTTGAGGTTAGAGTTCCATGTGTGTTGTTAAGGTTAGAGTTCCATGTGTGTTGTTCAGGTTAGAGTTCCATGTGTGTTGTTAAGGTTAGAGTTCCATATGGGTTGTTCAGGTTAGAGATCCATGTGTGTTGTTAAGGTTAGAGTTCCATGTGTGTTGTTCAGGTTAGAGGTCCATGTGTGTTGTTCAGGTTAGAGTTCCATGTGTGTTGTTCAGGCTAGAGTTCCATGTGTGTTGTTCAAGCTAGAGTTCCATGTGTGTTGTTCAAGCTAGAGTTCCATTTGTGTTGTTAAGGTTAGAGTTCCATGTGTGTTGTTAAGGTTAGAGTTCCATGTGTGTTGTTAAGGTTAGAGTTCCATATGTGTTGTTCAGGTTAGAGTTCCATGTGTGTTGTTCAGGTTAGAGTTCCATGTGTGTTATTCAGGTTAGAGTTCCATGTGTGTTGTTCAGGTTAGAGTTCCATGTGTGTTGTTCAAGCTAGAGTTCCATGTGTGTTGTTCAGGTTAGAGCTGTCATGTTTGTTGTTCAGGTTAGAGTTCCATGTGTATTGTTCAGGTTAGAGCTGTCATGTGTGTTGTTCAGGTTAGAGCTGCTCCCTTACTCCTCAGAGTGCTAAAACAAAAGTCACCAGAAGAAATCATCTGACGTCACGACCTGTGTAAGTGAATCCTACCCCCCCCCCACACACACAAACACATTTTTATACACATGAGCTTCTTGTCCATCTATTTATACAACTTGTGCACTTTTTATGTACGCACAAATCAACTTAATTTATGAATATTTTTAAGATATATTTTTTTGACTACTATGACAAGGGTTATATCACAGAGCAATGGAAAGGTTAAAGAAAAAAAAATCAATTCTTCTAAGACAGGTGAAGACGGTAGAGAATAGATTCACAAGAGCAAATCATTTTCGAAAACTGCTGGAACAACATGACTCTGATTTATAACGATGATATACAACATGACTCTGATTTATAACGATGATATACAACATGACTCTGATTTATAACGATGATATACAACATGACTCTGATTTATAACGATGATATACAACATGACTCTGATTTATAACGGTGATATACAACATGACTCTGATTTATAACGATGATATACAACATGACTCTGATTTATAACGATGATATACAACATGACTCTGATTTATAACGATGATATACAACATAACTCTGATTTATAACGATGATATACAACATGACTCTGATTTATAACGATGATATACAACATGACTCTGATTTATAACGATGATATACAACATGACTCTGATTTATAACGATGATATACAACATGACTCTGATTTATAACGATGATATACAACATGACTCTGATTTATAACGATGATATACAACATGACTCTGATTTATAACGATGATATACAACATGACTCTGATTTATAACGATGATATACAACATGACTCTGATTTATAACGGTGATATACAACATGACTCTGATTTATAACGATGATATACAACATGACTCTGATTTATAACGGTGATATACAACATGACTCTGATTTATAACGATGATATACAACATGACTCTGATTTATAACGATGATATACAACATGACTCTGATTTATAACGATGGTATACAACATGACTCTGATTTATAACGATGATATACAACATGACTCTGATTTATAACGATGATATACAACATGACTCTGATTTATAACGATGATATACAACATGACTCTGATTTATAACGATGATATACAACATGACTCTGATTTATAACGATGATATACAACATGACTCTGATTTATAACGATGATATACAACATGACTCTGATTTATAACGATGATATACAACATGACTCTGATTTATAACGATGATATACAACATGACTCTGATTTATAACGATGATATACAACATGACTCTGATTTATAACGGTGATATACAACATGACTCTGATTTATAACGATGATATACAACATGACTCTGATTTATAACGATGATATACAACATGACTCTGATTTATAACGATGATATACAACATAACTCTGATTTATAACGATGATATACAACATGACTCTGATTTATAACGATGATATACAACATGACTCTGATTTATAACGATGATATACAACATGACTCTGATTTATAACGATGATATACAACATGACTCTGATTTATAACGATGATATACAACATGACTCTGATTTATAACGATGATATACAACATGACTCTGATTTATAACGATGATATACAACATGACTCTGATTTATAACGATGATATACAACATGACTCTGATTTATAACGGTGATATACAACATGACTCTGATTTATAACGATGATATACAACATGACTCTGATTTATAACGGTGATATACAACATGACTCTGATTTATAACGATGATATACAACATGACTCTGATTTATAACGATGATATACAACATGACTCTGATTTATAACGATGGTATACAACATGACTCTGATTTATAACGATGATATACAACATGACTCTGATTTATAACGATGATATACAACATGACTCTGATTTATAACGATGATATACAACATGACTCTGATTTATAACGATGATATACAACATGACTCTGATTTATAACGATGATATACAACATGACTCTGATTTATAACGATGATATACAACATGACTCTGATTTATAACGATGATATACAACATGACTCTGATTTATAACGATGATATACAACATGACTATGATTTATAACGATGATATACAACATGACTCTGATTTATAACGATGATATACAACATGACTCTGATTTATAACGATGATATACAACATGACTCTGATTTATAACGATGATATACAACATGACTCTGATTTATAACGGTGATATACAACATGACTCTGATTTATAACGATGATATACAACATGACTCTGATTTATAACGATGATATACAACATGACTCTGATTTATAACGATGATATACAACATGACTCTGATTTATAACGATGATATACAACATGACTCTGATTTATAACGCTGATATACAACATGACTCTGATTTATAACGGTGATATACAACATGACTCTGATTTATAACGATGATATACAACATGACTCTGATTTATAACGATGATATACAACATGACTCTGATTTATAACGATGATATACAACATGACTCTGATTTATAACGATGATATACAACATGACTCTGATTTATAACGATGATATACAACATGACTCTGATTTATAACGATGATATACAACATGACTCTGATTTATAACGATGATATACAACATGACTCTGATTTATAACGATGATATACAACATGACTCTGATTTATAACGATGATATACAACATGACTCTGATTTATAACGATGATATACAACATGACTCTGATTTATAACGATGATATACAACATGACTCTGATTTATAACGGTGATATACAACATGACTCTGATTTATAACGATGATATACAACATGACTCTGATTTATAACGATGATATACAACATGACTCTGATTTATAACGATGATATACAACATGACTCTGATTTATAACGATGATATACAACATGACTCTGATTTATAACGATGATATACAACATGACTCTGATTTATAACGATGATATACAACATGACTCTGATTTATAACGATGATATACAACATGTGACCACTACAATACCACATAAACTAACAGCAACACAAACAGCAACACAAACAGCAACACAAACAGCCTTGTGTTTGTATACACACTCATTTTTTTGGGGTTATTGCAGAGACAAAGAAATTGTATTTATTTTGGGATAATTCATTTCAACATACGTTCATGGTAATCACATACAATATTACACTCCTGGTAATCACATACAATATTACACTCCTGGTAATCACATACAATATTACACTCCTGGTAATCACATACAATATTACACTCCTGGTAATCACATACAATATTACACTCCTGGTAATCACATACAATATTACACTCCTGGTAATCACATACAATATTACACTCCTGGTAATCACATACAATATTACACTACTGGTAATCACATACAATATTACACTCCTGGTAATCACATACAATATTACACTCCTGGTAATCACATACAATATTACACTCCTGGTAATCACATACAATATTACACTCCTGGTAATCACATACAATATTACACTCCTGGTAATCACATACAATATTACACTCCTGGTAATCACATACAATATTACACTCCTTGCATTTAGCAATTAAAATGAGCTACTCTTAAATAATGAACTGGTCCAACTCTTTAAAGCGCAGAGAATCTAAACTTTAGTTAATGTAGATTGTTTTCCTAATTCCCTTTATTCGCCCTTGTGGTTGCAACAAAGCAAACTGTCTGATACGTGGGTGACCATGACGTCATCTTACGTACATTTACCATTCTACTTCACACGCCACTCACCTCATCCACATTCTCTTTGTTCAACAAGAACCTTCTCATATTATTGATATTCGAACGTTTCATCAAATTAAATCCATCATTACTGGGTGACAAGGGCAGCCTGCTTGATGTGTTATTTCCCTTGCACTACAAGGGTTGCGGCATCTGAAGATCGAAGACGCTCTTCTTTGTCTGCTGCCACAGAGAACAAAGAGAGATTTGGAGAGATGCGAACCTAGGACAATAAACACAGACCTCTGCTTGAATTAAACTTGGCAGTTCTCAATTTGTGTTTTAAGGACGACCGACATGTGTGAATCATTGAATGACAGACCGACATGTGTCAATCATTGAATGACAGACCGACATGTGTCAATCATTGAATGACAGACCAACATATGTCAATCATTGAATGACAGACCGACATGTGTCAATCATTGAATGACAGACCGACATGTGTCAATCATTGAATGACAGATCAACATGTGTCAATCATTGAATGACAGACCGACATGTGTCAATCATTGAATGACAGACCGACATGTGTCAATCATTGAATGACAGACGACATGTGTCAATCATTGAATGACAGACCGACATGTGTCAATCATTGAATGACAGACGACATGTGTCAATCATTGAATGACAGACCGACATGTGTCAATCATTGAATGACAGACCGACATGTGTCAATCATTGAATGACAGACGACATGTGTCAATCATTGAATGACAGACCGACATGTGTCAATCATTGAATGACAGACGACATGTGTCAATCATTGAATGACAGACCGACATGTGTCAATCATTGAATGACAGACCGACATGTGTCAATCATTGAATGACAGACCGACATGTGTCAATCATTGAATGACAGACGACATGTGTCAATCATTGAATGACAGACCGACATGTGTCAATCATTGAATGACAGACGACATGTGTCAATCATTGAATGACAGACCGACATGTGTCAATCATTGAATGACAGACCGACATGTGTCAATCATTGAATGACAGACGACATGTGTCAATCATTGAATGACAGACCGACCTGTGTCAATCATTGAATGACAGACCAACATGTGTCAATCATTGAATGACAGACCGACACGTGTCAATCATTTAATGACAGACCGACATGTGTCAATCATTTAATGACAGACCAACATGTGTCAGTCATTGAATGACAGTCCTCAGTCGATGGAAATGAGACTATAAATCGTTCACGGATTTCTTGAAATTAAAAATTTGAAAATAAGTCACTAATGGATGAGTTAATTTTATTTAAGTATGAATGAATAACTAAAAACATAACTTTTAATTTTATTTAAGTATGAATGAATAACTAAATACATAACTTTTAATTTTATTTAAGTATGAATGAATAACTAAATACATAACTTTTAATTTTATTTAAGTATGAATGAATAACTAAATACATAACTTTTAATTTTATTTAAGTATGAATGAATAACTAAATACATAACTTTTAATTTTATTTAAGTATGAATGAATAACTAAATACATAACTTTTAATTTTATTTAAGTATGAATGAATAACTAAATAAATAACTTTTAATTTTATTTAAGTATGAACGAATAACTAAATACATAACTTTTAATTTTATTTAAGTATGAATGAATAACTAAATAAATAACTTTTAATTTTATTTAAGTATGAATGAATAACTAAATAAATAACTTTTAATTGTAATGGTTTACTAGCACTTAAACATGGAAGATGAAACACCGTATTATTTTAATACTTCAAAGTTAAACACCGAAATAATTATTTGAATACGTTAAAAGTAAACACCGAATTAATATTTGAATACTTATATTTTAAACTGCGAATTATTATTATTGTTATTCTTTGTGTGGAAAACTTTAAAACTTAATAAAAGGGCTGCGGAAATTAACGATTAATTAATCGATTAATCGTTAAAATTTTAATTGATTAACATTAATTTGATGGATTAAAATTCTATTACTATTTAAGAAAATATTGCTAATATTTATTTTTCCAATTTATTAATAATTTAAATTTTTTGTTACTTACATACTGTTCCCTCGTATTATTATTATTTATGTAGACGTGTATGCGTAAACAAAAAGGTTATTTTTCCTTATTTTTTGCATAGCAGAACGAATGTGCTGTGTTACGTCATCAAATTTGGGAGCTATGGAATTACCGCGACTTAACCGATTTCGCGAAATAATGAATCGCAACTTAACGGGATCTATATATGCGTTAAAAATATAATTAATTGAAATTAATAGATTAATCGATTAAATTTTCCCCCGATTAATCGAACATTTAAAAAAAAATCAGTACCAGCCTTACTGAATACCAAATAAATTTTCTTAAAACTTTAAAATAAACACCGAATTAATTATTTAAATAACTGAACACTATCAATACGTTTGAAATGAAAGTTTCCCAAATATAATTAATTTAGTTATTACTCTGTATATTTTTAAAATGATATTTTGAGAATCACTGACGATGACATCGCTAGCTTTGTTGAGACAAGATTTAGTGTGTGTAGATCAGAGGTGTCACATTTACTCTCTGTATCATTTACTCAATTTATCATTTACTCTCTGTATCATTTACTCTTTGTATCACTCACTCTTTGTATCATTTACTCTTTGTATCATTTACTCTCTGTATCATTCACTCTCTGTATCATTTACTCTTTGTATCATTTACTCTCTGTATCATTTACTCTTTGTATCATTTACTCTCTGTATCATTTACTCTCTGTATCATTTACTCTCTGTATCATTTACTCTCTGTATCATTCACTCTCTGTATCATTCACTCTCTGTATCATTTACTCTCTGTATCATTTACTCTTTGTATCATTCACTCTCTGTATCATTTACTCTCTGTATCATTCACTCTTTGTATCATTTACTCTCTGTATCATTTACTCTCTGTATCATTTACTCTCTGTATCATTCACTCTCTGTATCATTCACTCTCTGTATCATTTACTCTCTGTATCATTTACTCTCTGTATCATTCACTCTCTGTATCATATACTCTCTGTATCATTCCCTCTTTGTATCATTTACTCTCTGTATCATTTACTCTCTGTATCATTTACTCTCTGTATCATTTACTCTCTGTATCATTTACTCTCTGTATCATTCACTCTCTGTATCATTTACTCTCTGTATCATTTACTCTCTGTATCATTTACTCTCTGTATCATTTACTCTCTGTATCATTTACTCTCTGTATCATTTACTCTCTGTATCATTTACTCTCTGTATCATTACTCTCTGCATCATTTACTCTTTGCATCATTTACTCTCTGTATCATTTACTCTCTGTATCATTTACTCTCTGTATCATTTACTCTTTGTATAATTTACTATCTGTATCATTTACTCTCTGTATCATTTACTCTTTGTATCATTTACTCTCTGTATCATTTTCTCTTTGTATCATTTACTCTCTGTATCATTTACTCTCTGTATCATTTACTCTCTGTATCATTTACTCTTTGTATCATTTACTCTCTGTATCATTTACTCTTTGTATCATTTATTCTCTGTATCATTTACTTTTTGTATCATTTACTCTTTGTATCATTTACTCTCTGTATCATTTACACTTTGTATCATTTACTCTCTGTATCATTTACTCTTTGTATCATTTACTCTCTGTATCATTTACTCTTTGTACCATTTACTCTCTGTATCATTTACTCTTTGTATCATTTACTCTCTGTATCATTTACTCTTTGTATCATTTACTCTCTGTATCATTTACTCTCTGTATAATTTACTCTCTGTATCATTTACTCTTTGTATCATTTACTCTCTGTATCATTTACTCTTTGTATCATTTACTCTCGGTATCATTTACTCTTTGTATCATTTACTCTCTGTATCATTTACTCTTTGTATCATTTACTCTCTGTATCATTTACTCTTTGTATCATTTACTCTCTGTATCATTTACTCTCTGTATAATTTACTCTCTGTATCATTTACTCTTTGTATCATTTACTCTCTGTATCATTTACTCTTTGTATCATTTACTCTCGGTATCATTTACTCTTTGTATCATTTACTCTCTGTATCATTTACTCTTTGTATCATTTACTCTCTGTATCATTTACTCTTTGTATCATTTACTCTCTGTATCATTTACTCTTTGTATCATTTACTCTCTGTATCATTTACTCTTTGTATCATTTACTCTCTGTATCATTTACTCTTTGTATCATTTACTCTCTGTATCATTTACTCTTTGTATCATTTACTCTCTGTATCATTTACTCTCTGTATCATTTACTCTCTGTATCATTCACTCTTTGTATCATTTACTCTCTGTATCATTTACTCTTTGTATCATTTACTCTCTGTATCATTTACTCTTTGTATCATTTACTCTCTGTATCATTTACTCTATGTATCATTTACTCTCTGTATCATTTACTCTTTGTATCATTTACTCTCTGTATCATTTACTCTCTGTATCATTTACTCTCTGTATCATTTACTCTCTGTATCATTTACTCTTTGAATCATTTACTCTTTGTATCATTTACTCTCTGTATCATTTACTCTCTGTATCATTTACTCTCTGTATCATTTACTCTTTGTATCATTTACTCTCTGTATCATTTACTCTCTGTATCATTTACTCTTTGTATCATTTACTCTCTGTATCATTTACTCTTTGTATCATTTACTCTCTGTATCATTTACTCTTTGTATCATTTACTCTCTGTATAATTTACTCTTTGTATCATTTACTCTCTGAATCATTTACTCTCTGTATCATTTACTCTCTGTATCATTTACTCTCTGTATCATTCACTCTCTGCATCATTTACTCTCTGTATCATTTACTCTCTGTATCATTTACTCTCTGTATCATTTACTCTCTGTATCATTTACTCTCTCTATCATTTACTCTTTGTATCATTTACTCTCTGTATCATTTACTATTTGCATCATTTACTCTCTGTATCATTTACTCTTTGTATCATTTACTCTTTGTATCATTTACTCTCTGTATCATTTACTCTCTGTATCATTTACTCTCTGTATCATTTACTCTCAGTATCATTTACTCTCTGTATCATTCACTCTCTGTATCATTTACTCTCTGTATCATTTACTCTCTGTATCATTTACTCTCTGTATCATTCACTCTCTGTATCATTTACTCTCTGTATCATTTACTCTCTGTATCATTTACTCTCTGTATCATTTACTCTCTGTATCATTTACTCTCTGTATCATTTACTCTCTGTATCATTTACTCTCTGTATCTTTTTACTCTCTGTATCATTTACTCTCTGTATCATTTACTATTAAAGGTGTTGTTTGTTGTATTAGTGGACAGTCAAGTGGTTTGACCTTTTGTTTGTAGTATGACCTTTTGTTTGTAGTATGACCTTTTGTTTGTAGTATGACCTTTTGTTTGTAGTATGACCTTTTGTTTGTAGTATGACCTTTTGTTTGTAGTATGACCTTTTGTTTGTAGTATTACCTTTTGTTTGTAGTATGACCTTTTGTTTGTAGTATGACCTTTTGTTTGTAGTATGACCTTTTGTTTGTAGTATGAACTTTTGTTTATAGTATGACCTTTAGTTTATAGTATGACCTTTTGTTTATAGTATGACCTTTAGTTTATAGCTTCACCTTTTGTTTATAGTATGACATTTTGTTCATAGTTTGACCTCTTGTTTATAGTTTGACCTTTTGTTTATAGTATGACCTTTTGTTTATAGTATGACCTTTTGTTTGTAGCATGACCTTTTGTTTGTAGTATGACCTTTTGTTTGTAGTATGACCTTTTGTTTGTAGTATGACCTTTTGTTTGTAGTATGACCTTTTGTTTGTAGTATGACCTTTTGTTTGTATTATGACCTTTAGTTTATAGTGTGACCTTTTGTTTATAGTATGACCTTTAGTTTATAGCATGACCTTTTGTTTATCGTTTCATCTTTTGTTTATAGTATAACCTTTTTTATAGTATGACCTTTTTTATAGTTTGACTTTTTGTTTATAGTATGACCTTTAGTTTATAGTATGACTTTGTTTATAGTATGACCTTTTTATAGTATGACCTTTTGTTTATAGTATGAACTTTAATTTATAGTATTACCTTTAGTTTATAGTATGACCTTTTGTTTATAGTATGATCTTTAGTTTATAGTATGACCTTTTGTTTGTAGTATGACCTTTTGTTTGTAGTATGACCTTTTGTTTGTAGTATGACCTTTTGTTTGTAGTATGACCTTTTGTTTGTAGTATGACCTTTTGTTTGTAGTATGACCTTTTGTTTGTAGTATGACCTTTTGTTTGTAGTATGACCTTTTGTTTGTAGTATGAACTTTTGTTTATAGTATGACCTTTAGTTTATAGTATGACCTTTTGTTTATAGTATGACCTTTAGTTTATAGCTTCACCTTTTGTTTATAGTATGACATTTTGTTCATAGTTTGACCTCTTGTTTATAGTTTGACCTTTTGTTTATAGTATGACCTTTTGTTTATAGTATGACCTTTTGTTTGTAGCATGACCTTTTGTTTGTAGTATGACCTTTTGTTTGTAGTATGACCTTTTGTTTGTAGTATGACCTTTTGTTTGTAGTATGACCTTTTGTTTGTAGTATGACCTTTTGTTTGTAGTATGACCTTTTGTTTGTAGTATGACCTTTAGTTTATAGTATGACCTTTTGTTTATAGTATGACCTTTAGTTTATAGCATGACCTTTTGTTTATCGTTTCATCTTTTGTTTATAGTATAACCTTTTTTATAGTATGACCTTTTTTATAGTTTGACCTTTTGTTTATAGTATGACCTTTAGTTTATAGTATGACTTTGTTTATAGTATGACCTTTTTATAGTATGACCTTTTGTTTATAGTATGAACTTTAATTTATAGTATTACCTTTAGTTTACAGTATAACCTTTTGTTTATAGTATGACCCTAGTCGGACTTGTCCAAATAAAATCAGCCCACCATTTTCTCAATAATTGCTGGAAGTTTATGTCAATAAAGAACTCAGTCAATGAGTCGTGCAACGGAGCTGTGAGTTCATATGAATAAAGAACTCAGTCAATGAGTCGTGCAACGGAGCTGTGAGTTCATATGAATAAAGAACTCAGTCAGTGAGTCGTACAATGGAGATGTGAGTTCTTGTGAATAAAGAACTCAGTCAATGAGTCGTGCAACGGAGCTGTGAGTTCATATGAATAAAGAACTCAGTCAGTGAGTCGTACAATGGAGATGTGAGTTCTTGTGAATAAAGAACTCAGTCAGTGAGTCGTACAATGGAGATGTGAGTTCTTGTGAATAAAGAACTCAGTCAGTGAGTCGTACAATGGAGCTGTGAGTTCTTGTGAATAATAATAATAATAATAAATTGATTATTTATATAGCGCTGTATCCCAGTAAGGAACTGGGCTCACAGCGCTTTACATGAAAGAAATAACATACTTATAAGTATTAAATTAACTTTCATATCACAACAAACACACAAAATTACAATACATTATACATAAGCTACGTTAATCATTTACAAGAAATGTTGTTTCATCAATTTTAAAAATAAATTTTGAAAAGATGTGTCTTAAGTGCAGTCTTGAAGGACTTGGTTGTTTGAATACTACGTATGTGTAATGGTAGAGAATTCCATTGTTTGGCTGCACAAAAAGAGAACGACCTTTCACCAAACATTTTGGTGCGTTTTGAATAAAGAACTCAGTCAGTGAGTCGTAAATAGGAGGGAGATCGAACTGATGGCTGGAAGATGTGGAAGACCTTGTAGGTGAAGGAACAAAGAGAAGGAGACAGGGAGATCAATATAGGACACGGTCGTTTGTTGACAGGTAAGGCAGGTGACGTCATGAGGTTAGAGAGTTTCTTTGTCTCTCCTCCGTCAAAAATGCTGCCACGTGATCTCATAAATTTATGATGATGGAAAATGTGCTCTAAAAGTTTATAATTATTCACAAAAAACCTTAGATTAACGCCGACTCATGTCAAGTTTGTTTGTCAAGTTTTTTTGTCAAGTTTGTTTGTCAGGTTCGGACGATGTATTCGGCTTGGATTTAGTGACGTCATTGTTTATAGATCAGTTTGTTAGTAAATTGGTCGGTCTTTCAAAGACATGATCGTGGATCCTTCGAAACTGATCTGGGGTTGTAACTTGTAACACAACCTAAACTGATCTGGTGTTGTACCTTGTAACACAACCTAAACTGATCTGGTGTTGTACCTTGTAACACAACCTAAACTGATCTGGTGTTGTACCTTGTAACACAACCTAAACTGATCTGGTGTTGTACCTTGTAACACAACCTAAACTGATCTGGTGTTGTACCTTGTAACACAACCTAAACTGATCTGGTGTTGTACCTTGTAACACAACCTAAACTGATCTGGTGTTGTACCTTGTAACACAACCTAAACTGATCTGGTGTTGTAACTTGTAACACAACCTAAACTGATCTGGTGTTGTACCTTGTAACACAACCTAAACTGATCTGGTGTTGTACCTTGTAACACAACCTAAACTGATCTGGTGTTGTAACTTGTAACACAACCTAAACTGATCTGGTGTTGTAACTTGTAACACAACATAAACTGATCTGGTGTTGTAACTTGTAACACAACATAAACTGATCTGGTGTTGTAACTTGTAACACAACTTATCATCATGTTTTGTTTTGTTTGTTGTCTAATTCCCTCCCTTAGCTGGGCTAGGCCTCTCAATGGTAAAATCGACGAAGGAACTAAAAAGTATTTATTTTCGGAGGTTGAAGAGCGAATGTTTATTCCCCTATGAGTCATTTATTAAAGTCATGGCTTGGCAAGGCAACCGATGGATTAGATGAAGAAAACAATAATTGCAAACAAGACAATTTTTTATTACCAGAAAAAACAACAAAATGAATTTGAATTATCAATATCAAGATTAAAAACTGGAAGCATGAATTCGGAACAAATAGATAAAAATAGGTGGTAAACAAACCCTTGATTAGCAAACATTTGTTTAAAATGAAATAACTTTTTAAAAAATTAAAAAAATTAAATAAAAAAAAGGACAAAGTTTTGTTTGGATAAATTTTGCTGCGAGGGAGGGGAGACCATCCACACTTAACACCACCAATAAGTTCCACCTTCTACCTCCCTTGAATGTCTAACTAAACTTTAACCCATTGAATAACCGCCAGCGTGACTGAATCAAATAGAAAGGATTTGTAGAAAAAATATCAACACTTCTTTCAACAGTTATATCAACACTTCTTTCAACAGTTCTGCCCCAAGACAGAAAAAAGTAAATGTACATATATTATTATTCTGCGAGCAACCAAGCCCGTCCAAGGACGTTCCGCCACCATTCGGTGGCATGTTGTAACTCCCCTTCAACAGCCGTCTCGACCGGCATACATGTGCATCACGTCAAAAATACGATTCATTATAGTTAAAATAAATAACTCGTAAAAACAGAGTTTTTGACTATAAATCCCAACGCGCATAACTCAAAATAAAGTCTTGGAAGAAATACTGCACCAAAAATAACTCGTTTTAAACGTCCGCGTAAACATGTTCAATATGATTGGCTGTAGGAGTCATGTGTATTTGAGGCACCAATCGCTATAGATGACGAGACAGAAAGGACATAAACTTGCCTTTTATTATATAGGATTAATAAACATAAATATATTAAACATAGGTTGTGTATAAATTATTGTTGGTATAAACAAAAAGTTGTATTTAAAAGGTGTACATTATGTACTTCTTTAAACACACCTAATCAATGAACTAGAAGTTATGCCCACTACCCACTGCCCACAGCCCACTGCCCACAGCCCACTGCCCACAGCCCACTGCCCACAGCCCACTGCCCACTGCCCACAGCCCACAGCCCACTACCCACTGCCCACAGCCCACAGCCCACTACCCACAGCCCACTGCCCACTACCCACCGGCGAGGGAAGCAGACGATGCTAGACTGACCAAGATCAGGTTTCTTGAGACCATCAGATGACCACTTGACGAAAGTTTTCTAAAATGAAAATACTACATACACCACCCACATGAGAGTCTTACAAATGTTTATATATATATATATATAAAAGAAGAACTTTTTCTTGATATTTATACTTTATGTTTATACTCAATATTTATACTTTATGTTTATACTCAATATTTATACTTTATGTTTATACTCAATATTTATACTTTATGTTTATACTCAATATTTATACTTTTTAAAAAAATGTTTCCTTTGAATTGTGTTCATTTCCATGCTTTAAATAACAGTATCAATGTTCAGTGTTTTCATAACACAACTTGAACGAACATGTGTAGCAGTTCAAATATCGAATCTAACCAATTCATCCTCATTTTTTATTTGTTTATGTTTTTTCACGCAACTTAAAAAAAAATTTCAGAAATGTCACTTCAAGACCAATGTTCCCTGCGCGACCACACAGATAGATGACAGACGCCGCCGAGAAGTTTAGAATTACCACGCCGCTAAATTTTTAAATATTGCACACAAAAATGGATGCACACGATTTTTGTTTAGTTTGCACACAGACAAACAAACAAACAAACAATAAAACAAACCACAGAGGGAACATTCTTCATGACATCTTCATATTTCGTTGAAACAAGCCAAGCAAAGATCCATCCAGTCGTTGAAACAAGCCAAGCAAAGATCCATCCAGTCGTTGAAACAAGCCAAGCAAAGATCCATCCAGTCGTTGAAACAAGCCAAGCAAAGATCCATCCAGTCGTTGAAACAAGCCAAGCAAAGATCCATCCAGTCGTTGAAACAAGCCAAGCAAAGATCCATCCAGTCGTTGAAACAAGCCAGGCAAAGATCCATCCAGTCGTTGAAACAAGCCAAGCAAAGATCCATCCAGTCGTTGAAACAAGCCAAGCAAAGATCCATCCAGTCGTTGAAACAAGCCAAGCAAAGATCCATCCAGTCGTTGAAACAAGCCAAGCAAAGATCCATCCAGTCGTTGAAACAAGCCAAGCAAAGATCCATCCAGTCGTTGAAACAAGCCAAGCAAAGATCCATCCAGTCGTTGAAACAAGCCAAGCAAAGATCCATCCAGTCGTTGAAACAAGCCAAGCAAAGATCCATCCAGTCGTTGAAACAAGCCAAGCAAAGATCCATCCAGTCGTTGAAACAAGCCAAGCAAAGATCCATCCAGTCGTTGAAACAAGCCAAGCAAAGATCCATCCAGTCGTTGAAACAAGCCAAGCAAAGATCCATCCAGTCGTTGAAACAAGCCAAGCAAAGATCCATCCAGTCGTTGAAACAAGCCAAGCAAAGATCCATCCAGTCGTTGAAACAAGCCAAGCAAAGATCCATCCAGTCGTTGAAACAAGCCAAGCAAAGATCCATCCAGTCGTTGAAACAAGCCAAGCAAAGATCCATCCAGTCGTTGAAACAAGCCAAGCAAAGATCCATCCAGTCGTTGAAACAAGCCAAGCAAAGATCCATCCAGTCGTTGAAACAAGCCAAGCAAAGATCCATCCAGTCGTTGAAACAAGCCAAGCAAAGATCCATCCAGTCGTTGAAACAAGCCAAGCAAAGATCCATCCAGTCGTTGAAACAAGCCAAGCAAAGATCCATCCAGTCGTTGAAACAAGCCAAGCAAAGATCCATCCAGTGGCAAGATTGCTGCACGATGTTTCATAGCGACATCTCCAAACAGTTGTGGTCAAGATTTATGACGGCAATCAGTGCTGGTCAAGATTTATGACGGCAAACAGTGCTGGTCAAGATTTATGACGGCAAACAGTGCTGGTCAAGATTTATGACGGCAAACAGTGCTGGTCAAGATTTATGACGGCAAACAGTGCTGGTCAAGAATTATGACGGCAAACAGTGCTGGTCAATATTTATGACGGCAAACAGTGCTGGTCAAGATTTATGACGGCAAACAGTGCTGGTCAAGATTTATGACGGCAAACAGTGCTGGTCAAGATTTATGACGGCAAACAGTGCTGGTCAAGATTTATGACGGCAAACAGTGCTGGTCAATATTTATGACGGAAAACAGTGCTGGTCAAGATTTATGACGGCAAACAGTGCTGGTCAAGATTTATGACGGCAAACAGTGCTGGTCAAGATTTATGACGGAAAACAGTGCTGGTCAAGATTTATGACGACTCGTCTCAGCAGATTACTGACAATAACGCCCCCCCTCCCGCCAACAACTTGGCGTTGCACTCCCCCCCCCCACATTACCGCCCTGAAGTACTCCAATTATTTGTATGCGTTTTAAAATTATTTAAATACCACTTGAATAAATCAATTATTTAAATACCTCTTGAATAAATCAATTATTTAAATACCACTTGAATAAATCAATTATTTAAATACCACTTGAATAAATCAATTATTTAAATACTACTTGAATAAATCAATTATTTAAATACCACTTGAATAAATCAATTATGTAAATACCACTTGAATAAATCAATTATTTAAATACCACTTGAATAAATCAATTATTTAAATACCACTTGAATAAATCAATTATTTAAATACCACTTCAATAAATCAATTATTTAAATACCATTTGAATAAATCAATTATTTAAATACCACTTGAATAAATCAATTATTTAATACCACTTCAATAAATCAATTATTTAAATACCACTTGAATAAATCAATTATTTAAATACCACTTGAATAAATCAATTTTTTAAATACCACTTGAATAAATCAATTAGTTAAATACCACTTGCATAAATCAATTATTTAAATACCACTTGAATAAATCAATTATTTAAATACCACTTGAATAAATCAATTATTTAAATACCACTTGAATATATCAATTATTTAAATACCACTTGAATAAATCAATTATTTAAATACTACTTGAATAAATCAATTATTTAAATACCACTTGAATAAATCAATTATTTAAATATCACTTGAATAAATCAATTATTTAAATACCACTTGAATAAATCAATTATTTAAATACCACTTGAATAAATCAATTATTTAAATACCACTTGAATAAATCAATTATTTAAATACCATTTGAATAAATCAATTATTTAAATACCACTTGAATAAATCAATTATTTAATACCACTTCAATAAATCAATTATTTAAATACCACTTGAATAAATCAATTATTTAAATACCACTTGAATAAATCAATTTTTTAAATACCACTTGAATAAATCAATTAGTTAAATACCACTTGCATAAATCAATTATTTAAATACCACTTGAATAAATCAATTATTTAAATACCACTTGAATAAATCAATTATTTAAATACCACTTGAATATATCAATTATTTAAATACCACTTGAATAAATCAATTATTTAAATACTACTTGAATAAATCAATTATTTAAATACCACTTGAATAAATCAATTATGTAAATACCACTTGAATAAATCAATTATTTAAATACCACTTGAATAAATCAATTATTTAAATACCACTTGAATAAATCAATTATTTAAATACCACTTGAATAAATCAATTATTTAAATACCATTTGAATAAATCAATTATTTAAATACCACTTGAATAAATCAATTATTTAATACCACTTCAATAAATCAATTATTTAAATACCACTTGAATAAATCAATTATTTAAATACCACTTGAATAAATCAATTTTTTAAATACCACTTGAATAAATCAATTAGTTAAATACCACTTGCATAAATCAATTATTTAAATACCACTTGAATAAATCAATTATTTAAATACCACTTGAATAAATCAATTATTTAAATACCACTTGAATAAATCAATTATTTAAATACCACTTGAATAAATCAATTATTTAAATATCACTTGAATAAATCAATTATTTAAATACCACTTGAATAAATCAATTATTTAAATATCACTTGAATAAATCAATTATTTAAATACCACTTGAATATATCAATTATTTAAATACCACTTGAATAAATCAATTATTTAAATACCACTTGAATAAATCAATTATTTAAATACCACTTGAATAAATCAATTATTTAATACCACTTGAATAAATCAATTATTTAAATATCCACCACATATTATCTGTACATCTGTTTACTATCTACACATCTATCGATTGTCATTCTCAGATTTTTGGTATAACTAAAATTTGAGTTTGTCTTATTGTAATTTGAATAACAATGTTTCCCAAAATAAAATAAAAACGACAATTTTTAGATTTAAAATGCAACATTTGTTTTATTGAAACTGTATTTGATGAGATATTTACAAATTCCATTTCACAACGGTCATCTTTAGCAAGTGGGTGGGGGAGGGGGTCGGAGAACATTGAGATTTTGGCTTTCAACAACAAGACAACAGGAAAAGTCAAACTCCGAGATACAAGTCTGTTAGCACCAAGAACGAGTACTCTCGACTCTAGACTCAGTTATTTAGCTACTGGGTGCCGTTGAGTTGAACAAATGACGTCATTGCAAGTGCAGACGTTGACCTTGACACATCGGTGTTTTTTGGGGATTTGCCGAATGAAGCACGTGACACGAGACGCGGGGCTCGCGTTGAATTCTCTCAGCAGCACATGCTAAAAATACACCAATAAATCATTTATACAAACCTTTTCTATAAATAGGTTCTCTCAGCAGCACATGCTAAAAATACACAAATACATCATTTATACAAACCTTGTCTATGAATAGGTTCTCTCAGCAGCACATGCTAAAAATACACAAATAAATCATGTATACAAGCCTTATCTATGAATAGGTTCTGTCATCAGAAAGTTTCCATTGTTGACATCCTAAACTCCATTATTTTTTAGTCCGCTAATTAAAATAGCTTCAGCCGTATCTTATCTTTTAGCCAATTTAATCAATAATTCCTATTGATAAATCGATTTTATCTTGAATTAAATCACTCACTTCTAAGAATGACTGCCACTTAAATGTTGAATTTGTTTACATTTTTCTTAAAGTGCAAACTTAATCAGAGTCACGTGATTACAGACATTATCTTGATGAGGCTTCACAAAAATCTGGCCATATTTTTACAACTTTTCAAATTTTGCCTCGTTTCCTGGTAGCGATAATTTTGGTTTTCAAGATGAACAAAATTCCGCTTTATGCAGTGGTCAACTGTACATGTCTAAATATCTCAGCGAGGTTGAAGTGGTCAAGGAAAGATTCGTCTGTAGCGGACGTAGTTCTCCATGGTCATCGTAGTGTTGAGCAGCGGGAACCTGCCAGGTCCGGGCTGGTCGTGTGAACAGAAGGGATCAAGCTGGTGGGCACATTCTGAGGGCAGCGGGGCCATCTTGACGGTGCCGGGGAAGCTGCTGATGGTGTCGGTCCTGGCGTAGCATGTAGTGGCGTTGTTCAAGGGGACGTAACCACGCACCACCGTCACCTTCAACAAAGAGAAAACAACTTTGTGTGGATCGCTAGGGGCGCTCCTGGAATGTAGGTGAGTGGGTGGTGCGTGAGTGTTGGATGACGTCATGGCGATTGGCATTTGATATGTGTTTCTGTCTCATACTAGCAGGCTCGTAAAGAATGGTCTTAGCAATTTTAAAGACAATTTAATTTTTTTAAAACAACAACAGAATCCAAACTTCGCTCCAGCGTTTAGACATCCAGACTTATAATGTTGAGCCCACACATTACCATGGTACATTATGTGACCACTCACATTATCCTGGTACATTCTTTGACCACTCACTTTACCCTGGTACATTATGTGACCACCACAGATCCATGTTCACAGTGGCACATTTAGGAATTGGTTGGTCAACAAATAACATTTCAAGTCAACTTGCTGGACACTGACGGACACCTTTCAAACCGAAGTCGTCAATATCAAATAATTGACCACAATCCTGGTCTTGATTCTGTTCGAGATAACTCTCAGAACCTGTCGCTAGATGTCGCTCAAAAATCCTCAATTACAGTGATGTCTATCATTTTAAGTCCATGAAGTTTTTCATCACTTCTGACTTCAATCTCATCACTTCTGACTTCAATCTCATCACTTCTGACTTCAATCTCATCACTTCTGACTTCAATCTCATCACTTCTGACTTCAATCTCATCACTTCTGACTTCAATCTCATCACTTCTGACTTCAATCTCATCACTTCTGACTTCAATCTCATCACTTCTGACTTCAATCTCATCACCTCTAACTTCAATCTCATCACTTCTGACTTCAATCTCATTGTTAAATTATTTTCATTACTGACATTGGGATCGCAACAAATTTTTGTCAAATCGGTGATGGTAAATGACATAGATGGAAAATTGTTGTTTGGAATGAGATTGTTCCGGATAAGTTTCTTTAACATCCGGGCTTTCAATTGGGCATTTAAAAAGTGTTTCTTTTAAATGAAGAAAATAAGACTCTTGGTACAATCAAGAACGACCTGTAGCAGTGATGTCTTCCTTCGAGATTACTGGTCTAAATATGTGACTTCTTTCTTACATTTTGTCTCACTTGGGAAACTATGTGCTCTTATACACAGAGAGAAATGACTTTTTGGTACTAATTGTTGTAGTGACCTGGACCTCCCTTTGGTACAAATTTTTGTACCGACCTTGGTCTGACCTCCCTTTGGTACAAATGTTTGTACTGACCTGTACTTGTGCCCCCTTTGGTACAAACTTGCAATCCCCGTCTATATGAATTGAAATGTTTCCCTGTGAGTCAACTTCGGCTTTTGTCGGCAACTCTATCGGAACACTTCGGGTTGTTGTTGGCTGGTGGTTGAGGAAACATAAACTGTTAGTTGGCTTATTTTATTTTTTAAAGGTTAACAAAACTATTTATAGCACCGCCTGATGCCACTAACAAGTTTAAAGCACCGCCTGATGCCACTAACAAGTTTAAAGCACCGCCTGATGCCACTAACAAGTTTAAAGAACCGCCTGATGCCACTAACAAGTTTAAAGCACCGCCTGATGCCACTAACAAGTTTAAAGCACCGCCTGATGCCACTAACAAGTTTAAAGCACCGCCTGATGCCACTAACAAGTTTAAAGCACCGCCTGATGCCACTAACAAGTTTAAAGCACCGCCTGATGCCACTAACAAGTTTAAAGCACCGCCTGATGCCACTAACAAGTTTAAAGCACCGCCTGATGCCACTAACAAGTTTAAAGCACCGCCTGATGCCACTAACAAGTTTAAAGCACCGCCTGATGCCACTAACAAGTTTAAAGCACCGCCTGATGCCACTAACAAGTTTAAAGCACCGCCTGATGCCACTAACAAGTTTAAAGCACCGCCTGATGCCACTAACAAGTTTAAAGCACCGCCTGATGCCACTAACAAGTTTAAAGCACCGCCTGATGCCACTAACAAGTTTAAAGCACCGCCTGATGCCACTTACAAGTTTAAAGCACCGCCTGATGCCACTAACAAGTTTAAAGCACCGCCTGATGCCACTAACAAGTTTAAAGCACCGCCTGATGCCACTAACAAGTTTAAAGCACCGCCTGATGCCACTAACAAGTTTAAAGCACCGCCTGATGCCACTAACAAGTTAAAAGCACCGCCTGATGCCACTAACATGTTTAAAGCACCGCCTGATGCCACTAACAAGTTTAAAGCACCGCCTGATGCCACTAACAAGTCTCTGACCTGGCTGTCTGTGATGGGGGGCAGGGGTGACAGGTGGTGCAGCATAAACTCTCGTCCTGGTTTACCAGACTCCCCAATCTTGTACTTCTGGCTGTAGGGCAGCTCCCAGTTCAGTGGTCGCTGTGGGCGGGCTGGTGCTGGCCGCGGCTCAGCCACTCCGGAGAGGCGTGGCACCGGAGGTTTTTTGGATAGGGTAGGCGGCGACGGAGGTGGGACCCACGGCTTTGGTTTAAACAGCGGTGACGTATAAGGCTTGCTGACGCCCGGAGGTGGTGCCTGAGGGTGGGGTAGAATACAGTGTTTTACGGCGAAGATGAAGTTTTAAAAAATATATAATTAACTCTTCTACTTCTGATGTAGCAATGACGGCATATCGCTTGATACTAATACTGTATTTTACACAGGTATATACACAAAAGTTAGTTACCCCAGTTTTTACACAAAAGTTAGTTACCCCGTCATATACACATAGGTTAGTTACCCCGTTATATAAACATGCGTTAATTGTCCCGTTATATAACATACGTTAATTGCCCCGTTCTATACACATACGTTAATTTCCCCGTTATATACACATACGTTAATTGCCCCGGTATATACACATACGTTAATTGCCCCATTTTATACACATACGTTATTTGCCCTTCAACTAACTTACTTACCCCGGTATATACACATACGTTAATTGCCCCGTTATATACACATACGTTAATTGCCCCGTTATATACACATACGTTAATTGCCCCGTTATAAACACATACGTTACTTACCCCGGTATATACACATACGTTAATTGCCCCGTTATATACACATACATTAATTGCCCCGTTATATACACATACGTTAATTGCCCCTTTATATACACATACGTTAATTGCCCCGTTATATACACATACGTTAATTGCCCCGTTATATACACATACGTTAATTGCCCCGTTATATACACATACGTTAATTGCCCCGTTTTATACACATACGTTAATTGCCCCGTTATATACACATACGTTAATTGCCCCATTATATACATATACGTTAATTGCTCCGTTATATACACATACGTTAATTGCCCCGTTATATACACATACGTTAATTGCCCGTTATATACACATAAGTTAATTGCCCCGTTATATACACATACGTTAATTGCCCCGTTATATACACATACGTTAATTGCCCCGTTATATACACATACGTTACTTGCCCCGTTATATACACATACGTTAATTGCCCCGTTATATACAAATACTTTAATTGCCCCTTTATATACACATACGTTTATTGCCCGTTATATACACATACGTTAATTCCCCGTTATATACACATACGTTAATTGCCCCGTTATATACACATACGTTAATTGCCCCGTTATATACATAAAAAGAAACTTCCGGTTGTTCAAAATGGCGGAACCTAAATTTCTCTGCTGTCATTAAAAGACAAAAATAATCAAGCGCTGGAGAAATATACAACATACAAATGTAAATTGAGGAAAATTAAAGATATGAAGGAACTGATCTTCAAATTGAATTCCCTCTATGCTCTTCTGGTTGTATTTTACTTGGAATTGTCATTTTGTGGCTGTTAATACTATTAATATTAATCCGGAAGTTGTCTCACAGCTATCACCAGTGGCTCATAGAAACTGCAACGTGCGCAGTGGCCACACCCCGGGCAACGGCTTTGAATGGCTGGCTAAACCTGGTGAGGGTAGCCGACGGGTCTCAAACCCTCGGTGATCTAGATATGTCTATCTATGCACGTGAAGACTGGATTCGGTGGACAGAGCGGAGGAACTACTAGTTGGTCAACGGTCAAAAAGGCGAATCTCAGCAAAGCGTTGTGGAACGCTAAGGGCATGACAAGACACACAGGACGTCATGGCCATCCACTGCACCCGTCTCCATCACCAGCCGTCTCGACTTAGTCCTGCCGCTGGATAAGATGGCCTCGGGCGAGAGAGTGAGATCGACGAACTGCGCAACTCCTTCTCACTTAAATCCAAGTCACCGCGCAAGTCACTTTTGTCATCCATCCCATACCAGCGGTCGAAACAAAAAGAAGAAAACGAGGATATTTCCTCTCATATTGGGCGCATGGAATGTGCGCACACTCCTGGACAGAGACGATGCAGACAGACCTCAGAGGAGAACAGCCCTGATTGGTAAAGAACTCGCTAGATATGGCATCGACGTCGCAGCCCTGAGCGAGACCAGGCTCGCGGGAGAAGGAGAGCTCTGTGAAAGAGGATCTGGTTACACATTTTACTGGAGTGGCAGACCCAGCGAGGAGCGACGTGAGGCAGGCGTTGGGTTTGCAGTTAAGACAACTCTTGTCGGAAAGCTGGCTGGACTTCCCAAGGGAGTGAACGACAGGCTCATGACCATGAAACTCCCACTGGCTGGAAAGAAGCACCTCACCATCATCAGTGCCTACGCTCCAACCATGACTAATCCAGATGACGTAAAGGCAAAGTTTTACGAAGAACTTCACACTGTCATTGCCGACGTTCCAAAGGCGGACAAACTCATCTTGCTAGGTGACTTCAACGCAAGAGTTGGCAAGGACAACGTTGCCTGGGAAGGAGTCCTTGGACACCATGGAGTGGGTCAATGCAACAGCAACGGTCTTCTTTTACTCCAGACCTGCGCTGAACTTGAACTGCTGATCACCAACACGATCTTCCGCCTCCCCACTCGTAACCGGACGTCATGGATGCACCCCCGATCGAAGCACTGGCATCTTATTGACTACGTCATCGTGAGGAAGAGGGACAGGCAGGATGTACGAGTTACCAAATCCATGTGCGGCGCTGAATGCTGGACAGACCACCGCCTCATCATCACCAAGCTCAACATCCGCATTCAGCCTAAACGACGCCCGCAAGGGAAGAAGGCCCCGAAACGGCTTAATGTTGCCAAACTGAATACCGACAGCTGCAAACAGTCCTTTGTAGATGCTCTGGAAAAGTGCTTGAAATCCACCTCTCCGGGAAACCAGAGCGTGGAGGCAGACTGGGCATCACTCAGAGAGCTGATTTACTCCACAGCTACAGAGACCCTGGGGCCCCAGACCAGGAAACATAAGGACTGGTTCGATGAGAACTCCGAAGACATCAAGCAGTTATTGGATGAGAAACACCACCTTCACCAAGCATACATCAATAACCCCAAGTCCACGGCAAGGAGAGATGCACTCAACAACATACGCAAGACTGTTCAGCAGAAGCTCCGTCAGATGCAGGACGATTGGCTCGGCAACAAAGCTGACGAGATCCAAGGCTATGCAGACAGGCGTGACTATAAAAACTTCTACGACGCCTTGAAAGAAGTATATGGCCCCACGCCCTCAGGATCAAGCCCCCTCCTCAGCGCAGACGGTAACACTCTAATCACAGACAAAGAGAAGATCTTGGAGAGATGGGTCGAACATTTCGATGACGTCCTAAATCGCCCTTCGACAATCAACGACGAAGCCATCAATCGTCTACCCCAAGTGCCCACAAACAAAGCACTGGATGACCCACCAACCTTGCTCGAGACCCAGAAAGCAATCTATCTTATCTCCAGTGGCAAAGCACCTGGCTCTGACGCCATACCAGCTGAGGTCTACAAGGAGGGGGGAACAGCCCTGACTGAAAGGCTCCATGAGCTGTTTCTCTTAATATGGAAGCAAGAGACGATCCCGCAGGACTTCAAAGATGCCACCATCATACATCTATATAAGCGAAAAGGAAGTAGACAGGCTTGTGACAACCACAGAGGCATATCCCTGCTTTCTATTGCAGGAAAGATCCTCGCCAGAATCCTGCTCAACCGCCTCACAGTGCACCTTGACCAAGGACTCCTGCCTGAAAGTCAGTGTGGATTCCGAAAAGAGCGAGGAACCATCGACATGGTGTTCGCTGCCAGGCAGCTGCTGGAGAAATGTCAGGAGCAGAACTCTGATCTGTTCTCCACCTATGTCGACCTGACCAAGGCCTTTGACACTGTTGGCAGAGAGGGTCTGTGGAAGATCATGGCCAAGTACGGTTGCCCAAGGAAATTCATCGTCTTGGTGCAACAATTCCATGAAGGCATGCAGGCCAGAGTCCAGGACAGCGGGGAGTTTTCTGATCCTTTCCCAGTCACAAACGGAGTCAAGCAGGGCTGCGTCCTGGCACCAACACTGTTTAGCCTCATGTTTTCCGCCATGCTGACAGAGGCCTTCAGAGACGAGGATGTTGGTGTCAACCTGAAATACCGCACAGATGGCAAGCTGTTCAACCTTCGGAGGCTCCAGGCAAAAACCAAGGTTATGACAGACATAATCAGAGACCTGCTGTTCGCTGATGACTGTGCCCTCAACGCTGTCTCAGAAGCCGACATGCAACGCAGTGTAAACCTGTTCTCCAGTGCCTGCACAAACTTTGGTCTGTCAATCAACACCAAGAAGACTGAGGTCCTCCATCAGCCTGCGCCTGGAAGACCATACGTAGAGCCCAACATCACTGTCAACGGCCAGAGACTCAATACAGTGCACCGGTTCACATACCTAGGCAGCACACTGTCTCAAAATGTCACCATCGATGACGAAGTGAACGTCAGAATTGCCAGAGCCAGCTCCACTTTTGGCAGGTTGTACCCTAATGTCTGGAACAGAAGAGGCATTACCATCCAGACCAAGCTGAAAGTGTACAGGGCAGTGGTGCTCCCCACACTGCTTTATGCTTGTGAAACTTGGACTGTTTATCAGCGCCATGCAAGAAAGCTGAACCACTTTCATATAACAAGCCTCAGGAAGATTCTCGGCATAAAGTGGCAGAACAAAATTCCAGACACAGTGGTACTGACCAAGGCAGGTCTCCCCAGCATCTTCACCCTCCTGATGCAGTCCCAGCTTCGCTGGGCAGGGCACGTTGTCCGAATGCCAGACGAGAGACTGCCAAAGAGAATCTTTTATGGTGAGCTCCAGTATGGCCAGCGGTCCCACGGTGGGCAAAAGAAACGCTTCAAAGACACACTGAAAGCCTCAATGAAAGCGTTTGCCATAAATCCAGACACGTGGGAACGAGCTGCAATGGACCGATCCACCTGGCGCTCTTCCATCCACGAAGGTGCCAGGTCATGTGAGGCAAACCGGATTACCGCCGCAGAAAAGAAGAGGCAAGCCCGAAAGGCCCATGCTGTCAACCCTCCAGGAGATGTCGCACTCGCCCCCTGTCCCTTCTGTTCCCGAACCTTTCGTGCAAGGATCGGCCTAATCAGCCATCTGCGCACGCACAGAAAACCCTCGGATGACTAGAGTGGTCCTCGTCGTATCGACGGACGAACGAACATATATACACATACGTTAATTGCCCCGTTATATACACATACGTTAATTGCCCCGTTATATACACATACGTTAATTGCCCCGTTATATACACATAAGTTAATTGCCCCGTTATATACACATACGTTAATTGCCCCGTTATATACACATACGTTAATTGCCCCGTTATATACACATACGTTAATTGCCCATTATATACACATACGTTAATTGCCCCGTTATATACACATACGTTAATTGCCCCGTTATATACACATACGTTAATTGCCCCGTTATATACACATACGTTAATTGCCCCGTTATATACACATACGTTAAATGCCCCGTTATATACACATACGTTAATTGCCCCGTTATATACACATACGTTAATTGCCCCGTAATATACACATACGTTAATTGCCCCGTTATATGCACATACGTTAATTGCCCCGTCATATACACATACGTTAATTGCCCCGTTATATACACATACGTTAATTGCCCCGTTATATACACATACGTTAATTGCCCCGTTATTTACACATACGTTAATTGCCCGTTATATACACATACGTTAATTGCCCCGTTATATACACATACGTTAATTGCCCCGTTATATACACATACGTTAATTGCCCCGTTATATACACATACGTTAATTGCCCCGTTATATACACATACGTTAATTGCCACGTAATATACATATCCGTTAATTGCTCCGATATATACACATACGTTAATTGCCCCGTTATATACACATATGTTAATTGCCCCGTTATATACACATACGTTAATTGCCCCGTTATATACACATACGTTAATTGCCCCGTTATATACACATACGTTAATTGCCCCGTTATATACACATACGTTAATTGCCCCGTTATATACACATACGTTAATTGCCCCGTTATATACACATACGTTAATTGCCCCGTTATATACACATACGTTGATTGCCCCGTTATATGCACATACGTTCATTGCCCCGTTATATACACATACGTTAATTGCCCCGTTATATACACATACGTTAATTGCCCCGTTATATACACATACGTTAATTGCCCCGTTATATACACATACGTTAATTGCCCCATTTTAAACACATACGTTAATTGCCCTTCAACTAACTTACTTACCCCGGTATATACACATACGTTAATTGCCCCGTTATATACAAATACCTTAATAGCCCCGTTATATACACATAAGTTAATTGCCCCGTTATATACACATACGTTAATTGCCCCATTTTATACACATACGTTAATGGCCCTTCCACTAACTTACTTACCCCGGTATATACACATACGTTAATTGCCCCGTTATATACACATACGTTAATTGCCCCGTTATATACACATACGTTAATTGCCCCGTTATATACACATACCTTAATTGTCCCGTTATATACACATACGTTAATTGCCCCGTTATATACACATACGTTAATTGCCCCATTTTATACACATACGTTAATTGCCCTTCAACTTACTTACTTACCCCGGTATATACACATACGTTAATTGCCCCGGTATATACACATACGTTAATTGCCCCGTTATATACACATACGTTAATTGCCCCGTTATATACACATACGTTAATTGCCCCGTTATATACACATACGTTAATTGCCCCGTTATATACACATACGTTACTTACCCCGGTATATACACATACGTTAATTGCCCCGTTATATACACATACGTTAACTGCCCCGTTATATACACATGCGTTAATTGCCCCGTTATATACATATACGTTAATTGCCCCGTTATATACACATACGTTACTTGCCCCGTTATATACACATACGTTAATTACCCCGATATATACACATACGTTACTTACCCAGGTATATACACATACGTTAATTGCCCCGTTATATACACATACGTTAATTGCCCCGTTATATACACATTCGTTAATTGCCCCGTTATATACACATACGTTAATTGCCCCGTTATATACACATACGTTAATTGCCCCGTTATATACACATACGTTAATTGCCCCGTTATATACACATACGTTAATTGCCCCGTTTTATACATATACGTTAATTGCCCCGATATATACACATACGTTAATTGCCCCGTTATATACACATACGTTAATTGCCCCGTTATATACACATACGTTAATTGCCCCGTTATATACACATACGTTAATTGCCCCGGTATATACACATACGTTAATTGCCCCGTTATATACACATACGTTAATTGCCCCGTTATATACATATACGTTAATTGCCCCGTTATATACACATACGTTAATTGCCCCGTTATATACACATACGTTAATTGCCCCGTTATATAAACATACGTTAATTGCCCCGTTATATACACATACGTTAATTGCCCCGGTATATACACATACGTTAATTGCCCCATTTTATACACATACGTTATTTGCCCTTCAACTAACTTACTTACCCCGGTATATACACATACGTTAATTGCCCCGTTATATACACATACGTTAATTGCCCCGTTATATACACATACGTTAATTGCCCCGTTATAAACACATACGTTACTTACCCCGGTATATACACATACGTTAATTGCCCCGTTATATACACATACATTAATTGCCCCAATATATACACATACGTTACTTACCCCGGTATATACACATACGTTAATTGCCCCGTTATATACACATACGTTAACTGCCCCGTTATATACACATACGTTAATTGCCCCGTTATATACACATACGTTAATTGCCCCGTTATATACACATACGTTACTTACCCCGTTATATACAAATACGTTAATTACCCCGTTATATACACATACGTTACTTACCCCGGTATATACACATACGTTAATTGCCCCGTTATATACACATACGTTAATTGCCCCGTTATATACACATACGTTAATTGCCCCGTTATATACACACACGTTAATTGCCCCGTTATATACACATACGTTAATTGCCTTGTTATATACACATACGTTAATTGCCCCGTTATATACACATACGTTAATTGCCCCGTTATATACATATACGTTAATTGCCCCGTTATATACACATACGTTAATTGCCCCGTTATATACACATACGTTAATTGCCCCGTTATATACACATACGTTAATTGTCCCGTTATATACACATACGTTAATTGCCCCGGTATATACACATACGTTAATTGCCCCGTTATATACACATACGTTAATTGCCCCGTTATATACACATACCTTAATTGCCCCGTTATATACACATACGTTAATTGCCCCGTTATATACACATACGTTAATTGCCCCATTATATACACATACGTTATTTGCCATTCAACTAACTTACTTACCCCGGTATATACACATACGTTAATTGCCCCGTTATATACACATACGTTAATTGCCCCGTTATATACACATACGTTAATTGCCCCGTTATAAACACATACGTTACTTACCCCGGTATATACACATACGTTAATTGCCCCGTTATATACACATACGTTAATTGCCCCGTTATATACACATACTTTAATTGCCCCGTTATATACACATACGTTAATTGCCCCGTTATATACACATACTTTAATTACCCCGTTATATACACATACGTTAATTGCCCCGTTATATACACATACGTTAATTGCCCCGTTATATACACATACGTTAATTGCCCTGTTATATACACATACGTTAATTGCCCCGTTATATACACATACGTTAATTGCCCCGTTATATACACATACGTTAATTGCCCCGTTATATACACATACGTTAATTGCCCCGTTATATACACATACGTTAATTGCCCCGTTATGTACACATACGTTAATTGCCCCGTTATATACACATACGTTACTTGCCCCGTTATATACACATACGTTAATTACCCCGATATATACACATACGTTACTTACCCAGGTATATACACATACGTTAATTGCCCCGTTATATACACATACGTTAATTTTCCCGTTATATACACATACGTTAATTGCCCCGTTATATACACATACGTTAATTGCCCCGTTATATACACATACGTTAATTGCCCCATTTTATACACATACGTTAATTGCCCTTCAACTAACTTACTTACCCCGGTATATACACATACGTTAATTGCCCCGTTATATACACATACGTTAATTGCCCCGTTATATACACATACGTTAATTGCCCCGTTATATACACATACGTTAATTGCCCCGTTATATACACATACGTTACTTGCCCCGTTATATACACATACGTTAATTGCCCCGTTATATACACATACGTTAATTGCCCCATTTAATACACATACTTTAATTGCCCTTCAACTAACTTACTTACCCCGGTATATACACATACGTTAATTGCCCCGTTATATACACATACGTTAATTGCCCCGTTATATACACATACGTTAATTGCCCCGTTATATACACATACGTTAATTGCCCCATTTTATACACATACGTTAATTGCCCTTCAACTAACTTACATACCCCGGTATATACACATACGTTAATTGCCCCGTTATATACACATACGTTAATTGCCCCGTTATATACACATACGTTAATTGCCCGTTATATACACATACGTTAATTGCCCCGTTATATACACACACGTTAATTGCCCCATTATATACACATACGTTAATTGCCCCGTTATATACACATACGTTAATTGCCCCGTTATATACACATACGTTAATTGCCCCGTTATATACACATACGTTAATTGCCCCGTTATATACACATACGTTAATTGCCCGTTATATACACATACGTTAATTGCCCCGTTATATACACACACGTTAATTGCCCCGATATATACATATACGTTAATTGCTACGTTATATACACATACGTTAATTGCCCCGTTATATGCACACACGTTAATTGCCACGTTATATATACATACGATAATCGCCCCGTTATATACACATACGTTAATTGCCCCGTTATATACACATACGTTAATTGCCCCGTTATATACACATACGTTAATTGCCCCGTTATATACACATACGTTAATTGCCCCGTTATATACACATACGTTAATTGCCCCGTTATATACACATACGTTAATTGCCCCGTTATATACACATACGTTAATTGCCCCGTTATATACACATACGTTAATTGCCCCGTTATATACACATACGTTAATTGCCCCGTTATATACACATACGTTAATTGCCCCGTTATATACACATACGTTAATTGCCCCATTTTATACACATACGTTAATTGCCCTTCAACTAACTTACATACCCCGGTATATACACATACGTTAATTGCCCCGTTATATACACATACGTTAATTGCCCCGTTATATACACATACGTTAATTGCCCCGTTATATACACATACGTTAATTGCCCGTTATGTACACATACGTTAATTGTCCCGTTATATACACACACGTTAATTGCCCCATTATATACACATACGTTAATTGCCCCGTTATATACACATACGTTAATTGCCCCGTTATTTACACATACGTTAATTGCCCCGTTATATACACATACGTTAATTGCCCCGTTATATACACATACGTTAATTGCCCGTTATATACACATACGTTAATTGCCCCGTTATATACACACACGTTAATTGCCCCGTTATATACATATACGTTAATTGCTACGTTATATACACATACGTTAATTGCCCCGTTATATACACACACGTTAATTGCCACGTTATATACACATACGATAATCGCCCCGTTATATACACATACGTTAATTGCCCCGTTATATACACATACGTTAATTTCCCCGTTATATACACATACGTTAATTGCCCCGTTATATACACATACGTTAATTGCCCCGTTATATACACATACGTTAATTGCCCCGTTATATACACATACGTTACTTACCCCGGTATATTTGACAGGGGGTTTGGGTTTCTCATATGTCTTCAGGGGCGGCAACTTTTTAGTGTAAGGAGGTACGTATTTTGTTGGACTGGGGTGTGGGACCTGCTGAGTCACTACAACAAAAATAATAACACAAATTAGGGGATACACCATCAACGCTGATCTAAGTCTATCTGGTTCCTACTAGGCCAAATTATTGTATTTTTTATAGATGCAGGACTCAAGACTTAGTCTATCTGGTTCCTACTGGACCAAATTATTGTAATTTTTATAGATGCAGGACTCAAGACTTAGTCTATCTGGTTCCTACTGGACCAAATTATTGTATGTTTTATAGATGCAGGACTCAAGACTTAGTCTATCTGGTTCCTACTGGGCTAAATTATTGTAAGTTTTATGGATGCAGGACTCAAGACACTTCAACATTAATTCATATTGTTAAGTCATTTTAACTCACCTGGTTGAGTCATCTTAACTCACCTGGTTCAATCATCTTAACTCACCTAGTTCAGTCATCTTAATTCACCTAGTTCAAGTATCTTAATTCACCAGTTTCAGTCATCTTAATTCACCTAGTTCAGTCATCTTAATTCACTTGGTTCGGTCATCTTAATTCACCTAGTTCAGTCATCTTAATTCACCTAGTTCAGTCATCTTAATTCACCTGCTTCAGTCATCTTAATTCACCTGCTTCAGTCATCTTAATTCACATGGTTCAGTCATCTTAATTCACCTGGTTCAGTCATCTTAATTCACCTAGTTCAGTCATCTTAATTCACCTAGTTCAGTCATCTTAATTCACCTGGTTCAGTCATAATAATTCACCTGGTTTAGTCATCTTAATTCACCTGGTTCAGTCATCTTAATTCACCTGGTTCAGTGATCTTAATTCACCTGGTTCAGTCATCTTAATTCACCTGGTTCAGTCATATTAATTCACATAGTTCAGTCATCTTAACCCACCTGGTTCACCTGGTTCAGTCATCTTAACTCACCTGGTTCAGTAATCTTAACTCACCTGGTTCAGTCATCTTAACCCACCTGGTTCAGTCGTCTTAATTCACCGTGTTCAGTCATCTTAACTCACCTGGTTCAGTCATCTTAACCCACCTGGTTCAGTCATCTTAACCCACCTGGTTCAGTCATCTTAACCCACCTGGTTCAGTCATCTTAATTCACCTGGCTCAGTCATCTTAACTCACCTGGTTCAATCTCTTTCTTTGACTCCTCTTTGGCGTCTGTCTCCGCCTCTGTTTCACCTTCTGTTTCCGCTTCCGTTTCTCCTCCAGTTATCCCTTCCGTTTCTGTTTCCGTTTCCGGTGGCAGCGCCATTTCTTCTTTTTTCTTTTTCTTCTTCTTCTTCTTCTTTTTCTTCCTCTTTTTCTTTATTATGACCTGTAGGCCGTCATGAAGGTGAAATTAAAACATTTTAATCAACTTTTGATGGACACACGTAACTGCATACATTAAAAATGTTCACATGACTAGTTAAAAGTTATTTCAACCGATTCCACATGTACATCACAATGGACACCCCGATTAAAAGGTTTGAGAACCTGTCTTGTTACTCCAAGATGCTATGGGAGGCTATCTTTCGGGATAATTTGATGTGGAGTGTGAGTCCTCATTCAGCCACAGATAATGATCATATGTGAACCTCGATGACTTCCTCAGTAAATATCTACAATTGCGAGAACCAACGAAACCTTTCTAAACTACCAGCAATACTAAAGGGAGAACCAATGATCAATTGGATGGCCAGGTTGTACATAGGATGGTAGGTTGTACACAGGATGGTAGGTTGTACACATGATGGTAGGTTGTACACAGGATGGTAGGTTGTACACAGGATGGTTGGTTGTGTATAGGATGGTAGGTTGTACACAGGAAGGTTGGTTGTATATAGGATGGTTAGGTTTGTACACAGGATGGTGTGTTGTATATAGGATGGTAGGTTTTACACAGGATGGTATGTTGTATATAGGATTGTAGGTTGTACACAGGATGGTTGGTTGTGTATAGGATGGTAGGTTGTACACAGGAAGGTTGGTTGTATATAGGATGGTAGGTTGTACACAGGATGGTTGGTTGTGTATAGGATGGTAGGTTCTACACAGGATGGTGTGTTGTATATAGGATGGTAGGTTGTACACAGGATGGTAAGTTGTATATAGAATGGTAGGTTGTACACAGGATGGTTGGTTGTGTATAGGATGGTAGGTTGTACACAGGATGGTAGGTTGTATATAGGATGGTAGGTTGTACACAGGATGGTTGGTTGTGTATAGGATGGTAGGTTGTACACAGGATGGTAGGTTGTATATAGGATGGTAGGTTGTACACAGGATGGTAGGTTGTATATAGGATGGTAGGTTGTACACAGGGTGGTAGGTTGTACACAGGGTGGTAGGTTGTACACAGGGTGGTAGGTTGTAAACAGGATGGTAGGTTGTACACAGGATGGTAGGTTGTACACAGGATGGTAGGTTGTACACAGGTTGGTAGGTTGTACACAGGATGGTAGGTTGTACACAGGATGGTAGGTTGTACACAGGGTGGTAGGTTGTACACAGGATGGTAGGTTGTATATAGGATGGTAGGTTGTACACAGGATGGTATGTTGTACTCAGGATGGTAGGTTGTACACAGGATGGTTGGTTGTGTATAGGATGGTATGTTGTACACAGGAAGGTTGGTTGTATATAGGATGGTAGGTTGTACACAGGATGGTTGGTTGTGTATAGGATGGTAGGTTGTACACAGGATGGTAAGTTGTATATAGAATGGTAGGTTGTACACAGGATGGTTGGTTGTGTATAGGATGGTAGGTTGTACACAGGATGGTAGGTTGTATATAGGATGGTAGGTTGTACACAGGATGGTTGGTTGTGTATAGGATGGTAGGTTGTACACAGGATGGTAGGTTGTATATAGGATGGTAGGTTGTACACAGGATGGTAGGTTGTATATAGGATGGTAGGTTGTACACAGGGTGGTAGGTTGTACACAGGATGGTAGGTTGTACACAGGATGGTTGGTTGTGTATAGGATGGTAGGTTGTACACAGGGTGGTAGGTTGTACACAGTGTGGTAGGTTGTAAACAGGGTGGTAGGTTGTACACATGATGGTAGGTTGTAAACAGGATGGTAGGTTGTACACAGGTTGGTAGGTTGTACACAGGATGGTAGGTTGTACACAGGATGGTAGGTTGTACACAGGGTGGTAGGTTGTACACAGGATGGTAGGTTGTATATAGGATGGTAGGTTGTACACAGGATGGTAGGTTGTATATAGGAAGGTAGGTTGTACACAGGATGGTTGGTTGTGTATAGGATGGTATGTTGTACACAGGATGGTAGGTTGTATATAGGATGGTAGGTTGTACACAGGATGGTAGGTTGTATATAGGATGTATATAGGATGGTAGGTTGTACACAGGACGGTAGGTTGTACATACGATGACAGCTTGTTTTGACGGTTATTTCAAAGGAGACATAGGATGGTAGGTTGTGTATAGGATGGTAGGTTGTGTATAGGATGGTAGTTTGTGTATAGGATCAGTGGCGTAGCTAGAACCTTTGCCGCCCGGGGCGGTCTCCAATTTGCCGCCCTGTTTTAGAGGCCGTCCATAAATGACGTCACGCACCTGGAGGGGGGGAGTCACATACGCTTGTGACGATGTGAGACGAGGAGGGGTGGAGGTATTAAGAAATGTGACGTCGCGTCAAATCTCGCAACTTTAAATAAATTTCCACTTAAATATTTGATTACTGACATTTATTTAATGACGTTTATGAAAAACGCGTGTTACGATATTAGAATGCAGTGCTACACTAAAAACATACTTAAATGGCAACAATTTAATTATAACATGCTCATTTTCAAACAGAAAAATACGGCTTTTATTGGGGGTGGGAGGGGGGTCAAAGCTTTTTTACATCTTATTGAAGAAGGGTTTAACGTTTTTGTGACGACGTGTGACGAGGGGGGGAGGGGTGAAAAATCAGTCAAAAAAGCGTGCTTCATTTTTTGAACGGCCACTTAGTCGATTATATTAAGTTTTTACAAAATTAATAAAAATGAATAAATAATTGTAATTTAAAGGAAGTAAAGGTGGGGAACATGTTTACCATTGCATGCCATATTTATGTAAGCAGTAAAAAAAAGGCCGCATAAGATTATATACCTATACATATACATTTATAAAAATACAAGATACTTTTTTTAAAGGCCACAAGAAATTTACTGACGTCGCAGGCCCCCCCCCCACCCATAAGACAAAACATATTCCAAATTTACACCTAAAATAAACCATTACCAATTGCTATTCTTTTATTTTGTATTTATAAATAAATCTTCTGTATAGAAGGAGCGTCTGTAAACAGATAAGATAAGATAAGATTTTGAACGATTTTGCGTTAGTTATAATATCCACTATATAATCAAACAAATGTGAGAATCCGTTAATTAAGAATAGAAAATTACGAATATTTTTGTTTCACCTTGGTTTTCCCCCTTCAAAAGAAAAGGGGCGGTTTTCGGAAATGGGTGTACTTTTCAAATGCCCACAAATGCCGCCCCTAAATGGGTGCCGCCCGGGGCGGACCTCCCCCACCGCCCCCCCTAGCTACGCCACTGTATAGGAGTGTAGGTTGTGTATAGGATGGTAGGTTGTGTATAGGATGGTAGGTTGTATATAGGACTAAAGTTCAACAACACAGAGCCCCGAGTGAGTGTGGTGCTTAGTTAGGTCGTTACGTCATAGCCCCGCGGCACGTAGAAAGTGATTGCCTCTGTCAGCACAGTAGAGCTGATTAATGAGGCCGATTGAAACAACGAAACATACAATTCACACAGTGGGTTGATTGAAACAGCCAAACATACAATTCATACAGTGGGTTGATTGAAACATCCAAACATACAATTCATACAGTGGGTTGATTGAAACAGCCAAACATACAATTCATACAGCGGGTTTATTGAAACAGCTAAACATACAACTCATACAGTGGGTTGATTGAAATTCATTATAGTTCATTATATATGTATTATTATTATAGTGTTGAGAAGATACGTAAATCCTTAATTCAATGCACTCCATGTTTCAGTTCACTCCATGTTCAGTTCACTCCATGTTTTAGTTCACGCCATGTTCAGTGCACTCCTTGATTTAAGTGCACCCTGTGTTTAGTGCACCCTCTATTCAGTGCACTCCATGTTTTCAGTGCACTCCATGTTCAGTGCACTCCATGTTCAGTGCACTCCTTGATTTAAGTGACCCTGTGTTCAGTGCACTCCATGTTCAGTGCACTCCATGTTCAGTTAACTCCATGTTCAGTGCACTCCATGTTTTCAGTGCACTCCATGTTCAGTGCACTCCATGTTCAGTTTACTCAATGTTCAGTGCACTCCATGTTCAGTGCACTCCATGTTTTCAGTGCACTCCATGTTCAGTGCACTCCATGTTCAGTTTACTCAATGTTCAGTGCACTCCATGTTTTCAGTGCACTCCATGTTCAGTGCACTCCATGTTCAGTGTACTCCATGATACCGGAACATTCAAATTAAATTGGAAATAATAGTCCTTTGGAAAATTATTTTCTGAACTATTTTAAGTTGAAAAAAATGTTGGAATTCTTCTTTGAGCTGAAAAAAATATTCTTAGCTATAAACTCGTATTATTTGTATAAACCAGGGGTCTCCAAACTTTTCTGCTGGAGGGCCACATTAACTGTCAAACAGCAGTTTGGGGGCCAACTACACACAGTTTTGTGGTAAACTACAGGTAAAAATAGTATCATTATTGGAGATTAAAAGGTCTCTAGGGCCCGGATGAGAGGGCCTCGCGGGCCGTAGTTTGGAGACCCCTGGTATAAACTATACAGCATTAAAAAAATGTATAATTTAATTTTTAAACATGTCCAAGATAAAGGTGTAGAAAGTAAAGATGTACAAGATAAAGATGTACAAGATAAAGATGTACAAGATAAAGATGTACAAGATAAAGATGTACAAGATAAAGATGTACAAGATAAAGATGTACAAGATAAAGATGTACAAGATAAAGATGTACAAGATATAGATGTACAAGATAAAGATGTACAAGATAAAGATTTACAAGATAAAGATGTACAAGATAAAGATGTACAAGATAAAGATGTACAAGATAAAGATGTACAAGATATAGATGTACAAGATAAAGATGTACAAGATAAAGATGTACAAGATAAAGATGTACAAGATAAAGATGTACAAGATAAAGATGTACAAGATAAAGATGTACAAGATATAGATGTACAAGATAAAGATGTACAAGATAAAGATGTACAAGATAAAGATGTACAAGATAAAGATGTACAAGATAAAGATGTACAAGATAAAGATGTACAAGATAAAGATGTACAAGATAAAGATGTACAAGATAAAGATGTACAAGATAAAGATGTACAAGATAAAGATGTACAAGATAAAGATGTACAAGATAAAGATGTACAAGATAAAGATGTACAAGATAAAGATGTACAAGATAAAGATTTGACATAAAAACAACGGTAGCTCATCAAAGTGACGTCTTAATCCGTTCTCCCATAGACATAACATGACACACACTCCGTCAGCAAACACGGTAGCACCCGCACGACACAGACGCCCCCACAGGTCGGCACGAGACAGACGCCCCCACAGGTCAGCACGAGACAGATGCCCCCACAGGTCAGCACGAGACAGACGCCCCCACGGGTCAGCACGAGACAGAAGCCCCTACAGGTCGGCACGAGACAGACGCCCCTACAGGTCGGCACGACACAGACGCCCCCACAGGTCAGCACGAGACAGACGCCCCCACAGGTCGGCACGAGACAGATGCCCCCATGGATCAGCACGAGACAGACGCCCCCACAGGTCAGCACGAGACAGACGCCCCTACAGGTCGGTACGAGACAGACGCCCCTACAGGTCGGCACGAGACAGACGCCCCCACTGGTCGGCACGAGACAGATGCCCACACAGGTCGGCACGAAACAGACGCCCCCACAGATCGACCCGAGACAGATGCCCCCACAGGTCAGCACGAGACAGACGCCTCCACAGGTCGCCACGAGACAGACGCCCCTACAAGTCGGCACGAGACAGACGCCCCCACGTGTCAGCACGAGACAGACGCCCCCACAGTTCGGCCCGAGACAGACGCCCCCACAGGTCGGCCCGAGACAGACGCCCCCACAGGTCGGCACGAGACAGACGCCTCCACAGGTCGGCACGAGACAGAAGCCCCCTACAGGTCGGCACGAGACAGACGCCTCCACAGGTCGGCACGAGACAGACGCCTCCACAGGTCGGCACGAGACAGATGCCCCCACGGGTCAGCACGAGACAGACGCCCTCACAGTTCGGCCCGAGACAGACGCCCCTACAGGTCGGCACGAGATAGACGCCTCCACAGGTCGGCACGAGACAGAAGCCCCCTACAGGTGGGCACGAGACAGACGCCTCCACAGGTCGGCACGAGACAGACGCCCCCACAGGTGACATAAGGAGTGTGGGTCACAGGGTGCCCAAATATTGATACCACTCACCCACGCCATTGATCAGTTCTTTAGAACGTGATAAATAATGTGTTTACCCGACAGCTCCCAGCCCCTCCCAGCCCCACCCAGCCCCACCCAGCCCGCAGGTTTATGTTATGACTGTCATCCAACAATTGACGAGTGAGTCCAGACCGGATGTAGGGACTCGGATCCAAGCCTCGTTCTGACTCGGTACAACCTGGCCAACCGTTCACAATGCCAGGAAGCCGGTGACATTGAAATTCAAGGATTTGGATTAGATGACAATGACACCTCGCAGATGTGGATTAGATGACAATGACACCTCGCAGATGTGGATTAGATGACAATGACACCTCGCAGATGTGGATTAGATGACAATGACACCTCGCAGATGTGGATTAGATGACAATGACACCTCGCAGATGTGGATTAGATGACAATGACACCTCGCAGATGTATTTTACACGTTTCGGACGTAACTCACATATTTCGGATGTCAATGACACGCTTGACATAAATGAGATGACACCGAGGTTAACAAATGACAGGTAATATCGTTTGCCTCTATTTATTGTTTGCCTTTATTTATTGTTTTTTGCTTTATTTATTGTTTTTTGCTTTATTTATTGTTTTTTGCTTTATTTATTGTTTTTTGCTTTATTTATTGTTTTTTGCTTTATTTATTGTTTTTTGCTTTATTTATTGTTTTTTGCTTTATTTATTGTTTTTTGCTTTATTTATTGTTTTTTGCTTTATTTATTGTTTTTTGCTTTATTTATTGTTTTTTGCTTTATTTATTGTTTTTTGCTTTATTTATTGTTTTTTGCTTTATTTATTGTTTTTTGCTTTATTTATTGTTTTTTGCTTTATTTATTGTTTTTTGCTTTATTTATTAGTGTTTGCCTTTATTTTTATTGTTTGCCTTTATTCAAATTGTGAACGATTTTTTAAAGTTTAAAATGGTGAAAAGGTTGCCCTTAATCCTAAGAATAGATTTTTAAATGTCAATAGATGATTTGTGTTCTTGAGTTTATAGACAGTTAGCTCAGAGACTTAGATTTCAGAAGTTTAAAGAGCAAGTTTTGTGGTTAAATAGATTTTAGACATCTGAAATTATTTTTAAAACAAGTCATACCATCTCCAATGAGTATTTAAAAGCAATTTCCAACAAAGAATTTCCGATTTTTTTATTCAAGGGAAATCATTCTAGATTACATTAAAAGTCATTTCAAATAAGTAATGCTGAAAGTAAACAAAATATGACGTCATATCCCCTCAGGCTGCTTCACACCAAGAATGTGTCTAAATAATGCGCACCGCGCAACAATCTAACATAAGCATTCACAAAGTAGGAAAACCCCATTAACTATCATTTTAGATGACATTAAAAGTCATTTCAAATCAATAATTATGAAAGGAAACAAAATAATTGCTTTCTTCAAATTGCTGCTAAATTTATGGGAGTCGAATGAAAATACATTTTTCAAAAATTGCTTCTCCAACATTGTTCTAAATATTATTAGATATTATTTGGCGTTTGTTTCAACCCGATAGATGTTATGGTTGGTGAGAAGTTGACAAAATACTGAATTTTTTTTTAAAATTTTTTTTAAAAATAATTTTTTGGGTTTTTAAAAAATTTATTTTCCATGAAAATCCAGTAAGCCTTTTCGGTATTTGTTTGGCCGTTGCACATCCTTGGGACCTCCTTAGCATATTTGCAAAGACCCGAGCCCTCTATCTGGTATGGTTCAGGAGGAGTTGCATGTGCAAGCTCGGACATTTCAAATGTATAAATGCAATTCCCAAGGGAAATTGCGTTAAAAAATTGATAGAATTAATTTCGATATCGGTATGTAATAATTTATCTAGAAGAGAATTGTTCTAAGACCATGGAATTTACATCAATTTATCTTGATAAACCACTTCATAAATATTTATTATAAAGCAGAATACCTAAACGAAATTTGTCACACAAATAGATCAAAATATTCCTACACTATTTCCCACTTAGATACAAGTTATTACCTGTATATGAACTTGCAGTTTCGACTCAGCCTCTAACGAAATGACGTCATCATGAGGTTACTCCAGTCCAAGTAAGAAACAATAAAAATCAAGTAAGAATTGGTGTGATGTACTAGACTTGGCTATTACATACTGGCCGGTAGGTCTATACAACAAATTGGTGTGATGTACTAGACTTGGCTATTACATACTGGCCGGTAGGTCTATACAACAAATTGGTGTGATGTACTAGACTTGGCTATTACATACTGGCCGGTAGGTCTATACAACAAATTGGTGTGATGTACTAGACTTGGGTATTACATACTGGCCGGTAGGTCTATACAACAAATTGGTCTGATGTACTAGACTTGGCTATTACATACTGGCCGGTAGGTCTATACAACAAATTGGTGTGATGTACTAGACTTGGCTATTACATACTGGCCGGTAGGTCTATACAACAAATTGGTGTGATGTACTAGACTTGGCTATTACATACTGGCCGGTAGGTCTATACAACAAATTGGTGTGATGTACTAGACTTGGGTATTACATACTGGCCGGTAGGTCTATACAACAAATTGGTGTGATGTACTAGACTTGGCTATTACATACTGGCCGGTAGGTCTATACAACAAATTGGTGTGATGTACTAGACTTGGCTATTACATACTGGCCGGTAGGTCTATACAACAAATTGGTGTGATGTACTAGACTTGGGTATTACATACTGGCCGGTAGGTCTATACAACAAATTGGTGTGATGTACTAGACTTGGCTATTACATACTGGCCGGTAGGTCTATACAACAAATAATATTACTCAAGCTATCCCAAAACTAATTGTGATTCTAGAAACAGCGTGACGTCACTGATGTCATTGACAGATGGCTACCACTATTTGGCGTGTTATTTCTTGTATTAAACAATGTATGTATTGGATTAAGGATATAAGTTCAAAATACAGTTTGTTATAAACACAAATCACCAGTAAAGATAATATTTCACTTTAAAGATAATCAACTATGTTAATATATAGTTTAAATAAGATTTTATAAAAAAATAATTTCAACCTGCGCTTATAGTACATGTATTAGGATTCCTTAACTATTGACTTTGTGCTCGTACAGTCTCCTATAGCCAGGGCCCCCCATCACCTCCATCCTCATCGAGCTTTGATCCGTGTTGTTTAATGAGTTGAAAGGATCCTGTGATTGAATGGCTATTTGTTCCTGTTGTTAGTTCATCTTGGCCAAAGGAAACATTAGCTGACAAATAATAATTATACACGTCACGCAGTGGTGGCTCATTCCTGGCCAGCAGAATGGACACCTGGGGTGGGGGGGCATGACCTACTGAATGGGACATTTTGGTTGAGAATACCACAAGGGACCCTCTGGTTAAATTGACGAGAGGACCTTCTGGTTAAATTGACGAGAGGACCTTCTGGTTAAATTGATGAGAGGACCTTCTGGTTAAATTGACGAGGGGACCTTCTGGTTAAATTGGCGAGGGGACCTTCTGGTTAAATAAAGAAAGGAAACTACTATATAGTTAAATAGACAAGGTGACAGGCTGGTTAAATAGACAAGGGGAAAGTCTGGTTAAATTGACAAGGGGAAAGTCTGGTTAAATAGACAAGGTGACAGTCTGGTTAAATAGACAAGGTGACAGTCTTGTTAAATTGACTAGGGGAAAGTCTGGTTAAATAGACAAGGTGACAGTCTGGTTAAATAGACAAGGCGACAGTCTGGTTAAATTGACAAGGGGACAGTCTGGTTAAATTGACAAGGGGACAGTCTGGTTAAATTGACAAGGGGACAGTCTGGTTAAATTGACAAGGGGACAGTCTGGTTAAATTGACAAGGGGGCAGTCTGGTTAAATTTACAAGGGGAAAGTCTGGTTAAATAGACAAGGAAATATGTAATGCTTTCGTTTTCGGGTATTCCAGAATTAATTCTCAACTTTAAGATAATTATTGTTTTCTCAACCAGTCTTACCACTCAACAATGGTTAGAACATAGCTTCTCTCTTCTCACCAACCCACTTCTATGATTTCACCATTTCACGAGTCTCACCCCGCTGACTTCAACAACAAAAATAAAATTAAAAAACCAAACAATAAACATTCCAATTTAACAGCTCCTTCCCCCAGATCCCGCCCCCTGACCTTGATAGCCCCGCCCCCTCCCTCCAGCACTTTAATTATAACGATTTCATGGGCTCTAACTCCCAGTACGTGTTATTGATGTTCTGCACGCTGTCTGTGAATGAGTTACCGAACGTTGTCAGCTGACAGTTCAGTGGTGGCTAAAACATTCACGTGTATTTAATTTCTTCTTGTTACTTGGACATAGATTTCAAGGTTGGAATTTGTGCAATTAGACTTTAGTGCTTGAGAATCGGACATACGTAACACGGCTGTAACCAGGGAGTAGTCAATGTTTGTACCAAGGTACTAGTCAATGTGTGTACCAAGGTACTAGTCCATGTTTGTACCAAGGGAGTAGTCAATGTTTGTACCAAGGGAGTAGTCAATGTTTGTACCAAGGTACTAGTCAATGTGTGTACCAAGGTACTAGTCCATGTTTGTACCAAGGGAGTAGTCAATGTGTGTACCAAGGTACTAGTCCATGTTTGTACCAAGGGAGTAGTCAATGTTTGTACCAAGGTACTAGTCAATGTGTGTACCAAGGGAGTAGTCAATGTGTGTACCAAGGTACTAGTCCATGTTTGTACCAAGGGAGTAGTCAATGTTTGTACCAAGGTACTAGTCAATGTGTGTACCAAGGGAGTAGTCAATGTTTGTACCAAGGGAGTAGTCAATGTGTGTACCAAGGTACTAGTCAATGTGTGTACCAAGGGAGTAGTCAATGTTTGTACCAAGGGAGTAGTCAATGTTTGTACCAAGTTACTAGTCAATGTTTGTAACAAGGGAGTAGTCAATGTTTGTACCAAGGGAGTAGTCAATGTTTGTACCAAGGGAGTAGTAAATGTTTGTACCAAGGGAGTAGTCAATGTTTGTACCAAGTTACTAGTCAATGTTTGTACCAAGGGAGTAGTCAATGTTTGTACCAAGTTACTAGTCAATGTTTGTACCAAGGGAGTAGTCAATGTTTGTACCAAGGGAGTAGTCAATGTTTGTACCAAGGGAGTAGTCAATGTTTGTACCAAGGGAGTAGTCAATGTTTGTACCAAGGGATTAGTCAATGTTTGTACCAAGGGAGTAGTCAATGTTTGTACCAAGGGAGTAGTCAATGTTTGTACCAAGGGAGTAGTCAATGTTTGTACCAAGGGAGTAGTCAATGTTTTTACCAAGGGAGTAGTCAATGTTTGTACCAAGGGAGTAGTCAATGTTTGTACCAAGGGAGTAGTCAATGTTTGTACCAAGGGAGTAGTCAATGTTTGTACCAAGGGAGTAGTCAATGTTTGTACCAAGGGAGTAGTCAATGTTTGTACCAAGGGAGTAGTCAATGTTTGTACCAAGGGAGTAGTCAATGTTTGTACCAAGGGAGTAGTCAATGTTTGTACCAAGGGAGTAGTCAATGTTTGTACCAAGGGAGTAGTCAATGTTTGTACCAAGGGAGTAGTCAATGTTTGTACCAAGGGAGTAGTCAATGTTTGAATCAAGGGAGTAGTCAATGTTTGTACCAAGGGAGTAGTCAATGTTTGTACCAAGGGAGTAGTCAATGTTTGAATCAAGGGAGTAGTCAATGTTTGTACCAAGGGAGTAGTCAATGTTTGTACCAAGGGAGTAGTCAATGTTTGTACCAAGGGAGTAGTCAATGTTTGTACCAAGGGAGTAGTCAATGTTTGTACCAAGGGAGTAGTCAATGTTTGTACCAAGGGAGTAGTCAATGTTTGTACCAAGGGAGTAGTCAATGTTTGTACCAAGGGAGTAGTCAATGTTTGTACCAAGGGAGTAGTCAATGTTTGAATCAAGGGAGTAGTCAATGTTTGAATCAAGGGAGTAGTCAATGTTTGTACCAAGGGAGTAGTCAATGTTTGAATCAAGGGAGTAGTTAATGTTTGTACCAAGGGAGTAGTCAATGTTTGTACCAAGGGAGTAGTCAATGTTTGTACCAAGGGAGTAGTCCATGGTTGTACCAAGGGAGTAGTCAATGCATGTACCAAGGAAGTAGTCAATGTTTGTACCAATGGAGTAGTCAATGTCTGTACCAAGGGTATTTAGCTGCTTTGTTTCTAGCCAGATATTGTTTGTGCAGGGCCGGACTAAAATTCCATTTTTCCGTGCAGATGCACGGAGTAAAACAATCGAGGGGCCCAAAACTCATTATATGGAAATGTGGAGGAGCGATCCACAAAATGAATTTCAAAAACAAGTCCCAAAAATATGACCATAAATTCTTTTTAATAGTTTTGGGGAAAGGGATTCAAACCAGAATGGGATCATACAACAAGGATCCTAGTGGGGTTATATTAGTCCATCCTAGTTTAGGGTCGTATCGAGGAAAGGTATTCGACCAAGAAAAGGATCCAATTTTGTAATTGGATCGTACTGAGTGAGGATGACACATTTGTACTTTGTTAGCTCTTCTTTAAATAATTGTCAGGAAATGAGTTGTTGACTTTTATAAGTATTAAAAGGCGGTGATAAAACTATGAGAGAAGTTAAGTTATGATAAAACTATGAGAGAAGTTAAGTTATGATAAAACTATGAGAGAAGTTAAGTTATGATAAAACTATGAGAGAAGTTAAGTTATGATAAAACTATGAGAGAAGTTAAGTTATGATAAAACTATGAGAGAAGTTAAGTTATGATAAAACTATGAGAGAAGTTAAGTTATGATAAAACTATGAGAGAAGTTAAGTTATGATAAAACTATGAGAGAAGTTAAGTTATGATAAAACTATGAGAGAAATTAAGTTATGATAAAACTATGAGAGAAGTTAAGTTATGATAAAACTATGAGAGAAGTTAAGCTATGATAAAACTATGAGAGAAGTTAAGTTATGCCATATAAGTATTGCTTGAACTTGAACTATCCCTTAAACCGTTGTTGGGCCGTTGGGGCACCATCTTGAACTGCTCACTAACACACGCCATTTGTCCCGGTCCTGTGCTGCCCTTTGAGAGTCGCTGAATGACAGGCCGGTCCACTCTTTGATATCGTCCTCCCATCTCTTTTTTTTGTCTGCCTCTTTTCCTTCCTCCCTGGACTGTGCCTTGCAATATAGTTTTTGCAAGACCTCCAGTTCTTGTCACGTGTCCGTACCATCGTAATTTCCTCTTCTTAATTAATGTGAGTAGGTCCTCGTAGGGGCCAATGACAGTACTTATTGTGTTGCGGACCGCTTCGTTTGTGATGTGCGCTGTGTAGGAGATGTTCAATATCTTTCTGAAACATCTCATCTCCAGCGCATTGATTCTTCTTTGGAGGTCTGCAGTGAGCTTCCAAGCCTCACAACCATACAAAAAGACCGACATCGCCAGAGAGCGCATTAGCCGGATCTTTGTTCTCAGTCAAGCCTGACAGCATAGACCCATAAAATCCTGGCGGGAAGCATAGACCCATAAAGTCATGCTTGACAGCATAGACCCATAAACTCATGACTGACAGCATAGGCCCATAAACTCATGACTGACAGCATAGACCCATAAAGTCATGACTGACAGCATAGACCCATAAAGTCATGACTGACAGCATAGAACCATAAAGTCATGACTGACAACATAGACCCAAAAAGTCATGACTGACAGCATAAACCCATAAAGTCATGCTTAGCAGCATAGACCCATAAAGTCATGACTGACAGCATAGACCCAAAAAGTCATGCTTGGCAGCATAGACCCATTAAGTCATGACTGACTGCATAGACCCAAAAAGTCATGGCTGACACACACGCAAACAGAGTCAGTTGATCTCCCCAGGGTAGGGCTCTAGTGTTGACGTTCTGCATTAATCTTATTGACTGGCTTCCCTTTGAACAAAGAGAAGACAACTCTATCAGGCTACTTGAACCAGAGGCGTAGGACAGGGGCGATACGGTCCACCCCGAAGTGGAGTTTTTATTGAATCTACCCCAAGTAGGATAGGGGCGCTATTTTTATTGAAACTACCCCAAGTAGGATAGGGGCGCTATTTTGATTGAATCTACCCCAAGTAGGATATGGGCGCTATTTTTACTGAATCTACCCCAAGTAGGATAGGGGCGCTATTTTTATTGAATCTACCCCAAGTAGGATAGGGGCGCTATTTTTATTGAATCTACCCCAAGTAGGATAGGGGCGCTATTTTTATTGAATCTACCCCAAGTAGGATAGGGGCGCTATTTTTATTGAATCTACCCCAAGTAGGATAGGGGCGCTATTTTTATTGAATCTACCCCAAGTAGGATAGGGGCGCTATTTTTATTGAATCTACCCCAAGTAGGATAGGGGCGCTATTTTTATTGAATCTACCCCAAGTAGGATAGGGGCGCTATTTTTATTGAATCTACCCCAAGTAGGATAGGGGCGCTATTTTTATTGAATCTACCCCAAGAAGGATAGGGGCGCTATTTTTATTGAATCTACCCCAAGTAGGATAGGGGCGCTATTTTTATTGAATCTACCCCAAGTAGGATAGGGGCGCTATTTTTATTGAATCTACCCCAAGTAGGATAGGGGCGCTATTTTTATTGAATCTACCCCAAGTAGGATAGGGGCGCTATTTTTATTGAATCTACCCCAAGTAGGATAGGGGCGCTATTTTTATTGAATCTACCCCAAGTAGGATAGGGGCGCTACCCCAAAACCAAGATGGCTTTTATCATGTCTCAAAAAATGACGAACATTTTCAGTATGGCAAAGCTACGCGGCTTATTGAAAACCCATGCTTAGTACGTCAAAGATAGGCCATTGTTGAACTAACGCTACACCTATCTTAGTAATGCCCCATGTATAAGTCATTGTTGAACTAACGCTACACATATCTTAGTAATGTCCCATTAATAAGTCATTGTTGAACTAACGCTACACCTATCTTAGTAATGTCCCATGTATAAGCAAGCCATTGTTGAACTAACGCTACACCTATCTTAGTAATGTCCCATGTATAGACTAGGGCTGTTAACGATTAATTTAAATTTAATCGTTAACCTTTGAAATGCCAAAAATTGAAATGTACGATGTCATAAGTAACATTTATTAAAAGCGCTTGTCAAAAATTGAAATAACACTTGAAAGTCTTCTTTATATGACATCTTTTAACCAACAACGCAAACAGAGAAGTGTATTGACATTTTTTGGTTCAAGTGATGAGCGGGTCTTGTGGACAAAATAACCAGTCGAGCATAAGGCTCGTTCGCATAGCTTTAGATTGTCTTAGTTGAAGTTTCTGATACTGTAGTGTATGTTTGGTTTGCAGGTGATATGTAAGTGAAGTGTTAGAACCATGTTATAGCAATGTTCCCTTTGAGCAGCACGGCTTCGTATATATTTGACCGACGCCACACAAGAGTTTAGAATCACCACGCAGCACATTTTGTAAAAATATTGCAAAAAAATGGACGTTGTGCAACTTTGCACACGAGTTGTTTTTTTTAACTTTGCACACGGACCATCGAGGCTTAAACTTAGAGGGAACATTGCATGGTAGGCAAACGATTTCTCTCTATGGACGCAATAACCTCCATGGCGTCATTCAACCGTTTAAAACCAAAATCTTCGTTTCCTCGTCCGGAAATTATTTTATATTTATCGGCCAAAATATTTTACTTTTTGACTTCCAGTACATCGGTCAAAATTTTAAAAAATTTAATCGTTCAAAATTTTTTACGATTTATCGAGAAATTAATCGTTAATTTCCGTAGCCCTAGTATAGGCCATTGTTGAACTAACCTTGACCCTAAATTTTGCTAAAGTTTACCAAATACCACAAACATAGACAATTGTTGAATATATGTAATACATATTCACTTATTTTTCCTTGCGTGCTTTTACATTTTAAACACACCAATCGTCTTTAGACCAATACAAGATTGACTTTCAGTGGTAAAATCTGAACTTAAATTGTTGATAACTTTAACAATCACCATAGAAACACAGCTGCAATTTTCTCGATTAAAGATATAATTGAATTAAAGAGCGAATCGAATCTTGCGTCGATTGTCTGACGAAGTATTGTCATGGCAACCACGGTACACAAGCAACGACTTTAAGACAGTGAGTTCGTCCTGCAACGTCATCACTACTTCCGGTCTTCAAATGTTTCTTTGGTTAAATAAGAAATAGTGTGTCGTCTGTTATGTTAATAATAAATAGCTGTCTTTATCTTTTAGCTAAAGATAGCTATGTATAGCTGTTAGCTATGGATAGCCTTGTATATCTTTTAGCTAAGGATAGGTATAGCTTTTAGCAATGGATATCCTTGTATAGCTGTTAGCAATGGATAGCCTTGTATAGCTGTTAGCAATGGATAGCCTTGTATAGCTGTTACCACTGGATAGCTTTGTATAGCTGTTAGCAATGGATAGCCTTGTATAGCTGTTAGCAATGGATAGCCTTGTATAGCTGTTAGCAAAATATAGCTATGTATAGCTGTTAGCAATGGATAGCCTTATATAGCTGTTAGTATTAGCCATAACTTTGTTAATGGAATGTCGTTATGACAAACATTGCTATCAATTTACATCCCGCTGAGTTGTTCACAATGTCAGTTTGTAACATGAGCGACACACCCCAGGATGATTTTTTTTTGGGGGGGGTGATGAAACAGCCTTCTACGTCATCAACAACACCAACACAGCTCTTATTGCTGTTAGCTACAACAATAACGTTGTTAGTGCCATGAGTCAGTGCCGTGAGTAAGTCAGTGCTGTGACACAGTGCCGTGACTCAGTGCCGTGACACAGTGACGTGACACAGTGCCATGACACAGTGCGTGACACAGTGCCGTGACACAGTGCCGTGAGCCTAGTAGTGCATGTTTTTTCGATAAGGTCATCTGTTTTGTGATTGGTAGTGATCCTATCATATGTATTGACCGTTGGTCCTATCATATGTATTGACCGATGGTCCTATCATATGTATTGACCGATGGTCCTATCATATGTGTTGATCGATGGTCCTATCATATGTATTGACCGATGGTCCTAACATATGTATTGATCGATGGTCCTGTCATATGTATTGACCGATGGTCCTATCATATGTTTTGACCGATGGTCCTATCATAAAAAAATGTATTGACCGATGGTCATATCATATGTATTGACCGATGGTCCTATCATATGTCTTGACCGATGGTCCTATCATATGTATTGACCGATGCCCTTTTGAAAATTGTATATTTATAACCCCCAGCCATTTTGTCAATCTATTTGTGTATTGTAAGTTTGAATATAAATCTGAAAATATATCTAGCAATTCAGTGATTTTTGTTGTATATCCATGCAGTAGACTTTATATACAAGTAATTCAATCAATCCTTTGTTGTATATCCATGCAGTAGACTTTATATACGAGTAATTCAATCAATCCTTTGTTGTATACCCATGCAGTAGACTTTATATACAATTAATTCAATCAATCCTTTGTTGTATACCCATGCAATAGACTTTATATACAAGTAATTCAATCAATCCTTTGTTGTATAGCCATGCAGTAGACTTTATATACAAGTAATTCAATCAATCCTTTGTTGTATACCCATGCAGTAGACTTTATATACGAGCAATTCAATCAATCCTTTGTTGTATAACCATGCAGTAGACTTTATATACAAGTAATTCAATCAATACTTTGTTGTATAACCATGCAGTAGACTTTATATACAAGTAATTCAATCAATCCTTTGTTGTATACCCATGCAGTAGACTTTATATACAAGTAATTGAATCAATCCTTTGTTGTATACCCATGCAGTAGACTTTATATACAAGTAATTCAATCAATCCTTTGTTGTATACCCATGCAGTAGACTTTTATACAAGTAATTCAATCAATCCTTTGTTGTATACCCATGCAGTAGACTTTATATACAAGTAATTCAATCAATCCTTAAATACAACAACTTTTTGAAAAATTGCTAGCATTTTTTTTATTTTTTATTTCTCAGGATCAACTTCAAGAAAATATGTTAGTGTATTATTATTTATTTATTGTTATTGTTTACCGAAAAACCTCCAATAAAGAGTTTTCGAAAACGTTGAGATTTCCCTATTTATAACATGTCGATACAGAGATAGGCCACTGTAATAGCCAAGGTTTTCCTACTAGACTTCCCTCGCCTTGGTCTCAGGAAACAATCGAGATCCCAAGCTTAGACTCGTGGTGAGATAACTGACATTTCTATGCCGTTTTAATAGGACAGTTTAAGATAGAGATCGAAAAGACACGGATTATCTGATAGCGGGGAATAACTCAAAAAGGGGGGAAAACCCATCGAGTGAGTGAGCGATCTGGCAAACCTCCATGTATGGTAACTGTTTAGTGTTAGACTCGTGGGTAGATGTGGATATAAACAGCCTAGTGTTAGACTCGTGGTGGATAGATGTGGATATAAACAGTCTAGTGTTAGACTCGTGGATAGATGTGGATATAAACAGTCTAGTGTTAGACTCGTGGATAGATGTGGATATAAACAGTCTAGTGTTAGACTGGTGGATAGATGTGGATATAAACAGTCTGGTGTTAGACTCGTGGATAGATGTGGATATAAACAGTCTACTGTTAGACTCGTGGATAGATGTGGATATAAACAGTCTAGTGTTAGACTGGTGGATAGATGTGGATATAAACAGTCTAGTGTTAGACTCGTGGATAGATGTGGATATAAACAGTCTAGTGTTAGACTCGTGGATAGATGTGGATATAAACAGTCTAGTGTTAGACTCGTGGTGGATATATGTGGATATAAACAGTCTAGTGTTAGAATCGTGGATAGATGTGGATATAAACAGTCTAGTGTTAGACTCGTGGTGGATATTTGTGGATATAAACAGTCTAGTGTTAGACTCGTGGAGAGATGTGAATATAAACAGTCTAGTGTTAGACTCGTGGATAGATGTGGATATAATAAACTGTCTAGTGTTCGACTCATGGATAGATGTGGATATAAACAGTCTAGTGTTAGACTCGTGGATAGATGTGGATATAAACGGTCTAGTGTTAGACTCGTGGTGGATATATGTGGATATAAACAGTCTAGTGTTAGACTCGTGGTGGATATATGTGGATATAAACAGTCTAGTGTTAGACTCGTGGTGGATATATGTGGATATAAACAGTCTAGTGTTAGACTGGTGGATAGATGTGGATATAAACAGTCTAGTGTTAGACTGGTGGATAGATGTGGATATAAACAGTCTAGTGTTCGACTGGTGGATAGATGTGGATATAATAAACAGTCTAGTGTTCGACTCATGGATAGATGTGGATATAAACAGTCTAGTGTTAGACTCGTGGATAGATGTGGATATAAACAGTCTAGTGTTAGACTCGTGGATAGAAGTGGATATAAACAGCCTAGTGTTAGACTCGTGGATAGATGTGGATATTAAAAGCTGAGTAAATAGACTGGTGACTAGATGTGGATATCCAAAGCTGAATGATAGATTGGTGGATATTTGCGGATATAAAGAGCCGAATGATAGACTGGTTCATCTCATTGAGTAATTCTGTCGTATTATTATTTCCTAAATGGCTTAAGGTAAAATTAAAGAATTGATAGTATAGACTATAGAGTATAGACTATAGAGTATAGACTATAGAGTATAGACTATAGAGTATAGACTATAGACTATAGACTATAGAGTATAGACTATAGAGTATAGACTATAGACTATAGACTATAGACTATACACTATAGACTATAGAGTATAGACTATAGACTATAGACTATAGAGTATAGACTATAGACTATAGACTATAGAGTATAGACTATAGACTATAGACTATAGAGTATAGACTATAGACTATAGACTATAGAGTATAGACTATAGAGTATAGACTATAGACTATAGACTATAGAGTATAGAGTATAGACTATAGACTATAGACTATAATACAAAACAGATATAGTGTTTACTTTTAGAGTGGTCAGGCTGAGTGAACATGTTAGTTCAAATAAGTTCATGGAAGTATCTGATGTAATAGTCAGATACGCATAGTTCATGTCAACTTAAGTTGCTGACTTGAAAATAAACAACAAAAAAACGACTTATGAACTAAATACTAAATATACTTGTATTTAACAAACTAGCAAACATAATATCTTTCAAATGTTAACATCTTCTCGTTGTATCTTGGCTGAGTTGACATTATATCGTAGAAATGTTAATATCTTAGCTGTGTGTCATGGCTCAGTTCAGTTGTCTTAACCAAAAGAAATAATTCATGATATGTTTTGTTATTTCAGCTACAGCCGAGAGCTTGTAGGATGTCGCTGTATTACACAATGGACGCAGGGAAAATGTGGCAAGGACTCTGCTGATTCCAACACAATTTTAATTGTTGATGCCGTTTAAATAATCCATTTGCCTATAAATAATTTCTAATGAAATATAACGGATACAAATGGCTGCCCTTTTGGTTTAAGTTGCCGGACTTTGACCTCGGGCACTAAATGTCAAGGTCATGACACGGATGGGATTGCAGCGCAAGAAATGGTTTTCTTTATCATCTAGGGTTTTTGTTTTAGATTGGTTTTTAAAAAATTCGTTGTTTTTGTTCCAATCATCTAGAAACGAATATGCTTGTCATTGAAGTGAATACAAGGGTCTATTTTGTAGTGAAACTTACAAGTAGAAATGACATTTGGACTGATGTCAAAAACATGACAACTTCGTCTTTGGTATACAGACTGATGTCAAAAACATGAAAAGTTCATCTTTAGTATTCAATTCATCATTAAACGTACCAAGAATTAAGTTGACACCATGAATGCCATCACGTCATCTGTCGCGTCCAGTGTCACGGGAAGTGTGATGACGACAAATGTCACATCCGGAGTGCTGGACACTGACCTAAACTTTCAGTCCGTGGTCCTAACGATGACGTCACTGCTCATGTCTCTATTCATCACGTCTGTGAACGTCCTGACGATAATCGTCATCAGGAGGACGTTCTTCCTTCGGACGCTGTCCAACATGTACGTCACCTCACTGGCCTCGTCGGACCTGGTGGTAGGCCTCTGCCTCATCCCCCTGTCCCTCTTCTACATCCCCTCCCTGCGGAGCCAACTCTTTGACCACAACATCCGGTTCTGCGCGTTCATTTTTGGCATAAACCTCGGAGTGGCCATTGTGTCCAGCATCACCATGACGCTCATCGCCACTGACCGCTACCTCTACATCCTGAGGCCTTACACCTACAAGCGTGTGGTCACCAAGCAGTACGTCCTTCTGCTGGTCATCTTGACCTGGGTCTTCGGCGTGTTGTACGGCCTGCTGCCACAACTGATCCACAACGACCCGGCCAACGTGCCCAGATGTGACATCACGCTGGTCATGCCCGTGGGGTACCTCTTCTACGCCAACCTCACCATCTACTCCATCCTGGTCGTCCTGGACTTTGCCCTCTACTCACAGATTCTGTACACGGCACATCGCCAGCGGAGGATTATAGACGCGGCGGCCCCGGTGGTCAGTGAGGCAACATCTCGGCCAATGGTCACTCGCACCTCTCAGTGCCTCACTTCGGACACGCTGGAGTCATGTGACCACCCTGTTAACAGATCATCGCACACGCATGCCCCCAGTGTTGACAATGATCACGTCGAGGACTCGAACACACTCTGTACACGTGCGGCCACACCAAGCGTGGTGACTGCATTGAGAGACTTCTACCAGACCAACGTTCAGTATTTGACATCTGCCGCCATGGAGGTTTCGGAAATCGAAACGCGTAAAATTGAATGCCCGGATAAAATAAATGGCATGAAAACCAGTGTAATAAAAGCAGCGCCACAAGATAATTTAAACTGTGTAGAGGGTCATGAAATACCCGTGGTCCTACAGGACAAAATATCTGATGTGAAAAGTAAGGTCTTCCCCGCGGTCCTCCAGGACAAAATATCTGATGTGAAAAGTAAGGTCCTCCCCGCGGTCCTCCAGGACAAAATATCTGGTGTAAACAGTAAGAACATCTCCACAGCGCCTCGTAAAAAGGGAAATCTTCGCCTGAGGGGCATGAAATTCTTCCTGACAGTGTTCGGTGTTTATTTCATCTGCCTGACCCCCACGGTGGTGTGTATGGGGGTGGACTACTACAGCCCAGTCCCCAGGTTCCTGTATAACACATTTAACCTCCTGGCATTGATGAACTCAGGGGTCAACTTCATCATCTACATTCTTCTCAACGTCAAGTTCAAGGTCGCCGTTATGAGATTTCTGGGAATGTCCAAATCTACGACATTCAACGACATTACCGATATGTCCAACTGGGACATTTAATTAGTGTGCTAGAAGTGTGAAAGTGTCGGCGCGAGGGAATGAAAAATATATTTGTACAGTTAAACCATGATATTATTTGTACAGAGGAAAATAACTTTTATTGATAGTTCAATTGATATTGGATTATTTCAAGAGGTAATTTAGTTATTCTATACGCAATCGATTTGTGTCTGTGTTTTCTGTTAGTCTTCGAACAAACAAAATATTGAAATGTACCAACAACTGACTTCCTAACCTTATGAGTTGTGATTGAGATGTGATTGAGCTGTGATTGAGATGTGATTGAGATGTGATTGAGATGTGATTGAGCTGTGATTGAGATGTGATTGAGATGTGATTGAGCTGTGATTGAGATGTGATTGAGATGTGATTGAGATGTGATTGAGATGTGATTGAGATGTGATTGAGCTGTGATTGAGATGTGATTGAGATGTGATTGAGATGTGATTGAGATGTGATTGAGATGTGATTGAGATGTGATTGAGATGTGATTGAGATGTGATTGAGATGTGATTGAGATGTGATTGAGATGTGATTGAGATGTGATTGAGATGTGATTGAGATGTGATTGAGATGTGCTCAAACTGTGTCTAGATGGCAATGTAAGCAATTGGGGAACAACTTTACATCAGCAAATGCAAAACATTATATGTTTACAACCTTATACATGCGACACATTCCTTCATCACTGCTTCAAAATATAACTGGCAAAATATGTTTGAACTTATTGATTCGTAGGTGTTGAGGAAATTATATTTGAAAGTTTTAAGGACTTTGTGTCATGTGTTGATAGACTCTAGGGCTTTGTGTCATGGTTATTATATTATATGTTCAAAATGTGTTTACAAAATTAATGAAACAACATTTCTTTTAATGATTAACGTAGCTTATGTGTAACGTACTGTCCTTTATGTTGTTATTATGGTATGAATGGTTATTTAATTATTATATGTATGTTATGATATCAATGTGAAGCGCTGTGAACCCTTGCTGGGATACAGCGCTATATAAAATATCAATTTATTATTATTATTATCATATTTTGGGAAATTAATACTGTTTACATTAATAATGTTGAAATGAACAACACAAGACAGATATGCTATGCAAAGACTTTTGGTGTGTTAAGGTAGTAAACATCAAACTTTTTATCTCACCGGACCGTTCAAATTGTGATAATTTTACCGCGGCTCGCTGGATTTTTTTATTTTGGGGTTGGGGGGGGGCTTCGATTGCTTTGATTTAATAATTTAATTGTATTGTATTGATTCGCGCCTTCAAAAAAAGTGTATTTTAACCATGAAACGAATATAACGTTATTGAACATTTTAAATTGCTGGAACATTTAATCAAGAAGAAATAACAGCTTGTTTTTCTGCAACGAGAAGGTTACATCTGGTGGTAAAAGAGAGAATGACACCTTAAATATTTTGCTTAAGTCAAGTTAATGTTATTATTGGTTTTTATTGTTGGTTGTTGTCAAAGAAGAAAACCTCGGTTCAAACAGATATGATGTCAGAAATGACAGTAGGGATTTATTTGACGTGATGGCGATCTCAGGATATTCCGCCATGATTATAATCCAAATGATTGTCATAGTTGTTGGTCTTGAAAGTATTTTAGACCACCGTCATTTACACTCTCCAGCTGTTGATCTTCTTGCACATACATGCTACATTACATACATGCTATATCACATACATGCTACATCACATAATGCTACATTACATACATGCTACATCACATACATGCTACATCACATACATGCTACATCACATACATGCTACATCACATAATACTACATCGCATACATACTACATCGCATACATGCTACATCACATAATGCTACATCACATACATGCTACATCACATACTGCTACATCACATACATGCTACATCACATACATGCTACATCACATACATGCTACATCACATACATGCTACATCACATACATGCTACATCACATACATCCTACATCACATACATGCTACATCACATAATGCTACATCACATACATGCTACATCACATACATGCTACATCACATACACGCTACATCACATACACGCTACATCACATACACGCTACATCACATAAATGCTACATCACATACGTGCTAAATCACATACGTGCTACATCACACACATGCTACATCACATACATGCTACATCACATACATGCTACATCACATACATGCTACATCATATACATGCTACATCACATACATGCTACATCACATACATGCTACATCACATCACATACATGATACATCACATACATGCTACATCACATCACATACATGATACATCACATACATGCTACATCTCATACATGCTACATCAAATACATGCTACATCACATACATGCTACATCATATACATGCTACATCACATACATGCTACATCACATACATGCTACATCACATACACGCTACATCACATAATGCTACATCACATACATGCTACATCACATCACATACATGCTACATCACATACATGCTACATCACATACTGGCTACATCACATACATGCTACATCACATCACATACATGCTACATCACATACATGCTACATCTCATACATGCTACATCAAATACATGCTACAGCACATACATGCTACATCACATATATGCTACATCACATACATTCTACATCACATACATGCTACATCACATACATGCTACATCACATACAGGCTACATCACATGCATGCTACATCACATCACATACATGCTACATCACATACATGCTACATCACATCACATACATGCTACATCACATACATGCTACATCACATACTGGCTACATCACATACATGCTACATCACATACATGCTACATCACATCACATACATGCTACATCACATACATGCTACATCTCATACATGCTACATCAAATACATGCTACAGCACATACATGCTACATCACATATATGCTACATCACATACATGCTACATCACATACATGCTACATCACATACATGCTACATCACATACAGGCTACATCACATGCATGCTACATCACATCACATACATGCTACATCACATACAGGCTACATCACATACATGCTACATCACATACATGCTACATCACATACGTGCTACATCACATCATATACATGCTACATCACATACATGCTACATCACATACATGCTACATCACATCACATACATACTACATCACATACATGCTACATCACATACATGCTACATCACATACATGCTACATCACATCACATAATGCTACATCACATACATGCTACATCACATACATGCTACATCACATCACATACATGCTACATAACATACATACTGCATCACATACATGCTACCTCTGCTCCTGTGGTGTAGTTGGCAAATATAGAGCACATAACAAATCTTAAGATAATGCCAATACATAAGTAGTATGGCCTTGTAGTCGATATCTGTAGAGTGCTTACCACGTGACTAAATCATTGCTCAATTTCTATGGCTTGCTCCAAAATGCCCCAAGTTTCAGTGCAAGCCGAAAGAGGCACATGATCTATATTTAAACCTTCTGCTAGAGCTTGGCAGCATATTCTTCAGTGAAGCTTAAGTTTAATTTTTGACTGAAAGTCAACCAATACGGTAGGCCATCATATATATATTTACGCTCAATTATGCCTGACGCCTAACGCTAAGGGACATCACTCTGCTTTTTTGTTAATACATAGACTTAAAAATCATAATCATTTTGGTTTGCAGATTAACATTTAACACCCTCCACACTATATATACAATATTATAGCCCAAGTCACAGGTTGGATGTGTAACGCTATGACGTCATATTTTGAGGTTATAATTTAATACAAAGTGTGCATCGGAAGGCGCGCTAAAACGTGTGCAAATAATTGTAAATTAAAGACGCGCTGTAAAAAATATTATATGACGTCATTGTTTTAACTTATATTTTAATTTTGGAAAAGGGAACGATGCAAAAATAGGATTTGAGGATTTATTATTATAAAATAATTTGTGTACATTTCAGAAAGTTTAATATTTCGTATTTATCAAACAAGGATAAGTTACTTGGGCCTTTGACCCAAAAAAAGGCGCCGTAGGCGCCCTACAGCGGCAGTGAGCGCCGTAGGCGCCCTACAACCCCTATTATAAAATAATTTTTGTACATTTCAGTAAGTTTAATATTAAGTATTTATCAAACAAGGATAAGTTAGTTCAGCTTTTTAAAAAAGTGGGCGCCATAGGCGCCTTAAAAACAGTGGGCGCCATAGGTGCCACGGCGCCCCAGCGCAACCTAGTTATTAATAATTGAACAATTTCATGCGGACGTTCGAAAAGAGTTTTTTTGGTGAGTAATTTGGTAAGCTGCTTTCTAAAATTTCTCGCCATAAAAAGATATTATATGACGTCATTGTTTTAGCTTATATTTTAATTTTGGAAAAGGGAACGATGTGTACAATTCAGGAATATTTTGTATTTATCATACAAAGATAAGTTACTTGGGCTTTTGAAAAAGGTGGGTGCCGTAGGCGCCCTAAAAATAAGTGCGGCGCCGCAGCACAACCTAGTCAAATATAATGCTCTTATTCTGTCCTTAATGCTATGGCGGATTAAGGGGGGGGGCTGAACGGGCTAAAGCCAGGGGCCCCCGATGATTTAGGGCCCCTAAACTTAGCATATTTTATAATAAATGTGGACAATGTATACATGAATTGCTGAAAATATGATAAATTTATAAAATCTCATCTATTAATATGATATCTTTTCCCATACGATAGTCTTAGCAGTAAAAAAACCTGATTTGATAGGCTCAATAACAGAAATTATTAAAAAATATTATATATATATTTTAAATTGACAACCCTAAATGAGCTCTCGTGGCCGAATGTGAAGTACTAAGGCATATGGTGCAAGCGATGGTGGGTTCGATCCCCGGGTGGAGTGTGAATTTTTTTTTCATGTGTTTTTTAATTTTATAAATAGTCTTTTACACTCAATTTTAGGATACCGGCAAAAAGTTATTTCTTCGAATTCGGTTTTTTTCATGAATAATCATTTTGGATGAATATTTACAAGTTACACTCTTATATTAGCTGCTAGCAATCATTTTATCTATAGGTACACTGGCTGGATAGGGCCCCAGTTTGAATTGCAGCCAGGGGCCCCGTGCAGTCTTAATCCGCCCCTGCCTTAATGTTTCAATTTTTATTTTACAAAATACTTCAGAGATCTGTCTTTTTAAAAATCTTACAATCCCGAGAGAAATACACCTCAGAAAAAACAAGAAATAATTTAATCTTTCTTGGGAAAAAGCTGATACCATTTGCTGCAGGCACCGGTAAAATCTTAAAACAAAACTAAAGGTGCATTGAAGAACAGCACAATACAACACAATACAACACAATACAACACAATTCAACAACAATACAACACAATACAACACAATACAACACAATACAACAAAAATACAACACAATACAACACGAAACAACAATATATTTTCAACCATCAATAAAGCTACCGCAAACCAATCATTCATATAATTTGTTTTAGAATTGTGGTAAATATTTGTATACAGCATGAACCAATTTCAGATCGAATAGATCGATAAACATTGTTGGTCATTTTCCCACTAGGCGCAATACTATGGAGTTGGGGAGGGAATATTGTTCCTTCAGGCTATGGCTGAGGCACACACCTATGGCTGAGGTACACAACTATGGCTGAGGCACACAACTATGGCTGAGGCACACAACTATGGCCGAGGCACACAACTATGGCTGAGGCACACAACTAAAGCTGAGGCACACAACTATGGCTGAGGCACACAACTATGGCTGAGGCACACAACTATGGCTGAGGCACACAACTATGGCTGAGGCACACAACTATTTTAACATTGGAAGTTTACAAAATAATAGATACATAAAAATGAAACAAATGTCACTAAACAAAATGCAAACACATTTCATCATTTTAACGGGTTAACATATGATAAAAACCCTGACATAAACCATGACATAAACCATGATATAAACGCATTCACTTCCCACCTGGATGTCAGGGTTTGAGTCCAATGCCGCCACTCCAGGTAAGATGTTTCCTTCCAGCAACTCCAGACTGGCTCCGCCCCCTGTGCTCACGTGACTGACCTTGGCCTCAGTCTTAAACTTCTTACAAACTGTCGCCGTGTCTCCCCCACACACGATGGTCAAAGCCCGGGCTTCCGTGGCCTGCAGATAAGCAAGCCAACAGAAAGGTCATGGTCACATTAAAGAGACGGTAATAGCATGTTAGACAGGCATCAACCAAGTCTTTTGACAGGCATCAAACAAATCTTTTGACAGGCATCTACCAAGTCTTTTGACGTGCATCTACCAAGTCTTTTGACGGGCATCAACCGAGTCTTTTGATAGGTATCTACCAAGTCTTTTGATAGGTATCTACCAAGTCTTTTGATAGGTATCTACCAAGTCTTTTGATAGGTATCTACCAAGTCTTTTGATAGGTATCTACCAAGTCTTTTGATAGGTATCTACCAAGTCTTTTGATAGGTATCTACCAAGTCTTTTGATAGGTATCTACCAAGTCTTTTGATAGGTATCTACCAAATCTTTTGACAGGTATCTACCAAGTCTTTTGACAGGCATCTACCAAATCTTTTGACAGGCATCTACCAAATATTTTGACAGGCATCTACCAAGTCTTTTGACAGGTATCTACCAAGTCTTTTGACAGGCATCTACCAAGTCTTTTGACAGGCATCTACCAAGTCTTTTGACAGGTATCTACCAAATCTTTTGACAGGCATCTACCAAGTCTTTTGATAGGTATCTACCAAGTCTTTTGACAGGCATCTACCAAATCTTTTGACAGGAATCTACCAAGTCTTTTGACAGGTATCTACCAAGTCTTTTGACAGGCATCTACCAAGTCTTTTGACAGGCATCTACCAAGTCTTTTGACAGGTATCTACCAAATCTTTTGACAGGCATCTACCAAGTCTTTTGATAGGTATCTACCAAGTCTTTTGACAGGTATCTACCAAGTCTTTTGACAGGCATCTACCAAGTCTTTTGACAGGTATCTACCAAGTCTTTTGACAGGCATCTACCAAATCTTTTGACAGGTATCTACCAAGTCTTTTGACAGGCATCTACCAAGTCTTTTGACAGGTATCTACCAAGTCTTTTGACAGGCATCTACCAAGTCTTTTGACAGGTATCTACCAAGTCTTTTGACAGGCATCTACCAAATCTTTTGACAGGCATCTACCAAGTCTTTTGACAGGTATCTACCAAGTCTTTTGACAGGCATCTACCAAGTCTTTTGACAGGCATCTACCAAGTCTTTTGACAGGTATCTACCAAATCTTTTGACAGGCATCTACCAAGTCTTTTGATAGGCATCTACCAAGTCTTTTGACAGGTATCTACCAAGTCTTTTGACAGGCATCTACCAAGTCTTTTGACAGGCATCTACCAAGTCTTTTGATAGGTATCTACCAAATCTTTTGACAGGCATCTACCAAGTCTTTTGATAGGTATCTACCAAATCTTTTGACAGGCATCTACCAAATCTTTTGATAGGTATCTACCAAGTCTTTTGACAGGTATCTACCAAATCTTTTGACAGGCATCTACCAAGTCTTTTGACAGGTATCTACCAAGTCTTTTGACAGGCATCTACCAAGTCTTTTGACAGGCATCTACCAAGTCTTTTGACAGGCATCTACCAAGTCTTTTGACAGGCATCTACCAAGTCTTTTGACAGGCATCTACCAAGTCTTTTGACAGGCATCTACCAAGTCTTTTGATAGGTATCTACCAAGTCTTTTGACAGGCATCTACCAAGTCTTTTGACAGGCATCTACCAAGTCTTTTGATAGGTATCTACCAAATCTTTTGACAGGCATCTACCAAGTCTTTTGACAGGCATCTACCAAGTCTTTTGACAGGCATCTACCAAGTCTTTTGATAGGTATCTACCAAATCTTTTGACAGGCATCTACCAAGTCTTTTGACAGGTATCTACCAAATCTTTTGACAGGCATCTACCAAGTCTTTTGATAGGTATCTACCAAATCTTTTGACAGGCATCTACCAAGTCTTTTGACAGGCATCTACCAAGTCTTTTGATAGGTATCTACCAAATCTTTTGACAGGCATCTACCAAGTCTTTGATAGGTATCGACTAAGTCTTTTAACCATAAGCCATCAACCAAGTCATTTATCTGACAGACACAAACTAAAGCATACATAAAGACCATTAACTCGGACATTTTAATATTTTGCCATGAACGATGACCTGTGGTCAAACCTCTCGAAGACCACATGGCACACCTGTCCCATGAACGATGACCAGTGGTCAAACCTCTCGATGACCACATGGCACACCTATCCCATGAATGATGACCTGTGGTCAAACCTCTCGATGACCACATGGCACGCCTATCCCATGAACGATGACCGGTGGTTAAAACAAGAATTGTACTGTACATCTGCAATGAAGAGACCTTGGCTCCAAAGTGACCAAAAGGTGTTACTTTGTGTCATTTGATGACGTAACGACGCACCTGTACTACAGCGTCCATCATGGCCTTGGTGCCCTCGGAGAAGTTGTCCATCTCAAACACACCTGGCGGCCCGTTCCAGACGACAGTTTTGGCTCTAGCGATGACGTCAGCAAACCTGGCCCGACTCAGGACGCCTATATCTAGTCCAAGCCAACCTGTTAAAGAGAAACTTATTTGTAACAATCACTTTCATGTCTTGAACTGCACTGCTATACGAAATGTTTCCCTAGCATTTCATTCGCTAAATACCATTTCCCTTACGTTTATCTGGAAAGGCCAACCAGATTTAACCGTGAGCCTACCTAGACCAACATTCTTTCATGCACACCTAGACCAACATTCTTTTATGCACACCTAGATCCAACAATCTTTTATGCACACCTAGACCAACATTCTTTCATGCACACCTAGACCAACATTCTTTTATGCACACCTGGACCAACATTCTTTCATGTACACCTAGATCCAACATTCTTTCATGCACACCTAGACCAACATTCTTTTATTCACAGTTAGACAAATATTCTTTCATGCACATCTAGACCAACATTCTTTCATGCACACCTAGATCCAACATTCTTCTATGCACACCTAGACCAACATTCTTTCATGTACACCTAGATCCAACATTCTTTCATGCACACCTAGACCAACATTCTTTCATGCACACCTAGACCAACATTCTTTCATGCACACCTAGATCCAACATTATTTCATGCACACCTAGATCCAACATTCTTTTATTCACAGCTAGACAAATATTCTTTCATGCACAACTAGACCAACATTCTTTCATGCACACCTAGATCAAACATTCTTTTATGCACAGCTAGACAAAAAATTCTTTCATGTACAACTAGATCCAACATTCTTTCATGCACACCTAGACCAACATTCTTTTATGCACAGCTAGACAAAAAATTCTTTCATGCACAACTAGATCCAAAATTCTTTCATGCACACCTAGATCCAACATTCTTTTAAGCACAGCTAGACAAAAAATTCTTTCATGCACAACTAGACCCAGCAGCCTTGGCTCTATACACACTTTGTTATCTGTACTAATACTAATCTATACTAATATAAGGCAAAGCCCTGACTCACTGACCCACTCACTGACTCATTCATCACTAATTCTCCAACTTCCCGTGTAGGTAGAAGCATGAAACTTTGGGAAGTTGTTGTGTAGCCTCTCACGACGAAAATTGGAGTAAAAGAATTTTAAAATTAACACTAGTAGGGGCCGTGGGCCCAAAAACGTGTTTTTTTTTCTAATATGGCATATATAAAATTTGAATATCACTAATTCTCCTATTTCCCGAGTAGGCAGGAGCATAAAACTTTGGGAAGTTGTTGAGTACAATTCCGCGATGGTAACGGGAGAAAAAATAATCAAATTTTCTCTTCCTGAGGGCCGGGGGCCCAAATGAAGTTTTTTCCTTATATGAGCTATATAAAAATTTAAAATCGCTAATTCTCCTATTTCCCGTGTAGGTAGAAGCATGAAACTTTGGGTTGTTGTTAAGTACACTTCTGCGGTGTTAACAGGTGAAAAACAATATTTAAATTATCACTTACCGGGGGCCGGGGGCTAAAATCTTTTTTTTCCTTATATTAAAAACTGAATCATCACTAATTCTCAAACTTCCCGTGTAGTTAGAAGAATGAAACTTTGGGAAGTTGTTGAGTACACTTCCGCAATGATAACAGATAAGAAAAATATTTAAATTATCACATACTGGGAGCCGGGGGCCCAAATGAAGATTTTTCCTTATATGAGGTTTATAAAAAAAACAGAAAATCACAAATTCTCATATTTCACGAGCAAGTAGAAGCATGAAAGTCTGGGAAGTTGTTGAGTACAACCCGCGATGGTAACGGGCGCAAATATATTTAAATTATCACTTCCTGGGGGCTGGGGGGGGGCTCAAATCAAGTTTTGTCCTTATATGAGCAATATAAGAACTGAAAATCACAAATTCTAAAATTTCCCGTGTAAGTAGAAGGATGAAACTTGACGATAATTGGCGAAACAGATTTTTAAAATTCAAACTCTTGGGGGCCGGGGGCCCAAAAACGCGTTCTTCCTTATATGATATGTATAAATCCGAATCAACACTAATTCCTCATCTTCCCGTGTAGGTAGAAGCATGAAATTTTGGAAAGTTGTTGAGTACCCTCCGGCGATGTTAAGATGTGTAAAAATTATCACTAACTGGGGGGGGGGCAAAAATGTATGTTTTTTTCTATAATGAACTATATAAAACAGGCTCATCATTAAATATCCAATTTCCCGTGTACGTAGGGGCATGAAACATTGGGAAGTTGTTGAGTACCCTCCCTCAATGGTAACATACGAAGAAAAAAATAATTTATCACCTCGATAGGATAACTTGAAGTGATTTTTTCATTGTCTTTTTTTTTCTTTTTTTTTCTTCGGGACTACGACAGACAGACAGAAAAGACGGTGATGTTAATATATGTAGAATATCCGTCATTAACAAAATTGAAATCAATTGGTGTTTTGAATCGCTTTTACGCGGGTTCTCAATGGTAACTGAAATCCTAATTTCCGCAGCGAAGCGAGGGTATTTTGCTAGTCTATACTAATAAAAGGCAAAGCCCTGACTCACTGACTGACTGACTCACTCATCACTAATTCTTCAACTTCCCGTGTAGGTAGAAGCTTGAAACTTTTGGAAGTTGTTGAGTACCTTCTTACGACGAAAAATTGCAAAATATATTTTTAAAATTCACACTCTTGGGGCCCGGGGGCCTAAAAACGCTTTTTTCCCTTTAATGGACTGTATAAAATATGAAAATCACTACTTTTCTTATTTCCCGAGTAGACAGAAGCATGAAACTTTGGGAAGTTGTTGAGTACAATCCCGCGATGGTAACAGGTGAAATTATTTTAAAAGGTATCACATTTTTTTGGGCCGGGGGCCCAAATGAAGTTTTTCCTTATATGAGTTATATAAAATATGAAAATCACTAATTCTCCAACTTCCCGTGCAGGTAGAAGCATGAAACTTTGGGAAGTTGTTGAGTACCCTTTCACGATGAAAAATAGCGAAAAAGAATTTTTAAATTCACACTCTTGGGGGCCAGGGGCCCAAAAGAATTTTTTCCCCTTATACTGAAAATCGCCATATTCTCCACTCTCCCGTGTAGATAGAAACATGAATCTTTGGGAAGTTGTTGAGTCCACTCCCTCGATGGTAGCATGCAAAATTATCACTCACTGGGGGCCGGGGGCCCAAATGTACTTTTTCTTATATAAAAACTGACTCAAAGCTAGTTCTCTGATTTCCCGTGTAGGTAAAGGCATGAAACTTTTGGAAATCATTGAGTACACTCTCGCGATTGTAACAGGCCAAAAAATATTTAAATTTTCACTCATTGAGGACCGGGGGCCCAATTTATTTTCTTATAATAAAAGTAGGGAACAGCCGGATATGGTTTTTTACTATTTGCCGGATCCGGATAGTTTAGCCCTAATATTTGCCGAATCCGGATTCCGGATCCAGATATCTCCACATTTAAGTGTAAGAGCTAAGAAGGTGTACTATACTACTTTATATCTAGTATTTAATACTATTTATTAAAATATTTATTATCCAACAAATGGATAGTAGCTGCTATATAAAATGTCGGTTTGTGACACTGTCAACGTCAACGATGAACATTTTAGAACGAATTGAGATAACGAACTTGAACGAAGTTCAACGAACTTTGTAGTGTGTACCGAGCGAACAGTGTTGTACTGAGTGTGTAGTGTGGTGTACAAGAAGTCGTGATCTATAACCATAATAAAACTGTTCTTTTATTCAGACGATTCACGTTTAATATTTTGTTAATTAACTTAGTTTGTTATCTTAAGTAGGAAGGTCATATCTATAATTGTAAATATTTAACTAAATATTTTCTTCTCGTATTGAAATTGATTGTTTTACTATATCTTATCTGTTTACAGACGCTCCTTCTATACAGAAGATTATTGCGTCCTACGCTTATCTATGGTTTGTGTTTAGTCCTGCATTTTTATTAGAGATTTAAATGTTGATAAAGTGTTGGTTTTCCTGGATTCTTCAGGCAACCCATTCCACGCCCTAATTCCGGACGGGAAGAAGGAAAACTTGTATGTGTTTGTTCTTGCATACGGAATAAGAAAGGTGTTTTTATCCTTATGTCTATCTGAGGGTTGTATTAAGTTATCTTTGTGTTGTATTTCTAAATTAGAATTAATTGCTTTATGTATGATTACTACTTTGCTCTTGGTTCTTCTATCCTCTAGTGTTTCAAGGTTTAATGATTTAACTAATGGTGTTACTCTTGTCAGTTTCGAATATTCTCCAGTAATGAATCTGGCAGCTCTTTTTTGAATTTGTTCTAGTTTATCAATGTTTTCTTTGGTGGATGGGTCCCATACAGAAGATGCATATTCTAGTGCAGGTCTCACCAAAGTGAGGTAGCATTTTAGTTTTATATCTCTATTACATTTGTTAAAGTTCCTTTTTATAAAGCCTAAGGTTTTGTTTGATTTTTTAATAACTTCATTGACATGGGGTTTCCATGATAGTTTCTCATTTATTAAGACTCCTAAGTATTTTGCATCTTTAGTTTGGGTCAGTTCTTTTCCATGAATGTAATATTTTGAATTTATTTGTTTCTTTTTCTTTGTTACTCTTAACAGTTGACACTTTTCTGGATGGAAAGACATACTCCAGTTAGTTTCCCATTTTATCAATTCATCTAAGTCTTTTTGTAAAATTTTGCCATCTTGTTCTGATTTAATTGTTCTATAGATTATACAATCATCAGCAAATAGCCTAACTTTTGTACCTGTTGAGATGTTGTTGGGTAAATCATTTATATAAATTAAAAAGAGTAAGGGACCTAGCACAGTTCCTTGTGGAACTCCTGAGTTAACCTTTATTGGTGCAGATTTAGATCCATTAATTATTACAGTTTGCTCCCTGCCCAAAAGGAAGTCTTGGATCCAGTGATGTAAGGAACCTGAGATTCCAAAGTAGTTAAGTTTTTTAAGTAAACTAAGGTGGTGAACTTTGTCAAATGCTTTTGAGAAGTCTAGTAATATTGTATCTATTTGATCATTTTTGTCCAAGCCTTTTGATAGTTCATCTATATTTTGCATGGATTTGAATGATTTCATTATAAACGCTTGTTAATTTGTTTATTTTGTTCTATATTAATAATTTAATGTATAACTTAACTTTTTACTAAACGTATTTTGTATAATTATAATATTCACAATAGACTGGAGTTTTAAAATTATATGGCTGAATAAGATATAACACTTGAGACAAGCAACATTTTTATTTTTAAGTTCGCAAATCAAATCACAATTGCAACTGTCATTTAAAGTGCAACTGAAAAAAACAACAAAGAATATAAAATTATTGCAATGATATAACTTATATCATATAGTTAAAATGTTTAAATGTAAATACTGAATTGAAAGTATTGAATAATTGACTACTGACAACATACTAGTTAATGACAAAGAAGTTAAAAACGAAAGCCAACACTCAGCTTGTCCCAGTTTCCTAGGCTCCTGTTTAACTATAAAGTTTTTAGTAACTAATAATAAAAAATTGAAATTAAAATTAGTATTTTTAAAATAAAATTAATATATCAGCTATAGTAATGAACATAATTTAATGACATGAGTAAATAAAATAGTTACTAATTAGTAGTTACTAGTAAGTTGTAACATAGTACTCAGCAGTACTTGCTACCTTTAAGTTAGTAGTTTGTTTCTACAATTTTTAAGTTTTCAAAAATAAGTGTTTGTCATATCCAAATTCTTTTTCAAGAACAACAACATCCCAAGTTTGTTCGGCGACAAGCGAGAACATGTATAATCATTTATCTCCCCGTTGTCCTGAATGCTCTTTCCCTATCCATTCTTGTTAAATATACTCATTTCTTGTTATTGTTTTTTTTTACTTTTAATATATTTGTTTATAAACTCCTTACTATTAATTTAATTTGGAATTCTTAAATTCTTTACTACATTAATATCCGGATACTATCCGGATCTGCCATAAGTATTTGCCGAATCCGGATAGTGGCAAAAATCGCGATATCCGATCCCGACATCCGGCATTCGGATACCCGGCTGTCCCCTAATTAAAAGTTAATCATCACAGATTCTCCAACTTCCTGTGTAGTTAGAAGCATGACATTTTGGAAGTTGTTGATTACACTCCCGGAATGGTAACAGGCGAATTTTTTTGTTTAATTATCACTCACTGGGGCCCCGGGACACAAATGTAGCATTTTCAACTTATATGAGCTAAATTACAAATAAAACAACTTTGGATACTGTGTAAATGTATTTAGTATTTTTACAAAACTTGGAAGATAAAAACTTGATGGTCTATATTAAAATTCGTTCGGGCATTAAAATTATATTTTGTCAATATTTTGTAGCCTAATGTTTTTTTGTTGTTTTTTTGGTCAACCTTTAAGACAATTTAACCATCCGATTTCACTCAATTTTTTAAAACAAATGTTTACTAACAAATATATTCATCATAATACAAATTGAATTAAGCTGTTGTTTTGAACTATACAAATTACAGCAAATAGGGCCCCGGGCCCTTTATTAGTTTTTTTAAAGACGTAGTAATAGTCAATGTATTTTATTTTTCCCACGGTCATTAAACTTTAGGAAGTTTTTGTGTACGCTGCAGCGAAGGTTTCTGGCATTAAAAGTAAAAGTTTTAAAAACATCACCTATTAGGGGCTTGGGGCCCATATGCCATTTTTTAACATTTGTTATATAAAGGGTAATTCAAAAAGTGACTACGGGGTAAATGGATGAATTAGTGACCAAATTTGATTTTAAAAAAAAACAAAATAAAATTCTATAGGATAATGAACTTCAAACGTCTGTTCCTAAAGGACCGGGGCCCTAATATTTTTTTCGTAAACATCTAAAGCTTTTTTACCTTTAGATTTTAAATAATTTAAATAAATATAGACACGTATCTCTATGATGACCTAGATTTAAATCCTCAGACCTTATGAGATATGCACATCCTGCATCCATTTACCGTAATGTCATTTTAGTACCCATTTTATTTTAAACGACCTTGACAAATATTGACAAACAAATATATCAATCATGATCCAGACTGAAATCAATTGGTGTTTTAAATTGGTGTGAAACGAGTTTTCAACGCTTACTAAAATCCTAACTTCCGCAGCAGAGCGCGGGTATTTTGCTAGTGTTTAATATAACGATACATTTTTAGAGTTCCCACAATAGTATATATGTCTCTATTTAGCACTCTTTCTCTCAAAATTTCTCCTTCCATTTCTTCCTTCCTTCTGCCGTTTCACACGTCAATTCTATTTTTCTCTTTTGTATGCTCCTGCCTCTGTCAGTCGACAGCTTCTGGACGTGCACGACACATGTCCGCTAGGAAAGACCTTGACCTCCCACAGTTTGTCTTTGCTACTGTTAGTGATATTTCTCTGCGTTACTTCCATAGTTTGTCAAATTAAGTTTAACGTTAATACTCTAACTGGTCGGTCATACTCAGTGTGTGTACACAAGTATATTAGACGTCAGTTAGCAGTGTCTGGTCAGTGCCTGGTCAGTGTCTGGTCAGTTCCACACAGATGTAGGGCCGTGGTAGTGGAAGAAGAGAATCTATAAATAAGACTAACCATCGGGAATGCCCGCTGTGACGTCACCAACCCCAATCGTAGCGTCGTCTGCTAGTTTGTCTGCTGTAATGAAATCCTCCGGTAGATGGATCTGAACGCCATTCCTCTCAGCTCTCTCCATGATGTCATGCACCAGCTCCGCCCCACCCTTGTCATACAAGGAGTCGCCTATGGCCATGCCGCGCAACTCCTTCAGGAAGGTGAAGGCCATCCCTTGGATAAATAAAGATCAACGTCCGTTTGTTTAAGCCGACCTTGAAATAATCATCTCATCCACCAATAATCATCACATCCACCTATAATCATCTCATCCACCAATAATAATCTCATCCACCAATAATCATCTCATCCACCAATAATCATCACATCCACCTATAATCATCTCATCCACCAATAATAATCTCATCCACTAATAATCATCTCATCCACCAATAATAATCTCATCCACCAATAATCATCACATCCATCTATAATCATCCCATCCACCTATAATCATTCCATCCACCTATAATCATCCCATCCACCTATAATCATTCCATCCACCTATAATCATCTCATCCACCTATAATCATCCCATCCACCTATAATCATCCCATCCACCAAAATCATTCCATCCACCTATAATCATCCAATCCACCAATAATCATCCCATCCACCAATAATCATCACACCCACCTATAATCATCTCATCCACCAATAATAATCTCATCCACCAATAATCATCTCATCCACCAATAATCATCACATCCACCTATAATCATCTCATCCACCAATAATAATCTCATCCACCAATAATAATCTCATCCACCAATAATAATCTCATCCACCAATAATCATCACATCCACCTATAATCATTCCATCCACCAATAATCATCCCATCAACCTATAATCATCCCATCCACCTATAATCATTCCATCCACCTATAATCATCCCATCCACCTGTAATCATTCCATCCACCTATAATCATCCCATCCACCTATAATCATCCCATCCACCTATAATCATCCCATCCACCTATAATCATTCCATCCACCTATAATCATCCCATCCACCTATAATCATCACATCCACATATAATCATCCCATCCACCTATAATCATCCCATCCACCTATAATCATCCCATCCACCTATAATCATCCCATCCACCTATAATCATCCCATCCACCTATAATCATCCCATCCACCTATAATCATCACATCCAACTATAATCATCCCATCCACCTATAATCATTCCATCCACCTATAATCATCTCTTCCACTTACATCCACCTATAATCATCTCTTCCACTTACCTCCACTATAATCATCTCATCCACCTATAATCATTCCATCCACCTATAATCATCTCTTCCACTTACCTCCACCTATAATCATCACATCAACCTAAAATCATTCCATCCACCTATAATCATATCTTCCACTTACCGCCACCTATAATCATCTCTTCCACTTACCTCCACCTATAATCATCTCATCCACCACATCCAACAAGTTCATTACTAATGGAATCTTGTCTGATATCTTCGCCCCTCCAAGAATCGCCAGCAGCGGTCTCTCTGGTTTCTCCAGGACCCGTTGGAAGAAGTCCAGTTCTTTCCTCATCAGCATACCGCAGGCCCGCTTGTGGGTAGTTATACCGACCACAGAACTGTGGGCTCTGTGGGCCGTCCCAAATGCGTCATTTATAAAGACATCTCCCAGCGTGCTCAGCGCCTTCCTGGAGTTTACAAACAAAATATCGGAGATCATGAATTACCCATTTGGATTAGAATCACAGAATGTTAGGAGTCAGCTGATTGCTACCACGTGCTGGACACTCATTACCCTAACCCTAACACTTGCTGGACACTCCTTACCCTAACCCTAACACTTGCTGGACACTCCTTACCCTAACTCTAACACGTGCGGGATACTCCTTACCCTAACTCAAACACTTGCTGGAGACTCCTTACCCTAACTCTTAACACTTGCTGGAGACTCCTTACCCTAACCCTAACCAAGAGTGTCGAATATTTCATTTATCTATTTCAAATTTCTTTAAAATATGTTTTTGACAACCAAAAATTTTAAAAAAATTATAATAATGAAAATAAAAGTAAAAATTCTGTAAGCCCCTCATTTACATTTCCCTCATTTCTGTTTACACTCATACTAGACAGTGTGGGCCACATGCATAGGACACATGTACAGGGCAGCTTTAAAGGACACATGCATAGGGCACATGTATAGGACACATGCATAGGGCACATGTATAGGACACATGCAATGGGCACATGTATAGGACACATGCATAGGGCACATGTATAGGACACATGCATAGGGCACATGCATAGGGCACATGTATAGGACACATGTATAGGACACATGTATAGGGCACATGCATAGGGCACATGCATAGGACACATGCATAGGACACATGCATATGGCACATGTATAGGACACATGTATAGGACACATGTACAGGACACATGTATAGGACACATGTATAGGACACATGTATAGGACACATGTACAAGACACATGTATAGGACACATGTATAGGGCACATGTATAGGACACATGTATAGGACACATGTATAGTGCATATGTATAGGGCACATGTATAGGACACATGTACAGGAAAGGTGTATAGGACACATGTACAGGACACTTGTATAGTGCATATGTATAGGACACATGTATAGGACACATGTACAGGACACATGTATATGACACTTGTATAGGACACATTTAGAGGACACATGTATTGGACACATGTATATGACACACGTATAGGACACATGTATGGGACACATGTATAGGACACATGTCCTATATATGTGTCCTATACATGTGTCCTATACATTTGTTCTATACATATGCACTATACATGTGTCCTATACATGTGTCCTATACACCTTTCCTGTACACGTGTCCTATACATGTGTCCTATACGTTTGTCCTATACACCTTTCATGTACACGTGTCCTATACACCTTTCCTGTACACGTGTCCTATACACCTTTCCTGTACACGTGTCCTATACACCTTTCCTGTACACGTGTCCTATACACCTTTCCTGTACACGTGTCCTATACACCTTTCATGTACACGTGTCCTATACACCTTTCCTGTAAACGTGTCCTATACACCTTTCCTGTACACGTGTCCTATACACCTTTCCTGTACACGTGTCCTATACACCTTTCCTGTACACGTGTCCTATACACCTTTCCTGTACACGTGTCCTATACACCTTTCCTGTACACGTGTCCTATACACCTTTCCTGTACACGTGTCCTATACACCTTTCCTGTACACGTGTCCTATACACCTTTCCTGTACACTTGTCCTATATACCTTTCCTTTACACGTGTCCTATACACGTGTCCTATACACGTTTCCTGTACACTTGTCCTATATACCTTTCCTTTACACGTGTCCTATACACGTGTCCTATACACGTTTCCTGTACACGTGTCCTATACACGTGTCCTATACACCTTTCCTGTACACGTGTCCTATACATGTAGTTCCAATTGTTAAATTAAAAACATTCTTGTTGGTCCTTACACCCAACCCCCCTCCCTTCTCCCCCCCCCCGACTCACCTAAATTCCTGCACATCTACAGGCGATGACATCCTCCACTCCCCCCCATCCGTGAACCCAATTCCCTCTTCCTCCGGGTGGAACCTCAGATTCTCAAGCAGTATCACAGAACCCGGCCATGGATCCTCACACGCCTCCACCACGTCAGTTCCCACGCAGTCCGGTAGAAAGATGACATTTTTACCCAACAGCGTCTCCAGCTCTTCTGCCACGATTTTGAGCGAATATTTGGACTTCGGGCGTCCGTTGGGGCGCCCGAGATGAGACATGAGCACCACAGACTTGGCGCCCTGATTGAGGGCGTATTGAATGGTGGGCAAGGCGGCGGTAATTCGTTGATTGTTGGTGATGGCGCCCTCCTTCAAGGGGACATTGAAGTCCACCCTCATCAGCACGCGCAGACCTTCAAGGTCACACTGGTCTATCCTCATCTTGTCAATGTCACTCTAGATAGGAACGACACAAGACAGCAACGTTAAATGACAACAAGACAACAACGTTAAATGACAGCAAGACAACAACAACGTTAAATCACAACAAGACAACAACAACGTTAAATGACAACAACGTTAAATGACAACAACGTTAAATGACAACAACGTTAAATGACAGCAAGACAACAACAACGTTAAATGACAACAAGACAACAACAACGTTAAATGACAACAACGTTAAATGACAACAACGTTAAATGACAACAACGTTAAATGACATAAACAACGTCAAATGACATAAACAAACATAGAGACCAACATTACAGTATACGGTGACGAACGCTCAGTGACATAAAATGAAATACAAGAAACAAGAAAATGTTTCAACAAATGTGTTCACGACCTAAAATCATGTTACTGATGGATCTGGAAATAGCTAGCAAGAGAAGGTGATTAACCAAGGTTCTATTTAATGTTACTTTGGGTTGCCATAGCTAGCAAGAGAAGCGTGATAAACCAAGGTTCTATTGAATGTTACTTTGGGTTGCCATAGCTAGCAAGAGAAGGTGATAAACCAAGGTTCTATTTAATGTTACTTTGGGCTGCCATAGCTAGCAAGAGAAGGTGATAAACTAAGTTTCTATTTAATGTTACTTTGGGTTGCCATAGCTAGCAAGAGATCCGTGATAAACCAATGTTCTATTCATGTTACTTTGGGTTGCCATAGCTAGCAAGAGAAGGTGATTAAACAAGGTTCTATTTAATGTTACTTTGGGTTGCCATAGCTAACAAGAGAATGTGATAAACCAAGATTCTATTTATTGTTACTTTGGGTTGCCATAGCCAGCATGAGAAGGTGATAAACCAAGGTTCTATTTAATGTTACTTTGGGTTGCCATTAACTCTAATGTCCTATTAATGTGTAAGCTAGGCACAAAGAAATGTTTACACATAAAATGTATGTGTCACACAGCACACAGCGTCCATCATTTTGTTGGTGGAAACAACTTTTGGTCGCCGTTGTTTAAAACAAAGTGTCACTCACACGTCAAGTGACACTGACGTAATTTGACCCTGAGTTAGACTCCCCTTCTTGTTGGGTGCCCGGGAGAGCGAGTCTACGCCCCTGGTTTGGACTCACCTTCTTGTTGGGTGCCCGGGAGAGCGAGTCTATTCCAGGTAAAATTTTACCCTCCAGTAGCTCAAGACTGGCTCCGCCTCCTGTGCTCACGTGTGTGACCTTGACCTCGGCTTGGAACTTCTTCGCGCACGTGGCCGTGTCACCGCCCCCAATGATGGTGGTCGCCCCTCTTCTGGTGGCCTTGGGAATATAAAGGTAACCATGACGGCTTGAGGTTTCTGGACTTGAAGATTTAGACCCAAGAGATGATAAGACATTTAGATCCAAGAGATGATTAGACATTTAAACCCAAGAGATCATATAAATTTAGACCCAAGAGATTATTAGACATTTAAACCCAAGAGATGATAGACATTTAGACCCAAGAGATTATTAGACATTTAGACCCAAGAGATGATTAGTCTTAGAGAGGTTGGTGGTTAGGGTTAGGATAGGTCACTGAATTATGATTAGGTCAATGATTATGGCTATGATTAAAGTAAGGAAATGTAGAAGATAATTGCGTCCACAGACCATGACAGATGATCTGTTGGTAAGTGATGCAGCGTTCACAGGCCACGGCTTTGTGGGTTCCACGCATTACCCAGCCACCTAACTAGTGTTAGGTACCCATTCGGCCCCGGGAACAATTCCTTGCCTTGACATGGATTCGAACCCGTGGCCATCGGTACGCTAGTCGAGCGCGCTGCCACTCGACCACCGCGTCCTATTGGTTAGGGTTAAGACATAGTTTGGGTCAGTGTTATGATTAGGTCTATGATTAGGTCTATGATTAGGTCTATGATTAGGTCTATGATTAGGTCTATGATTAGGTCTATGATTAGGTCTATGATTAGGTCTATGATTAGGTCTATAGTTAACGTAAAAGTCGTGGTTGTTTTGTTTATATTGTTTGAGCATGCGCCTTGAGTGTCTGAGTTCGGAGGCTGCATGCTGAGTTGTGAGGTGTGATCATTAGTGTCAACTAAATGCAATTAAAATCAGCAGTTGTTATACAGACCACTGATTGTTACACAGACCACTGATTGTTACACAGACCACTGATTGTTACACAGACCACTGATTGTTACACAGACCACTGATTGTTACACAGACCACTGATTGTTACACAGACCACGGGTTGTTACACAGACCACTGATTGTTACACAGACCACTGATTGTTACACAGACCACTGATTGTTACACAGACCACTGATTGTTACACAGACCACTGATTGTTACACAGACCGCTGATTGTTACACAGACCGCTGATTGTTACACAGACCGCTGATTGTTACACAGACCGCTGATTGTTACACAGACCACTGATTGCTACACAGACCACTGATTGTTACACAGACCACTGATTGTTACACAGACCACTGATTGGTTCTTGATGTCCAGTGTTGAGTACAGTTAGACTATTACAGCGCTAGGATAGGTTTTTGGCTAGGATTATGGATAGGGTTATGATTAGTTTTAAAATAAATGTTTTTAAGGCATGCGAGTGGTCAAATCTAGTGAATGGTCAAATCTAGTGAATGGCTAGAAAATTTGAAATGGACCCCTTCATAAAATGTCCGCCTTATCTTATCTTGATGTATCTAATTATTATCATTGTCTTAACTTATCTTGATGTATCTAATTATTATCATTGTCTTAACTCATCTTGATGTATCTAATTATTATCATTGTCTTAACTTATCTTGATGTATCTAATTATTATCATTGTCTTAACTTATCTTGATGTATCTAATTATTATCATTGTTTTAACTTATCTTGATGTATCTAATTATTATCATTGTCTTAACTTATCTTGATGTATCTAATTATTATCATTGTCTTAACTTATCTTGATGTATCTAATTATTATCATTGTCTTAAAGCTAAGAACTCGAGCTGCGATTATCTTGTATCATTGCAGTTATCGTAGATAAGTCCAACTGTTAATGGTGTGACTGGAAGAGTTGCTTACCCTGACGACAGCTTCCATCATGGCTTGTGAGCCGGCAGCAAACTTGTCCCACTCAAAGACTCCAGGCGGGCCATTCCACACGATGGTTACGGCTCGCTCTATGACGTCATTAAACTGTTTGATGGTCTCTTCCCCGATATCCAGCCCAAACATGCCTGTGAGAAACAACAACCATCTCAACCACCATCTCAACAACCATCTCAATAACCATCTCAACAACCATCTCAACAAACATCTCAACAACCATCTCTACAACCATCTCAACAACCATCTCAAATACCATCTCAACAACCATCTCAACAACCATCTCAACAAACATCTCAACAAACATCTCAACAAACATCTCAACAAACATCTCAACAAACATCTCAACAACCATCTCAAATACCATCTCAACAACCATCTCAACAACCATCTCAACACACATCTCAACAACCATCTCAACAAACATCTCAACAACCATCTCAACAACCATCTCAACAACCATCTCAACAACCATCTCAACAACCATAACAATTAGATTGACATTCGACTTCAAAGAAACTCATTCTCACAAAATCAATCGTTACTTTAGTTAATTGAAATGTGGTAAGTGTCACAAATTGTTGTTTGTGTGGCGTCGTTTTCTAGGGGTTTGGTGGTGAACAATTACACAGCTACACCACAAGAACAATAATCACTATTATATTTAATAAATGGTTTATTAGCCAGAAGATTACATCTATAAGACCATCAGTGCGAGGAATCTGCTAACATACTTAGCCAAAGAATACCTGCACCGAAGGCCCACGCTAACTACTGACCTCCGCTTCACACTCCCCCATTTCTAGCCCCCCACCTTACACTCCCCTCCCCATTCATCCTTCACTGGTCATCCATTATCTCTCACGCCTCAGTGCCACACAGTCAGGGATTCTCACCTCGACAGTAAGGGCGCATCTGTACTGTTCTCCCCGTGTCAAGAAAATCTCGGGTATGTCTATGATCAGCCCCAGTATGTCTATGATCAGCCCCAGTATGTCTATGATCAGCCCCAGTATGTCTATGATAAGCCTCAGTATGTCTATGCTCAGCCTCAGTATGTCTATGATCAGCCTCAGTATGTCTATGATCAGCCCCAGTATGTCTATGATCAGCCCCAGTATGTCTATGATAAGCCTCCGTATGTCTATGCTCAGCCCCAGTATGTCTATGATAAGCCTCAGTATGTCTATGATAAGCCTCAGTATGTCTATGATCAGCCCCAGTATGTCTATGATCAGCCTCAGTATGTCTATGATAAGCCCCAGTATGTCTATGATCAGCCCCAGTATGTCTATGATAAGCCTCAGTATGTCTATGATCAGCCCCAGTATGTCTATGCTCAGCCCCAGTATGTCTATGATCAGCCCCAGTATGTCTATGATAAGCCTCAGTATGTATGATCAGCCCCAGTATGTCTATGATCATCCCCAGTATGTCTATGATCAGCCTCAGTATGTCTATGATCAGCCTCAGTATGTCTATGATCAGCCCCAGTATGTCTATGATCAGCCCCAGTATGTCTATGATAAGCCTCAGTATGTCTATGCTCAGCCCCAGTATGTCTATGATAGGCCTCAGTATGTCTATGATAAGCCTCAGTATGTCTATGATCAGCCCCAGTATGTCTATGATAAGCCTCAGTATGTCTATGATAAGCCTCAGTATGTCTATGATCAGCCCCAGTATGTCTATGATAAGCCTCAGTATGTCTATGATAAGCCCCAGTATGTCTATGATAAGCCTCAGTATGTCTATGATCAGCCCCAGTATGTCTATGATAAGCCTCGGTATGTCTATGATCAACCCCAGTATGTCTATGATCAGCCCCAGTATGTCTGTACTGTTCTCCACTATATCGCAAATACTAAAACTGACCTTCCGGTACACCGTTTTCAAGGTCAGACTTCCCACTGTTTGCGTCCTCAGCAAAGGCGTCAGCGATGATGAAATCCACAGGCAGGTGAATGCTGACTCCACACTCCTTGGCTTTCTCCATGAGACGCGGGACGATAGCCTCCCCTTCTTTGTCGTACAGGGAATCTCCGATTGGCATGTTGTACAGGGTCTGAAACAATAAACAACACCTTCCTGGTACAGAGGAACTGGACACTAAGTCAGACAACAAAATGGGAAGTAAATGTGAGACAGACTCGTGGGAAGTAAATGTGAGACAGAATCGTGGGAAGTAAATGTGAGACAGAATCGTGGGAAGTAAATGTGAGACAGAATCGTGGGAAGTAAAGGTGAGACAGACTCATTGAAAGTAAAAGTGAGACAGACTTATGGGAAGTAAATGTGAGACAGACTCGTGGGAAGTAAAGGTGAGACATACTCATTGAAAGTAAAGGTGAGACAGACTTATGAGAAGTAAAGGTGAGTCAGACTCTTTGAAAGTAAAGGTGAGACAGACTTATGGGAAGTAAAGGTAAGTCAGACTCATGGAAAGTCAAGGTGAGACAGACTTATGGGAAGTAAATGTGAGACAGAATCGTGGGAAGTAAATGTGAGACAGAATCGTGGGAAGTAAATGTGAGACAGAATCGTGGGAAGTAAATCTGAGACAGACTCGTGGGAAGTAAATGTGAGACAGACTCGTGGGAAGTAAATGTGAGACAGAATCGTGGGAAGTAGAGGTGAGACAGACTCATGAAAAGTAAAGGTGAGACAGACTTATGGGAAGTAAAGGTGAGTCAGACTCTTTGAAAGTAAAGGTGAGAAAGACTTATGTGAAGTAAAAGTGAGTCAGACTCATGGAAAGTAAAGGTGAGACAGACTTATGGGAATTAAAGGTGAGACAGACTCATGGTCTATGGTAATTAAAGGTGAGACAGACTTATGAACTATGGGAAGTAAAGGTGAGACAGACTCAAGGACTATGGGAAGTAAAGGTAAGACAGACTCAAGAACTATGGGAAGTGAAGGTTAGACAGACTCGTGGACCAAGCAAGGAACATGACTCAGTTGAAAGAAAGTGACTTACTTTAAGAAAGGTGAAGGCCATTCCTCCCGCGATGATCATCTCGTTGACCTTGTCCAGCAGGTTCTCAATCAGTAGAATTTTGTCTGAAACTTTGGCCCCTCCCAAGATGGCCAGGAGAGGTCTCTTGGGGTTCTCTAAGACTTTGGCAAAACTCGCCAACTCTTTCTTCATTAAAAGACCTGACAAATAGAGCGTAATAGTATTTGTAAAACAGTGGACCTGAAACAATAAAACAAAATGTTGAGGTTGTGTAACTGGTTTACTTATTAATATAACTCTGTAGGCGTTCTCTCAATACAAAACCTTGTACAGAACTTGTTTCAATAAAACAACTTTACTATGTATACTATGTACATAACATAATTATAATTTGAGGTTATACAACGTGGAATACACTGGCACACATCTGACATGACACCAGCCAACTCTAAAACTGATACCCCCAACCTTCTTAGCCAATGGGAACAACTCTTTCTTCCCGCGCTTTCACTCGTGTGACCTCTCCGTCATCCATCATGTGATTCACACGTGCCAGGTTGTCATATTACAAGCCGATGGGCTTCAAGATGATTCAAACTTGTCAGCTGTTGAAAGTGATAGCGAATGTTTGGTCTACCGTTATTTGATGACGTCATACATCAGCGAATAGTATGCCAGTTCTTTCTTTATGAAACAACGCCATCATAGGAGGCACCAAGGAAAAAAGGAGGGAGGAGGTTGATATGGACTTTCCCCCCACCCCCACAAAATTGTTAAGACTTCACATCTTAGACCCTTTTGTTTACAACTACTGTATACACTACTTGACGACCTGAGCCACACAACTTGACGACCAATACACCTGAACCACCTGAGCCACCCAACTTGCCAACCAATACACCTGAACCACCTGAGCCACACAACTTGAGGACCAATACACCTGAACCACCTGAGCCACACAACTTGACGACCAATACACCTGAACCACCTGAGCCACACAACTTGACGACCAATACACCTGAACCACCTGAGCCACACAACTTGACGACCAATACAACTGAACCACCTGAGCCACACAACTTGACGACCAGTACACCTGAACCACCTGAGCCACACAACTTGACGACCAGTACACCTGAACCACCTGAGCCACACAACTTGACGACCAATACACCTGAACCACCTGAGCCACACAACTTGACGACCAGTACACCTGAACCACCTGAGCCACACAACTTGACGACCAATACACCTGAACCACCTGAGCCACACAACTTGACGACCAACACACCTGAACCACCTGAGCCACACAACTTGACGACCAATACACCTGAACCACCTGAGCCACACAACTTGACGACCAATACACCTGAACCGCCTGAGCCACACAACTTGACGACCTGAGCCACACAACTTGATGACCAATACACCTGAACCACCTGAGTCACACAACTTGACGACCAATACACCTGAACCACCTGAGCCACACTACTTAATGACCAATACACCAGAACCACCTGAGCCACACAACTTGACGACCAATACACCTGAACCGCCTGAGCCACACTACTTGACGACCAATACACCTGAACCACCTGAGCCACACAACTTGACGACCAATACACCTGAACCACCTGAGCCACACAACTTGACGACCAATACACCTGAACCGCCTGAGCCACATACCTAAAGCCCTCTGAGTCACATACCTTACCCGAAGCCCTCAGAGACAGATTCCGTGACTGAAGCCCTCTGTGACACATACCGTACCTGAAGCCCCCTGAGGCACATCCCTAACCTGAAGCCCTCTGTGACACATACCGTACCTGAAGCCCCCTGAGGCACATCCCTAACCTGAAGCCCTCTGAGACACACACCGTACCTGAAGCCCCTTGAGACACACACCGTACCTGAAGCCCCTTGAGACACACACCGTACCTGAAGCCCCTTGAGACACACACCGTACCTGAAGCCCCTTGAGACACACACCGTACCTGAAGCCCCTTGAGACACACACCATACCTGAAGCCCCTTGAGACACACACCGTACCTGAAGCCCTCTGGGGCAGGTTGCAGCCTACGACAGAACTGTGTGCCCGATGAGCTGTCCCGAATGCATCATTGATGTACACGTCCCCCAATCGACTCAGTGAGTCCCTGAAAGCCTTCACCTCCTGGCGGCTGGCTGTAACTTTTTGTCCCGAGGCGTCCAGTCCAGCTCCTTCTTCTTCCACATGAAACCTGAGTTTGGGGGGGGGGTGTTTGGTTTTGGTTGAGGGTCATGCTATTTCATGTTAGTATTTACATCCCAATAGACATATTTCATGTTAGTATTTACATCCCAATAGACATATTTCATGTTAGTATTTACATCCCAATAGACATATTTCATCTTAGTATTTACATCCCAATATACATATTTCATGTTAGTATTTACATCCCAATAGACATATTTCATGTTAGTATTTACATCCCAATAGACATATTTCATCTTAGTATTTACATCCCAATAGACATATTTCATCTTAGTATTTACATCCCAATAGACATATTTCATGTTAGTATTTACATCCCAATAGACATATTTCAGTCGATGTCATTCAAATAACAGTTGTAACCCATCATACCACCAACACTAAAACCAAATGCCACACTTTCCAACTAAAACCAAACACCACACTTTCCAACTAAAACCAAACACCACACTTTCCATCTAAAACCAAACGCAACACTTTCCATCTAAAACAAAACACCACACTTTCCAACTAAAACCAAACACCACACTTTCCATCTAAAACCAAACGCCACACTTTCCATCTAAAACCAAACACCACACTTTCCATCTAAAACTTCAACCGAAACATTCTAGCAGTGACGTCACTGTATGTTAACTAAAGGTCTAAAGGTCATCAATTTAACAACATGACAGTGCCCGTAATTATTACCTGTGATTCTCCAGCAATATGACAGTGCCCGTAATTGTTACCTGTGATTCTCCAGCAACACGACAGTGCCCGTAATTGTTACCTGTGATTCTCCAGCAACATGACAGTGCCCGTAATTGTTACCTGTGATTCTCCAGCAATATGACAGTGCCCGTAATTGTTACCTGTGATTCTCCAGCAACATGATAGTGCCCTTAATTGTTACATGTGATTCTCCAGCAACATGACAGTGCCCGTAATTGTTACCTGTGATTCTCCAGCAACATGACAGTGCCCGTAATTGTTACCTGTGATTCTCCAGCAACATGACAGTGCCCGTAATTGTTACCTGTGATTCTCCAGCAACATGACAGTGCCCGTAATTGTTACCTGTGATTCTCCAGCAACATGACAGTGCCCGTAATTGTTACCTGTGATTCTCCAGCAACATGACAGTGCCCGTAATTGTTAACTGTGATTCTCCAGCAACATGACACTGCCCGTAATTGTTACCTGTGATTCTCCAGCAACATGACACTGCCCATAATTGTTACCTGTGATTCTCCAGCAACATGACAGTGCCCGTAATTGTTACCTGTGATTCTCCAGCAACATGACAGTGCCCGTAATTGTTACCTGTGATTCTCCAGCAATATGACAGTGCCCGTAATTGTTACCTGTGATTCTCCAGCAACACGACAGTGCCCGTAATTGTTACCTGTGATTCTCCAGCAACATGACAGTGCCCGTAATTGTTACCTGTGATTCTCCAGCAACATGACAGTGCCCGTAATTGTTACCTGTGATTCTCCAGCAACATGACACTGCCCGTAATTGTTACCTGTGATTCTCCAGCAACATGACAGTGCCCGTAATTGTTACCTGTGATTCTCCAGCGATATGACAGTGCCCTATCATTTTACCTGAAAATCTCTGACAATATGACAGTGCCCTGTAATTGTTGCCTGAGATTCTCTAACAAAATGGCAGTGCCTTGTAATTTCTACTTGACATTCTCAAACATTATGGCAGTACCCTGTAATTGTTACTTTAGATTCTCCAGCAATGTGACAGTGCCCTGTAATTTTTTACCTGTGATTCTCCAGCAATATGACAGTGCCCTGTAATGTTTTACCTGAGATTCTCCAGCAATAGGACAGTCAATTGTAATTTTAAATCCTTTATATTAACTTCACCGTCTTGTCTCGCTGCCTCTCTCTCTGTCGTGGTTTCCGGTCGGGCGGAAAAACGAAGGTAAAAAATGCCCCACTTCCCGTGATGCTATCGAGGTGACATTTTGTTAATATACTCGTGTTACCTAACACTTCATTGTATCAAAATTTCAGATTGATTGAATGTACCGTAATTAAATGAATGCATTTTTAGTCTATCTCTATTTAGCCGTCTGCATCCACGTGTTCACTCTAGCCATCGATGACCACATCCCCATGTTTTACAGCAAGGGGAGTTCAGTCACGTTGCATACTATATTGCACATAATCAATACTTTTTAGGTTTGTCTCATATCATCATCATCATCAGTCCCGTGACCGTTGCGGTCATTGGGGGGAGCGCATGGACACATCAACAGATAACGATCTCCACGTTTGCCTATTTTGAGTGGCGGCCAATAATTCATGCAATTTCATCCCTGTCCATTCCTTTATGTTGTCAAGCCAGCTTTTCCATTGTCGATTTCTTCGCCGGCCCCGTTCTACAGTGCCTTGTGGGCTAGTTTTTGTCAGGGTATCATGTCACAGTACATGACCGAACCATGCCATCTTGCGTTTCTTAATTGTTGTTATGATGGTTTCTTGATGACCCGCAATAGAGTTTATTCTGTTCCAGACATATTCATTGGTCTAATGTTCTAAATAGGAGATCTGGAGAATGTTCCTCATGCATTTGTTTTCAAATGCCTGCAGCTTGCTTTCAGTGGCTGCCATTAGTGTCCAGATCTCACATCCATAAAGGACAATGATTTTAACGAGAGCTCTGTAGAGCCTGAGCTTTGTTGGCAGGCTAATGTTTTTGTTGTTCCATATGTTGGTCAACTTCCTCATTGTGGCCATTGCCGACCCAATTCTAGCTCGAATTTCAGCTTCACATGTACCATCTTTGGATATAATTGCTCCTAGATATTTAAAGGTATGTACCTCCTCCAGCTTTTGTTGGTTCATTATGATGTTGGCCATACTGGCGGCTGAAATATTAACCAATATCTTGATTTTCTCTGAGCTAACTTCCATCCCATATGCACCTGATCTGGTTGCAAGTTTGTCAGTGAGCTTCTATAGTTCTTTACTGCTCCCAGCCAAAAGATCTATGTCATCAGCAAATCTTAGGTAGCATAAATGTCTTGCGCCTATAGAGATGGATGTGTTGTGATCACTGAGAGTTTCTTGCATTAATTTTTCAAGGAAGATATATTGAACAGGACAAGTGAGAGAATCCAGCCCTGGCGGACTCCGATCGTCGTTTTGAAGAAGTCCCCTATGCAACCTATAAATAAAACTGCACTGCTTGCCTGATTGTAGAGTTCTTCGATCACCTTTACCAGCCCTTCTTCACTGTTGAAACTTCTCATCACTTGCCAAAGTCCCTCGTGCCATACTCGATCAAAGGCTTTCTTGAAGTCTATGAAGTTGTGATGGAGTTCGCGTTTGTGCTGTAGATGTTTTTCTATGAGCAAGCGGCAGTTGAAGATCAGCTCGATTGTGCTTCTGCCTGGTCTGAAACCTGCTTGTTTTCCTGCCAGTAATTCCTCAGATATTGGCTTTTAGCCGGCCGAGGATAATGTTTAGCATTACTTTGCTAGGGTGGCTGATAAGGCTAATTGTTCTATAATTCGTGCACAGTTTCGTATTGCCTTTCTTAGGTAATGGTATGATTAGCGACTGCGTCCAATCTTTGGGCCATATCTTATTTTCAAAAAAATTCTGGCAGAGTTTTGTTAGGGCTTTCGTTACCTCTGCTCCTCCATGTTTCATCAATTCAGCAGGGATGTTGTCAACTCCAGGCGACTTACCCCCCTTTTAAGTTCCATACTATCTCTTCAACTTCACTCAACTGCACTGGCGGATCTTTCATCTCTCTGTTCTGTTGGTTCTGTTGTGTGTTGCTATCTGGATTGATTTTACAATTGTACAGTTCGGTGCAATATTCTGTCCATCGGCTTAGTACCGACATGTTATCAGTAAGGAGTTGGCCTTTACTGTCTTCAATTATCGAAGCTGTCACCTGATACGTTTTTGTAAGATTTCTTAAAGTCTCATACGCTTTCTTAGTATTAATGGCAGCAATGTTATCTTCCACTGTGCGGCACTGATTCCTCTTTGGCCTGCCTCATCTCCTTCCTGATCTTTGTATTAATCAACCAGTATTTGTCTGCTGTCTCATATATAAGAGATTTAAAGTCACAAACTTTGTTTTTACGGGATGTTTAATTACCTGAGATTCTCTAATAATATGACCTTGCCCTGTGATTCTTACCTAAGATTCTCTAATAATATGACCTTGCCCTGTGATTCTTACCTGAGATTCTCTAATAATATGACCTTGCCCTGTGATTCTTACCTGAGATTCTCTAATAATATGACCTTGCCCTGTGATTCTTACCTGAGATTCTCTAATAATATGACCTTGCCCTGTGATTTTTACCTGACATTCTCTAATAATATGACCTTGCCCTGTGATTCTTACCTGAGATTCTCTCATATGACCTTGCCCTGTGATTCTTACCTGAGATTCTCTAATAATATGACCTTGCCCTGTAACTTTTACCTGAGATTCTCAAATTATATGACCTTGCCCTGTAACTTTTACCTGAGATTCTCTAATAATATGACCTTGCCCTGTAACTTTTACCTGAGATTCTCTAATAATATGACCTTGTCCTGTAACTTTTACCTGAGATTCTCTAATAATATGACCTTGCCCTGTAACTTTTACCTGAGATTCTCTAATAATATGACCTTGTCCTGTAACTTTTACCTGAGATTCTCTAATAATATGACCTTGCCCTGTGATTCTTACCTGATATTCTCTAATAATATGACCTTGCCCTGTAACTTTTACCTGAGATTCTCTAATAATATGACCTTGCCCTGTAACTTTTACCTAAGATTCTCTAATAATATGACCTTGCCCTGTAACTTTTACCTGAGATTCTCTAATAATATGACCTTGTCCTGTAACTTTTACCTGAGATTCTCTAATAATATGACCTTGCCCTGTGATTCTTACCTGAGATTCTCTAATAATATGACCTTGCCCTGTAACTTTTACCTGAGATTCTCTAATAATATGACCTTGCCCTGTAACTTTTACCTGAGATTCTCTAATAATATGACCTTGCCCTGTAACTTTTACCTGAGATTCTCTAATAATATGACCTTGTCCTGTAACTTTTACCTGAGATTCTCTAATAATATGACCTTGCCCTGTGATTCTTACCTGAGATTCTCTAATAATATGACCTTGCCCTGTGATTCTTACCTGAGATTCTCTAATAATATGACCTGGCCCTGTAACTTTTACCTGAGATTCTCCAGCAATATTACAGTTCCTTTTTTCGGATTAGCACACGCCGCCTCCACGTCCGTGCCGACACAGTCCTCTAGGAAGGTGACTGGCTTCTTGAGCAGCTTCTGTAGCGCTATGGCCACGGGCTTGAGGGTGAACTCTGGTTTGACCTGGCCGTCTGGACGGCCAAGGTGACTCATCAAAACTACAGACTTGGCACCTGTAAAATAGCAGCAGAATATCAATATAGTCATCTATGTTTTAGTTTTATACAATATCAATAGAGTCAGCTATGTTTTAGTTTTAGACAATCTCAATACAGTCAGCTATGTTTTAGACAATGCCAATTCACTGTGTTTTAACACACGTACCTATAAACGTTATCTAAATTAGTAGAGACTAATATAAAACATATAACTATAAACTTTATCTCAGGTAGGAGAGACAAATTTAAAACACGTTATCATAGGTAGAAAAGTCTTATATAACACAGGTTCCTATAAACGTTATCCAAAGTAGGAGATACTAATATATAGGGGTGTACAGTATTTCGGCTCCAGCTCCAGGAAAAACGGAATCCAGCCATTTTTTAAAAAAATCCGGCTCCGGCAGAATTTCACTTCATAAATCCGGCCTAATCCCGAAGGCTCGTAGACCCATAAAATATATATAAATATTTACACATCCGGCAACGGCTTCGGCTCCAGCCGGATTTCACTTTATGAATCTGTCCGAATGCGGCTCCGGTCAGATTTAAAAAATTTGAATCAGGTACACCCCAACTAATATAGCACATGTACTATAAACGTTATCTAAAGTAGGAGACACTAATATAACACACCAATCAGACCCTGTAAGCTATGTGTCAACACACAAATCAGACACATCAGTTGTGTGTCAACACACCATCAGACCCCGTCGACTATGTGTAAACACACCAATCTACTCGTCAGCTATGTGTCAACACACCAATCAGACACGTCTACTATGTATCAACACACCAATCAGACACGTCTACTATGTGTCAACACACCAATCAGACACGTCAGCTATGTGTCAACACACCAATCAGACACGTCTACTATGTGTCAACACACCAATCAGACACGTCTACTATGTGTAAACACACCAATCAGACCCTGTCAGCTATGTGTCAACACACCAATCAGACACGTCAGCTATATGTCAACACACCAATCAGACACGTCAGCTATGTGTCAACACACCAATCAGACCCTGTCAGCTATGTGTCAACACACCAATCAGACCCTGTCAGCTATGTGTCAACACACCAATCAGACACGTCAGCTATGTGTCAACACACCAATCAGACCCTGTCAGCTATGTGTCAACACACCAATCAGACCCTGTCAGTTATGTGTCAACACACCAATCAGACCCTGTCAGCTATGTGTCAACACACCAATCAGACCCTGTCAGCTATGTGTCAACACACCAATCAGACCCTGCCAGCTATGTGTCAACACACCAATCAGACCCTGTCAGCTATGTGTCAACACACCAATCAGACCCTGTCAGCTATGTGTCAACACACCAATCAGACACGTCAGCTATGTGTCAACACACCAATCAGACACGTCAGCTATGTGTCAACACACCAATCAGACACGTCTACTATGTGTCAACACACCAATCAGGCACGTCTACTATGTGTAAACACACCAATCAGACACGTCAGCTATGTGTCAACACACCAATCAGACACGTCTACTATGTGTCAACACACCAATCAGACACGTCAGCTATGTGTCAACACACCAATCAGACACGTCTACTATGTGTCAACACACCAATCAGACACGTCTACTATGTGTCAACACACCAATCAGACACGTCAGCTATGTGTCAACACACCAATCAGACACGTCTACTATGTGTCAACACACCAATCAGACACGTCTACTATGTGTAAACACACCAATCAGACACGTCTACTATGTGTCAACACACCAATCAGACACGTCAGCTATGTGTCAACACACCAATCAGACACGTCAGCTATGTGTCAACACACCAATCAGACCCTGTCGGCTGTGTGTCAACACACCATCAGACCCCGTCGACTATGTGTAAACACACCAATCAGACACGTCAGCTATGTGTCAACACACCAATCAGACACGTCTACTATGTGTCAACACACCAATCAGACACGTCAGCTATGTGTCAACACACCAATCAGACACGTCAGCTATGTGTCAACACACCAATCAGACACGTCAGCTATGTGTCAACACACCAATCAGACACGTCAGCTATGTGTCAACACACCAATCAGACACGTCTACTATGTGTAAACACACCAATCAGACACGTCAGCTATGTGTCAACACACCAATCAGACACGTCTACTATGTGTCAACACACCAATCAGACACGTCAGCTATGTGTCAACACACCAATCAGACACGTCTACTATGTGTCAACACACCAATCAGACACGTCTACTATGTGTCAACAAACCAATCAGACACGTCTACTATGTGTAAACACACCAATCAGACACGTCTACTATGTGTCAACACACCAATCAGACACGTCAGCCATGTGTCAACACACCAATCAGACACGTCAGCTATGTGTCAACACACCAATCAGACACGTCAGCTATGTGTCAACACACCAATCAGACACGTCAGCTATGTGTCAACACACCAATCAGACACGTCAGCTATGTGTCAACACACCAATCAGACCCTGTCAGCTATGTGTGGACTTCCAATGCAATGAACTCAACCAAATAAGTAATCAAGTAAGGCACTTAAAAATAATTGACATTAGTACGGACATTAGCAAACTAAATTGTATGCGCCAATAGAAGCGAGCTTTACCGACATACATGAAGAGCGTTTTATGCGTGCTCATTCCCATCTCATACATTAAGAGCACTTTATACGTGCCTATTCCCATCGCATACATTAAGAGCCTTTTATAAGTGCTCATTCCCATATCATACATTAAGAGCATTGTATACGTGCTCATTCCTCTCTCATACATGAAGAGCATTGTATACGTGCTCATTCCCCTCGCCCCCAGAAAACTCTAAATTTATATCTGGTTACAAAGTATCTCTTAGACCAGTTTGAGAAGCACTGCCTTAGACAATATACTATTTCAGCCCTACCATATTTCTTTTCTACTACGTTCTAAAACCAACTCTGTACCTCCCCGCCCCCCCCCCTCGACACCACGACCTTTTTTCCTGGCGTATTTGATTGTTGGTATCGATGCTTCTATCCTCTGGTTGTTGGTGACCACGCCATTCTTCATGGGAACGTTGAAATCAACTCTCATTAGAACTCTTTGGTTTTTTAGTTTACATTCTTCTATGGACAGCTTACTGGACAGATTTACCTGTGAATAGAGACAGTTTACTGGACAGATTTACCTGGGAATAGAGACAGTTTACTGGACAGATTTACCTGGAAATAGAGACAGTTTACTGGACAGATTTACCTGGGAATAGAGACAGCTTACTGGACAGATTTACCTGTGAATAGAGACAGCTTACTGGACAGATTTACCTGGGAATAGAGACAGTTTACTGAACAGATTTACCTGTGAATAGAGACAGTTTACTGGACAGATTTACCTGGGAAATAGAGACAGCTTACTGGACAGATTTACCTGTGAATAGAGACAGTTTACTGGACAGATGTACCTGTGAATAGAGACAGTTTACTGGACAGATTTACCTGGGAAATAGAGACAGCTTACTGGACAGATTTACCTGTGAATAGAGACAGTTTACTGGACAGATTTACCTGTGAATAGAGACAGTTTACTGGAAAGATTTACCTGGGGAATAGAGACAGTTTACTGGAAAGATTTACCTGGGGAATAGAGACAGTTTACTGTACAGATTTACCTGGGGAATAGAGACAGTTTACTGGACAGATCTACCTGGGGAATAGAGACAGTTCACTGGACAGATTTGCCTGGGAATAGCGACAGTTCACTGGACAGATTTACCTTGGAATAGAGACAGTTTACTGGACAGATTTACCTGGGAATAGATACAGTTTACTGGAAAGATTTACCTGGGGAATAGAGACAGTTTACTGGAAAGATTCACCAGGGAATAGAGACGGAACAATGGTAGAGAATAAGAAAAAGAGTCAGCACACAAAAATTCAAATAGAGAGAAGTATTTTTTTCGGACACTGTCTTTAAGCTGTTTGAAGAAGAAAAAAAAAGTACAGTTAGAACGACGGTGAGTAAAATATGATAAAAATAACAGGGAATAGAAATAGCCATAGAATTTAGGAAATAGAGGAGAGGAAAGATAGAGTAATAAGGAGGTAATGTTACCGTTCTCTTAGGTTTCTCCTCCTCGGGAGGGGCGGGTGTAGGTAAGGGAGGAGCAACAGGTTCCTCTTCTGGTTCCCTTTGTCCGTCTGGATTCTCCAGAGCTTGTTCCTCCTTGGGGATGGATGGATCTGCAGAATGTTCATGTTTTAATACATTAATACATCAATACATTAATACATCAATACTTCCATACCAGCTATCATTGGCACAATTCAAATGGAGATGTACATGCATTGATACAACAAACCAGATATATGCTCAGTTCATAATAGCGTATGTACGAATTTGCATTTTTTTTAAAATACCTAGGCATACATGAGTTAATTGCCTGTCCTCTAATATCAACATATTGATGGTTTAAATACCTGGCTCAATCGGGGTTTCTTCGGCCGCATTTTTATTGGTGTCGTCTTTAGAGCGCTGACCCTGGTTTGAGCCACGTGACTTCCGATCAGACGAGACTTTGGACGAGACTTTGGACGGATCTGTTCTTTCGAAACTAGATGGCTGCTGACTACGAGTCTGGAATTAAAAGAAAACACATCAGGAGTTTTAAGTCGGAATACACTAAAGCAGGGGTTCCCAAAACCGTGCCCGCGGGCACCATGGCACCCGCGGAATGATTCGTATGTGCCCACCACTATTCGAAAGAGACATAATTTTTTCATAAACATTAATTAAAAATGTGAATTAATATCTTTATTTATTTGTTATAGTTTTAATTGTTTGAGTGTCTAGGTTTATTAAATACGTTCATATGTTTACGATATTGTATGTATGAGTGGTTCCTTTGCTGACAGTACTTGTCGCAACTTGTCTAGCGGCTAGCCAGACTGCACTATTCACGCTAGCCTGGAACGGAGAGAGCTATTTGCACATCACTCCTTGTGCACGCAGAAAACCCGAAGTGAACGAACGCCACTAACTGAGCCGATGAACGACGAAGGCGCAAAAACACATGGCACATGACTCTGATTGCTTCGGCGATCATCGGCTCACTTCGGGTCTTCGGCGTGTACAAGGAATGGTGTGCAAATAGCATTCCCCGCCTGGAACCGCGTTGTTGTCATTGTGATTGCGATTGCTGCCCCGTTCGGGTCGCGACAGTTGGCTAGGAGACATCTTTGTCTGACAAAACACGAATTATGAGTTTTTATATTCCTACTGTAAATTTTTAACAGGCTAAAAGCGAGGTGCGTAATCTATTATATTAATAAGCGATAATCTATTATGATTGTGGGGATAGTTATAGTCCTTGTTTTAATACATGTATGCATACAATGTAGAACGGACTTGCGCTATAACATTGATATAATACTGTATTTTCGACACATTTATGCGAATCATTGTTTTTAAACATGAACTTAATAAAATCAAGATATAGATCTCGACTCACTGGGAAAATGAAAATTTAAGGATGGAGTTTGTCGATTAAAATAGGTGGTGCCCGCCACCCAACCGATATCTAAGAATGTACTCTAGAGCACAATAAGGTTGGGAACACCTGCACAAAAGACTGACTTGTTGATGGAGTAAATTGAACTTGAACTTTATGGAGGACTGTGTCAGAATTGAGTCCTGCCCACCCGCCCATCCACACGGGTAGAAATTGTGCACCATAAATGGAGTCACGTAAGTTGTGCACCATAAACGTAGTCACGTAAATTGTGCACCATAAATGGAGTCACGTAAATTGTGCACTATATACGGAGTCACATAAATTATGCACCATAAGCTTAGTCACGTAATTTGTGCACCATAAATGGAGTCATGCAAATTGTGCACTATAAACGGAATCACGCAAATTGTGTACTATAAACGGAGTCACGCAAATTGTGCACTATAAACGGAGTCACGTAAATTGTGAACCATAAGCTTAGTCATGTAAATTGTGCACCATAAATGGAGTCACGCAAATTGTGCACTATAAACGGAATCACGCAAATTGTGTACTATAACCGGAGTCACGTAAATTGTGCACCATAAATGGAGTCACGTAAATTGTGCACTATAAACGGAGTCACGCAAATTGTGCACTATAAACGGAGTCACGCAAATTGTGCACTATAAACGGAGTCACGTAAATTGTGCACCATAAACGTAGTCACGTATATTGTGCACCATAAATGGAGTCACGTAAATTGTGCACTATATACGTAATCACATAAATTGTGCACCATAAATGGAGTCACGCAAATTGTGCACCATAAACTGAGTCACTTAAATTGTGCACCATAAATGGAGTCGCGTAAATTGTGCACCATAATCGGAGTCACGCAAATTGTGCACCATAAACTGAGTCACTTAAATTGTGCACCATAAATGGAGTCACGCAAATTATGCACTATAAACGGAGTCACGCAAATTGTGCACTATAAATGGAGTCACGTAAATTGTTCACTATAAACGGAGTCACGCAAATTGGGCACTATAAACGGAGTCACGCAAATTGTGCACTATAAACGGAGTAACGTAAATTGTGCACCATAAACGGAGTCACTTATATTGTGCACAATAAACGGAGTCACGTAAATTGTGCACTATATACGGAGTCACATAAATTGTGCACCATAAGCTGAGTCACGCAAATTGTGCACCATTAGGACTATAAAATCATGACTATTACCGCCATTGCATTTTTAGTCAGGACACTTACCGTCGGGACACTTACCGAGTGACTGTCCTCGTCAAAGCCATCCAGGGAGTAGATGTCGCCACCTGTCTCGTCACTGACGTCATCTTGGTAGCTGCTGGTGTCCTTGTTGTCCTCCATCTCAGCGGCGTCGTCCTCTAGAGTCTCATCATCATCATCATCAGCCTCCCCCATCTTGGATGATTTTGTCATAGTTCTTGTTGCTAGTGCTTGTTACAGCTGTCCCTGTCAGCGATACAAACAAACGATCAGACTTTTGTCAACATAGTTGAATGTACTAAACGGCTTGGCCCACCCGACAAATCTGGCTGTACACCCCTGAATGGTGGCTGACTGTACATCCCTGAATGGTGGCTGGTTGTACACCCCTGAATGGTGGCTGGTTGTACACCCCTGAATGGTGGCTGGTTGTACACCCCTAAATGGTGGCTGACTGTACACCCCTGAATGGTGGCTGGGTGTACACACCTAAATGGTGGCTGACTGTACACCCCTGAATGGTGGCTGGGTGTACACACCTAAATGGTGGCTGGTTGTACACCCCTAAATGGTGGCTGGTTGTACACCCCTAAATGGTGGCTGGTTGTACACCCTTGAATGGTGGCTGGTTGTACACCCCTAAATGGTGGCTGGTTGTACACCCCTAAATGGTGGCTGGTTGTACACCCTTGAATGGTGGCTGGTTGTACACCCCTAAATGGTGGCTGGTTGTACACACCTAAATGGTGGCTGGTTGTACACCCCTAAATGGTGGCTGGTTGTACACACCTAAATGGTGGCTGGTTGTACACCCCTAAATGGTGGCTGGTTGTACACCCCTAAATGGTGGCTGGTTGTACACCCCTGAATGGTGGCTGGGTGTACACACCTAAATGGTGGCTGGTTGTACACCCCTGAATGGTGGCTGGTTGTACACCCCTGAATGGTGGCTGGCTGTACGCCTCTGAATGTAGCGGATGGATGTTCATGTTGACAGGAAATTCTTATACAGTCAAAACGGTCAGTATGGTTTTTTTTTACATTAGCGAAATGCTTAAATTTGTAAATGATTCAAATGATTAAAAATTAATATTTTGTTACATTTAAAGTCAAATTATAAAAAATTACTCCCCTAAAAACGTAAAAACAAAGGTTTATTTACATGTTATAATACCCTTTAATGAAACACCTGGTTCTATAAATGTACGACTGTTGTTTAGAGATTCTTTTAGTTTTTAGGTGAACACGTGAGATGCCCGCGAGATTGAGAAATGAACTGAACCATGACATTCATTATAACCTCGAACACTAAATGCCACGGGTCAGTGATTTATGTGGGCAGTTGCTTCAAAAAGAAATTTTCGCCTCTAAGACAGTAAAAAGTTGTTAAAATACAGGACATAATCTGATCATATCTTATCTCAGGACATAATCTGAACATATCTTATCTCAGGACATAATCTGAACATATCTTATCTCAGGACATAATCTGATCATATCTTATCTCAGGATATAATCTGATCATATCTTATCTCAGGATATAATCACACTTTTTTAAACAATACTTAAACTTAAATAACAACTCAGTAGTTATTTTAAAAGAACGTTTCTGGCGCTCAAGTAATTCATCGGGACTGTTGCCTCTGAGCTGCTATCTGTTGCCCATGAGCTGCTATCTGTTGCCCATGAGCTGCTATCTGTTGCCCATGAGCTGCTATCTGTTGCCCATGAGCTGCTATCTGTTGCTTCTGAGATGCTATCTAGCTATGAAGGCGAATCTGTGTCATGAAGACTGCAAGAGGTTGAAACGTGTTTCAGATTGGGAGTGTTAAAAGTCTAATTGTGCTGCAAACAACAAGACACCAGTCCACGGTCTGTGTAACAACTGAACTTTTAATTGCATTCACTTTACATATATAGCCACTCTGAGTGCACCTCACAACACACGCACGAGTTGACATCACACGCACGAGTTGACATCACACGCACGAGTTGACATCACACGCACGAGTTGTCATCACAATACACACATGAGTTGACATCACAACACACACACGATTTGACATCACAACACACACACGAGTTGACATCACAACACACACACGAGTTGACATCACAACACACACGATTTGACATCACAACACACACACGAGTTGACATCACAACACACACGAGTTGTCATCACAACACACACACGAGTTGACATCACAACACACACACGAGTTGACATCACAACACACACACGAGTTGACATCACAACACACACGATTTGACATCACAACACACACACGAGTTGACATCACAACACACACGAGTTGACATCACAACACACACGAGTTGACATCACAACACACGATTTGACATCACAACACACACACGAGTTGACATCACAACACACACGAGTTGACATCACAACACACACGAGTTGACATCACAACACACACGAGTTGTCATCACAACACACACGAGTTGTCATCACAACACACGCACGAGTTGACAACACACGCACGAGTTGACAACACACGCACGAGTTGACAACACACGCACGAGTTGACAACACACGCACGAGTTGACAACACACGCACGAGTTGACAACACACGCACGAGTTGACAACACACGCACGAGTTTACAACACACGCACGAGTTGACAACACACGCACTAGTTGACAACACACGCACGAGTTGACAACACACGCACGAGTTGACAACACACGCACGAGTTGACAACACACGCACGAGTTGACAACACACGCACGAGTTGACAACACACGCACGAGTTGACAACACACGCACGAGTTGACAACACACGCACGAGTTGACATCACAACACACGAGTTGACACACACGCACGAGTTGACAACACACGCACGAGTTGACAACACACGCACGAGTTGACAACACACGCACTAGTTGACAACACACGCACGAGTTGACAACACACGCACTAGTTGACATCACAACACACGCACGAGTTGACAACACACGCACGAGTTGACAACACACGCACGAGTTGACAACACACGCACGAGTTGACAACACACGCACGAGTTGACATCATAACACACGAGTTGACAACACACGCACGAGTTGACAACACACGCACGAGTTGACATCACAAAACACGCACGAGTTGACAACGCTTGCACGAGTTGACATAACAACACACGCACGAGTTGACAACACACGCACGAGTTGACATCACAACACACGCACGAGTTGACAACACACGCACGAGTTGACATCACAACACACGCACGAGTTAACAAATCGCGCAGTCTCCAAACTCAGTCAAGTCACGTGCTCAAACAATGTCATCACAACAAATACGTCTCTTACACTCAGGAACTCGTTAGGGACATGTTTGGTATCAACAGTTTAGTTACCTGTCTTCGTCCGTTTCGTCCATCATCCCTCACGTGCGATCACCTGTTGAGTGTCTCATACAGCATCCAGCAAGCCCGTACTATGACTGGATCAGATGAAAGAAATTTTGGAACAAAAAACTCGAACAATTTTCCTGTTATCCCTCCCCCATCTTGCTTTGTTTATCCACAACCAAGTGCTCTTCTTCCGGTTTACGTAACTTCCGGGCTTAATGTGACGTCATATCCATTCATTTTTTTAAAAATTTAACTAATTGGTGGAGCAAACAATTTTAATGGAATGTCGCTTAGACAGACGACCCAAAGCAAAAAATCACAAACTAAAAAAACATTGATATAAAAATTATTGTTAAAAAAAAGATCCCTATTTTGTAAACAAGCATTTGGTGTTTTGGGAAAATTCGAAAACAAGGGAGCTAACACGTGTAATCAATGAATGGGATTTCCTTTGTATATTCGGTAAAAATGGCAAAGTTACTGAAAACAGTTGGATGATTTCTTGGCTTGCATCAAAACGCCAAGGGGCACAAAATGGATGACTTTAAATCATCTCTTTCTTTTAATTGGCATCCTTTCGTCTCGCGAGACGATGGTGCATCACTGTTGAGTTGGATTGCATTTCCTCGAGTGGCTGTACAGTCCTATCCTTGAGTGACAGTCTTTACCACAGCTTTTACACACAAGTTCTGTGCTTCAAATTGTTTGGGCCTTTCTCTTAGCTCTTCTTTCTGTAGCCTCCTCCATCCTTCGCTCCTCGGCTACTATGATGCCCTCTTTGACAACTGTGCGCCACGTAGATCGGTCTTCTGCCTTACACTCCCAGTCGGTTGTGCGTATTCTGGCTGCTTTCATGTCCCTTTGGCAGACATCTTTAATTCACTGACGTGGGTGACCTGTCTTCCTCTTTCCCGATGCCAGTTCTCCATATAGGAGGTCCTTGGGGATGCGGCCAGTGCTCATTCTTTTAACATGTCCTAGCCATCTCAGGCGTCTTTCACTAAGGATAGAGAACATGCTTTGGGTAGTGGCACGCATTAGGACCTCAGTATTAAGCCTTTTGTCTTGCAATTAAATGCCAAGGATGCGACGCAGGCATCTAAAGTGGAAGCTATTAAGCTTGCACTCTTGGGCTGAATACGTGGTCCATGTCTCGCTCCCGTATAACAAAGTACTAATGACGCAGTCTCTATAGACACACAGTTTGGTTTTCTCTGTTAACTTCGTGTTTTGCCAGACCCGTTTATTTAATTTAGCTATTGTGGCAGCTGCCTTGTCAATTCTACTGTTTCTTTCCTCTTCAATGGACAATGTATTGGAGACCTTGGAACCCAAGTAGATAAAGCTGTCCACAACCTCCAAGTTTTCATTGTCGATATTGATGGTAGGAGGTTGTGTGTCTTGGGCCATGTTGTTTGTCTTTTTCAAGCTGATTTGCAGACCAAATTCTTTGCAGGCATTGGAGAATCTTGACACGAGGTTGTTGCAAACCAGTTTCTGTGTGTGCTGTTAATGCCGCATCATCCGCAAAGATTAGCTCACGAATCAGGACATCTGACGTTTTGGTCTTGGCTCGGAGGCGGGCAGTGTTGAAAAGTCCTCCATCAGCTCTGGTGTGTAACCAGATTCCATCACTGCTATCATTGAATTCATATCGGAGCTTCTTTCTTTTAATAACTAGGTAACAAAGTGTCAGCCTTAATTAATTTTTTTATTCCTTCTGGTGTACTTTGCGTCTTTTCAATAGTTACATAAGTTATTTCAATTTTTTAATGCTTTAAAAAATTTAACTAGTACTTGAGGAAAATATATAATTATTTCTTATAATAGAGATTTGAAATGTTGAGGCCCTAAGACCGAAGTATCCGAATTAAACCCAAACAAGAAAGAAATTAACCAAACACATTATTCGATGACGTCATTTACTTTAAAACATCTTAACAGTAATTACAACACTATTTGCACACAGACAAACTGATGTTCTATTGTTGTTTATAGTCAATTTAAAATAATTTGTTATATATTATATAGTATAACAAACACCGCATGCATAAGTATTGATACTTAACAAAATCATGTCCATATTATGGGAATTTCAAAAATTAAATTGCTTTCCAACATAATTATTGTAAGATTTTATTGCATTAATTTACGGCAACAAAATATTGATAAAGTATTTTTACAAGGATATAAGAAGTAGCTTCGGGAGGGGGCACAAGGTATTATAAAACTTGGGGTGTAGATTAACTCCATATCGGTCAAATATTTTTTTCTTCAAATAAATGCAACATTTTGAACACACGAAAGGCGATTGGTTTCTTGCTGACTGATAAAAAATTTGGAATAAAATCTCGGGACAAATAATTGAATTACTCTATTAATTACAACCGCCAAATATCGAGATGTAACAATAACATCATAGGTGTCTCTCTAGCTTTAAATCTGAACTGATGACTTCCTATAAACAACATGTGGCTGTGACGTCATCAACTCTTGGAGTCCACTACAAACGCAGGATTAGTTTTTCCCTCTTTGCCCTGGACAGATTCCATGTCGTTTAGCATGTAGCTGTGCTTGATTACCTCAGCCCTGCACCAGACAACAACAGCAGATTAGCAGATATTGGGTACTTCACAAATAACTTGAGAACTACAACACAACTTGAGAACTACAACACAACTTGAGAACTACAACACAACTTGAGAACTACAACACAACTTGAGAACTACAACACATTTTGAGAACTACAACACAACTAAATCTCATTTACAGAGTCCGTCAGGGGTCCTCATGATGAAACAAATATGTATCCCAGATATAGAGAGGGAGGGGGCAAGAAAGAAATAAACAAAGGCAATAAAGAAAGTGAGATAAAATTAAAGAGGAGGAAAAGATAGGAGGGATGAGAGAGAGGATCATACAGAAGTAGAGAGGGAGAGAGAGATAAGAGAGAGAGAGAGAGAGAGAGAGAGAGAGAGAGAGAGAGAGAGAGATGGAGAGAGAGAGAGAGAGAGAGAGAGAGAGAGAGAGAGAGAGAGAAAGAGAGAGAGAGAGAGAGAGAGAGAGAGAGAGAGAGAGAGAGAGAACAAGAGATTGAACGAGGAGAAGTGATGAATATTGAGCAACAAATCAAATATATGTAGAAAAAGAATATTTACAGAAAACTGCAATCTACAATAATGTTAGTTTGTTAGTTTGTTAGTTTGTTAGTTTTTTTCAGTCGAAAAAGGAAATCAATGAATAAAATCTCTGATTGGCAAACTAGCATACACACAATCTGAGCAATAGCATACACACAATCTGAGCAATATCATACACACAATCTGAGCAATAGCATACACACAATCTGAGCAATAGCATACACACAATCTGAGCAATAGCAAACACACAATCTAAGCAATAGCATACACACAATCTGAGCAATAGCAAACACACAATCTGAGCAATAGCATACACACAATCTGAGCAATAGCATACACACAATCTGAGCAATAGCATACACACAATCTGAGCAATAGCATACACACAATCTGAGCAATAGCATACACACAATCTGAGCAATAGCATACACACAATCTGAGCAATAGCATACACACAATCTGAGCAATAGCAAACACACAATCTGAGCAATAGCATACACACAATCTGAGCAATAGCATACACACAATCTGAGCAATGTTTTAAAATATTGGTTATGTTATAAAAAATCACTAATTGAAAAATAATAAGTTATTGCCGTTTATAAAGATTGTTTTTGTTTAGCAGCAGGAGAACCTTTCGAAAAGTTAACACACAAAAAAATGAACTACAGCAACATCTACTGTACCAAAACTAACACTAAACATCTACTGTACCAATTAAAGTTCTGATATAAAACATATACTGTACCAAATTAAGTACTGATAAAAAAGATCTACTGTACAAACTTAAGTTCTGATATAAAACATCTACTGTACCAAATTAAGCTCTGATATAAAACATCTACTGTACCAAATTAAGTTCTGATAAAAAAGATCTACTGTACAAACTTAAGTTCTGATATAAAACATCTACTGTACCAAATTAAGTTCTGATAAAAAAGATCTACTGTACCAATTAAAGTTCTGATACAAAACATCTACTGTACCAAATTAAGTTCTGATATAAAACATCTACTGTATCAACTAAAGATATAACACACCCACATCTACTGTACCTTCCAAAGTTCTTAGCTTCCTCCACTGTGTCCGGCAAAGTCTTGTGCGCCGTCTCTGGGAGGGGCAACATCAGGAGGCCAGCAGCGATACTCAGTGACCCGAAGATGATGAGTGGCAGTGCAAGGCCAAGGTCACCTTTCACGACCTGACCCTGAGGTCACGGTCGAATTGGAAAGGAAAGCAACATGACATACCCTCCTTTATGGTGTTAATTTTTAGATTGGCGTAAACTAGTGCTTACATAATATGTATCATGTATGTGATGCGTTTAATAACAAACTCTTCACTTTAGATAATTAGTAAGAACGAGATATGACCCGCGGCGTAGCGTACGCCGCAGACATGCTCATCATAGACAGTGCAAAGAACGTGGTGGGGGTGAGATAAAGGACACAAACATCAGCACGAAGTAATGGTAATAAAACAAACCCGTAAAAACAAAGTTTTTGACTATAAATCCCTTATATATGAGACATAACTAACAGTATTGATTATTTTCAAACATTTACAGACTGAATCTGTCTTAACTCAACGTTGCATCATAACCCTAGTGGGGGGGAGGGGTGGGTGGGGGGAGGGGTGGGTGGGGTGGGGGGAGGGGTGGGTGGGGAGAGGGGAAAAGTCTGGTCACCGATTCGCTTGACCGAGCTCAGAGTGACACGTAAAATGTAAACAAAAGCGCACCGTCGTTTCGTTGGGTCGCCTCAATGCTCAAACTTTCACGTGGCAAAAACAACAATAACAAATCGTGAATTTAAATTACATACCTCATATAAGGATAAACTAAAAATGCATTAATTTAATTACGGTACGTTCGATCGATCTGAAATTTTGATACGATGCATTGTTAGGTCAGACGGGTCCGTGTGCCAAATTTCAGTTCGATCGGATCATGGGAAGTGGGTCATTTTTGACTTCTGTTTTTCCGCCCGCCCGCCCGCCGAGCCCAAGACAGAGAGAGAGAGAGAGACGGCCGCGAAGTTAATATAAGGGATTTAATAAAACAAACCCGTAAAAACAAAGTTTTTGACTATAAATCCCTTATATATGAGACAGAACTTAAAGTATTTACAAATATCTACAGACTGAATCTGTCTTTACTCCCCTTTGCTTTTAACCCAAAAAGGGTGGGGTGGGGGTGGGAGAGGGGAAAGGTCTTGTCACCGATCGCTGGGGAAAGTTCACCGTGAAACGCCAAATGTAAACAATAGCACGCCGCTTTACCTGGTTTAAGCACGAGACGTGTTCACACCGGTGGCTGGCCTGAAGTCAAGTGACCCGTAAAATGTAAACGATAGTGACCTCTACATATAGTTTATATAGATAAACTAAAAATGCATTAATTTAATTACGGTACGTTTGATCGATCTGAAATTTTGATACGATGCATTGTTAGGTCAGACGGGTCCGTTTGCCAAATTTCAGTTCGATCGGATCATGGGAAGTGGGTCATTTTCGACTTCTGTTTTTCCGCCCGCCCGCCGAGCCCCAGACAGAGAGAGAGAGAGAGACGGCCGCGAAGTTAATATAAGGGATTTAAAAAGGAGAAACAAACATTTTTCAAAAAAATTAAAATAATATATTCACGCTGGGGCTTGAACTCAGGACTTTCCGTGTGCGAGGCGGACATGATAACCACTACACTACGAATCATATGTTATTCTGTGACGGACGTGATAACCACTACACTACGAATCTTATGTTATTCTGTGAAGGCACAACGCAAGTAAACGCTAGTGAGCGCAACAAGCATCGTAGCCACACACCCTTCTTTTTAAATCCCTTATATTAACTTCAAAATCTTGTCTCTCTCTCTCTGTCTCTCTGTCTCTCTCTCTCTCACTCTCTCTGCCTGTCGTTCGTCGTCGGGCGGGCGTAAAAACAGAAGTCAATAAGTAAAATGTAAAAAAATCTTTTTTTAAAAAGGACACGCTTTTATTTACAAACATTTACAGACTGAAACGCGCTGATTTCCCCTGACCTTGATGTAAACACGGGAATTTACGAGGGCTAGAGTGAAACCAGTGCGCCGTTGAGGTCAACCCTAGCAGACGACTATACATTCGAAATAGTGATAAATAGAGATAAACTAAAAATTGATTAATTTCATTACGGTACATTCGATAGATCTGAAATTTTGATACAATGCATTGTCATCCAAGATCTATCTGTGGTAACATTTTGAGATCTCTAGGTCTATCAGAAGTGGTTTAATTTTACGTTTCAAGATTTGAAGGAAGGATACAACATACAAACATTGTGACTTAAATAAAAGCGTGTAAAAATGACCTACTTCCCGTGATGCCATCGAGCTGAAATTTGGCACAGGGACCCGTGTCACCTAACAATGCATCGTATCAAAATTTCAGATCGATCAAACGTACCGTATTTAAATTAATGCATTTTTAGTTTATCTATATAAAACTATATGTAGCAGTAGCTATTGTTTACATTTTACGGGTCATTTGACTTCACGCCAATCATCGGTGAACACATCTCGTGTTTTAACCAGGTGTAATTGACTCAGTTTCAGGATGTAAATGTTTGTCGCGTTGGAACATAATCAATACTTAAAGTTCTGTCTCATATATAAGGGATTTATAGTCAAAAACTTTGTTTTTACGGGGTTGTTTAATTTCTCTTTCTTTTCATCCCACTACGCTTGCCAACTGAGATTTGTCGACCCTGATCCGCACATATGCGTTTAGGTGAATTATATATCTATAGATTCTTCCTCTCTCGCTCTCTCTCATTCTCTCCTTTCCTTCCTCCCTAACTCACTCCCTAACTCTCTCTCTATATATATATATACATATTATCTCTTTCTCTCTGCCACTTTCTCTAGATATTTTATCTGTCTCTCGCTCTCTCTTTCTGACTGTCATCCTCTCTCTCTCTCTCACTCACTCTCTCTCTCTCTCTCTCTCTCTCTCTCTCTCTCTCTCTCTCTTTCTCTCTTAATATACATATTACTGTCTTTTTCTCTGCCAATTTCTCTAGTCATGTATCTCTGTTTCTCTCTTTTTCTAACTGCCATGTTCTTTCTCTCTCACATTCACTCAATATTTCTCTCTCTCTCTATCTCGCTCTCTCTCTCTCTCTCTCTCTCTCTCTCTCTCTCTCTCTCTCTCTCTCTCTCTCTCTCTCTCTCTCTCTCTCTCTCTCTCTCTCTCTCTTTGAATGTGCCGGAACATAACTCCGCTTGTTAAATTGAGATGACACCTACTATATCGGCTATGTAAGGGGCGAGAATCCCTCCAATCCTTGCTGTAACAGAGCACAGACCCATGCCAGAGTTCCTCATGACGGTGGGGAACAGCTCGGCAGTGTACACATAAATGATGGCAAAAGCTGCCGACGCTCCAAACTTGCCCACCAGCGACAAGGTCAAGGTTAGCCACGCCACTTCTGGGAAACATTTGCAGACGACATTAACAAATACAGGCACAAAGATAGACGAATGACCAGCAAATAGGAGAGGATTGTCAAAGATAGACCACTGGCCAGGGAATGCCACAAGAATGTCAAAGATAGACCAATGGCCAGGGAATGCCACAAGAATGTCAAAGATAGACCACTGGCCAGGGAATGCCACAAGAATGTCAAAGATAGACCACTGGCCAGGGAATGCCACAAGAATGTCAAAGATAGACCACTGGCCAGGGAATGCCACAAGAATGTCAAAGATAGACCAATGGCCAGGGAATGCCACAAGAATGTCAAAGATAGACCAAAGGCCAGGGAATGCCACAAGAATGTCAAAGCAACAAATAATATGTAACCCATGGGTGTATGTCTGTCTGATCGTAAGTGTCTAAAACAATGAATATAAAATAACAATAAAAAAACAGACAAATTACTAACAAGCAAAACTTAAAATAATCGGTTATAGAAGAGACTCGAAAGGCTAACAGAGTGCCACCCCCCCCCTCTTTTTTTTTAACCCAAAGTGAAAATCCCCCCCCCCAGCCTTTTAAACCCGCGCCCGGCAATACTACCGGGAATAATACTACGCCCTTCCAAAAAGAATAGCATAGAGACAGATTATATCCTAAATAATAAAAGGCAGTTTTCTGTTCTGTCATCGACGATTGGTCCCTCAAACTCCTACAGACTCCTGCAACCAATCAGAAAAATTAAATCTCATTTACATATTGAACACTTTTACGCGGACGTTCAAAACGAGTTATTTTTGGTGCAGTATATTGTTTTTCCAAGACTTTATTTTGAGCGTTACGCGTTTGGTTTTATAGTCAAATACTTTGTTTTTACGTGTTATTTATATTAACTATAATGAATAGTATTCTTGACGTGATGCACATGTATGGCCGGTCGAGACGGCTGTTGGAAGGGAGTTACAACATGCCACTGAAACGACGGCGGAACGTCCCTGGACGGGCTTTGTTGCTCATTTATATAAAAACAATATAAAATACAGACACATTACAGTCAACGCTTGAATAAGATAAAGATAACTATAGAGTTAAATATAGTTTCAAATGAAATCAAGGGAATTCGCTCATTTTTGTCCACAACTAAATATTTCAAATACATCGAGTTATATGCATATAACTTTTAAAAAATCAGTCTTTATATTTACCATTATTAATAATTACATAGTTCAACGATCGCCTCTTACCCGGACCGCCGTATATAACCGGAAACAAGGAACATACGCACGCCAGGCCACCAAGCACCATATTAATGCACTGCATTAACTTCCGGCCCAGCGAGTCCAGGAACAGCATGCAGAAGACATAGGACGCCGCCTCCACAATGGCAGACAGGAGGAAGTTCACGTAGATGTCCCCTGATAAACTGCCTACATTGAGGCTGAGGCCGTAGTAGACCATGCTGACCACTGTCCTGGGGATGAAATGATCAAGTGTTAGTGTAGCAGGACGGAAGTGGTCAAGTGGTCAAGTCTTAGTTTGGCAGGTCGGAAGTGGTCAAGTGATACAGTGGCAGGACGGAAGTGGTCAAGTGGTACAGGGGCAGGACGGAAGTGGTCAAGTGGTACAGTGGCAGGACGGAAGAGGTCAAGTTTTAGTGTAGCAGGACGGAAGTGGTCAAGTGGTACAGTGGTACAGTTGCAGGTCGGAAGTGGTCAAGTGGTACAGTGGTACAGTAGCAGGTCGGAAGTGGTCAAGTGGTACAGTGGCAGGACGGAAGTGGTCAAGTGGTACAGTGGTACAGTGGTACAGTGACAGGACGGAAGTGGTCAAGTGGTACAGTGGCAGGACGGAAGAGGTCAAGTGTTAGTGTAGCAGGACGGAAGTGGTCAAGTGGTACAGTGGTACAGTTGCAGGTCGGAAGTGGTCAAGTGGTACAGTGGTACAGTAGCAGGTCGGAAGTGGTCAAGTGGTACAGTGGCAGGACGGAAGTGGTCAAGTGGTACAGTGGTACAGTGGCAGGACGGAAGTGGTCAAGTGGTACAGTGGCAGGACGGAAGTGGTCAAGTGGTACAGTGGTACAGTAGCAGATCGGAAGGGGTCAAGTGGTACAGTTGCAGGTCGGAAGTGGTCAAGTGGTACAGTGGTACAGTGGCATGTCGGAAGTGGTCAAGTGGTACAGTGGCAGGACGGAAGTGGTCAAGTGTTAGTGTAGCAGGACTGAAGAGGCCACGTGTTATTGTGTCAGGACTGAAGTGGTCAAGTGGTCAAGTCTTAGTATGGCAGGACTCAACTTTACATGGCGTCCTTGACACATCTTGAAAATATCTTTCTTGGCTTAGCGTTCTGTAAACAAAACCTCTAGACCTTTAGAATGTCGATCAACTTTTATAGTCTTTGAAACTACAGTGGGCTACGTCAGTCTTAATCTCACATTAAAGCATTGGGGGAAATGCAAGTACAAATATTTTATATCGTTTCTAAGTAAGTTAAAGTCACTTGTGTCGAAATTGTTAGTCAAAGCGAGGATTATAGTCATATAATGATTACAATGTTAGTCAAAGCGAGGATTATTGTCATATAATGATTACAATGTTAGTCAAAGCGAGGATTATTGTCATATAATGATTATAATGTTCCAGTGCACGTGGTTATTGTCCGATTGATCTAGGACATCGTCCGAGTGTTCATGAATATTGTCCGGTTAATCGAGGTCGTAGCACTCAAACCTTTCATAACAACTTCATTGTTCAAAGAAAAAATTAAGGTCCAATTATGTGTTGTTTAGGCAATATATAATACGTTTATATGTCAACAAATTAAGGTCCAATTATGTGTTGTTTAGGCAATAAATAAAACGTTTATATGTCAACAAATTAAGGTCCAATTATCTGTTGCTTAGGCAATAAATAAAACGTTTATATGTCAAAAAGCAAATCTTAACTTAAAAAGGGTTAATAAACTTTAAAATGCTCCGTTATTCAAGAGATAGATGTTTGCTCATGCCTTAAGTTTGTGAATATTTTGATTTAATGCTCGCAGTTAGTGGTGTCACTCGCAGTTAGTGGTGTCACTCGCAGTTAGTGGTGTCACTCGGAGTTTGTGGTGTCACTCGCAGTTTGTGGTGTCACTCGCTGTTAGTGGTGTCACTCGCAGTTAGTGGTGTCACTCGCAGTTAGTGGTGTCACTCGCAGTTAGTGGTGTCACTCGCAGTTAGCGGTGTCACTCGCAGTTAGTGGTGTCACTCGGAGTTTGTGGTGTCACTCGCAGTTAGTGGTGTCACTCGCAGTTAGTGGTGTCACTCGCAGTTAGTGGTGTCACTCGGAGTTTGTGGTGTCACTCGCAGTTTGTGGTGTCACTCGCAGTTTGTGGTGTCACTCGCAGTTAGTGGTGTCACTCGCAGTTAGTGGTGTCACTCGCAGTTAGTGGTGTCACTCGGAGTTTGTGGTGTCAAGAGGCATGATGTAAAGTAGCCCTGTACCATCCCACTAATAGCACAGTACCATCCCGCTTGTTTACTATAAGGCAGGGGTGGGCAAACTACGGCCCGCCGGCCGCATGCGGCCCGCCAAAGTATATTATGCGACCTGTAGGCATGCATATGTTGCGATCTCATGTCGATGTTAATTTTCTCTATTTTGAATTTTCGATATACTTTTTAAATTTTATTCGGAGTATTTGATTTGAATCTAGGGATATTAAATCCGTTTTATGACTCCAGAATTGATTGTTGATCATGAGTCATTCATTTTTAACATCCTTATTCGAAACTGCATTTCCGCTCAACCGGAAGTGGCTTTTGTTTACGATTTACATATTAGCGGTTTTGTAAAAAATTGTTATTTAAAAGCGAATAGACGTTGATTTGATTATGAGTGCTGACAAAAACGAAAGAGTGAGAACGAATGTCGTGTTTTTAATGACAATGGGACAGTTAAATATTGCTTCACGAGCGTTGGCAGCAAAGCAGTCTGCCTGCTGTGCCGTGAGTGTGTGAGCGTCTTTACGGAGTACAGCTTAAAAAGACACCACCAAACAAAACATTTGGATTTCGGGAACAATTTAACGAACGAAGAGAGAAAACGGAATTGCCAGGAATTGATTAATAATTTATAGAAGCAGCAAACTGTTTTCACCAGTCTTTAATACAAGATGCTGCAACCGAAGCCAGTTTGGTGCTTTCCCATAAGATTGTAAAATGGAACAAGTCTTTTTCTGACAAGCGATTCCATCAAGGAATGCTTGTCAGATGCAGCAAACATTATGTGTCAAAAACAGAAAACAAAATTTGATAGCATTTCTTTATCAAGGAGAACTGTAGTCAGGCATGTTGAAAACAATTAGAGACAATTTGATGCACAAACATCGAGATGCAAGCAAAGATTTGTTCTTGATACTCTCTTGCTTTGTATGAAAGTACCAATGTACAGGACACAGCACAATTGTCGGTATTTTTATGGGGAATAAACACTCGTTCTGAGCTTATCTAAGAATTACTTAGTGTTGAGCCCATCAAAGACACATCTACAGGCCAGTATTTATTCAGTGCTGTTGAGAACTGTCTCGAAAGAACTGGGTTGGTGTGGAACAAGATACAAAGTGTAATAACTGATGGAGCACGTGCTTTGACTGGAAAAAACGTAGGTCTTGTGAAGTTGATAAAAAATAAAATTAAAGAAGAACATCCTGACCATACTCTCTTACCTCTACACTGTGTCCTCCATCGGGATCGTCTGTGTAATGCTGCGTTGAACATCATGCATGTTACTGACAAAGTTGTCAGTGTGATAAACCTTATCAGAGCCAGGGCACTTAACCACAGGCAGATCAGGGCGCTGCTTGAATATTTGGAAACTTAATATTATGATATTATCTACCACAGCAGTGTCCACTGGCCTAGCCTGGGCAAGATATTGAGGTGGGTGTGGGATCTCAAGGAAGAAATAATTATGTTCCTGGAGATGAAGGGTTTTGTTTGTGACTTCATGTTTGCTATTGAAATTATTTGAAAGTTGATTGAAATGAATGCCAAACTTCAGGGCAATAGCTTGCTTGCATATAAAATGTATGTGCGTGTTAAATCATTTTAGGCTAAGCTCTCCCTGTTCTCCAGGCAAACAGGTGAAAACAGGTTTTGTCATTTTCCTTTGCTGAAACAGAAAACCATTCTGGTGAAATGGCTGACAAGTACAAGGCTCAGTTGGCTGCCTTGGCTGTGGAAATTTAAAAGAGCTTCCAAGACTTCAAGAAACTCGAAAAACTCTTCAATATCCTCAGTTCGTCATTTAGTGCAGAAGCTGATTCAGTCCCAGAGGGTATACAGTTAGAGCTACTTGACCAACAAGATTATGACCTGAAGGAGAAGTTCAAGTCAGTTCTTCTGCTGGAGTTTTATGGATGTTTGCCAGCAGCAGCATATCCACACTTAAAATACTTTGCTGCCAAACTTTTTGGGTTCACATACATTTTTCTTGTATAAAAATAAACAATTCTAAGAACAGATCGATGTAGACTAATTGCAATTTGAATGCACTCATGCGAATCACAACCAGTAAACTGGTTCCACAGTTCAAGAACATTTTTACAAAATTGTAAGTAGTTACATACTTCTCATTCATTTTAATTGAACTCTATGGTCAGTTTGTATGTAAATTACGTCCCCTACTTCTTCATAGTTATTATGACAGGTAGCAATAAACTTTTGTTGAAATTAAAAGGAAGAAGAAAATCTTATTATCAAATTAGAAAATGTTTCAGTTCGTATTTTAAAATGTAATGTACATGTGTAATAGACTGTGAATGTGAAATAAAATGACAAGTACATGGTTATTATCATTAATTTATATTTGTTAATTGTAATTAAAGTAGCCAAAATATATATGCGGTACGCCAATAACAATAAAGTTTTCAATGCGGCCCTAAGTAGAACTAGTTTTCCCACCCGTGCTATACGGTAAATATAATTTATGTTTACTATTGACTGATCCCCTGCGCAAACCACCTGGTCAATTGACTAGTTCTCAAAATGTGTCCAGACATCTCAAATGAACACCGGATAAGTACAAGTAGTTATCATTTAGCAAAGGTGACGAGACACCGTACATAAACTCAACATTAATATGTAATACCAGTTGGCAAAGGTGACGAGACACGGTCAAGTAAACTTAACATTAATATTTTATACCAGTTGGCAAAGATGACAAGACACGGTCAAGTAAACTTAACATTAATATTTTATACCAGTTGGCAAAGATGACAAGACACCTGCCGAGAAGAACCGGCTCAGAGAACATGTGCCAGACTTTATCGCCTCCCCCTTCCTGTTCCACGTCCTGCAAGGACAGGGACTTCTCGGTCAAGGTCACGTGGTTGGCTTTGGCCGCTTGTCTGATGACGTCAGAAGCCTCTTTCAACCTTCCACGGCTGATCAACCATCTTGGCGACTCGGGAAGAAATCTGCAAACAAGTTAGATAACTCCTCAACAGAAAGTAGCCATTAACATTTAACGCTATGAAGAAATTTAAAAATTCACTTGAATACAAAAACAACCTTTCCCAAATTCTGCCATTTAAACATAAAAACTTTGTGCTCTTTATTATAAGTGTTCATTTCCTCGGTTGATAAATTTAAATACGTAAGAATGTGGGTGTGAGCTGTAAAAGCTTATTCATTTCCAAGTGTAAATAAATTGTCTTATTAGTGTCAACGAAATCAATTGTCTTATTTGAGACAACGAAATCAATTGTCTTATTTGAGACAACGAAATAAATTGTCTTATTTGAGACAACGAAATCAATTGTCTTATTTGAGACAACGAAATCAATTGTCTTATTTGAGACAACGAAATCAATTGTCTTATTTGAGACAACGAAATCAATTGTCTTATTTGAGACAACGAAATCAATTGTCTTATTTGTGTCAACGAAATCAATTGTCTTATTTGAGACAACGAAATCAATTGTCTTATTTGAGACAACGAAATAAATTGTCTTATTTGAGACAACGAAATCAATTGTCTTATTTGAGACAACGAAATCAATTGTCTTATTTGAGACAACGAAATCAATTGTCTTATTTGAGACAACGAAATAAATTGTCTTATTTGAGTCAACGAAATCAATTGTCTTATTTGAGTCAACGAAATCAATTGTCTTATTTGAGACAACGAAATAAATTGTCTTATTTTGACAACGAAATCAATTGTCTTGTTTGAGTCAACGAAATCAATTGTCTTGTTTGAGTCAACGAAATCAATTGTCTTATTTTGACAACGAAATGAAATCAACTTATTGAATAGACATCACCATTACACTATCATGAGGTTCAGCATACGTTTTATTGGCGCACCTGAACGCTCACCTGGAACGTTATGTAGGTCACCTTGTCAGTCATTTAACATGACAGGTACTCACATTAAGTAGGTCAACATAAGTGCAATTGGACATGACAGGGCTATCTGTAGGTGAGCCCAGTCTCTGAGGATGAATGCAACTCCAGTCTGCACGACCAGACCGACACACCAGAAGAACTGAATGACGATGCCAGCAAACTTCCGTTTACTTGGTCCCACCAACTCCATACCTGGAGATCAACGAACATCACCTGGTGTAATACTAGAACAACATAGGGCATGTTTTGGTGTAATACTAGAACAACATAGGGCATGTTTTGGTGTAATATTAGAACAACATAGGGCATGTTTTGGTGTAATATTAGAACAACATAGGGCATGTTTTGGTGTAATATTAGAACAACATAGGGCATGTTTTGGTGTAATATTAGAACAACATAGAGCATGTTTTGGTGTAATATTAGAACAACATAGGGCATGTTTTGGTGTAATATTAGAACAACATAGGGCATGTTTTGGTGTAATATTAGAACAACATAGGGCATGTTTTGGTGTAATATTAGAACAACATAGGGCATGTTTTGGTGTAATATTAGAACAACATAGGGCATATTTTGGTGTTATAATATAATTTTAAAAGGGCATTTGGTGCCATACCAAGACAACAAAGTGTACATGGTTTAATAATAGAACAGAGAACATTTGATGTAATTTTTGAAAACAGAATATCGCCTATTATAATTTGGAAAGAACAAATATGACATGTGCTATTAGCAGTAGTTTCTTTGCATGTGTTTATAGCAGTTGCTTTTTGCGGGTGTTTTACAGATGATTTGGAAATGTAGGCCCACCAGGCCCTCTCATCCGGCCCCTGGAGACCTTTTAATCTCCAAAAAAGATACTATTTTTACCTTAGCAAATGTATAACATATAAACAGGGTATTAGTTAGCCTGACAGGACGTAACACAACAGCGAACGTTTCGGCAAAGAGCCTTCCTCAACGAACAAATAGTACACAAATAAAACGAATATAACGAAAGAAAAAAACTTAGCTGCAGTGAAGTTTAATTAGTCCAGTAGAGATATTGAACTGTGTGTAGTCCAGTAGAGATATTGAACTGTGTGTAGTCCAGTAGAGATATTGAACTGTGTGTAGTCCATTAGAGATATTGAACTGTGTGTAGTCCAGTAGAGATATTGAACTTCACTGCAGCTTGGTTTTTTTCTTTCGTTATATTCGTTTTATTTGTGTACTATTTGTTCGTTGAGGGAGGCTCTTTGCCGAAACGTTCGCTGTTGTGTTACGTCCTGTCAGGCTAACTAATACCCTGTTTGTATGTTATACATTTACTAATTTAAAAGCCTGGTTGCAGTCTCACCCCCATTATTCTATTTTTACCTATAGTTTACCACAAAACTGTGTGTAGTTGGCCCCCAAACTGTGTGTAGTTGGCCCCCAAACTGTGTGTAGTAGGCCCCCAAACTGTGTGTAGTTGGCCCCCAAACTGTGTGTAGTTGGCCCCAAAACTGTGTAGTTGGCCCCCAAACTGTGTTTAGTTGGCCCCCAAACTGTGTGTAGTTGGCCCCCAAACTGTGTGTAGTTGGCCCCCAAACTGTGTGTAGTTGGCCCCAAAACTGTGTGTAGTTGGCCCCCAAACTGTGTGTAGTTTGCCCCCAAACTGTGTGTAGTTGGCTCCCAAACTGTGTGTAGTTGGCCCCCAAACTGTGTGTAGTTGGCCCCAAAACTGTGTAGTTGGCCCCCAAACTGTGTATAGTTGGCCCCCAAACTGTGTATAGTTGGCCCCCAAACTGCCGTTTGACAGTCAATGTGGCCCTCCGGCAGAAAGGTTTGGAGACCCCTATTATAGACTATTGTTATTGGAAATGGTTTTCTCGACTGGGAAAGAATTATTTATCACCGATCATTATTTTCTTTTGAACCACGACATCTGTATCAACTTACCTATGACGTCATATGTATCAACTTGTCAATGGCGTCATCTGTATCAATTTACGAATGACGTCATGTGTATCAACTTACCAATGACGTCATCTGTATCAACTTACCAATGACAAATGCGGTAAGATATATCCCGATTCCAAAGAATGACGTCAAAAATCTCAGCACCACAAAGGGAATGTATGAATGAACAAATCCTGTGCCCAGACCGCTGGCCAACTGACCCAGAATACTGACCAACACAATCTTCTTGCGTCCTACGCTGTAACAAAATGTGAGAACCATGTTTTGTTTTGTTTTTATATTTAAAATAAATGTTCGCTTTCTCCGTCGTTTTCTTTAAATACAGCCCCATGTTGGCGTACACAGATCCAAAACTTACATGTCTGAAAGAGATCCCAAGATCAGGGATCCAGCCAAGAGCCCCGTCATGAGCCCCATGTTGGCATACATAGATCCCAAACTTACATGTCTGAAAGAGATCCCAAGATCAGGGATCCAGCCAAGAGTCCGGCCATGAACACCATGTTGGCATAAGTCTTGAGACTAATGACGTCACACACCAAGTTGAGCTGATCAGAAAAGAAAAAACATCAAGGGAAGTTGTAAATGACTTTTAATCAAGGGAGTTTATAAATTACTACAAAAATCAAAGGAAGTTATAAATGACTTATCATGGGAAATCATAGATGATTTCTCTGAAACTAGTTGGCACTTGGTAACTTTGTATTTCTACAACATCGACATTCACATCGACATTCATTTTTAATATATTATTTTTTTTATAGCTCTGGCATAGAAATTATTTGAAAAAATCCATGAGGAAATATTTTGTGAACAAAAATTTGGTTGTTTGCACTTTTTCTGAAAAGTTGACTTTCAAGAGAAACGTTTTTAAAATAATTATTTCAAGTTCATTGTTTGTCTCCAGGTCTCAAAGATCAAACGATAAAACGCTGGAAATTACGTTATCAAACTAAGTCCCTGAATTTCGGCTCAACCCATTGGAAGACATTCAACAAAGGATGAGAATAAGCCTTTTTGGAAGGGGGCTTGGGGGCTTCTCCTATTTCCTGGCTGATATTTGAAAGTTTGACATTAATTTATTTTTTTTCAATTAAAAATCACGCTTCAAATTAATTTTAGAGTTTTTTTTTATTTACTTCTTCTTTAGGCCAACTCCCTTACTATAGGTTGTTCTAGAAATTAAGATGTGGCACTCCTTGTCTGCCCAAAGAAGAACTCGTTTTGTCATACTTGTAATACATCCGTCTACACTCTATAACAGACAGAACACAAAAATAAACTTTTACCGCCCACAATTTCAAAATAATCAAAGCTGAGGAATGACAACCCTTGTATTGTTTGCTTACCTCAGTGACAAAGGTGCTCTCAAACGGAGTTTTCTTGAAGACCCATTTCGAGCAGCGAATTGTCTTGTTGGCTGACCGACTAACTTCCCCTGAGTACAGCTCACACTGTAAGTAGTCCCCCTTACCCCTGGTCCTAGGGATGGTTGCGTTGACCAGGTCATCATGCCACTGACCTTGACTTTCATAAGTGTCATTCTCCAGACCTGGAATGGCGCACCTGGAACAAAAACATCACTTTTAACCGTAGGAAACAACTGAGGATTCATTTGGTATCCAACTGTAGCTTACAACGTGGGAAGGAGTCCTGGCTTATGAATATACATCATTGTTTTGATTTTGATTGCAAGATGAGGCATTTAAGGGAGTGTACCAAGTAAATGTTTGAAAATTAAAATTGACCAGAGTATCGTACCTTCATGGGCTATAACTGATAAACATTTAAGAAATTCACATAACAAACAATGTTAAGAAATGTGCCACGTAAACACAGTGATGGATAGATTCACATAACAAACAATGTTAAGAAATGTGCCACGTAAACACAGTGATGGATAGATTCACATAACAAACAATGTTAAGAAATGTGTCACGTAAACACAGTGATGGATAGATTCACATAACAAACAATGTTAAGAAATGTGTCACGTAAACACAGTGATGGATAGATTCACATAACAAACAATGTTAAGAAATGTGTCACGTAAACACAGTGATGGATAGATTCACATAACAAACAATGTTAAGAAATGTGTCACGTAAACACAGTGATGGATTTACCTATTTACTAAACAAGCTATAGCTTAGGGCCCCCGCATTCTCCCCCCCCCTGATTTTGTTTTCATATTTGGCACTGACATAGAACATCTGGACTTCAAAAGGGCCCCCATATCTCAAATAGCTTAGGGCCCCATCAAGTCTAAATCCGGCCCTGCATAAACAATAGCTAGCTAGCAGCAGCCATTGTAAATGAGTGTGTGCATACAATCACTGCCATTGTTTAGTTCAGTCAACGATAACGCACGAAATGTTAGTTCACGTAACAATCCATTCTTACAAAACATGTGCGTGTCTAATCTATTGTTTAGCGCTTCTAATATAAGTAATAAGTACATCTATCTGACATAGTAACAACGTCACATGACTCATGACCCTCTCAGTCAGCTGTCGTGATGGTAACATGGTAACACAGTCCCCACAGTCAGCTGTCGGTGATGGTAATATGGTAATACAGTCCTCACAGTCAGCTATTGGTCGTGGTAATATGGTAATACAGTCCCAACAGTCAGCTGTCGTGATGGTAACATGGTAACACGGTCCCCACAGTCAGCTGTCGGTGATGGTAATATGGTAATACAGTCCTCACAGTCAGCTATTGGTCGTGGTAATATGGTAATACAGTCCCCACAGTCAGCTGTCGGTGATGGTAATATGGTAATACAGTCCTCACAGTCAGCTATTGGTCGTGGTAATATGGTAATACAGTCCCCACAGTCAGCTGTCGGTGATGGTAACATGGTAACACAGTCCCCAGAGTCAGCTGTCGGTGATGGTAACATGGTAACACAGTCCCCACAGTCAGCTGTCGGTGATGGTAACATGGTAACACAGTCCCCACAGTCAGCTGTCGGTGATGGTAATATGGTAATACAGTCCCCACAGTCAGCTGTCGTGATGGTAACATGGTAACACAGTCCCCACAGTCAGCTATTGGTCGTGGTAATATGGTAATACAGTCCCCACAGTCAGCTGTCGGTGATGGTAATATGGTAATACAGTCCTCACAGTCAGCTATTGGTCGTGGTAATATGGTAATACAGTCCCCACAGTCAGCTGTCGGTGATGGTAATATGGTAATACAGTCCCCACAGTCAGCTGTCGTGATGGTAACATGGTAACACAGTCCCCACAGTCAGCTGTCGTGATGGTAACATGGTAACACAGTCCCCACAGTCAGCTGTCGGTGATGGTAACATGGTATCACAGTCCCCAGAGTCAGCTTTCGGTGATGGTAACATGGCAACACAGTCCCCACAGTCAGCTGTCGGTGATGGTAACATGGTAACACAGTCCCCACAGTCAGCTGTCGGTGATGGTAATATGGTAATACAGTCCCCACAGTCAGCTGTCGTGATGGTAACATGGTAACACAGTCCCCACAGTCAGCTGTCGTGATGGTAACATGGTAACACAGTCCCCACAGTCAGCTGTCGTGATGGTAACATGGTAACACAGTCCCCACAGTCAGCTGTCGGTGATGGTAATATGGTAATACAGTCCTCACAGTCAGCTATTGGTCGTGGTAATATGGTAATACAGTCCCCACAGTCAGCTGTCGGGGATGGTAATATGGTAATACAGTCCTCACAGTCAGCTATTGGTCGTGGTAATATGGTAATACAGTCCCCACAGTCAGCTGTCGGTGATGGTAATATGGTAATACAGTCCCCACAAACAGCTGTCGTGATGGTAATTTGGTAATACAGTCCCCACAGTCAGCTGTCGGTGATGGTAATATGGTAATACAGTCCCCACAGTCAGCTGTCGGTGATGGTAATATGGTAATACAGTCCCCACAGTCAGCTGTCGTGATGGTAACATGGTAACACAGTCCCCACAGTCAGCTGTCGTGATGGTAACATGGTAACACAGTCCCCACAGTCCTCACAGTCAGCTATTGGTCGTGGTACTGGGGTAATACAGTCCTCACAGTCAGCTATTGGTCCTGGTACTGGGGTAATACAGTCCCCACAGTCAGCTGTCGGTGATGGTAATATGGTAATACAGTCCTCACAGTCAGCTATTGGTCGTGGTAATATGGTAATACAGTCCTCACAGTCAGCTATTGGTCGTGGTAATATGGTAATACAGTCCTCACAGTCAGCTGTCGGTGATGGTAATATGGTAATACAGTCCTCAAAGTCAGCTATTGGTCGTGGTACTGTGGTAATACAGTCCCCACAGTCAGCTGTCGGTGATGGTAATATGGTAATACAGTCCTCACAGTCGGCTATTGGTCGTGGTAATGTGGTAATACAGTCCTCACAGTCAGCTATTGGTCGTGTTAATGGGGTAATACAGTCCTCACAGTCAGCTATTGGTCATGTTAATGGGGTAATACAGTCCCCACAGTCAGCTATTGGTCGTGGTACTGTGGTAATACAGTCCTCACAGTCAGCTATTGGTCCTGGTACTGTGGTAATACAGTCCTCACAGTCAGCTATTGGTCCTGGTACTGTGGTAATACAGTCCTCACAGTCAGCTATTGGTCCTGGTACTGTGGTACCACAGTCCCCACAGTCAGCTATTGGTCCTGGTACTGTGGTAATACAGTCCTCACAGTCAGCTATTGGTCATGGTACTGTGGTAATACAGTCCCCACAGTCAGCTATTGGTCCTGGTACTGTGGTAATACAGTCCTCACAGTCAGCTATTGGTCCTGGTACTGTGGTAATACAGTCCTCACAGTCAGCTATTGGTCCTGGTACTGTGGTAACACAGTCCCCACAGTCAGCTATTGGTCCTGGTACTGTGGTAATACAGTCCTCACAGTCAGCTATTGGTCGTGGTACTGTGGTAATACAGTCCTCACAGTCAGCTATTGGTGCTGGTACTGTGGTAATACAGTCCTCACAGTCAGCTATTGGTCCTGGTACTGTGGTAATACAGTCCTCACAGTCAGCTATTGGTCCTGGTACTGTGGTACCACAGTCCCCACAGTCAGCTATTGGTCCTGGTACTGTGGTAATACAGTCCTCACAGTCAGCTATTGGTCATGGTACTGTGGTAATACAGTCCCCACAGTCAGCTATTGGTCCTGGTACTGTGGTAATACAGTCCTCACAGTCAGCTATTGGTCCTGGTACTGTGGTAATACAGTCCTCACAGTCAGCTATTGGTCCTGGTACTGTGGTAACACAGTCCCCACAGTCAGCTATTGGTCCTGGTACTGTGGTAATACAGTCCTCACAGTCAGCTATTGGTCCTGGTACTGTGGTAATACAGTCCCCACAGTCAGCTATTGGTCATGTTAATGGGGTAATACAGTCCCCACAGTCAGCTATTGGTCGTGGTACTGTGGTAATACAGTCCTCACAGTCAGCTATTGATAGTGGTACTGGGGTAATACAGTCCTCACAGTCAGCTATTGGTCCTGGTACTGTGGTAATACAGTCCTCACAGTCAGCTATTGGTCCTGGTACTGTGGTAACACAGTCCCCACAGTCAGCTGTTGGTCATGGTACTGGGGTAATACAGTCCTCACAGTCAGCTATTGATCGTGGTACTGGGGTAATACAGTCCTCACAGTCAGCTATTGGTCGTGGTACTGTGGTAACACAGTCCCCACAGTCAGCTATTGGTCGTGGTACTGTGGTAATACAGTCCTCACAGTCAGCTATTGATCGTGGTACTGGGGTAATACAGTCCTCACAGTCAGCTATTGGTCGTGGTACTGGGGCAATACAGTCCTCACAGTAAGCTATTGGTCGTGGTACTGTGGTAATACAGTCCTCACAGTCAGCTATTGGTCCTGGTACTGTGGTAATACAGTCCTCACAGTCAGCTATTGGTCCTGGTACTGTGGTAATACAGTCCCCACAGTCAGCTGTTGGTCGTGGTAATGTGGTAATACAGTCCTCACAGTCAGCTATTGATCGTGGTACTGGGGTAATACAGTCCTCACAGTCAGCTATTGGTCCTGGTTCTGTGGTAATACAGTCCTCACAGTCAGCTATTGGTCCTGGTACTGTGGTAACACAGTCCCCACAGTCAGCTATTGGTCGTGGTACTGTGGTAATACAGTCCTCACAGTCAGCTATTGATCGTGGTACTGGGGTAATACAGTCCTCACAGTCAGCTATTGGTCGTGGTACTGTGGTAACACAGTCCCCACAGTCAGCTATTGGTCGTGGTACTGTGGTAATGATGTTACACAACATTTAAAACTATCAGAATATCCACAGATCCCGACTAAATCTTTTCTAGTAAACCTAACCTACTCACCTCTGACCTCTGACCCAGTACATCCAACCTACTGACCTCTGACCCAGTACATCCAACCTACTGACCTCTGACCCAGTACATCCAACCTACTAACCTCTGACACAGTACATCCAACCTACTGACCTCTGACCCAGTACATCCAACCTACTGACCTCTGACCAAGTACATCCAACCTAATGACCTCTGACCCAGTACTTCTAACATGCTGACCCCTGACCCAGTAGATCTAACCTACTGACCTCTGACCTATATTCAGATACAGCCAACCTATTAAACTATGTTCCGGTACATCTAACCTACTGACCTATGTTCCGGTACATCCAAACTACTGACCTATGTTCCGGGACAGCCAATGTGAAAACACTCATCATGGCGTGAAATGACACAGGTATAGCAACCAGGCATATCAAAAAGTATATTTTCTTCTGGTACGGACCGAATTCTCCAATCTCCTTGATAACGTCATCAAACTTCATTTTAAGATTCTAGAATCTTGAAATGACGCAACCTCTCTTAGGGATTCTGAACCGTATATTTCACTTGGCAAGATTTGTCCCCACACAGCAGAAGGCTGGACAAATTTGGGTTTCCTTCCGAACAAAGAAATAATCCCTGCTTGTCTGCTGTGAGTCTGTTTTGTCTTAGAGAGTAATGCCCTTTGTTGCCCAGATGAACATTCGCATAGCGCTGCCTGCATCAACACTGAGGGTATTTGTGTTTTGAGATTATGCCGTGGTTATATACGCGAGCTCAGATGCACTTAATTCGTTTATCATCGAGTGCAAATTAATGGAACAAATTATGCAATTAGTTCAGGGTTAATTAATTACCTGAGGTCTGTGTCAACAAGTCCGATGATATTTAGACGGACAGGCGTTCGTTGCTGATATTTAATCACAGACATGTTGAAATTTTAAATTGATTATTGGAGTTTGCATTCATAAGAGAAAAAATCAAAATAAACCAGTGTTTGAAATGAACGTCAGTAAGATAAGTTAGATGGATTATTGGTACCAGAACGTCTGTAAGATAAGGTATATGGATTATTGATACCTGAATGTCTGTAAGATTAGGTAGATAGATTATCGGTACCTGTGACAATCATTGCATTAAATAAGTACTTTTTAAAAATTTAAAAATTGTTACGTATGGTAGATATAAATAGGTCACTTTATAAGTTGCACCAAATGAATGTGTGTGTGGAGGGGGGGGTAAACTGTGTGTGTCTGAGTGGGGGGGTGTTATTTTCAGATGTTCGAGTGGCCAGTGCACCTAACGCGCGGAAATCCGACAAAATACGATCAGTACAGTCATTAAAACCTAACAGGCAAGAACTAAATTCTTACAGGCATGAACTAAATTCCAACTGTCAAAAAAAACTTAATTCTAACTGGCCGACACGAAAATATAACTGGCTAACACGAAAGTCTAACTTTCTAACACGAAAGTCTAACTGCCAATCACTAAATTCTAACCACCTCCACTGGGCACAAATTATTTACTATTTTACTAAAAATAATGTTCCATTATATGTACTATGTGAACTAAAAGACTATAATAAAATTACACTAAAACAGGAATGCCAACCCCCTCCCCTCCCCCCCCGGCCGCAAATTTTTTTTAAATATTAAAATGAAAAATAAAATAATAAAAAACGATGAAATAAAACAAACCCGTAAAAACAAAGTTTTCTACTACAAATCCCTTATATCTGAGGTATTAATTATAAGTATTGATTTTTTTCCAACGCCACAAATATTTACAGACTGAAACCGAGTGATGTCCCCTGTCTTTTAACGGGGGATAGGACGTGACGGTCGACGTCTAAGCGTCAACTCAAACTCACGTGGAAAAAAACAATAACAAACCGTGAATTTGAATTACATACGTTATATAAGGATAAACTAAAAATGCATTATATTATTTACGGTACGTTCGATCGATCTAAAATTTTGATACGATGCATTGTTAGGTAAGTCGGGTCCGTGTGCCAAATTTGAGCTCGATCGTATCACGGGAAGTGGGTCATTTTTGACTTTTGTTTTTCCGCCCGCCCAAGACAGAGATGACGACAGAGAGAGAGAGAGAGAGAGAGAGAGAGAGAGAGAGAGACGGCCGCGAAGTTAATATAAGAGATTTAAAAACAGCACAAATAACTTAAATAACCAAGTAAAAGAAATTGGAAAATCTATTTTTAACAACGCATTTATACCAGTCAATAATTCATGAGCAGGGCTAGTCTTAGGCCACTGCAAACTATGCGGCCGCAGTGGGCCCCGCGCCTATTATCCTTATTAATTCCTTATCCCTACCCAACCTAGGCCCCGCCCAATCCATTTCGCATACTAAGTCACATACTAAGTCACATACTAAGTCACATACTAAGTCACATACTAAGTCACATACTAAGTCACATACTAAGTCACATACTAAGTCACATACTAAGTCACATACTAAGTCACATACTAAGTCACACACTAAGTCACATACTAAGTCACATACTAAGTCACATACTAAGTCACACACTAAGTCACATACTAAGTCACATACTAAGTCACATACTAAGTCACATAGTAAGTCACATACTAAGTCACATACTAAGTCACATACTAAGTCACATAAGGCCCGCAATCGCTAAGACCGGCCTTGTGCATGAGCATATGCCAACAAAACAAATCTTCTATAAAAATCAAAGTATGTATGTATGTCCTTTATAGCCGACTAAACCATTCATCCGATCGCCATGAAACTTTTGGAGACTTTTGAATACGCTCCTGGGATGGTCATTGCCAACTTTATTTTTTGCAAAATTTAACACTCATGAGGCACCGGGGGCCCATAATATGATTTTTTATACGAGCTATATAAAAATTAGTTTAAGCCTTAGCTATTGAGTAAATTGATGGATCGTAACCAAACTTTGTATATAACAACTTTGTAGCCAATATTGAAATACAATAGAGAACTAATTTCCTAATGTCCATTTCTTCGGGGCTGGGGGCCCAAACTGTATTTTTTCATAAACGTTTAAGATTTTATTCCCCGATTCAAGTATTAAAGATCTAGATAAATATAGAGAAATATATCCGATATGAAATTGATTGAAATAAACAGGTGTTTTGAACTTGACATCTTGCACTAATTGGGTCCTGGGGCCCTTAACGTCATGTGTTTGCTTATATGAGCTATATAAAAATTAGTTTATGTTATAGCTACTGAGTAAATGAATGAATCTTAACCAAACTTTGTATATAAAAACTTGGTAGCCCATATTACAATAAAAAAGTCACTGCACCTCTAATGTCCAATCGTTCAGGACTGGGGCCCCAAATGTCTTTTTTTGAATATGTTTGAGATATTATTTGCCATTCTATTTTTAACGATCTTAAGAAATATATCCATGACGAAACTGAATTAAAATGAACAGCATGTTGAAATTTACATCTTACATCGATTGGGCCGGGGGCCCCAAATGTCTTTTTTTTCGTATATTTTTAGATATTATTAGCCATTCTATTTTTAACGATCTTGAGAAATATATCTATGATGAAACTGAATTTAAATCAACAGGTTTTCAAAATGTGCATCTTGAACAGAGTGGGCCGGGGGCCCCTTAATTTATTTTTTTCGTATATGTTTGAGATATTATTAGCCATTCTATTTTTAACGATCTTGAGAAATATATCCATGATGAAACTGAATTTAAATAAACAGGTTTGCAATATGTACATCTTAAACCGAATGGGCTCGGGCCCCTTAATGTATTTTTTCCTTATAATAGCTAAATAAAAAAATGGTTTGATTGTTAGATAATGAGGAAATAACTGGATTTTGTTCAAACTTGGTATATAAAAGCTTAAGAGCTTATATTAAATTACTATAGGGCACTGAACTCCTAATGTCCATTTCATCGGGGCTGGGGGCACTAAATGTGTTTTTTACTATACTTTTAATATTGTATTCCCCATTAAATTTTACACGATAATGAGCAATATAGGTAAATATATTTATATATTTGTTATGATTTGATTGAAATGAACAGATTTTCGAACGTCATATGTTAAACAGATCGGCCCGGTGACCCTTAATGTAATTCCTTTTTTATCTATAGGTATTACTTTTTACTGAGATCGTTGCAACGCACGACGGGTCTGCTAGTATTAGATAACATTTTAGAATTCATTTCAATACAAAATCAAGAATCATTGTCAACAAAAAGCGAGTTTATTATAAAAATTGTATGTTACTAATTCGTTGTATATTAGGAATAAACAAAAGAAACTTAAAAATTAAACACTTAACGCAAAAACTTAGCCGAAATTTCTTACATGTAGTTTTACGAATTCATTAGTTATTGGTGATATCACAGCAACAAAACCGCTGGCTTTAGATACGATATAAGTTATGAAAATGAACAAATTCATTAATTATTGGTGATATCACAGCCCTACAACCGCTCGAATTAGACTATGTAAATCTGAATTGATAACATGGGAAACTAACTGGAGTATGTCTTTCCACCCAGAAGAGTGTCAACTGTTAAGAGTAACAAAGAAAAATAAACAAATAAATTCAATATATTTCATTCATGGAAAAGAACAAACCCAAACTAAAGATGCAAACTACTTAGGAGTCATAATAATTGAGAAACTATCATGGAATCCACATGTAAATGAAGTATGAAGTTATTAAAAAATCAAACAAAACACTAGGCTTTATAAAAATAAACTTTACAAATGTAATCCTCCTATATAATAAAAGGCAATTTTCTGTGCGGTCATCGAAAGCGATTGGTCCCTCAAACTCCTTCAGATCCCTACAGCCAATCACTGGCGGAGAAAAATTAAATCTCATTTACATATTGAGTGACGTTCAAAACGAGTTATTTTTTGTGCAGTTTTTTTCCAAGATTTTATTTTGAGCGGTGCGCGTTGGGATTTGTAGTCACAAACTTTGTTTTTACGGGTTATTTATCATAACTATAATGTATAGTATTTTTTATTTCTTGGAAAACTTGTCTCTGTCTCTCTCTGTCTGTCGTCATCTCATTCGCCGGCGGAAAAACAAAAGTAAAAAATGACCCACTTCCCGTGATACGATCGAGCTGAAATTTTGCACATAGACTCGTGTTACCTAACAATGCATCGTTTAAAAATTTCAGATCGATTAAACGTACCGTAATTAAATTAATGCATTTTTAGTTTATCTTTATATAATGTATGTAATTCAAATTCACAGTTTGTTATTGTTTTTCTTTCACGTACCAGTTCACGCGTTGACGCTACCCATCAATGTACCGGCGTGCTTTTGTTTACATTTTACGTGTCACGCTGAGCTCGGTCCAGCGATCGGTGACCAGACCTTTCCCCTCCCCCCCCCCACATGTTATACAGCAAATGGTAGTTAAGACAAATTCAGTATGTAAATGTTTGTCGCGTTTGAACATGATCAATACTTTTAATTATGTCTCATATATAAGGGATTTATAGTCAAAAACTTTGTTTTTACGTGGTTGTTTTATTAAATCCTTTATATTAACTTCACCGCCGTCTCTCTCTGTCTGTCGTTCGTCGTCGGGCGGAAAAACAAAAGTTAAAAATGACCCACTTCCCGTGCCGCCATCGAGCTGAAATTTGGCACCTAGACTCATGTCACCTAACAATACATCGTATCAAAATTTCAGATCGATCCAACATACCTTAATTAAATTAATGCATTTTTAGTTTCTCTATACAACGTATGTAATTCAATTTCACATTTTTAGTTATTGTTTTGTTTTTTTCACGTGACAGTTCAGTCACGCGTTGACGCCACCCGTCGATGCCCACACTCCATCCCGTCCCTTCCCCCATTTTTAAAGCCAGGGGATATCACTCGGTTTCAGTCTGTAAATGTTTGTCGCGTTTGAACATAATAAATACTTTTAGTTATGTCTCATATATAGTTTAAGGGATTTATAGTCAAAAACTTTGTTTTTACGGGTCTTTTTACATCCCTTATATTAACTTGCTTTGTAAGTTTAAGTGATCGGACTATCTGAAGATTTGTTTTGTGCGCTTAATCGGGCATCGGGACCAACTATTTGTTTATAATTTTTTCACGTGCCCAGTTAACGCGTTGACGCAGACCGTCACTGTTCACACCCCCTACCGTCCCTGCGCCCGGTTTTTACAACCAGGGGAGATAATTCTGTTTCAGTCTGTAAATGTTGCGTTTAAACATAATCACTGCTATAAGCTATGTCTCATATATAAGGGATTTATAGTCAAAAACTTTGTTTTTACATCTATTTATTTCTGCTAGAGTTAAACCTCAGCAGTCCGCCTTAGTGACCGGAATAACCCAATGTTGAAATATTTTCGATTTTCAGTGAGTGTCGGATAATTGGGATAGGTCGGATAATTGGGATCAGTTCGCTCAAAATATTCGAATCGTTTAGAACGGAACTAATCCCAGGACATTCTTGGTTTATATCTACTTCTAAATTGATCAAAGGTAAGCTGGCTTTGCACTTACTGTAAAATGTGTGGACTAAAAAGTAGAAAATAAAAAAATATATAAAACACTTTTTAAAAACTAGTCTTATATTAGAAATTCACTAAAAAGTAGAAAAATACATTTACAGTTTGAAATTTACAGTCAGAAGCGACCTTTAGTTCCAAATTTATGAAAATTTAAAAGTTTAAAATGAGACAGGAACGTTAAGTCGTAGGTGAAATCGATTATCTCGTTGTTCGCCATGACTATAAGACTAGGGTGCTTGCTAGCATAGATATTGATAGACTAAGTTTAAACTAAGCACCCTGGTTTCAATTTCCTTTTCCAGGGAGAGTGTGCTTGTGATGTTACTGCCAAGTTAGGTAAAATCCTCGACGACATCCAAGGTGTTTCCCTCAATTGAGATTGCTGGGATGCAGTCTGTTCCTTGTCTCATAATGTTGGTCTTTTTAAGGCTTATCGTTAGACCAAAATCTTTGCATGCCCCTGAGAACTTGTCGACCAAAAGTTGGAGACCTATCTCTGAATGTGAGGTAAGGGCTGCGTCATCCGCGAAGAGCAACTCTCTAATTAAAATATTTTCCACTTTTCTCCTCGCACGGCGACGGCTGATGTTGTATAGATTTCCATCCTTCCATTATGGATGTTTACACCCTCGAAGCTGTCCTCGAAAGCGTGACGCAGTAGCATCGAGAAAAAGATACCGAAGAGTTTTGGAGCCAGTACACAGCCCTGTTTGACTCCGCTACAACTGGGAAGGGTTCTGAAATCTAAGAGAGTAAATGATCTCTTGAATACAATAAATGACGTCAGAGAGTAGCACGGTCACGTCACACCCTTAAAAAATGAGAACAAAATACAATTAATAACGGACGAATATGAGCCAACAAAACAAATAACATTATTCATTTCAATACTAAATAAAGAAACTTTGTAAACAAAAAGAGAGTTTCTTTTTTTTTACAAAATTAAGCTTCTAATACGTTGTATATTAAGAATAAACAAAAGACACTTTTAAAAAATTAAATACTTGACGCATAAACTTAGCCAAAATTTCCAAAGTGAATATGTTAACAGTGTAATTTCTACAGACAACAAGGAAAAATTTGGTCCTTTACTAAGTCTAAATAAAAACAACCCGTAAAAAACCAAGTTTTTGACTATAAATCCTTTACGTATGAGACGTAACTAAAAGAATGTTCATTATAATACGCAGCACAAGACCATCCAAAAATACAAAATTGCAGTTGTGTCGTAAAACGTGTTTAATATAATGCGCACCGATCAGGAATAGGTTTATAAAAAGTGTTGTCAGTAAAATACGCACCTTATTGCGCGACAGAAAGGTTGTTCAATATAATACGCACCGCGACGCTCTATCTCAAAAAATGGCATGATACATAGGAATAAATAAAATAATCTAAAAAATCAATAATTTAATTACGGTACATGCGATCGATCTGAAATTTTGATACATTGTTTTTATCATCGGTACAAAACTGCCTGCAAAATTTCAGCTCGCTATCTTGCGAGCAAGTGGGTTAAAAATCGATCAAAAGTTTCTGCGACAAGCAAGAAAGCAAGCAAGGTCGGTCGGTCGGTCGGTCGGCCGTAGACACCACGAGTTAATATAAAGGATTTAAAAAGGGAACCCACTGATCAATTGCCAGACTAAAAGTTCCAAAGAAAAAAACATATAACTATAAGACAAAAACTAACATCAGCTTTTACAGCCTCAGGTGACAAGGAGGTCTCAATACACTTACATAAAATAGGAGAGTTAGCTAACATAACTGTAGACTGTAGACGAAAGAGATATAAATAAACTCTTAACAGACGAAATGACGTCATCAAAATGCATTTGTGCGTCGATCGGAGGAGATCTTTTGTGAAAGCTGCAATTCAATTGTTTAAAATCTTCATTTATCAGATGATTTACAGCAGCCATTGTATGGCTCTATTTGAACTCTAATAACTTCTTCCAATGTCTACCTCCGTGATATGTGGGGTAAAACTTTGTTAAATGTGGTTACAAAATGAGCGTTTTTCTCAGACACGTATTGTATTCATAGCATTCAACGAGGAGAAAATAGTTACAATGAAAGTGAAAGTAGACTTGTACATTAGCCAATCAGAACCGTCTCCGAGGACAGCAAGCAAGGAATGGAAGTAGACTTGTACATTAGCCAATCAGAACCGTCTCCGGAGACAGCAAGCAAGGAATGGAAGTAGACTTGTACATTAGCCAATCAGAACCGTCTCCGGGGACAGCAAGCAAGGAATGGAAGTAGACTTGTACATTAGCCAATCAGAACCGTCTCCGGAGAGATCTAGCAAGGAATAGAAGCGTCAACTTCAACGTCTGTATGAGAAAGGGGAGGTAAGAAGGTCTCAGTACCAGTGTTAACCAGACTACAACCAACTGATTCCAATGTTCTACTGCAGGCACGCACAATGATCTGTTGGAACTAGGGCACGGTGCGGAAGTTATTTATTTTTTAAAGTTAATGTTAAGCTTTAAAATTAATTATGAAACGAGACAATGGTAATGGTGGCATGGCAAGGTCGTTAGGCTGATGATCGGGTTGATTGTTGGGACTTTGTTTACTGATTTTTTAATTTTTATTTATTTTGGGGGGGGGGCAATCGCGCATGTTCAAAATCTAAAGTAGATTGCAACCATCTGGTGTAAGGGGCCGTCCATAAATGACGTCACGCGCCTAGGGGGGAGGGGGTTCACGCTTTTGTGACGATGCGTGACGAGGGGGAGGGAGGGGTGTTGAAGAAATGTGACGTCACATCAAAAGGGTAACTTAAATAAAACTTCCACTGCAATATTTGGTCGCTTACAATTTATTTAATGACTTTGTTTTAAAAAATCAGTGCTTCTCAATGCGCCGGTCGGTAGGCCATCAGACGCTGGTTGCCGTAAGCTATCAAGATACGAAAATTAAATCTAATTATAATCCTTAAGTTTGAGAATCCACAAGATAACTTATGAAATTGTTACACTGCGTCCTTTGATGTTGAAATCTAAACATTTGTGATGTAACCACAGCCCCGTTTGGTTCTCTCGAACTTTTTTGCCCGTTACCCCAAAATATACAAGTTTATGTGTGCGTTACCCCCCCCCCAACCTCCAGACTCTAGGTCCTGCTCACATGACTCGGGGATTTGGGGGAGCGTCGTTAGCCTAAATGCTGCTGGTGAACTTTACATGCATGACAAGTGTCTAAAAATGATCTGAATAGGATTATGTGTGGATATTTTAAGTCAAAACGACACGGAATATCCTTTTTCTTTAAAAGGGGAGGGGGGAGGGAATCTATTTGATATAATTAAAAACGTTTTAAGTTTGATATAATTGTTCGATGGGTTTTTGGTCAAACGCCCCTGGCAATTCTAGTCTTCTAGATCAGTGCTTCTCAAAGTGGTGGTCCGCGGACCGGTGCCGGTCCGTGGGCCATCCGCTGCCGGTCCGCAGATGTTCTCAAAAAAGGACAGAAAAAATTGTCAGTGCAGGATAAATAATGCACCGGTACCTGGTGCAATGGAAAAAATTCCTGCCGGTCCGCCATACTAAAAAGTTTGAGAAGCACTTTTCTAGATATAATGGTAAATGAGCCCATTTAAAATTATTCAAGTATTCATTAACTTTATTGGATGCATCAAATTCTTGACATCGCAATTCGAGAGGAGCACAAAACAACTTTTCTTCTTAGCTCAGTTTTTAAGGCATTAATTTTAAATATCACAGAAATGATACGTGATACAGACAAGTCATGTGGATTAAGATTATCGTCACTCGTGTCGTCAATATAAATGAAAGTAGGGTAGATTTAGGTGTCTTCGTATAGTACGTAGGTAATAAATCAACATAGTTGTAAAATTTTTAAAAAATGCATTTTCTGGAAGGAACTGGTTCAATAATGGACATATGTTCCAAGCGTACACATACACATGACGTATTTTAATATATCTAGTGGATTGTAGTGGATGTTATATGTCCCAAATGAGTCTGCATTACCCTTAAGAATTCCCTTTTTGACCCCAGATGAGGTTATTTACCTCTTTTCGCCGACCTCTTTCTTACAGGATGCCCGTCAGTCAATTGAGGGATTTAAAAAAAAATATTTTTTAAAATGTTATTTTTAAATAATTTTTTTTCTAAACAAAGACGTTAACCGTGATGATTAATTATTAATAGTGAATGTTTAATTTGTATGCATTAAAGTAGAATATACTCTAAGGATGTTAACACAGTTCGTTTTCTGAAGGCCGGTTAAACGTTTTAAAAAAATGCTTCACGCGGGTTACGATATTACAATTTAGATCTTCACTGAATAAATAATAAATACTTAAATGACAATAAAAGTGATTTGAAACATACTTATTTTCAAATAGAAAATAAGGGTTTTTTGTTTTTGTTTTTTTTGGTCGGGGGGGGGTCAAAGATTTGTGACGTATTTTTAGAGGGGGGGTCTAAGTTTTTGTGACGACGCGTGACGAGGGGGAGGGAGGGGGTAAAAAATCGGCCAAAATCGCGTGACGTCATTTAAGTCTGAAAAAAAAATAATTCAGACCATGATGGTCTGTAGGGAACAAGTGAAGAAGCGTTCACACGTTTTTCTTGAGCCACGGCTTACGAGCAAGGGATTGTGTGGCTAGCACAGTGCCCAGCCTTGGGGACCTTGCCAGCACGGAGGCTCAAACCCGTAACTCTCTATACCAGTGGTTCCCAAAGTGGTCCCTACGGACCCCCAGGGGTCCGCGGAACCGTTCAGGGGGTCCGTGGAAAATTAAAATTGATTTGCGGGTCCCTGAACAACGTCAGGGGGTCCGCAGAAGGTTTAGTATAAAAATAATAAAATTATGTTTTATTTTTAATTATTACGGAAATAAAAATAAAGAACAATGAATACTGTAGTAGCGATTTTTAGATCCTGAGTAAAATAAAGTTGGTTGACCTAGAAAAAGAAAAAAGTACGATATTTCTACTGCTGTAACCAATCAAAATGCTTGATTATTTGAATGGTATGTCAATTTTGATGCGTGAGAAAGGCGGAGACCCTATACTATATCTAGGTCATAATAAAACAAACCCGTAAAAACAAAGTTTTTGACTATAAATCCCTTATATATGAGACATAACTAACAGTATTGATTATTTTCAAACATTTACAGACTGACACCGAGTGATGTCCCTTGTCTTTAATAAATGGGGGTGGGATGTGAGGGGGTGTCGGCACGACGGTCGGCGTCAACACGACGGTCGGCATCAACTCAAACTCACGTGAAACTGGAAGAAAAAAAACAATAACAAACAGTGAATTTTGAATTACATACCTCATATAAGGATAAACTAAAAATGCATTAATTTAATTACGGTACGTTCGATCGATCTGAAATTTTGATACGATGCATTGTTAGGTCAGACGGGTCCGTGTGCTAAATTTCAGTTCGATCGGATCATGGGAAGTGGGTCATTTTTGACTTCTATTTTTCCGCCCGCCCGCCCGCCGAGCCCAAGACAGAGAGAGACGGCCGCGAAGTTAATATAAGGGATTTAAAAACAAACCCGTAAAAACAAAGTTTTTGACTATAAATCCCTTATATATGAGACATAACTAACAGTATTGATTATTTTCAAACATTTACAGACTGAATCTGTCTTAACTCAACTTTGCATCATAACCCTAGTGGGGGGGGGGTGGGGGGGTAAAGGGGAAAAGTCTGGTCACCGATTCGCTTGACCGAGCTCAGAGTGACACGTAAAATGTAAACAAAAGCGCCCGTCGCTTCGTTGGGTCGCCTCAATGCGTCAGCTCAAAATTTCACGTGGCAAAAAAACAATAAACAAACCGTGAATTTAAATTACATACCTCATATAAGGATAAACTAAAAATGCATTAATCTAATTACGGTACGTTCGATCGATCTGAAATTTTGATACGATGCATTGTTAGGTCAGACGGGTCCATGTGCCAAATTTCAGTTCGATCGGATCATGGGAAGTGGGTCATTTTTGACTTCTGTTTTTCCGCCCGCCGAGCCCAAGACAGACAGAGAGAGAGAGATGATGAGAGAGATGATGAGAGAGACGGCTGCGAAGTTAATATAAGGGATTTAATAAAACAAACCCGTAAAAACAAAGTTTTTGACTATAAATCCCTTATATATGAGACATAACTAACAGTATTGATTATTTTCAAACATTTACAGACTGAACCTGTCTTAACACAAGTTTGCTTCATAACCCTAGGGGGGGAGGGGTGGGTGGGAGGGGGAGAGGGGAAAAGTCTGGTCACCGATTCGCTTGACCGAGCTCAGAGTGACACGTAAAATGTAAACAAAAGCGCACCGTCGTTTCGTTGGGTCGCCTCAATGCTCAAACTTTCACGTGGCAAAAAAACAATAACAAATCGTGAATTTAAATTACATACCTCATATAAGGATAAACTAAAAATGCATTAATTTAATTACGGTACGTTCGATCGATCTGAAATTTTGATACGATGCATTGTTAGGTAAGACGGGTCCGTGTGCCAAATTTCAGTTCGATCGGATCATTGGAAGTGGGTCATTTTTGACTTCTGTTTTTCCGCCCGCCGAGCCCATGAGATGATGAGAGAGAGAGACGGCCGCGAAGTTAATATAAGGGATTTAAAAATACAATCATTTAACGGAAATGACGATGATTGCAGGGTTTGGTAAATTTTGACGTGTCGGTAAGTCATATTTATCTTTTATGACTTACCGACAGCTTTCCATTGATAATACATTTGATATGATTGGACGATTAAAAATACATGATCAAAGTCAGCAAAAAGTCTTTTTCTAAAATTCAAAATTTGACCAAACACCTTTTTAGAGAGAAAGCAAAATAATATTTAAAAATATTTAAAATATATTATGATAACATTTTTTAGAGTCCTACATTCAATCGACAATTTATCTTTATGTAATGCTGATACGAAGTGTATAAACTAATTTTCCCAATATTAGGCTAAAAGAAGTTAAATATTGTTGGCTGGAAGTTTTGATAACGTTGAATTTTGTGTTGTTATCAGATAGTTTACTTTTGAACGTAAATATATTTAATATTTGATACAGTTTATATCTTTTGAAAACAATATGTTTCACATTTTCAATATAGTAATACCTTAAAGTTAATTTTTAAAAATAATATAACTCACAAAGGGATCGTAAGTTTTTTACCAAAAAAAATTAATAGAATTGTATCCTTCCGTCTCACATCAAATAATTCTAAAGGGTTTTACTGCAGCATTCCATTGAAAACGTTGATAATTAATAGTTAAGCAACCGTTGCAAATAAAACATTTATATAGATTTTTTTGTATATGTTTGTGCCTTTTTGAAAAGATGAGTGATCCGAACACAAAATGTAGACAGTACAGTGTTGAATATTTGAAGTAGGGCTTTTTTTCATCACCAGGAAATAGTATTTCACCAATGTGTCTTCTGTGAAATAAAACTTTGCCGAATTATTCTATGAAATCTTCCAAGCTTAAAAAACATTTAATGAAAATCCATAGTGATAACAAAGATAAAGATTTAACGTTTTTTCGAAGCAGTCCAAGAAAAATATTTGAAAACACCATCACTTCAACAACTCATAGGGACAACATCTAAGTGAGATGACAATGGACTGCGTGCGTCTTATAACATTTCTTTATTGATTGCAAAGTCTGGAAAGCCACACACGAATAGTGAAGAACTTGTTTTACCAGCTGTAAGTGAGGTGATAAGCACTGTGTTGCACAAACCAGGTTTCGACATCACAAAAAGACATCCACTGAGCAATAATTCAGTCCAAAGAAGGATTAACGAAATGGCTCAGTGTGTTGAAAATTCTTTATGTGATTACTTAAAAACATCTGAATTGTCTCTACAGCTAGACGAGTCCACTTTACCAGGAAACTAGGCTTTACTTTTAGCTCATGTAAAATTTGTAAAAAAGAACAATTTTGCCAAAAAACTGTTTGTTAAATATTTGGAAACAGATACGAAAGGTGAAATGTTATTTATTAAATTAAAAATATTTTTCGATGAAAAAGCTATACTCTTGACTAAAATCATTTCTGTTGCTACTGACGGTGCTCCGGCAATGGTAGGAAGATACCGAGGCTTTCTGGTATACCTAAAACAGGCTGCACCACATGTATGTTTAGTGCATTGTGTCATTCATCGACATCATTTAGTTGTAAAAATCTTAGTGAACGTTTGCATGGATCACTAGATTATGTCATTAGAGCAGTTACTAAAATCAAAAGGATTCCTTCAATGAGATATTATTTGCTAAACTTTGTTTGGAAAATGATGAAGACTATAATTGTTTACCACTTCTCACAGACGTACGTTGGTTATCTAAAAGTGCATGTTTAAATCAATTTTATACTCTCTTTGATTCAGTGCTGGAATTCCTGGAAGGCAAAGACAATGATTTGAGACAAAATTTAATTAACTCAAAAAATGACACAGCCTTCATGACAGATTTGTTTGCCAAATTTAACGATACTAATTTGAAACTACAAGGTGACAAATTAAATTTCATTAAAACTAAAAGCGTAATATTTGCGTTTGTTGCAAAACGTTTTCTGTATTAACAAAACTTGGGGAGAGGAGAATGTTCTCAGATTCCAAATCTTTCGAAATTGCAAAAATAGATATGAAGATTTGCTTGCCTACTGTCAACACTTAACGGCTCTTCATGCAGACCTGAACCAACGACTTGAAGAAATTCTTCACTTTGATATTCCCGACTGGGTGTTGAACCCTTTTGCTCGGGGACAAACTCAGAACAGATCCCAGACATAGATGAATTCATACTAATACAGAAGCAACTTATTGAATTATCCACAAATGAGGAACTTAAACCAATTTTTGAAAAATGATACCACAAATTATGGTTACAAAAAAAGAGACCTAAATTTTATATCCTGCATTATGGGTTATTGTACAAAAGTTGTTGACAGCTTTCCCGTCTTCCTGTTTGGAAGAACGTGGATTCAGTGACGTCATGAACCACATCACAAACAAAAGAAACCGGCAAGAAATTAGTTGTCGTGGGGATTTGTGTTTGCTACTCACCAACATTGAGTCGGACATTAATACACTCATAAAATTATTAAAATCTCATCGAGTTCATCCAAGTCATTTAATTTTTTAAAAATTTAACAAGTTTAATTTAAATAAATAATTCTTCAACAAAATGTTGTTTTTTAAATTAGTAAATTTGTATACTATACATTTATGTAGCGTTTTCACTTGGGGGTCCGTGGGCAAGTTTTGACTATAAAAGGGGTCCACGGGTAAAAAAAAGTTTGGGAACCATTGCTCTATACTATAGCCTCAGTACAACAGACAAGAGCCCTACCGCTAGACCACCAGGACTTCAACCATCTGGTGTAGATCTGCAACCATCTGGTGTAGATCTGCAACCATCTGGTGTAGGTCTGCAACTATCTCGTGTAGGTCTATAACCATCTGGTTTAGGTCTGCAACCATCTGGTGTAGGTCTATAGACTTCAACCATCTGGTGTAGATCTGCAACCATCTCGCGTAGGTCTATAACCATCTGGTATAGGTCTGCAACCATCTGGTGTAGGTCTATAACCATCTGGTGTAGATCTGCAACCATCTGGTGTAGGTCTGCACCCATCTGGTCTAGGTCTGCAACCATCTGGTGTAGGTCGAAATCAAGTCTCGTGAGACAGGTTTAATGTAAGAGTATACCCAAAACAATTGTTAACGATATTCTCTTCACTTCAAGTGAAATGAGTCTGTTCTTGTTTTCTATGTGCATCTCATCGAAATGCCCATTTCAAAGAGCATTAAGTTTAACACCACTACAGATACGGTTCTTTGCGTTCCTTCATTAACGATATGGTTCTTTGCTTTCCTTCACTAACGATATGGTTCTTTGCTTTCCTTCACTAACGATATGGTTCTTTGCTTTCCTTCACTAACGATATGGTTCTTTGCTTTCCTTCAAATAACGGTACGGTTCATCATTTTACTTCATGTATCCGAATGGTTCATTGATTTCTTTTATGTACCGGTACGGTTTGTTATTTTCCCTCATATACCGGCATGACATTTGTACATAATGTGTATATTTAAGAAGATTAAAAGTACAAGTACAAAGTCTTTTGTAAATTGATGTATAGCGCAGTGAGCCCAGCCTTAGTCTGGTGTACTGCGCTATTGAAGGTTTCAAATTGTACAAAATCAATAAATAAAAGGTTTGTTTTCCTTCATAATCATATACCAGTACGGTTCAATGTTTTCCTTCATAATCAGATACCAGTACGGTTCATTGTTTTCCTTCATAATCATATACCAGTACGGTTCATTGTTTTCCTTCATAATCAGATACCAGTACGGTTCATTGTTTTCCTTCATAATCATATACTAGTACGGTTCATTGTTTTCCTTCATAATCATATACCAGTACGGTTCAATGTTTTCCTTCATAATCATATACCAGTACGGTTCATTGTTTTCCTTCATAATCATATACCAGTACGGTTCATTGTTTTCCTTCATAATCATATACCAGTACGGTTCAATGTTTTCCTTCATAATCATATACCAGTACGGTTCATTGTTTTCCTTCATAATCATATACCAGTACGGTTCATTGTTTTCCTTCATAATCATATACCAGTACGGTTCAATGTTTTCCTTCATAATCATATACCAGTACGGTTCATTGTTTTCCTTCATAATCATATACCAGTACGGTTCATTGTTTTCCTTCATAATCATATACCAGTACGGTTCATTGTTTTCCTTCATAATCATATACCAGTACGGTTCATTGTTTTCCTTCATAATCATATACCAGTACGGTTCATTGTTTTCCTTCATAATCATATACCAGTACGGTTCATTGTTTTCCTTCATAATCATACCAGTACGGTTCATTGTTTTCCTTCATAATCATACCAGTACGGTTCATTGTTTTCCTTCATAATCATACCAGTACGGTTCATTGTTTTCCTTCATAATCATATACCAGTACGGTTCAATGTTTTCCTTCATAATCATATACCAGTACGGTTCATTGTTTTCCTTCATAATCATATACCAGTACGGTTCATTGTTTTCCTTCATAATCATATACCAGTACGGTTCATTGTTTTCCTTCATAATCATATACCAGTACGGTTCATTGTTTTCCTTCATAATCATATACCAGTACGGTTCATTGTTTTCCTTCATAATCATACCAGTACGGTTCATTGTTTTCCTTCATAATCATATACCAGTACGGTTCATTGTTTTCCTTCATAATCATATACCAGTACGGTTCATTGTTTTCCTTCATAATCATACCAGTACGGTTCATTGTTTTCCTACTACCTGTAGCATATACCAGGGTTCCTGGGGCTACCAACGATCATGCCCCCTCGTTCATGGTAAAATGTGATGTCAACTAATGGACAGCTATCAAGTGTGTAACCTCTCTCATGGTAAAATGTGTTGCATGTGATGTCAACTAATGGACAGCTATCATGTGTGTAACCTCTCTCATGGTAAAATGTGTTGCATGTAAATAATGTAATGTCAACTAATGTACAGCTATCAAGTGTGTAACCTCTCTAGACAGTCTCAGAATTCTAACATTGACAATATATTAAAATAGACTATATAGCTAAATGGCATGATAAGGGGCACATAATAATTTGATCATTTATTTAGTGCAGAATCCCTTATCAACTGGGCTCCCCTCCCCTTCTCACAGAAATGGTAACACAATATGTATTTATAAAAGCATAAATTCATGTAAAACATTCCTGTCCTTACTACAACATGCCGGAATGACTAAAATGTTTGACTGAAGGGCACATCACTGACACACTCAACTTGTCCTGGAGATTCAATTACTGAGCGTTAATATGTTGGGACCAGGTAAGTGGTAAGACATGAATCAACATGTGGGTTCCAGAAATAAACAGGTTGCACTTGCCAACCAGCTCAGAGCTTTGTGATAGTTTCAAATATGCATTCTTTTATTGAACTTGTCATTAACAAAAAATGTCCATTCTTAATCCTTACTAAACTAATTTGTATTATTATTCTTACAGCATTGTTTTTACAAAAATTGATTCTTTTATTTCTATTGAAAGTAATTCTTGATAACGTGGTTAAGTGTTCTTTTAAAGTGTAAGATGTCTAAAAGATCTGTAAAATATATTGCTAGTGACCAACGTTCCCTTTAAGCTGCGCGTCCGGGCAGACATCTGACCGACGCCACGCAGCTGTTTAGAATAACAGCGCAGTAAATTTTGTAACATATTGCAGAAGAAATGGATGCTGCGCAGCTCTGCACACGAGTTTGCACAGATACCAAAGAACCTTAGAGGGAGCATTGCTAACGACCTACACTTTCATTCTAATTTTCTGGATTGAAACAAACAAAGATGGCTTGACAATTTATTTTTCTTAACAAAATACAATAACATGTCAGATTTTCAATAGTACAAAAAAACCAACAACAATAAATCAGTTATTCATGCCATTCATTCAGTCCTCATTTACATTCAAGTGTGCTGAGCAAACCACCACAAAAACTTATCATAAATGATGGACTCTCCAAGATTGAACAAGGTCATATAGCATCAAAAACACTCCCGCTTTTAGGAGATGAAATGATGACTTTAACCTACACCAACTATTTGCACAAATTGTTGGTAGCTGTATAATTTTATAATAAATGTTTATTGTGAATGGATACAACACTACTAGTTATTGAACAAACACATTTCAAGGTCATTCCACATTCAAGCACACCTCACTGGTACACACGGCTGACACACCAATGATGAATGAATGGTTGATGTGATGAGGCAATCACTGGACTTGTTGGATCAATGTGATATTGTCTCCCTTTAACATGATGCGACCTGGTGGAGGAAGATAGAGAAGAAATTTTTGTTTAACAAAACTTTTTCAGGAAAACTTATGTTAGCAATGACAATTTGTTCTGTTGAAATATAATAACTGAACAAAGGCAAATACTTGCTTGTTGTATTAGCAAATGGCCATTTGGTCTGTCTAAATTTGTACATTATATTAACAGTGGAACAAGAAAAAAAGCTTGAAATGAAAACACAAGAATTTTAAAATAATTCAGCAAGATGCCTGTTTCTTCAATACAAGAACTAGTGGCTTGAAATTTAAATACAGTGGAACCTCTAATAATGAGTACCTCGCATAACGAGCAAAAAAAATATATATGAAAAAGTAGCTCTCTTAAAGAGCTATATTTCCCATAACGAGTAAAGCCGACAGGAGAAGTCCCTTTTTCCCAACATTCATTTGTGAGCCGGGACTTCTGCGCCGATGCATTGTTTGTGTTAAGCACTCGGTCTGTTAGCTCATTGTTTTCGCGTGTGATCACCCATTTTAACACAAAAAAACTATGTGAAAAGTGTAATAACCTGTGCTAAAATGTCTTTGAAGAAAAAAACACAAGAAGACAATTGTAATTGTAAGAGAGAAAAAAAAACTGTTGAAATGAAACATAAAATCATCAAATGCGAGAACAAGGTGTGCACGCGGCTAAACAAGCGCGCACATACAATCGGCTAACATTAACGACCTGCAGTATTGTCAAGAACAAAAAGATGGATGCTTCAAAAGAGGTGTCAAGAATGTCTACGAAACGGTTACGATATATTTTGGTCAAATTTTGAAGCATCGGTAAAAACTAGGGCTGCGGAAATTATCGATTAATCTCTCGATGAATTGTTAAAAATTGTATCGATTAAAATTATTTTAATCAATAAAAATTCTATTAAAATGAAAGTAAATATTTATAATATTTTAAAAAATTTTTTATTAATAAATAATAATTAATATATTTTTTAATGTACAAACTTCTCCCGCATAATATTAAAATTTATTTTATTAATTTATGTGGACCGGCAGACTTAAACTAAACATGGCTGACGGCATTAGTGCAGGGAAACAGGGGAAAAACTCAATAAAATAAATTTAAAAGTCAATTACCTGTTTTTGTTACTTCCCTTGAAATGTTCAGTTTAATGACATCATAAATATCTAATTTTGACTGTAATCGAAATTATCGATTAATTAATTGATAATTTTTCAAAAGTTAACGATTAAATTTAAATTAATCGATAACAGCCCTAGTAAAAACAAATGTCTTTTTAAACAGTTTTCTAGTTAAAAATGATTAATTATTTGTCATATATTCGTATTTTTATTTACGTATTTTGCTTCAAATCTAATTTGTATTCCAAGTTGTCACAATCCTGAACAATTCACGAGTTATTTTAAATGAATAAATGTTGATAAATTTTTTTGAAAAATCAGTATTTTTTTTTAGCATGGAACGCATTGTCATATTTTACATTGATTTGTATGGGAAAAATTGTTTGGTTTAACTCATTAGCTCCTGATGCGACTAAATGCGTCCTTATAGGGGTCCGTACGGATGCGCCCAAATGTGTCTGTTCGCCTAGCGACGCACTATCGTATTTTTAGTTAAAAATAGCACGAAATCTCGCTTCCTCGAGACTTCCGGCTAATGCGTGATTCTAAGAGATTGCAATAAACAGCACCGGATGTTTTTATCTTCTTTCACTTTCGATCCATGTGTGAATTAGTTTGACGCGTCTATATGGCGTATGTATTCACCCGAGGTGCCGAAAATCGCGTTATCAAACTTCAATCCTCATTATTTCGCAGTGCATGTTATATTATTATTAAACTTAATTCATTTCTTGACGCATTAAACATTTTATTTTTTAAGATAAATGAATATCTTTAGAAAATAAAAGCATTTCTCTAATGGATTCAAAATCTTAACGAAGTTGCTTCCCTTTTGTCCGGAATATGAAATAGATTCGGAAGTATCCCTTCAGGAGCTAATGAGTTAATGAGCGTTTCGCTTAACGAGTAAAGTTCTGGAACGAATTAAGCTCGTTATAAGAGGTTCCACTGTATTTGTAAAATGAAACGAAATTTTAAAAAAATATAATTAACTTACCCAGCCTCTTTCTGTTTAGCGTCTTCAAATGCACTTCCTCAGCATCATCAAGTACCAAGTTCATGTACTCATCAAATCCCTACAGAATAAAGAAATAAATATCATCAAGTACCAAGTTCATGTACTCATCAAATCCCTACAGAATAAAGAAATAAATATCATCAAGTATCAAGTTCATGTACTCATCAAATCCCTACAGGATAAAGAAATAAATATCATCAAGTACCAAGTTCATGTACTCATCAAATCCCTACAGAATAAAGAAATAAATATCATCAAGTACCAAGTTCATGTACTCATCAAATCCCTACAGGATAAAGAAATAAATTCTTACTGTAAAAACACATAGCTCAGTTATCTGCATGTCCAAATTAAACAATCATCATTTAAAACAATAAATAACAGACTGACAGTGTTTAAAAAGTACATATACAGTGGAACCCGGCGAAGTCGGCGGCCTCGAGGTATGAAAAATGGTGCCGAGATAACCGATTGAGTTAAACGAAAACCAATATGGCGGCAAAATATTTACATGCGCTTGAAATTTCTTTACATACATGATGTGCGTTAATTATTAATTAGTGATGGGACAATTTAACCGTTTAAGTTTAAATATAACCCTTCATTGTGTTAGCGCAGTTTTTTTCCCTAGTACATAACTATAACGAATTTATCTACTCCTGCCCGCCACACCGCGCGCCCAGGGTCCGCTGGTGACATCGTATATTTTCTCTCTTGCAGTGATTCCCAGATTGAGCGATACTGTGCCTTGGAAGGCACTTGCGTGACTTTCCTTACAAGCTACACAAATAAATAACCCACCCCGAGTAACCTATACATCCCTTCATTGTCCCCGAACCATCTTCCTTGGGTCCGTCCTCTCAGCCTACAATGGACTCAGAATTCCTTCGGTAACTTGATGCTAATCGGACTAAACAACAACAATGGTGTGGGAGATTGAGAGTGGGTAAACTGTCTGTAGTCTGTTATATTATATATTTTAAAATCTGGGGAGCCTTGTTTACAGTAAGCACCCTATGATTATGGTATCGTCCCATCACTAGCGTTACTAAATGAGAATGTACATGCACATGTTTTTAGAGGTTTTTTTACACAAAGGCGTTGCCGTTATTTGTTTGTCTATCATGACCTATATATTACTCATGGTTAAGCGAACTCTTCTCTACAAAAATAAATTAGGAACTCCTTTAGAACTTTTGAACCTTCAACTTTGACATAATTTAATTAATTCTAACCAATAGTTAAATGGCTTTTGCACACGGCCACTTCTTATGAATGAAACAATGGGAACAAAGCAGTAGTAATAGAGTCAAAATGAGGTTGAAGGATGAATGGTTGCCAATGACAACAAGTCTGCACGCGGTACATTTCGTTATTCCATACGAAACGAAATGTTTTAGAAATTTTATGCCTTCCCCTGGTTATAAAAAATCACATCTAACATTTTCAAAAGCGACTTAAAATAATCGAATTAACCGATGAGAAAATGAAAAGACAAAGAGAGAATTTGGCTGTTCCAATAAAAAACGTCGACTTAATAGAGCTGACGAGTTAAGCGGGCTGGAGTTAAGTGGGTTCCACTGTAAGACTTTCATGACATTAGCCCTGCTCCACAGGTATGAAAGCAAATGATATGATCTGTAGCATGCAAAATATATGAAAGGTTGATTAGCTAGGGTAACTTACCACAATGCAACCTTCAATACGCAAGTTAATCTGTTCATAAAGCCATACTTGAATTCTGGATCTCTGAAAATTAAAATATATTAAACATTTTAAAAATTGTTAAATATGTTTGACAAGTGTTGAACATATTAATTGTTTGTTTTTTTTTAAATTGAACAAAATTTTACATATATTGTTATTCAGTTTTTAAAATGACTGCCAAATCCAATAGGGGGAAGTACATAGTGCATGTAACTATCAAAAGTACCAACAAATTTTTCGGTTCAAGTTGCTCTTATCTTTTCCAAACACATTTGGGTAAACTATTAATCTAATACAGATACTTAATATTTAATTGCACTTTATTCAAAATATAATACAGTCTCGGAATATCGGGACCCTAATATTTCTTCACTCTTTCCTGAGGTTGTTAAGACTGTTCGTTTTTAAGGACCGTTTAAATATAACCCTTTGTTGCGTTAGCGCTGTTCTTTTCCCTAGTACATAACGAATTCAGCTACTCCTGCCCCGCCACGCCGGGTCCGTTGGTGACATCGTGTCACATCTCTTACACGCTCCCAGTTAACAATAAGGTTTTTTTTTGTAATGGGGCTTGATGTTTGTTACACTGTTTCTGAGTTAGCATCCTTCACAGCAGTGATTCCCAGATTGAGCGATACTGTGCCTTGGAGGGCACTTGCGTGACTTTCCTTACAAGCTACACTAATAAATAACCCGCCCTGTGTAACCTACACATCACCTCATCGTCCCCGAACCATTCTCTTCCAAACCATAAAACTTTTTATAAGACGCGCACGAAAATACGGTAGTGAGATGGTGAGTGGCATCGATAACTAACATTTTCAAAAGCTGGCGATTGGCATAGTACCAGAAGTTACACAGCGCTGAGAGCTGAACGCAAGCGGGCTGTGATGTCACAAGCAGACCTGCCGAGGCAGAAATTTGATGCCTTCCCTTGGTTATAAAAAAATCATAACTAACATTTTCAAAAGCTGGCGATTAATCATGGGGATTGAGATAACCAACGTTAGGTGGCAAATTAGGCCCTCTTTTGTACTCGAGATATTAGGGTTCAGCGACTAAAAAGAAGCGACATAACCGGTGTGAAAATGCTAAGACAAAGAGAGAATTTGGCGGTTCCAATAAAAAACGTTGACTTAAATAGGGGTGGCGAGTTAACCGTGGTCGAGTTTAGTGGGTTCTACTGTATTGGTTATCATTAATAATATCTGTAAAAATTGAAACACAAAGATTATGAAAAAGATGGAAGGATTTCAAATAATAAAGACATATATATTGGATCTTTTAAAAAAATTAATAATAACAGGTAAGTAACTATGTCTATAGTACTGGCAGAATGACCAACGAATTATTCATTAACTCCCATTTCTTCTTGGAGCTAAATTTCAAACTCTGGTAAACACAGCACTTTAAAAAAAAGAAATTTGCGGACTAGATACACAGCAAGTTTTCAAAACCTATGGCTTTGTTCAAAACACAGCAGTGCCAATTTCTAATTACAAAAAAGGACATAACAGAGATAATTATTTGATTTGTAGTTAGGAATTACATGAAAAGCCTCATAAAATTTATTAAAATACAATATTCTATAAGGGTATGGTGGCTAACTGGCATGCAGTCGGTGGGCGTACTGACAGTCTGCGTGAAGACAGGGGTTTATTCCCATACCTAAGGGTGTCCCTGAGTCCACCCAGCTTTGAATGGGTACCAGACACTAGATAGGAAAACAATGCCGCTGAGCATTGTGCCACACAAACATAGCCATGGCCTGTGATCGCTGCATCACATGCCAACAAGCCAGCACAGTCAATAGTGCATTATTATATAAGAACATAGGACGCAATAATCTTCTGTTTAGAAGGAGCATCTATAATAGAAAAGATAGGATCAATAAGTTTGATGAGCAATAATTGTGTACTTACATTTTGGAGATACCTGAAAATCAAGTTCTTTGAACGGTCAAGGAATTTAACATTATGAATCCATTATCATTATGTCAGAAGTCAATGCTAAAATACTAGCTGCACATGCAGCCTAACCTATGCCTATAGTTTAAAAAGTAAATATACAAGGAAATAAGCATATCATCCAGGACATAGTTATTAAGGCAAGCTATAGTTCTTTCTAGATATTCTACAGTATATACTCATTCTAAAGCTGACTTTTTTTAAAAACAAAATCTAGGGGAAAAGGTTGGGGGCTCGGCTTACAAGTGGGTCATAGGTGATTTCTGCATGTATATTGAATATCAGTGTTGTTATTGTAGATCATCAAGGTCCTTGTCTACATTCTACAAGATTCCACTGCTCTACCAGAAGCTATAAAATATTATAAAACATCTCCACTTACGACTTACCTTATTATTTCATTTTATTTATTTTCGTGAATGTTTTAATAAATTGTTATCAATCATAATAACCGATTTAGCTTGTATTTGTTTTAAAAAGTGTGTACCATTTTGTTGACGCTGTCCTATTATTTTAATGGGTCGGCTTACGAGCCGGTTACACACTTTTTATACTATTCTTTTCCAAAAGAGGGGGAGGGGGGTCAGCTTATAAACGAACGGGCTATACAACAAGTATATAATTAGTTTATGTTATTGTTTTATTGTTATGTTATAGTTATTGGTAAATTCGGATTTACGTGGCCAAGATGGCGGCTAGTCATTTCCGGGCGGCCACCGTTGTTGCTTAGGCACGTGACCCCCGGAAAGTAGTGCAACGCATTGGAATTTAGGGGGGTGGGGGGAGCGGGGAATCTCAAATTACTGGGGTTTTTAGAAACGCGCCAAATTTGGGAAACAGCGAAAAATACGACTTTTTTAAAAAAAAGGGGGGGTGGGGGGAAAATCCTTTAAAATGAGGCTATTTTAAGATCCTGCCGAGTTTGAAAAAAAGGTAAAAAATGAAGAAAAATATGGTACTCACCGGTCATGCATCAGAATCACAAAAATGGGGAGGATACAACTTTTTTATCACTTTTAAGAATTCTGCCATTTGGTCTCTACTGCCACACGAGGTTCGCCACATATATTCGAATAAATAGGAATCGAACTGTCCCTCCCCAGAACAGGTTCTCGTGGGCAGTTCCCGTTTAACCGCGCTCCAGGTGCCCTCTATAGTGTTGGTGTGCGCGCCAGTCTCAGAGTTTTTGAACTCGAGGCTATGGTTCACCGTTAGGTGGTGAAAACCTTCGTCCTCTAAACAGTCGTAAGACTTCCAGCAATCAGAAATGATTGTGGTCCCCGGCTGCACGAATTCTTTAATTATTGCTACGAGGACGTCTTTACCTCGGTTCTCAACAACCCTGAAAAAGGTTTTTTTGGATCCTCTTTCGATCCCACCAAACACCCATCTACCGTCCACGCGCTTTCCTCTATTATATTTACGTTTTCCGAATTTGGACTCGTCTATTTCAACAATCGTATCCACTCCGCCTATCCTTTCACTCGCCATAACACGCTTCCACACAGACCTCGTGACAAAAGCTAGCCCAGTCCGTCACTGTGTTTCGATCCACCTTCGATTCAGTCGAATTATTTTTGAAAGTCAATTTCCTAACCCAATAGTGTGTCAATAAAAGAATCTGTAAAAAAGATAAACGGTTACCACTAAACCATGACCCACCCCGTATACTACGCTTTATAGCGGCATGGCTTTTGTCGCGACATCTCCAAATGAAACCATCACCACGCTCACCTGATTCACACAATTTCATGTCCTTACATGCAGGGCACTCGTACCGATCAGAAATCAAACCATACGTCATAAGCCAATCAAGCATACACCTTTTACCCTGCTTCGCTAGACAAACCCAAAAACAGGCGGTAAATTCACTTTCCATTGTGAAGAAAAATACCCTCAAGATAAGAACACTTTAAGAACACTTAACGCGATGTAAACACCTGGAGCAATTCAAACGAAAGGAATTTGCGGGATTGTTCCCGGGCAATTGTCCCCCGGGGTGGAACACTTCGGTTACATACGTGTCACAGCATATAGTGCCGTATTTAGCGAGGTGATAAAAAAACTAGATTATCCGCCGGATTGCTTCATTTTAGCCCCTGCGCTCGGGCCTGCGGCCCTCGCCTACTTGTTTAATGCCGGTCTTGCACTAGTCCAATTAGTCATAACTAATAAGTGACGCGTATGAAGACCAACGGACAAGATACTTTACAAGGGGAGGCAATCGAGTAAAATACAAAGGGCAAGGGGAGGTAATCCATTAAAAAAACAAAATTGTAACTTGTGTATAGCAACGGTAGCGTCGAAGTGACGTCACTTCGCCCGGAAATGACTCGCCGCCATCTTGGCCACGTAAATAGGAACCAGCCTAGTTATTGATCCTAAATCCTAACTTTTAAAATTAGTGTACTTTCCACAAATACACTAATCAAATCAATATACTTTTTTTTTAAAAAGGCCAAGCAATATTAAAATTTTCCTATCATTTTTAAAAAGTTAGTGTTTAACTTTAAATTAACTGAAGACTAAGTCTTGGCCACATTTATTTTGAATCTGAAATGTAATAAAATTAATTTTTAATAAATTATATTTTAATGTTAAATATTTATTTTTCTGTCTGTAATGTTTTTCAATTTTAAAAAAGCTAGCCAACAACACATACGTTTTTCTTTTGGTTTCCTCCTAATGAGGAAAATAATTCCGGAGAAAAAGAGTTAAAATAAAGGAATTGGGCCGGTATAGCGTCTCAATAGCCACTGCCTTAAAATAAACTGATAAAGGAATTGGGCCGGGCTTATCGAAAACAGGAGACCGGTTATCTAAACAATTTTTTAAAATATAAGTAGCAGTTTCAATGAAAATCATCAAAGGATACGATAGGTTGAACCATCACTTTCTGAACCTTCTGTCCAGCGCCTTTGTAAGCCATTTTAATTTTAATAGTGCAGATGGACACTTCCAAAGATATAAAGCCAATACAGTTTCACGTTTGTGAACGTACCGGAAAGAGTTTTAAAGTACCGCTAATCCATGTATTTTCTATTCGAATAGTTCTGCAATAACTTCGCTTTATTAGATGTATGTAATAAATAAGAAATAAACTACTTTTACTTGAATTGCTTCATGTCGATTAGTTATATAGAAATTATAGGATTTTTAAACTTTATAAACTAAAAGTAATATTTCAAAGAAAAAATTTATGCCAATGTTTATGTTTAAGCGGTTATTTTTTAAAGATTTTAAAATATAGCATATCTCATATTGATATTGGAGTGGAACTCTTCATTTTAAAATCAATAAAATATAGAAACGGAAATAGATCAGGAATGTCTTATTAGTTTACCTTGGTGATCATTTGCAAAAATTCAGATTGCACTATTTCACAAGAGATGAACTAACATATAAATTTACTCGTAATAGCAACGTATTTGTAAATTTAATGAATATTACAGGCATTAAAGTTTTGATTTGTTAAATATTTGTAAGTGTCAAATTCAGAAATAACCGCAAATTCAATATAAATTAATAAATTACATGTAAATTACAGTAAATACAGTCCTCGGCGGTAAAAGTAAAAGCAAAGAAGAGAACGGTGGGCTTCATATATGGTATTTTTGGCTGCTATATTTGTTTTTTTCTATTTTAATTTAATTTAAAAAATAGACAACTAAACCTAACCCAGACCCTAAAACTTTAACTACATGGATAAAATAATTTCCCTTATTATTCCCCTTTCAAGTGTAAAAATACAATATTTCATTACTGGAAGTACGCCTCACTCTGCCATAACAATAATGTAAATAGTTGAGCGCACCATTCTCTTTGCTTTAGCCGTCCTCGATGTCTCTGACGGTAATCCTGTAAATTGTAAAATTTGTAAGGTTTTTAATTTAAAAGGCTTTTTTCGGCCCTTGACACTACCTAAGCGGAGTAGGATACATCCATTTTGTCAGATTTTTTTACCTGTAATGACCCATGCTAAAATAAATTTACTGACTGAAGATGCTTTAAAAATGTTTCATTAATCTATTGTAATGTTCTTAGAAGATCAATAAATTTTTTAAAAAAATATATTTTAATGAAAATTTCATCTTATTTTGTTTGTTTGTAAGTGAGAAAATTTCATTTGGCATCTTACTTTGACAACCTGGCAAGTAGGGTGCTAGATAAACAAAATGGATGTACCCACTATTTAGTCTGAGTTTTCAACAACAAAAATTATCACTAAAAAATTGTATGTGTAATAAAATGGTGTTGTGTATGATTATATGAGGACAAAGCAGAAAACAGATATGCAACCAATGTATGAAATTTAGGGTACTAATATTTCTACATATTTCGTAAATCTCAAAGGCAATTTAAAAAATCAAGTCTAAATTAACAGGTAAAATATTTGTTCAAGTTATTAACAGCCACTGCATGGCTACCCCACGAAGCTATCAACGCCATCTACCTGGTAGTGCCAGAGGAAGACCTCAGATAAATCCCATAACGGCAAGTCAGAGTTAGAATTAATATAATCTAAATATTTGTGATCTCCTTTAAATATCCAAATGTTTGGCTCCTCCTTTAAACATTTTACTTAATCACCACAAGGCACAATATTTTTTATTTACTTTTCAAATATTTGGGAAAATGAATTTATTCATTTTATTATGAAATCTATTAATATTAGTAATATGTATTAAAAATTGTAGGGAGAAGAGATGCACATCAACACCCCAAGGTTGCTAGGCAAGGACAATGCTAACAATAATGCTTCATCTGAGTAAGTTATGATATAGGATTCAGCCTTAGCCTGTTTTACTTCCTGTAGAGAAAGGCTAATGGATTTGTCACTTTAAAAAAAAATAGCTTCCAAGATGGGCTGGGATTGTAGTGAGTACATACAAGATGGGCTGGGATTGTAGTGAGTACATATTGGGATTATTCTTGTTTAGGATGCAATTTAAATTTAAGCTCACTGTTGTCCGACAGGCAGATGGATTAATTTAAGCTCACTAATAGTCCGATAGTTAGATGGAGTCATTTAAGCTCACCGGTAGTCTGATAGGCAGATTGAGTAATTTAAGCTCACTAATAGTCCGATAGTTAGATGGAGTCATTTAAGCTCACCGGTAGTCTGATAGGCATATGGAGTAATTTAAGCTCACCGGTAGTCTGATAGGCAGATGGAGTAATTTAAGCTCTCTGGTAGTCTGATAGGCAGATGGAGTAATTTAAGCTCACTAATAGTCCGATAGTTAGATAGAGTAATTTAAGCTCACTGGTAGTCTGATAGGCAGATTGAGTAATTTAAACTCACCGGTAGTCTGATAGGCAGATTGAGTAATTTAAACTCACTGGTAGTCTGATAGGCAGATGGAGTAATTTAAGCTCACCGGTAGTCTGATAGGCAGATGGAGTAATTTAAGCTCACTGGTAGTCTGATAGGCAGATGGAGTAATTTAAGCTCACCGGTAGTCTGATAGGCAGATGGAGTAATTTAAGCTCACCGGTAGTCTGATAGGCAGATGGAGTAATTTAAGCTCACTGGTAGTCTGATAGGCAGATTGAGTAATTTAAGCTCACTGGTAGTCTGATAGGCAGATTGAGTAATTTAAGCTCACTGGTAGTCTCATAGGCTGATGGAGTAATTTAAGCTCACCGGTAGTCTGATAGGCAGATGGAGTAATTTAAGCTCACCTGTAGTCTGATAGGCAGATTGAGTAATTTAAACTCACTGGTAGTCTGATAGGCAGATGGAGTAATTTAAGCTCACCGGTAATCTGATAGGCAGATGGAGTAATTTAAGCTCACCGGTAGTCTGATAGGCAGATTGAGTAATTTAAGCTCACTAATAGTCCGATAGTTAGATGGAGTAATTTAAGCTCACCGATAGTCTGATAGGCAGATTGAGTAATTTAAGCTCACTGGTAGTCTGATTGGCAGATTGAGTAATTTAAGCTCACTAATAGTCTGATAGGCAGATTGAGTAATTTAAGCTCACTGGTAGTCTGATAGGCAGATTGAGTAATTTAAGCTCACTGGTAGTCTGATAGGCAGATTGAGTAAGTTAAGCTCACTCATTAGTCCAGATAGGCAGATGGAGTAATTTAAGCTCACTGGTAGTCCAGATAGGCAGATTAAGTAATTTAAGCTCACCTGTAGTCGATAGGCAGATTGAGTAAATTAAGCTCACCGGTAGTTCAGATAGGCAGATTGAGTAATTTAAGCTCACCTGTAGTCCAGATAGGCAGATTGAGTAATTTAAGCTCACCGGTAGTCCAGATAGGCAGATTGAGTAATTTAAGCTCACCTGTAGTCCAGATAGGCAGATTTAGTAATTTAAGCTCACCGGTAGTCCAGATAGGCAGATTGAGTAATTTAAGCTCACCGGTAGTCCAGATAGGCAGATTGAGTAATTTAAGCTCACCTGTAGTCCAGATAGGCAGATTGAGTAATTTAAGCTCACCGGTAGTCCAGATAGGCAGATTGAGTAATTTAAGCTCACCGGTAGTCCAGATAGGCAGATTGAGTAATTTAAGCTCACCGGTAGACCAGATAGGCAGATTGAGTAATTTAAGCTCACCGCTAGTCCAGATAGGCAGATTGAGTAATTTAAGCTCACCCGTAGTCCAGATAGGCAGATTGAGTAATTTAAGCTCACCGGTAGTCCAGATAGGCAGATTGAGTAATTTAAGCTCACCGGTAGTCCAGATAGGCAGATTGAGTCATTTAAGCTCACCGGTAGTCCAGATAGGCAGATTGAGTAATTTAAGCTTACCGGTAGTCCAGATAGGCAGATTGAGTAAATTAAGCTCACCGGTAGTCCAGATAGGTAGATTGAGTAATTTAAGCTCACCTGTAGTCCAGATAGGCAGATTAAGTAATTTAAGCTCACCGGTAGTCCAGATAGGCAGATTGAGTAGTTTTGCTTTGTGAACTGTGTTTCATGGAACATAGATTTGATTCAGCAATGCTTATATTTTTTAATTGAAATGTTAAAGGTTAAGAAATCATAGTTTAAATTTAATTATAAAAGATTGGTGTTATTTAAGTTAGTTATTCCTATAGTGAATTACCATTTGATTTTTAGCAAAATTTTAAAAATTAATTTAAAATAGTTAATAGTATACTAATGTAAAATATTTTTTGAATGAGCTTATTTGAAATTATATTTTGAAATGTTTTTATTATTTTTTTTAAAGCCATGTATGTCTGTATGTTTGTTTATGTGTGTGTTTGCAATATATAATTATAATGTGTTGAAAATCAATTCTAAATTTTTTTAAAGTCATCTTATTATTGCAGACTTAACAAAGAAACATGTTTTCTTTTTCTAGTAAAGTTCCATCTCTAAATCTCCACTATTTAAAAGATGATGACATCAAGACAGGGGCAATCGATGTAGATTTAAGAATAAATGATTATGCTCTCGACACTCCTAATTCTGCAAGTACTGTCAGGTAATTTAGATCTGAAACATTGCGATATTTTAATAACTTTTTGAATAAATCATGTTATCATTTATTCCTTGTAAGTTTTTAATGACTTTTAATGTGTTTTAAATTATTATTCTTATTGTAGTTAAAATTTGGTAAATGAGTCTCTATAAAATTAATAATTAAGGAATGTATTAATGTATTATTAATTTTACTAGTATTTATCTTTTAATGTATATATATAAAATTTAACAAAAACGATATTGTGTTATTTCAGTTGGGGCACAGGTAGAAGCAGCTATCAACCTTCATTTAAGTTACCAGTAAGTCCACTTGTTGCTGCTTAGATCCTAGACCTAGTAACTTTCGAATCAACTTGGCGCAATAGCACTTTTTAACTATAAGCCCTTGGATTTTGATGGTCATAAAATATGTTTAAATATATAGCATAATCTGGTTCATAATTTGTTCTAGTTTTCATCCCCTCATTTATAAAATAATTAATAAATAATTAAGTTTGAAATGTTTATTAGGCTCCCAATAATTTCTTTTAAAACTCTTCCAGACAAACAAATCAAATACAGTTTCCGTGCGTCCAGCTGGAGTGCCTGGCCTTGAACTTTCACCTGCAAAGCCATTATCAGTCCGGAAACAAGTACCAAAACATGTTCTAACTGAGGATATTTTTTTCTCTTCATATCTTTATAACTTATAAATAAAATTATCTTGTCTTGGCTTAAAATAAGTAAACAAGTACATGCTGCTGAGAAGCAAAGTCGCTGCATCTTATTGGTCACTTACATTTCCCATGGCTTGTGAACAACTTTGACTTATTTTCAAGAACAGAAATTGTGCCGTTTGTGATATGGACATGACACGATGTTTGACTCATCTGTAAACTGATTAGTAGGCAGAATAATGAGATCACTTAAATGCCACAAGTTCCAGAAATTCTTTTAGTTAAGATGTTAATAAGAGAGTGAGCTACGAGAGAGAATCTCTTCTGTGTGATTCCTTTAATCCTTCATACAATGGAAGTAATTTTTTTGTGTGAATTTACTTTGAATTGATGTCTGCCATTTAAGTTCACGACTGTATGCTTGAGGTTTTGATCTGTGTACAGTCTCTTTGGAATTTTTAAGTGAAACTTACATTTTTGTTTCATTTAGGAATCTGTTGTTTTTTTTAACTTTAACTGAATATCTTCTATAGATATTTAAAATAAAATAAGTCAATTATTTTTTCTTCACTAGCAACACATTGGTATAGCAACACATTGGTATAGCAACACATTGGTATAGCAACACATTGGTATAGCAACACATTGGTATAGCAACACATTGGTATAGCAACACATTGGTATAGCAACACATTGGTATAGCAACACATTGGTATAGCAACACATTGGTATAGCAACACATTGGTATAGCAACACATTGGTATAGCAATACATTGGTATAGCAACACATTGGTATAGCAACACATTGGTATAGCAACACATTGGTATAGCAACACATTGGTATAGCTTATTATTTTTACTAATTCTGCAATATTTTGATTCCTTAATGCTCATCCAGGAGCCAAACAAATCTGTAAGCCTGATATATAAAAATAAACAATGAGGAAAATTTGTGTAAGCTAATTTTTTTAAAATTTTATTTACCCTCCACAGCTATCCACTATAGCAAATATTTATGTTATTTATCCCCCACAGCTATCCACTATAGCAAATATTTATGTTATTTATCCCCCACAGCTATCCACTATAGTGAATATTTATGTGTAGCTTTTCACAACATCCATGGGAAATAATTTTTACATTTTGTTTCAAAGTGAAAACAAATGACAAGTGTCTTCAAACAATTGTTGACATTGTTCATACACCCTCGTCAGGCAGAAATCTATGTCTATCTTCTGGTTGAAATTCAATTTATCCCATTGACTAACCCTATCTATTGAATGTGCTGACAAACAGGAAATAATTTTTTTTTAAATTTGAAACATAAAATTTTAAAGATTTCTATGAAAACAAGTTATTCTATTTTCTTAATTCTTGCTAGCCATCTGCATGGGATAAAGAAGCCGTACCCACAGACCTTCCCCCACCGTCAACGAGACACAAGGAACTATATCAGAAGTACACAGATGAAATGAAACAATCGTACAGGGCACAAACGAACCCGTCTAAAGTTACTCAGGTCTGGACATAATGGTGGTGTAAACAACTTTGTCTTATCTGTGGTTGGTAGATGGTTGTCATGGTCGGTAGATGGTTGTCATCAGGGGCGCCCACAGCCTTGAAAAAAATGGACGCACACCTTCCCGTCTCCTATCGTCATTGATCAGCCCTTCTTAATCATATACTGCCAAATGAATGTCACCTCATGCCATGACTCATATGTCTCATATTAGCAAAAGTACTCCAGCAAAACATAAAGCAAAATGGGCATATTTTTAATCATTTTTTCTATTTCATCAATATTTCAAACATTTTAAGCAAAGAACGGGCTACAAACATAATCTACCCTAAGTATATTTACCGTCATATACCTTACGTAAACAAGTTGCTTGGCAAATCAGTCATCATTGTCAAAGGCAAACACAATTCTACGATGTCCTGGGGCATCGAAGTCTTTTATGACTTTAGTGACGTCAGGAAATATGTCGGTGTGAACATACAGCAGCGCCAGAGCTGATAGTGGTTCTGATCCCATTGTTGAACGTGTATAACTCTTGAGATGGCGGAGCGCCGAGAAGCTGCGTTCAGCTGTGACGGATGTAACAGGCATCGTTAAAAGTACATGAAAAACAGTGCAAATTTGGGTATAAATCCTTAGTGAGTAAAAAACAGTCTTGCAAAGACACGGCAGTGTTGCTGACTTCTCCTTCACGCGCAGAAAATTTGAACTTCCACCTCTCAATCTCTACATTAAGATCATCTGAATTAATGAATGCCGCATAAGCTTCCCGAATTTTATCCATGTCATCCTTCGTCAGACTGGATATATGTTGCAGCATAAGCATTTCTGCTGTCAAACGTCCTGATGGTTCACAAATGCGGTCTTGAAGTTCTGTTATTAGGTGATCCAAAATGGAATTGTGAACATTTAGTCTGAAGTAATCTTGCACCGAATTTGTCGGTCCCTCTGCATTTGATCTCTACTGTTGTCTAGCAGTAACTCTTGGTGCTTTGACCTAAACATTCAATTTCTGTGCTAACTTGGAGGCCTCGTCAAACAATGAATCGCATGAATCGTCGTTGCTCCGTTTCAATTTCAGTAGGTCGATCAACTCCTTGCACTCACTAGAGGCACGAACTTAATTCTGATTCACAGACTGCAATGAGTAGGAAATCGGTTTCGTGTAACGCAAGTAGTGATGAACAACGACAAGCGTATAAATGAACTGAAAATTATGGATTGATAATTGGAAACCGTTTGCTTTCACAGATGTTTGACGGTCATGATCTTGAGTCAAACCGGCCAGAGTTTCAAGTATAATACAAATGTTCTATTCAAACCTTTGTAATGTTTCTTCATGTCGAGTCCACCTTGTAACACAGAATTTCTTAAGTCGTGTTGAATCTTCACCATGGCTTGAGTTTGTATATATATTTAGACGCTTGGCAGATGCTTTAATAAAGTTAACAGTTTCACTTACCGTGTTGTACATATTTCTAACAGCGCCCTCACTGCAAGTGTTCACAATAGCTTAGTTTAGTGTATGTGATCGACAGTGGACGTATTCTGCTGTTCCCACATGTTGGAAGCGTCCTCTAACTTCTTTTACTCATGTTTGCAGCTCCATCGAACCCGAGACCAACAATATTGCGGATATGAAGGCTCTTGTAGTTTTCCAGTATTTAGATTATATAGCGTTTCACATGTTGTGTCAGACGTTTCCTCAAAGTACACAAATCTTCATGCATTTTTGCATCAGATGTGACAAAAAGAAGATTCAAAATCACTTGCTCCTTGACTGAGACATCTGTAGTTTCGTCAACAATGATGCTGAAGTATTTTGCAGCGGTGCATTCCTTGACGATCTTGTCTCGAATCTTTTTTTTCCGCACAGACCAACCAGCTCGTTTTGTATTCTACGACTGATGTATTTTGAAAAACCTGACGCGATGCGTAGATGCTCACTAAAAGCACGATCGTGCTCGGCTCTCAAATTAAGAAGAGCCATAAAATTGCTCCGATCATCTGATTTTCCGCACATTGGTATGTTTTGCTGTCCACACAGGTACACAGTATTATTGTCGTACACAGTATTATTGTCGTACACAGTATTATTGTCGTACACAGTATTATTGTCGTACACAGTATTATAGTCGTACACAGTATTATTGTCGTACATGAAGCAAATACCGAGCAGACAGCACAGAAAACACCATCCGCTTTGACACTGTAACTCATAAACGGATACACATTTGAGTTAAACATAGAACTAGGCACACAGCGTTGTTTATTCCCAACTGTCTTCAAAGGCCCTTTCCAGTTCTTAGATGGTTGAAACTTTTCCAAAAGCACTGATTTCTTACTGATTCAGGTTATGGTTGGTTAAAGGTAACCTCACCAATATCGAAAAATACAGCCGAACAGAGACTCTTAATGCCTGTAGCTTTCTTTGCGGCTGATGATGTCAATTGTGTCACATAATGATGATTCTGAATCAGATTCGGATTCACTAGAATTTGAGGACACACTGGATATGTGTTTATCCAATAATAATGTCATTGCAGTAGTATTTTTGGCAGCATCTTGCACCTGTGGCACATTTATTGATGACGTTGATGTTGCTGATAAACCGGGCGTTGCAATTTTTTAAAACAATGATGTAATACACAGTTTCTTTTTAGGAGGAGATTTTTCGCCGGTCTCACCTTTATTACTGTCACCCATTATTAAAAATTGAGGAAATACATGAATACTGCAACGATTACAAAAAAAATGTGCTAGAGTAGACTACTTAAATAACGACTTGAACATAAACAAATATGGCCGCCCGGGACATGCGTACGTCTTTCAATAGGGATGTAAAAGTAATAATTACTAAATAACCGGTAGTTGCATAGATATTTTTTAAAAGTTTCTAACGGTCACTCACATTCTCACAAATCAGGGGTGAGGGGAACTCTTAAATTTTATATTTTTCATTTTGTTATTTGCTTTTAATATTTAATTTTATAATTGAGCTCCGTGGTGCAGCGGTATTTTTGGCGCTAATTGACTTTTATAAACAAATATTATTTTGTAAATTTTAATGGACGCACGTGCGTCCAGTGCGTCACGCTGCGGGCGCCCCTGGTTGTCATGGTTGCTGATAGTATTCCAGAGATGAATATTGACTGTACAACTCTTTGCTACATGACAATATTGACTGTACAACTCTTTGTTACATGACAATATTGACTGTACAACTATTTCTTACATGACAAATAATTTTTCTTTTAGAAAGAAGTTGAGGAAGTTGTGGAAAAGCTTCGCAGTACCCAAAAGCGTGCTGAACATCAAGGAGAAGTCAAGGATGAGGATGAAGATGAGAAAGAAAAAAGTGAAGTAAATGATAAATGGATACAGCAGCGGTACACTGGGAAACAGCTGGTCAAAAAGAAAGATATCGTAAGTAATTAACGAACTTATTCGTAATTTTATTTTAATGTTATTTAAATATTTAAATTTTCAGCTCACAAAATTGAATGGACATTTTTTCTTACTGAAGCTGGGTGCATTGTTTTAAAGACTTGTGGAATGATTCATTCAGCTGGCGAGCAAATGAAGTTATAGTTTCAGCTAGCATGAAGTTATAATTACAGCTAGCATGAAGTTATAGTATCAGCTACCAAGAAGTTATAGTATCAGCTAGCATGAAGTTATAGTATCAGCTAGCATGAAGTTATAGTATCAGCTAGCATGAAGTTATAGTATCAGCTAGCATGAAGTTATAGTATCAGCTAGCATGAAGTTATAGTATCAGCTAGCATGAAGATATAGTTACAGCTAGCATGAAGTTATAGTTACAGCTAGCATGAAGTTATAGTATCAACTAGCATGAAGTTATAATTACAGCTAGCATGAATTTATAATTACAGCTAGCATGAAGTTATAGTTTCAGCTACCAAGAAGTTATAATTACAGCTAGCATGAAGTTATAGTTTCAGCTACCAAGAAGTTATAATTACAGCTAGCATGAAGTTATAATTACAGCTAGCATGAAGTTTTAGTTTCAGCTACCAAGAAGTTATAATTATAGCTAGCATGAAGTTATAGTTTCAGCTACCAAGAAGTTATAATTACAGCTAGCATGAAGTTATAGTTTCAGCTACCAAGAAGTTATAATTACAGCTAGCATGAAGTTATAATTACAGCTAGCATGAAGTTATAGTTTCAGCTACCAAGAAGTTATAATTACAGCTAGCATGAAGTTATAGTTTCAGCTACCAAGAAGTTATAATTACAGCTAGCATGAAGTTATAGTTTCAGCTACCAAGAAGTTATAATTACAGCTAGCATGAAGTTATAATTACAGCTAGCATGAAGTTATAGTTTCAGCTACCAAGAAGTTATAATTACAGCTAGCATGAAGTTTTAGTTTCAGCTACCAAGAAGTTATAATTACAGCTAGCATGAAGTTTTAGTTTCAGCTACCAAGAAGTTATAATTACAGCTAGCATGAAGTTTTAGTTTCAGCTACCAAGAAGTTATAATTACAGCTAGCATGAAGTTTTAGTTTCAGCTACCAAGAAGTTATAATTACAGCTAGCATGAAGTTATAGTTTCAGCTACCAAGAAGTTATAGTTTCAGCTAGCATGAAGTTATAGTTTCAGCTACCAAGAAGTTATAGTTTCAGCTAGCATGAAGTTATAGTTTCAGCTACCAAGAAGTTATAGTTTCAGCTAGCATGAAGTTATAATTTCAGCTACCAAGAAGTTATAATTACAGCTAGCATGAAGTTATAGTTTCAGCTACCAAGAAGTTATAATTACAGCTAGCATGAAGTTATAGTTTCAGCTACCAAGAAGTTATAGTTGATAAAGGAGTTGAGTAATTTCGACATTTGTCACCAAAAGATCAATTAAAATTTGCTTTCAGGAGGACCTATTTGAACAAAACAAGAAACAGAAACTGGTGGAGACAGTTATGATAGACCAGTTATCAAGGTAAACAACAGATTTGTGGTGGCAGATAGTGGTGGCAGATAGTGGTGGCAGATAGTGGTGGCAGATAGTGGTGGCAGATAGTGGTGGCAGATAGTGGTGGCAGATGTTGTTGGCAGATAGTGGTGGCAGATAGTGATGGCAGATAGTGGTGGCAGACAGTGGTGGCAGACAGTGGTGGCAGATAGTGGTGGCAGACGTTGTTGGCAGATTGTGGTGGCAGACGTTGTTGGCAGATAGTGGTGGCAGATAGTGGTGGCAGATAGGTGTGGCGGATAGTGGTGGCAGACGTTTTTGGCAGATTGTGGTGGCAGATAGTGGTGGCAGATAGCAGTGGCAGACGTTGTTGGCAGATCATGGTGGCAGATAGTGGTGGCATTTGGTGGAAGATAGTGGTGGCAGATAGTGTTGGCAGATAGTGGTGGCAGATTGTGGTGGCAGATAGTGGTGGCAGACGTTGTTGGCAGATAGTGGTGACAGATAGTTTTGGCAGATAGTGGTGGCAGATAGGTGTGGCAGATAGTGGTGGCAGATAGTGGTGGCAGATTGTGGTGGCAGACAGTGGTGGCAGATGTTGTTGGGAGATAGTGGTGACAGATAGTTTTGGCAGATAGTGGTGTGCCTACGACCTACTAAATAAAAATAGAAAAAACGCAGGAAGAAGATGTGTATCAAATGCATATGCAGTATTATGAAGAAATTTTTTTTAAAATTAAAGATAGTATCCAAAATTGTGTGAATTTTCAGGGCCGTTATCAGTGACCCACAACAGAATGAACTCTACACAAGTAGGTCAACAACGTCTAGGAGAGGTCGAGGAACCAACAGGTATCTTCATGATTCTAAGTAAGTCTTCCTTTATTGCCTGGATATGAACGTTTTTCAGATTCCTTCTTTAAATGTTTATCTAAACATAATTTACATAAAGTTCTTACTGTCAAGATAACATCAAATATTTAGTTTATTCATTCTACTCAATATTATCAAAGTTTGTTTTTTTTAAGTTGTTTTTTTACTTTAGGTAATGAAGTTAAGTTATATTAGAAATGTCTTTTTCAAAGATCCAATAATGTAAAAGTATATTGCTAAATGTTTATTCTTGTAGAATTAGTACTGCCTCTACAGCAACAGAAAATCTCTTATCCAAAAGAGTTCGATTTGGAGCAAGGATTCTAACGAGGTCAGCAGCAATATTTACATGTTTCTTATTTTAAAACATTAATGAGATGTCGTAGGAAGATATTCTATCTATTACAGACAAACCTTCTATACAGCAGATTAATGTGCCCTAGGCTCAAACTATTCAACAGTGCTGTTTGGATTTGTTGAAAAATGTTCAATCAATTTGTTTAGATTTATCATTACATGTATTTCTATTTTGTTATTGTTAGCTATAACTTCAATCAGCAAATAAACAGACAACTAAAATATGTACATATTAAATAGATATTTGCTTTATATATTGACATCTAAAATATGTACATATTATATAGATATTTGCTTTATATATTGACATCTAAAATATGTACATATTATATAGATATTTGCTTTATATATTGACATCTAAAATATGTACATATTAAATATATATTTGTTTTATATATATTGACATCTAAAATATGTACATATTAAATATATATTTGCTTTATATATTGACATCTAAAATATGTACATATTAAATATATATTTGCTTTATATATTGACATCTAAAATATGTACATATTATATAGATATTTGCTTTATATATTGACATCTAAAATATGTACATATTATATAGATATTTGCTTTATATATTGACATCTAAAATATGTACATATTATATAGATATTTGTTTTATATATTGACATCTAAAATATGTACATATTAAATAGATATTTGTTTTATATATTGACATCTAAAATATGTAAATATTATATAGATATTTGTTTTATATATTGACAACTAAAATATGTACATATTATATAGATATTTGCTTTATATATTGACATCTAAAATATGTACATATTATATAGATATTTGTTTTATATATTGACAACTGAAATATGTACATATTATATATATATTTGCTTTATATATTGACATCTAAAATATGTACATATTATTTAGATCTAAAATATGTACATATTAAATAGATATTTGTTTTATATATTGACATCTAAAATATGTACATATTATATAGATATTTGTTTTATATATTGACAACTAAAATATGTAGATATTATATAGATATTTGCTTTATATATTGACATCTAAAATATGTACATATTATATAGATATTTGTTAGGGGTCTACCGATATATCGGCTGGCCGATATATCGGTACCGATATCTGGATATCGGCAATATCGGTATCGGTAGCATGTAAAGGTCCCGATATTGACGTCACCGATATTTCATAATAAGTGACATTTTGACCCCCCCAAAAAAAACGGAAACAAAAAAACTATCATTTAGATTTACAATATCTCGACAAATTAATATATCGACCCCGATACCGGTATTGAAATAGTCAAAAGAGTCCTAGTATTAATATGTGCAGCCACGATACAGTGTGCCATGTGCTTTGATATTGTTTAGGTATCGGCCGATTTTCGTATACTCAGAAATGCTGTGTAAATAGTGCCGATGCCAAGTATACCGTAATTGCTCTAATAAATGTATAACATGTAAACATTATGTTCACGTAATTACTCTAATAGCAAAGATTCACGCAGAATCGCAGATGTCTAAAACATTTCGTTTCGTATGGAATAACAAAATGTACCGTGTGAAGACTAGTTGTCATTGGCAACCATTCAACCTTCAGCCTCATTTTCACTCTATTACTATTGTACTTTGTTCTCATTGTTTCATTCATAAAAGGTGGCCGTGTGCAAAAGCCATTAAACTATTGGTTAGAATTAATAATTATGAGTCAAGGTTGAAGTTTCAAAACGAGTATCTAATATGCTTGTACATTTTTATAAAGGACGGTTCGTTTTGTTGAGTCCCATGTAGGTCATGATCTGGAACTTGTAAACACATCGGAAACTTCGTTTCGGGAAAAAAAAATCGGTAATTTCGGCAAAACTGGATATCGGTAGACCCCTTAATAATAAGATGTAAATAATTACGAGTGATAAATTTAAGAATGACGTCATCAAATATGACCGCTGTTATTTTTTTCCTAACAAATACTCATATCGGCACTCATATCGGAAAAAAATATCGGTAATATCGGCAAAAATGCTTATCGGTATACCCCAAATATAAAATATAAATAATTAGGAGTGATAAATTTAAGAATGATGTCATCAAATATGACCGCTGGTTTTTGTCCTAACAAATACCCTATCGGCACTCATATCGGAAAAAAATATCGGTAATATCGGCAAAAATGCATGTCGGTAGTCCCCTAATATAAAAGATAAATAATTACGAGTGATAAATTTAAGAATGACGTCATCAAATATGACCGCTGGTTTTTGTCCTAACAAAAACTCATATCGGCAAAAAAAATATCGGTAATATCGGTATCGGTAATATCGGCAAAAAGGCATATCGGTAGACCCCTAATATTTGTTTTATATATTGACAACTAAAATCTGTACATATTATTAGGGGTCTACCGATATATCGGCTGGCCGATATATCGGCACCGATATCTGGATATCGGCAATATCGGTATCGGTAGCCTGTAAAGGTCCCGATATTGACGTCACCGATATTTCATAATAAGTGACATTTTGACCCCCCAAAAAAAAACGGAAACAAAAAAACTATCATTTAGGTTTACAATATCTCGACAAATTAATATATCGACCCCGATACCAGTTTTGAAATAGTCAAAAGAGTCTTAGTATTAATATGTGCAGCCACGATACAGTGTGCCATGTGCTTTGATATTGTTTAGGTATCGGCCGATTTTCGTATACTCAGAAATACTGTGTAAATAGTGCCGATGCCAAGTATACCGTAATTGCTCTAATAAATGGATAACATGTAAACATTATGTTCACGTAATTGCAAAGTTGCATCTAATAGCAAAGATGCACGCAGAATCGCAGATGTCTAAAACATTTCGTTTCGTATGGAATAACAAAATGTACCGTGTGAAGACGTGTTGTCATTGGCAACCATTCAAGCTTCAGCCTCATTTTCACTATATTACTATTGTACTTTGTTCTCATTGTTTCATTCATAAAAGGTGGCCGTGTGCAAAAGCCATTAAACTATTGGTTAGAATTAATAATTATGAGTCAAGGTTGAAGTTTCAAAAGGAGTACCTAATATGCTTGTACATTTTTATAAAGGACGGTTCGTTTTGTTATGAGTCCTATGTAGGTCATGAACTGGAACTTGTAAACACATCGGAAACTTCGTTTCGGGAAAAAAAATCGGTATTTCGGCAAAACTGGATATCGGTAGACCCTTTAATTATAAAATATAAATAATTACGAGTGATAAATTTAAGAATGGCGTCATCAAATATGACCGCTGTTATTTTTGTCCTAACAAATACTCATATCGGCACTCATATCGGAGAAAAAATATCGGTAATATCGGCAAAAATACTTATCGGTAGACCCCTAATATAAAATATAAATAATTAGGAGTGATGAATTTAAGAATGATCGATGTCATCAAATAAGACCGCCGGTTTTTGTCGTAACAAATATTCAAATCGGAAAAAAAAATATCGGTAATATCGGCGAAAATGCCTATCGGTAGTCCCCTAATATTAAAGATAAATAATTACGAGTGATAGATTTAAGAATGACGTCATCAAATATGACCGCTGGTTTTTGTCCTAACAAATACCATATCGGCACTCATATCGGAAAAAAATATCGGTAATATCGGCAAAAATGCGTATCGGTAGTCCCCTAATATTAAAGATAAATAATTACGAGTGATAAATTTAAGAATGACGTCATCAAATATGACCGCTGGTTTTTGTCATAACAAATAGTCATATCGGCACTCATATCGGCAAAAAAAATATCGGTAATATCGGTATCGGCAATATCGGCAAAAAGGCATATCGGTAGACCCCTACATATTATATAGATATTTGTTTTATATATTGACAACTAAAATATGTACATATTAAATATATATTTGTTTTATATATTGACATCTAAAATATGTACATATTATATAGATATTTGTTTTTATATATTGACAACTAAAATATGTACATATTAAATAGACATTTGTTTTATATATTGACAACTAAAATATGTACATGTTAAATAGATATTTGTTTTATATATTGACCACTAAAATATGTACATATTATATAGATATTTGCTTTATATATTGACATCTAAAATATGTACATATTATATAGATATTCGCTTTATATATTGACATCTAAAATATGTACATATTAAATATATATTTGCTTTATATATTGACATCTAAAATATGTACATATTAAATATATATTTGCTTTATATATTGACATCTTAAATATGTACATATTAAATATATATTTGCTTTATATATTGACATCTAAAATATGTACATATTAAATATATATTTGCTTTATATATTGACATCTAAAATATGTACATATTATATATATATTTGCTTTATATATTGACATCTAAAATATGTACATATTAAATATATATTTGCTTTATATATTAACATCTAAAATATGTACATATTAAATATATATTTGCCTTATATATTGACATCTAAAATATGTACATATTAAATATATATTTGCTTTATATATTGACATCTAAAATATGTACATATTAAATATATATTTGCTTTATATATTAACATCTAAAATATGTACATATTATATAGATATTTGTTTTATATATTGACAACTAAAATATGTACATATTATATAGATATTTGCTTTATATATTGACATCTAAAATATGAACATATTATTTAAATATTTGTTTTATATATTGACAACTGAAATATGTACATATTATATATATATTTGCTTTATATATTGACATCTAAAATATGTACATATTATTTAGATCTAAAATATGTACATATTAAATAGATATTTGTTTTATATATTGACATCTAAAATATGTACATATTATATAGATATTTGCTTTATATATTGACATCTAAAATATGTACATATTATATAGATATTTGTTTTATATATTGACAACTAAAATCTGTACATATTATATAGATATTTGTTTTATATATTGACAACTAAAATATGTACATATTAAATATATATTTGTTTTATATATTGACATCTAAAATATGTACATATTATATAGATATTTGTTTTTATATATTGACAACTAAAATATGTACATATTAAATAGACATTTGTTTTATATATTGACAACTAAAATATGTACATGTTAAATAGATATTTGTTTTATATATTGACCACTAAAATATGTACATATTATATAGATATTTGCTTTATATATTGACATCTAAAATATGTACATATTATATAGATATTTGCTTTATATATTGACATCTAAAATATGTACATATTAAATATATATTTGCTTTATATATTGACATCTAAAATATGTACATATTAAATATATATTTGCTTTATATATTGACATCTAAAATATGTACATATTAAATATATATTTGCTTTATATATTGACATCTAAAATATGTACATATTATATAGATATTTGCTTTATATATTCACATCTAAAATATGTACATATTATATATATATTTGCTTTTTATATTGACATCTAAAATATGTACATATTAAATATATATTTGCTTTATATATTAACATCTAAAATATGTACATATTAAATATATATTTGCTTTATATATTGACATCTAAAATATGTACATATTAAATATATATTTGCTTTATATATTGACATCTAAAATATGTACATATTAAATATATATTTGCTTTATATATTAACATCTAAAATATGTACATATTATATAGATATTTGTTTTATATATTGACAACTAAAATATGTACATATTATATAGATATTTGCTTTATATATTGACATCTAAAATATGAACATATTATATAAATATTTGTTTTATATATTGACAACTAAAATATGTACATATTATATAGATATTTGTTTTATATATTGACAACTAAAATATGTACATATTATATAGATATTTGCTTTATATATTGACATCTAAAATATGTACATATTATATAGATATTTGATTTATATATTGACATCTAAAATATGTACATATTAAATATATATTTGCTTTATATATTGACATCTAAAATATGTACATATTAAATATATATTTGCTTTATATATTGACATCTAAAATATGTACATATTAAATATATATTTGCTTTATATATTGACATCTAAAATATGTACATATTAAATATATATTTGCTTTATATATTGACATCTAAAATATGTACATATTATATAGATATTTGCTTTATATATTGACATCTAAAATATGTACATATTATATTGATATTTGCTTTATATATTGACATCTAAAATATGTACATATTATATAGATATTTGCTTTATTTATTGACATCTAAAATATGTACATATTATATAGATATTTGTTTTATATATTGACAACCAAAATATGTACATATAATATAGATATTTGCTTTATATATTGACAACTAATATATGTACATATTATATAGATATTTGTTTTATATATTGACAACTAAAATATGTACATATGATATAGATATTTGTTTTATATATTGACAACTAAAATATGTACATATTATATAGATATTTGCTTTATATATTGACATCTAAAATATGTACATATTATATAGATATTTGCTTTATATATTGACATCTAAAATATGTACATATTAAATATATATTTGCTTTATATATTGACATCTAAAATATGTACATATTAAATATATATTTGCTTTATATATTGACATCTAACATATGTACATATTAAATATATATTTGCTTTATATATTGACATCTAAAATATGTACATATTAAATATATATTTGCTTTATATATTGACATCTAAAATATGTACATATTATATAGATATTTGCTTTATAAATTGACATCTAAAATATGTACATATTATATAGATATTTGCTTTATATATTGACATCTAAAATATGTACATATTATATAGATATTTGCTTTATTTATTGACATCTAAAATATGTACATATTATATATATATATTTGTTTTATATATTGACATCTAAAATATGTACATATTATATAGATATTTGTTTTATATATTGACATCTAAAATATGTACATATTATATAGATATTTGCTTTATATATTGACAACTAAAATATGTACATATTAAATAGATATTTGCTTTATATATTGACAACTAAAATATGTACATATTATATAGATATTTGCTTTATATATTGACATATAAAATATGTACATATTAAATAGATATTTGCTTTATATATTGACAACTAAAATATGTACATATTATATAGATATTTGCTTTATATATTGACATCTAAAATATGTACATATTATATAGATATTTGCTTTATATATTGACATCTAAAATATGTACATATTATATAGATATTTGCTTTATATATTGACATCTAAAATATGTACATATTATATAGATATTTGCTTTATATATTGACAACTAAAATATGTACATATTATATAGATATATTTGCTTTATATATTGACATCTAAAATATGTACATATTATATAGATATTTTCTTTATATATTGACATCTAAAATATGTACATATTATATAGATATTTGCTTTATATATTGACATCTAAAATATGTACATATTATATAGATATTTGCTTTATATATTGACAACTAATATACGTACATATAATGTAATATATTTGTTTTCTGTTTTCTTTTAGAAATGGACATGATGCAATGCGTGAGCTCACAGGTTTTTTCTTTGACTTTGACAAGACAATAACAGTTTATGAGTTCCGGCAGTTTGGAAAAAGGTACGAATTCAATTTACTTCAAATTAGAAAACTAATTTAGAATTTAGGTTTATCATATTGACTTCAAACAAATTACAGTTTCCTATACAAATGTTATATCTCTTTATTTTAAAATTATTAACAGATTAGAGTTTATGGTAGCTGTAATCTTTTTGTTTTAAATGTGAATTGTTTTGTTTTGTTTTAAATGTGAATTGTTTTGTTTTGTTTCTTATGAAGTTCAAAGGCCATGCCATTTATTTACCGTGGACAATATCGTCACAAGTCAGGACCCAAGAGTGGTCTACCTTACAGCATATCAGATATATACACAGTATGTTGATTTTCTAAATATTTAAAATTATTGTGTTATTTCATTTAGTGACGTGTGATTCTAAAAAATTGAACAAGGACTAGTCAAACATTTCTTAATAAATGCCTAGAGTGGAGTACAGTTGTTGACACTATTGGCTGGTGGAGCGCAGTGGTTGAACAGCCGACACTATTGGCTGGTGGAGCACAGTGGTTGAACAGCCGACACTATTGGCTGGTGGAGCGCAGTGGTTGAACAGCCGACACTATTGGCTGGTGGAGCACAGTGGTTGAACAGCCGACACTATTGGCTGGTGGAGCACAGTGGTTGATCAGCCTACACTATTGGCTGGTGGAGCACAGTGGTTGAACAGCCGACACTATTGGCTGATGGAGCACAGTGGTTGAACAGCCTACACTATTGGCTGGTGGAGCACAGTGGTTGAACAGCCGACACTATTGGCTGGTGGAGCACAGTGGTTGAACAGCCGACACTATTGGCTGGTGGAGCACAGTGGTTGAACAGCCGACACTATTGGCTGGTGGAGCGCAGTGGTTGAACAGCCGACACTAACAGCCGACACTATTGGCTGGTGGAGCGCAGTGGTTGAACAGCCGACACTATTGGCTGGTGGAGCACAGTGGTTGAACAGCCGACACTATTGTCTGGTGGAACACAGTGGTTGAACAGCCGACACTAACAGCCGACACTAACAGCCAACACTAACAGCCGACACTAACAGCTGACACTAACAGCCGACACTAACAGCCGACACTATTGGCTGGTGGAGCATATAGAATGGGACTGCAATAAAGCTTTTAAATAAAATACAAAATACACAAACAAATTGTGCAATGAAAACAATAAATTTGAGCTTTATTTTTAGACTGATACGACAGTAAACGTTTCGGCTAATGCCTTCATCAGTACAACATAAAATACATTCTTACAATACTTACATAAGTAATAATAATATTCTTACAACATATTTTATTTTAAAATATTTATGTTAAATAAAAAGAAAGGAAAAACAAAAACAAACATGGACACAGGATATAGCAAAAAGGGGGAAGTATCCAAAGTTACAGTAAAAACCACAACGGGAACAAGATTATGCAGTTAAGTAAAATTATGAATTTGGTTAATTCCATATGGAGCCAACGTACCAAATCTTTTTATGAGTCTATTTTCCATGTGGACTCTATCATGGGTATTGCTTGCATATAAAATACCAGTTACTGCAATATCTGATATGCCGTTATGGTCAACACTGTTAAAATGTTTAGAAACAGGACATTGAGCCTGTTTATTTATATTATACAGGTGTTCTCTAAACCGATCTCCAAGACGACGACCAGTCTCACCCACGTAAATTTTATTACACCTCTTGCAGAGAATTGCATAAATCACGTTGCGACTTGTGCAAGTGAATCCATCTTTTATTAAGAATTTTTCAAGAGGGAAAGAAATGTTGTTAATTTCCATCACATATGGACAAGTATTGCAACGGTTACGGTTGCAACCTTTTGTTCCAATATGTGCTTTCATTGTGGGAAGGTGACTTCTTACAAGAATATCTCTGAGGCTTCTATCTCTCCGGAAAGCAAAAAGAGGAGGTTTTTTGAAGACCTGTGCTGGTGGAGCACAGTGGTTGAACAGCCGACACTAACAGCCGACACTAACAGCCGACACTAACAGCCGACACTAACAGCTGACACTAACAGCCGACACTATTGGCTGGTGGAGCACAGTGGTTGAACAGCCGACACTAACAGCCGACACTAACAGCCGACAGTAACAGCCTTCACTAACAGCCGACACTAACAGCCGACACTAACAGCCGACACTAACAGCCAACACTAACAGCCAACACTAACAGCCGACACTATTGGCTGGTGGAGCACAGTGGTTGAACAGCCGACACTAACAGCCGACACTAACAGCCAACACTAACAGCCGACACTAACAGCTGACACTAACAGCCGACACTATTGGCTGGTGGAGCACAGTGGTTGAACAGCCGACACTAACAGCCGACACTAACAGCCGACACTAACAGCCGACACTAACAGCCGACACTAACAGCCAACACTAACAGCCAACACTAACAGCCGACACTATTGGCTGGTGGAGCACAGTGGTTGAACAGCCGACACTAACAGCCGACACTAACAGCCAACACTAACAGCCGACACTAACAGCCGACACTAACAGCCGACACTAACAGCCGACACTAACAGCCGACACTAACAGCCGACACTAACAGCCGACACTAACAGCCGACACTAACAGCCGACACTAACAGCCGACACTAACAGCCGTCACTAACAGCCGACACTAACAGCCGACACTAACAGCCGACACTATTGGCTGGTGGAGCACAGTGGTTGAACAGCCGACACTAACAGCCGACACTAACAGCCGACACTAACAGCCGACACTAACAGCTGACACTAACAGCCGACACTATTTGCTGGTGGAGCACAGTGGTTGAACAGCCGACACTAACAGCCGACACTAACAGCCGACACTAACAGCCGACACTAACAGCCGACACTAACAGCCGACACTAACAGCCGACACTATTAGCCGACACTAACAGCCGACACTAACAGCCAACACTAACAGTCAACACTAACAGCCGACACTAACAGCTGACACTAACAGCCGACACTATTGGCTGGTGGAGCACAGTGGTTGAACAGCCGACACTAACAGCCGACACTAACAGCCGACACTAACAGCCGACACTAACAGCCGTCACTAACAGCCGACACTAACAGCCGACACTAACAGTCGACACTAACAGCCGACACTAACAGCCGTCACTAACAGCCGACACTAACAGCAGACACTAACATCCGACACTAACAGCCGACACTAACAGCCGACACTAACAGCCTTCACTAATAGCCGACACTAACAGCCGACACAAACAGCCGTCACTAACAGCCGACACTAACAGCCGACACTAACAGCCGACACTAACAGCCGTCACTAACAGCCGACACTAACAGCCGACACTAACAGTCGACACTAACAGCCGACACTAACAGCCGTCACTAACAGCCGACACTAACAGCAGACACTAACATCCGACACTAACAGCCGACACTAACAGCCGACACTAACAGCCTTCACTAACAGCCGACACTAACAGCCGACACAAACAGCCGTCACTAACAGCCGACACTAACAGCCGACACTAACAGCCGACACTAACAGCCGTCACTAACAGCCGACACTAACAGCCGACACTAACAGCCGACACTATTGGCTGGCGTACCAAGAGTCATGCGGCTGAGTATCTGTGAGGCCAGCGATTATTTTCCCAGGTCAAAGGTTGTCCCTGAGTCCACCCAGCTCAAATAAAGGCGGCTTGAAATTGTGCCACACAATTCCCTCATCCCGATGGCCTGTTAACACCGTATTACTTGCTATCAGACAGGCATGGTCTCTGTATTCTTATAAGAATGTAGGACGCAATAATCTTCTACATAGAAGTCTGTAATGTCTCATGTTGTAATACGTCACATAAATAAGTTTGAGCTAAAATATCAAACAAAACCCTAGGCTTTATAAAAAAAAACTCTTACAAATGAAGACCTCAAGGGAAGAAACTGCTGTGTGACATTTTTGTAGTTTTGAGATACTCAAGTTTCAAAGTTCAAAACTATACAGATTTATCATCGATTTACTAAATATGTTTGGGTTTTGCATAAGGATAGAGGCGTTATTTTTGTAATAAAAGCTCATTCAGAACATTCTATTTTTGACCCTATATCAGATTGAGGAGATAACTAAACAAATTCAAAAATGTCACTTACACGTTTCTTCCCTTGAGGTCTTCAAATGTAGTAGAGATCATGGGCGCCCGCAGAAAATTTTCTAGGGGGGGGCAAAAAATTTTCGAGTGATTTTTTCCCAATAATTCTTAGCGCTATACGCAGATTTTTGGCCGGCAGATCAGTACTACTTGTCGTTTATTAATATTGTGCTAAAATATACACGTACACCTTTTACTTATGTGGAAGTGCCAGGATCATATAACCCCGACAATTAAAAGCTTCTGATATAAGATATTTTTAAACTTCTTAAATTCTCATGCTTCTGTGGTCCAACGGTTGTGCGCAGGATTTTTGAACTCAAAGAAACAGGTAGTGGATCGAATTTCGTTTGAAGACTTAGTTTTTTTCTTCTTTTTTTTCATTTTAAAGTTATTTTAATTTTATTATTTTTCTTTCTTTCTATTTTCTTTCTTTGCAATTTCTTTTGTAACTACTTTCTATTATCTATCATTTATAATCATGAGTTATTGTAAGTACAGCATTTCTGGAAGTGTTGACAGTGAGGGGATGAATCCGCGTGCTTGAGGGGTCAAGCAGGGGCGAATTAAGACTGCACGGGGCCCCTGGCTGCAATTCAAAATGGAGCCCTATCGAGCCAGCGTCCCTTTAAATAAAATGATTGCTAGCAGCTAACATAAGACTGTAACTTGTAACTATTCAGCCAAAAAGATTATTCATGAAAAAACCGAACACGAAGAAGTTTGCCGGTATCCTAAAAGTGAGTGTAAAAAGACAAAAACAATATTTTATAAAAAATATTTTTTTTAAAAATTAAAAAAAAATAAAAAAAAATTATTATAACAACAAAAAAGATAAAAAGAAAGAAAAGAATCCACCGTTGGGGATCGATCCTCAGATCGCTTGCAACGCAAGCCTAAGCGACGAGGAGAGCTTGACGGAAATTGTAAATTAAAAAAAAAGAATATTCCTTAATATTTTCTCTTATTGAGCTATCAAATCAGGTTTCTCGATTACTAAGAGTATTGGGTCGAAAAGAGATCAGATTAATAATAGATAAGATTTTTATTAATTTATTTAATTTATGATATTTTTTCAGGGATTCATGCAAACATCTGTTCACCTTTATTATAAAATATACTAAATTTGGGGGCCCCTAAATCATCGGGGGCCCCTGGCCTTAGCCCGTTCAGCCCCCTCCCCTAAATCTGCCATAGGGCTCAAGTGATCACGCTGTGAACCGAAACTATACAAGGATGGGCCACTGTTGTGGGGTAGCTAGAAACCAGGCATTGTATAGACCAACATTTCAGAACGAGTCTTTTAAAGTATATGAGATTGAGCATATATGGGGCCGTCCATAAAGTACGTCACGCTATTTTTGAACATTTTTAACTCCCCCCCCCTCCCCCTTGTCACAAACTGTCACAAATCTCGCACCCGCTAAAGTACGCCACACTTTCGAACACAAATTTGGTTTTTTTATTTACAAAATAATTAAAATTTAATATAAAACACCGTGACGTCACACATGGCTGGACCCCCCCTCCCTCCTGTCACAAATTGTCAAAATTTCTTACACCCCCTCCCCCCCCCCTTCTGGAGCGTGACGTACTTTATGGACGGCCCCTATACAGTTAATACAGTTTATTTATGATCTTTACTAACGCCGTTGCAAACAACTCCGTCCGTTATTGGTCACGTCCTATAACCAACTCCCTCAGTTTGGAGGCCACGCCTTTGTCCAGTCCCCGGTCTACATTACGTCAGTATTTAATGTCAATCATGATGATTGAATCATCTTGTACCACCACCCCCCAGATTATGTCGGGGGTTGGGTGGGGTACCATGACCCGCTCTGGTCTCTTTGATGTTAGCCCCTGGTCTGGTTTTGTACAATCGCAATCATTTCCCCTGGTCAGTGCTTCACACTGCTGACCTTTAGATAACAGAGTCTACATTCAGCACCTCTGAGCATCTGTACGCGGTTTGGTCTATTCAGAATTCATCTTATCCAAGCTACCACAAGGGGCATTTCACACATCTTGGTCAGTCCTGACCAGACTACCACTACCAGTCCTGACCAGACTACCACTACCAGTATTGACCAGACTACCACTACCAGTCCTGGCCAGAAAGAGGAATCTTTGATCTAAAGACCCTTTAACCGCCCTAATTCTCTACAATATTGAAAATATAAAAATAATTACCCAGTAAAACGAGATCAGCACCAGCTTAGTTACTTTCTCTTTATTTTCTCATAACAATTTTTTAATCCATAAATCCAGGGGGGGGCAAGCGCCCCCCCTTGCCCCCTCCTGCGGGCGCCCATGGTAGAGATATAAAACTAAAATTCTATCTCACCTTGGTGAGACCTGTACTAGAATATGCATCTTCTGTATGGGACCCATCCACCAAAGAAAACATTGATAAACTAGAACAAATTCAAAAAAGAGCTGCCAGATTCGTTACCGGAGAATATTCAAAACTGACAAGAATAACACCATTAGTTAAATCATTAATTTTTGCGCCCCTTGTCTTGTAGCCCGTGGACATATTTACCTCACTGCACCACATTGTTACGACTTGTCCGGCGCACAGTACAAAAGGGTTTAACTTTGATTTCCTTATTGATACGAGTGAACGTAGGTTCACATCAAACAATTACGTTACACATCTTAGCAATGGAGAGAAAATTACCAGAAATGTTTGGTGTATTCTGTAGCTTAGCCTCTTCTGCAAAATTTTGCATGCAATGGCTACATGTTTGTTAGCAGACGATGGTAATGGAGATTGGCAGCAGATAATACAGATCCTAACAAAAAATCATGAAACTCCAATAAAATTTTAAAGTCAAAAGTCCTGTCTTGAATTGAATGTTCGTTTTAAACTTGGCAAATAATAGATGCCACTTGTGAAAGCTTTTTGAATGCAGAAACCCATAGTTGGACGCTATTTTACAACTGGTATTTTTGATCGTCAAACTTATGCGATAGCTTTTTTGCATTTAGGGATAGCAAAGAAAATGTTAATGAACGCGATCAGAGGCGTCACTAGGGTTGGTGTCACCCAGTGCGGTAGCCCATGGTCTCACTCCCTCACGACTTACCCCATAGACCTCCTCCGAGTCTGCCATTTTCAAATAACGCTAACATACATCATTTTACGTTTTGGTGTCACCCCTTATTATGGTGCCACTCGGTGCGGTCTGCACCCCCCCTAGTTACGCCTCTGAACATGATAATGGAACATTTTTAAAACTGGTCCAAATTTGATGGAGGAGAATCTAAGAAGTGCTTTAAATAAACAACTAAAATTAAACAACCCGTAAAAACAATTTTTTTTTACTTTAGCTCTGTTATGTATGAGACATAACTAAAAGTATTGATTATTTTCAATATAATACACATCGCGCAACAGACTGGCATAAACATTTACAGATCGGGAAAATATTATAAAAGTATGTTCAACATTATACGTATCGCATCACACGACCAGAAAATATTAAAAGAGTATGTTCAACATAATACGCATCGCGCAACAGTGTGGCACAAACATTTACATGCTACATAGAGATACATAGAGATACATAGAGATACATAGAGATACATAGAGATACATAGAGATACATAGAGATACATAGAGATACATAGAGATACGTAGAGATACGTAGAGATACGTAGAGATACATAGAGATACATAGAGATACATAGAGATACATAGAGATACGTAGAGATACATAGAGATACATAGAGATACGTAGAGATACATAGAGATACATAGAGATACATAGAGATACATAGAGATACATAGAGATACATAGAGATACATAGAGATACGTAGAGATACATAGAGATACATAGAGATACGTAGAGATACATAGAGATACATAGAGATACATAGAGATACGTAGAGATACGTAGAGATACGTAGAGATACATAGAGATACATAGAGATACATAGAGATACATAGAGATACATAGAGATACATAGAGATACATAGAGATACATAGAGATACGTAGAGATACGTAGAGATACGTAGAGATACGTAGAGATACGTAGAGATACGTAGAGATACGTAGAGATACGCAGAGATACGCAGAGATACGCAGAGATACGTAGAGATACGTAGAGATACGTAGAGATACGTAGAGATACGTAGAGATACGTAGAGATACGTAGAGATACGTAGAGATACGTAGAGATACGTAGAGATACGTAGAGATACGTAGAGATACGTAGAGATACGTAGAGATACGTAGAGATACGTAGAGATACGTAGAGATACGTAGAGATACGTAGAGATACATAGAGATACATAGAGATACATAGAGATACGTAGAGATAACCTAAAAATTCATTAATTTAATTACGGTACATTAAATCGATCTGAAATTTTGATGCAATGCATTGTTAGGTGATAAAAGTCTATGTGCAAAATTTCAGATCGATAGGATCCCGGGAAGTGGTTCATTTTTTACTTTTGTTTTTCCGCGGGCAGGCGGGAACACAAGACGGTGAAGTTAATATAAGGGATTTAAAAAGCACAATCTTGAATGAGACCATTCAAAATATCGTTATTAAACAAATTATAAATAATATCAAAAGTCACTTATTAGATGCAGGGAAAATTTTTTAAATATTACTCCATTATTTAAATTGCAAAACTGACTTAATAAAACAGAACAAATTACCTTTGTTTAAAGGTATATGTCAATTGAACAAGAAGACATCAGCATTCATGAACATTTTGGGGATTTTCTTTCGATTGAAAGAATGTCATTGGACAACATAAGAGGCGAAGGATAAGCGTAGGACGCAATAATCTTCTGTATAGAAGGAGCGTCTGAAACAGATAAGATAAAAGATATGATAATGGGGCGAACATGAAATTAGAACACGGCGGTGCAAGCAAAGATGAGAAACATCAACACTTCTGCATTTTATTATACCATGTGGTAGCCACTGACTTAACATGGTTGGTTATAAATGATATGGTCAAATCATCATTAGGAGGAGCCAACTTCTTTGATGTTGTCTACAAATTCTCTGTATTCTCTATTTAAAAAAATTAGAACCTTTGGAAGTTTTGAATGTCATAACAGAAATGAAATATACTCCAAACTTGAGCGTTGCTTTTGGAATTTTAGTAACTTCCATTTCGAGAAAAGTAATTTTTCCGAACTAAAAGTAATCAAGAAATGTTTTGGAAACAGAATCTCAAACAAGATTGTAAAACCTGTATTAGTAATTAGCAGTTCAGTAACAGCTGAAATGTTTCTAAATTAATCAGATAAATCTCTGAATTAAAAGTTTGTTTAAAAATTACTGAGCATAAACTCATGTTATATGTTTGTTTTCGTTTTTTTAATGAAGCATTTTTAGTCAAATCTAATTACAAGTATTTGTGTTAATTACAGTGTTAAAGTTTAAGTTAAAGTTGTTTTTTTTATAATTTTATTATTTTTATTTTTTTTATGTTCGCTAAAAATATATAAGGCAGTATGCAATTTTTTAGAATACATAAATAATTTTACATAAGGGCGCAATTTTTCACTTTTGCACGGATTGATTCAAAGGCTAAGTCAGGCCCTGCTAGTACTCTTATTATTTCTACTCTTCAAGTCACTGACACACAAGTTTTCTTGCTTGTTTGTCTCTTCACTAATCATGGGAGACTATAGTACTGATATTATTTCACTAATCATGGGAGACTATAGTACTGTTATTATTTCACTAATCATGGGAGACTATAGTACTGTTATTATTTCACTAATCATGGGAGACTATAGTACTGTTTTTAGCTCCACTCTTCAAGTCACTGACACACAAGTTTTCTTGCTTGTTTGTCTCTTCACTAATCATGGGAGACTATAGTACTGTTATTATTTCACTAATCATGGGAGACTATAGTACTGTTATTATTTCACTAATCATGGGAGACTATAGTACTGTTATTATTTCACTAATCATGGGAGACTCTAGTACTGTTTTTAGCTCCACTCTTCAAGTCTCTGTCACATAAGTTCTCATCTGAACAAGTGATTCAACTAAATAAACATTTTCTAAAGCATTAATCACCCAATAAACATGTTCTAAGCCATCCATCTGTTCTGTTCTAAGACATCCAACTGTTCTGTTCTAAGACATCCAACTGTTCTGTTCTAAGACATCCATCTGTTCTGTTCTAAGACATCCATCTGTTCTGTTCTAAGACATCCATCTGTTCTGTTCTAAGCCATCCATCTGTTCTGTTCTAAGACATCCATCTGTTGTGTTCTAAGACATCCAACTGTTCTGTTCTAAGACATCCATCTGTTCTAAGACATCCATCTGTTCTGTTCTAAGTCTAAGACATCCATCTGTTGTGTTCTAAGACATCCAACTGTTCTGTTCTAAGACATCCATCTGTTCTGTTCTAAGACATCCATCTGTTCTAAGACATCCATCTGTTCTAAGACATCCATCTGTTCTGTTCTAAGACATCCATCTGTTGTGTTCTAAGACATCCATCTGTTGTGTTCTAAGACATCCATCTGTTCTGTTCTAAGACATCCAACTGTTCTGTTCTAAGACATCCATCTGTTGTGTTCTAAGACATCCATCTGTTCTGTTCTAAGACATCCAACTGTTCTGTTCTAAGACATCCAACTGTTCTAAGCCATCCATCTGTTCTGTTCTAAGCCATCCATCTGTTCTGTTCTAAGCCATCCATCTGTTCTAAGACATCCATCTGTTCTGTTCTAAGACATCCAACTGTTCTAAGCCATCCATCTGTTCTGTTCTAAGCCATCCATCTGTTCTGTTCTAAGCCATCCATCTGTTCTAAGACATCCATCTGTTCTGTTCTAAGACATCCATCTGTTCTGTTCTAAGCCATCCAACTGTTCTGTTCTAAGCCATCCATCTGTTCTGTTCTAAGCCATCCATCTGTTCTGTTCTAAGCCATCCATCTGTTCTGTTCTAAGGGAGCTAACTTGAAGATTCCAACAGAAGGTCAGCTTGCCCTGACAGAATCCCTGACAGAAAGTGAATTTGTCGTGCTACGTGTCACAGACGTTGACGATGTCGAGAGGCAACAGTTGTTGTGAGTTTGGACAAGTTCTATAAGTCTTTTCAAAAAGTCACAAAGTTGATGAGTTGAATTTCTCTGGTAGACATTGTCCATATAACAGATCATTAAGTTGAGAACAAAACACACGCTCATACAATTATTGATCAGTTCTATAGAAATTACTGTTTACATTAATCATTAGGTAAACAAATGTTTCCAATCCTGGAAATAAAAAGGTGCTACTGCTACTGGTACTGCTACTGGTACTGCTACTGCTACTGGTACTGCTACTGGTACTGCTACTGGTACTGCTACTGGTACTGGTGCTGGTACTGGTACTGCTACTGGTACTGCTGCTGGTGCTGGTACTGGTACTGGTACTGCTGCTGGTACTGGTACTGGTACTGGTACTTGTACTGGTACTGCTACTGGTACTGTTACTGGTACTGCTACTGGTACTGGTACTGGTACTGGTGCTGCTACTGGTACTGGTGCTGGTACTGCTGCTGGTACTGGTACTGGTGCTGGTACTGGTACTGGTACTGCTGCTGGTACTGGTACTGGTGCTGGTACTGTTACTGCTGCTGGTGCTGGTGCTGGTACTGGTGCTGGTGCTGGTACTGGTACTGCTACTGGTACTGCTACTGGTACTGGTGCTGGTGCTGGTGCTGGTACTGGTACTGGTCTACAATTTTCATTTCTCATTTAAATATGATAAAAGATCTTCTTTTGAAATGTCTTAGCCCCATTTGAAAATTTTAAATGGACATTAACAAGTAATGATTTTTCAATAAATTTCACTTTATTTGTAGCTATCTGAAATTACAAAGTTACACTTTAAACTGTTCTTTTATCTTAAAGAAATATTTTTTACTTTGATTATCATGTTTACTTTATCATGTTTATTTTATCATGTTTATTTTATCATTCTTATTTTGAGTTGTCTGAAAGAGTCATTGCGTTGTTTTATTTTTGAACCAATCAGGGCTGAGAGATATGACGATGACGACAGACTGCATGCTCCCAGCAAGATGGATGCAGAGAATCGGGACTTTCTTAACATGGTGCAAGGTAATCTTTGGATAAAATAAACAAAATTTTATCATTTTTGTCATAAGTGTAAACAAAAACTATAATTAGAGTTTCAATCAATACAGCTGTTTTACTAAGGAAATAATTTTGTTTCAACAGATGAAATAATTTTGTTTCAACAGATGAAATTCATTCAAAAATCCACAAGAGAGCCGTGAAGACAGTGACTGGTTTGGGCAGATTTTACAGGAAACTGGACCAGTACAAAACTGGTATCCTTGACCAATATGATCTAGAGAAAGGACTCAAAGTGTATCACATAGATGTAGATCCAGAGGTCAGTTTACACCCATTGTCTGTATGTGTGTTTTGTTATCATTCATTATTTTTCTTTGCTTTATTTGCCCCTATTGTGCTTTGGTCATCATCAATTCTGTCTATATAAAAAAATGAGTTAAACTAAAAAAATTAGCCATTATCAATTCTGTCTGTATATAAAATGAGTTAAACTAAAATAAATTGGCTAGTAAATTAAGTATCTGTAGATTCTTTAAAAATTAATTGCATTTAAAGAAATCAATTGAAAAATGAAAAAACATGATTGTATGGTAGTATAAGAAGCAAGTGGTGGCCCATGTGTGGTGGTCCATGTGTGGTGGTCCATGTGTGGTGGTCAGTGAGTGGTGGTCAGTGAGTGGTGGTCCATGTGTGGTGGTCAGTGAGTGGTGGTCCATGTGTGGTGGTCAGTGAGTGGTGGTCCATGTGTGGTGGTCAGTGAGTGGTGGTCCATGTGTGGTGGTCAGTGAGTGGTGGTCCATGTGTGGTGGTCAGTGAGTGGTGTTCCATTTTCAACCACAAGCTTTCATTATGGAAAAGGGGAGGTGGGGGGGTCTAAATTCTCTGGTGGCACAAGCTACTTCACTGTTTTTGTCATCGTACAATCAAATCAAGTTTTATGTAAATGGTTCAAATTATTTGAATGATTCACTTGAACAGTTTACATTTGTAAATTATGTTACTTTAAAAATAAACAATTGTTCATTGTAAATAGTTTATGTATTAAATCAAATCTGAGATTTATTTCAACAAGTTGAGTTTATTTTCTTTGAACAAGTTGAGTTTATTTTCTTTGAACAAGTTGAGTTTATTTTCTTTGAACAAGTTGAGTTTATTTTCTTTGAACAAGTTGAGTTTATTTTCTTTGAACAAGTTGAGTTTATTTTCTTTGAACAAGTTGAGTTTATTTTCTTTGAACAAGTTGAGTTTATTTTCTTTGAACAAGTTGAGTTTATTTTCTTTGAACAAGTTGAGTTTATTTTCTTTGAACAAGTTGAGTTTATTTTCTTTGAACAAGTTGAGTTTATTTTCTTTGAACAAGTTGAGTTTATTTTCTTTGAACAAGTTGAGTTTATTTTCTTTGAACAAGTTGAGTTTATTTTCTTTGAACAAGTTGAGTTTATTTTCTTTGAACAAGTTGAGTTTATTTTCTTTGAACAAGTTGAGTTTATTTTCTTTGAACAAGTTGAGTTTATTTTCTTTGAACAAGTTGAGTTTATTTTCTTTGAACAAGTTGAGTTTATTTTCTTTGAACAAGTTGAGTTTATTTTCTTTGAACAAGTTGAGTTTATTTTCTTTGAACAAGTTGAGTTTATTTTCTTTGAACAAGTTGAGTTTATTTTCTTTGAACAAGTTGAGTTTATTTTCTTTGAACAAGTTGAGTTTATTTTCTTTGAACAAGTTGAGTTTATTTTCCGTTCACAAAATTAAACATGTTGAAAATTAATCATTCAAATAGCTGAAAAGCTGATGTATCCTTGTAAATAGCACAGCCCATGTGTGACTCCTGTAAATAGCACATCCCATGTGTGACTCCTGTATATTAACTTCACCGCCGTCTCTCTCTGTCTGTCGTTCGTCGTCGGGCAGGCGGAAAAACTAAAGTCAAAAATGACCCACTTCCAGTGATGCCATCGAGCTGAAATTTGGCACATAGACTCGTGTCACCTAACAATGCATCGTATCAAATTTCAGATCGATCGAACGTACCGCAATTAAATTAATGCATTTTTAGTTTATCTCTCTACAACGTATGTAATTCAATTTCACAGTTCGTTATTTTTTTTCTCGTGACAGTTGAGTTCAAGTGTTGACGCCACATCGTCGATGTACCGGCTTGCTTTTGTTTACATTTTACGTGTCACGCTGAGCTCGGTCCAGCGATTGCTGACCAGACCTTTCCCTTCCTCCCCCCCCCCTGCCGGGTCATAAAGCAAAGGGGAGTTAACACAGATTCGGTCTGTAAATGTTTGTCGCGTTTGAACATAATCAATACTTTTAGTTATGTCTCATATATAAGGGATTTATAGTCAAAAACTTTGTTTTTACAGGTCTTTTTTATTCCAATATCTGACAACCAAAATTTGTTACAGACATGAAAATTGGTATAAATTTAAGGTTAAATAACCATAATCTTTATATGTAGAGATTATGGTGTGGACTGTGTGTTTATAGAGAACAGATTATTACCATAGTTCATAGGCGTATTTAACATGTGGCTGCATACTTAGAGGTTTACCATTCTGTAAGTGATTTTATGTTGAGGATACAAAACATTAAAAAAAAAGTGTTTTATTAATTTAGTTGAAAATTTGATTGTTATATTTGGAAACTTGGCAATAACAGGTAGAAAGTATTGCAAGACTCTAACCATTAATTTACCAACTGAAATAAAAAAATACACAAACAAATTGTGCAATGAAAACAATAAATTTGAGCTTTATTTTTAGACTGATACGACAGTAAACGTTTCGGCTAATGCCTTCATCAGTACAACATAAAATACATTCTTACAATACTTACATAAGTAATAATAACATTCTTAAAACATATTGTATTTTAAAATATTTATGTTAAATAAAAAGAAAGGAAAAACAAAAACAAACATGGACACAGGATATAGGAAAAAGGAGGAAGTATCTAAAGTTACAGCAAAAAACCACAACGGGAAAAAGATTATGCAGTTAAGTAAAATTATGAATTTGGTTAATTCCATATGGAGCCAACGTACCAAATCTTTTTACCAATTTACCAACTGACATGATCATATTTACTTGCCGACATATGATTTAAACAATGAGTTTCACCATTTAAACTATGATTTCCACCATTTAAACACTGAGTTCCATCCTTTAAACACCAAGTTCCACCATTTAAACACTGAGTTCCATCCTTTAAACACTGATTTCCATCATTTAAACACTGAGTTCCATCATTTAAACACTGAGTTCCATCATTTAAACACCGAGTTCCACCATTTAAACAATGAGTTCCACCATTTAAACACTGAGTTCCATCATTTAAACACTGAGTTCCGCCATTTAAACACTGAGTTCCACCATTTAAACACTGATTTCCACCATTTAAACACCGAGTTCCACCATTTAAACACTGAGTTCCACCATTTAAACACTGAGTTCCATTGTTTAAAATAATTGTTACAGAAGCTAGAGGAAGTTTTTGAAATCCTTGACCCTGACGGCTCCAGGTTATTAGACTACGGGGACTACATGAGAGGAATTCTGGGAGAAATGAACGAGTACCGGAAAGCCTTGGTCAGGAAGGTAAAACTTTCTATTGGTGAATGTCAGTCATACAATTGTAACATTATATACTTGTTACATCATACACCTGTTACATCATTCACTTGTTACATCGTACACTTGTTACATCATACACTTGTTACATTATACACTTGTTACATCATACACTTGTTACATTATACACTGGTTACATTATACACTTGTTACATCATACACTTGTTACATCATACACTTGTTACATCATACACTTGTTACATCATACACTTGTTACATTATACACTTGTTGCATTATACACTTGTTACATCGTACACTTGTTATATTGTGCACTTGTTACATCATACACTTGTTACATTGTACACTTGTTACATTATACACTTGTTACATCGTACACTTGTTATATTGTGCACTTGTTACATCGTACACTTGTTACATTGTACACTTGTTACATTGTACACTTGTTACATTATACACTTGTTACATCGTACACTTGTTATATTGTGCACTTGTTACATCATACATTTGTTACATCATACACTTGTTACATTATACATTTGTTACATCATACACTTGTTACATTATACACTTGTTACATCATACATTTGTTACATCATACACTTGTTACATTATACACTTGTTACATCATACACTTGTTACATTATACATTTGTTACATTATACATTTGTTACATCATACACTTGTTACATCATACACTTGTTACATCATACACTTGTTACATCATACATTTGTTACATCATACACTTGTTACATCATACATTTGTTACATTATACACTTGTTACATCATACACTTGTTACATCATACACTTGTTACATTATACACTTGTTACATCATACACTTGTTACATTATACACTTGTTACATCATACACTTGTTACATCATACACTTGTTAGATTGTACACTTGTTACATCATTCCCTTGTTACATCATACATTTATAACATCATACATTTGTTACATCATACACTTGTTACATCATACATTTGTTACATCATACACTTGTTACATCATACATTTGTTACATCATACATTTGTTACATCATACACTTGTTACATCATACACTTGTTACATCATACACTTGTTACAGATTGTACACTTGTTACATCATTCACTTGTTACATCATACATTTGTTACATCATACACTTGTCACTGATTCCTCATAGACTTACTGTACATATTATTTGTGTGACTAGTTGTCAGTTGTAATCTCATAATTTAACATTTTAACTTGAAATTGAAAAGTGATTTCTTTGTCATTTTTTGTTGTAGGCTTTTCGCAAATTAGACAATGGCAAGAAAGGAGCAATTCATAAAAGTGATGTGAATAAATTCTTTAATGTCAATGCCAAGTACAGACCACCGTCAGGTCAGTGTGTCAGGTGAACGAAAGTCTGTGTCACGTGAACAACTCATTGTGTCAGTGTGTCACATGAACAACTCAGTGTGTCATGTGAACAACTCACTGTCAGTGAGTCATGTGAACAACTCAGTGTGTCATTTGAACAACTCACTGTCAGTGAGTCATGTGAACAACTCAGTGTGTCATTTGAACAACTCACTGTGTCAGTGTGTCATGTGACCAACTCACTGTGTCAGTGTGTCATGTGAACAACTCAGTGTGTCATGTGAACAACTCACTGTGTCAGTGTGTCATGTGAACAACTCACTGTGTCATGTGAACAACTCACTGTGTCAGTGTGTCATGTGAACAACTCACTGTGTCAGTGTGTCATGTGAACAACTTACTGTGTCATGTGAACAACTCACTGTGTCAGTGTGTCATGTGAACAACTCACTGTGTCAGTGTGTCATGTGAACAACTTAGGTACTACTTACAATTTGTTAAGCTTGTCATTTATAGTGAGTTACCCTCAAGTTATTGTGGATCATTCTTTGTAACTGTCTGAAATTCTTCTACAATGAACATTTGCCATCAAATTTTCTATTTTCCCCTTTAGATGGCCCCAGAAATGTGAGTGCCCTTCAAGCCTTTTTGGAGGATGTTTGTGAGAATGAGAAAGAGGAACTCATTTCTTATATTGACTTTGAGGAGTACTACGAGGGGCTTAGTTTAAATATAGACAAGGATGGCGACTTTGCTAATGTTTTATGTAACACCTGGAATATTTAATTTGTTTTTGTTAGGTGGAACCAAATAGTTGTCAAAGTTGAAATAGATTGTTTCTTAGAGTTGAAGTTGAATTACTGTTTAGTGGAACCATTACATAATTACTGTTTAGTGGAACCATTACATAATTACTGTTTAGTGGAACCATTACATAATTACTGTTTAGTGGAACCATTACATAATTACTGTTTAGTGGAACCATTACATAATTACTGTTTGGTGGAACCATTACATAATTACTGTTTGGTGGAACCATTACATAATTACTGTTTAGTGGAACCATTACATAATTACTGTTTAGTGGAACCATTACATAATTACTGTTTGGGGTCATCCATATATTACGTACGCAAGGAAGGGGGAGGGGGGTCTTAAATTTACGGCATTTTGCGTATGCATGCGTACGGGGGAGGGGGGTCTCGACTGAATGTGTATGTACGCACAACAAATTTAATTTGCATAGTACTAAGCATAGTAACGGCATTCGAGACGACTGAGTCAAGACTGATATGCAATAATGTTTTATAATTTATTGCAAACGAAATTATGAACTTTTAATACTTGGAAGTAATTAACATTTGATTCAGACCAAACGTTTACACATCATTAAAATATATCCGTCGGATTTATATTTCCATTTCTTGAAATTAGATGAAGTCTCTCATTTGCCCACCGGTGCCTTAGCCGTTATAAACACACAATGGGATGGCGATTTCACAAAACCTTCACCTAGGGGAAGGGGGGTGTGTCTACATATTTTTGACGATGTGTGACGTGGGGGAGGGGGTGTTAGAGAAATGTGACGTCACATCAAAACTCGCAACTTTAAATAAAAGTTCCTCTTAAATATTTGATTTGTTACATGGTGTTTTACATGACTTCACAAGTGTTATGATATTAGTATGCCAGCCTACACTAAATAAATACTTAAATGGCAAAAAAGTGATTTTAAACATGCTCTTTTTCCAAATAGAAAATACAGCTTTTAGGGGGTGGGGGGCGCAAAGCTTTGTGACGTCATATTGAAGGGGGTGGTCTAAGTTTTTGTGAAGTGGGGGGAGGGGAGTGAAAAATCTGCCAAAATCACGTGACATCATTTACGGACGCCCCTATGACGTCCGTAAATGACGTTATGCACCTAGAGGGGGGAGGGGGTCGACCATTTATGACGAAGGGGAGGGGTAGTTTAAGAAATGTCACCTCACATCAAAACGCGTAACTTAAAATAAAAGTTGTACTTAAACATTTGTTTGTTTACAATTTATTTAATGACATTTTACATGGGCTTCGCGTGTGTTACGATATTAAAGTTCAGCCTTACACTAAATACATACTTAAACGACAAAAGTGATTTGAAACATGCTAATTTTCAAATTAAAAAATGTTTTTTTTGGGGGGGGAAGGGGCATTTTTGTGACGTAATATTGGAAAAGAGAGGGGGGTCTAACTTTTAGTGACGACGCAAATCGTGGTAGGGGGGATGAAAATCTGACATAATCGCGAGAAGTCATTAATGGACGGCCCCAAAGCTTTGAATCCCCCCCCCAAAAAAAAGCCCCATTTCCAAATATTTTAGTGCATTTTGATGTGACATCACATTTAACACCCCCCTCGTCAAAAATGCGTGACCCCTCCCCCGCCCCCTTTTGAGGCGTGTGACGTCATTTGTGGACGGCTTCAAAGAGTAAAACCAATATCTTTTGACTCCGGCTTAATTTTTTTTTCAAAAAGGGGGGGGGGAGCGAATTCGTACATACTCATAGGGGGGTGGTCCCGAAAATGTACGGGATGCAACGGTGGGGAGGGGGGTAAAAAAATACGAATTTTTGTGCCAACGTAATATATGGATCGCCCCTTTGCATAATTTTAATTTTTTTAAAATAAAAAATGGTAAAATTTTTACAAAAAGGAAACAGAAATAAAAAAATTTTGCTTTGAAGAAAATGAAAAATCGTCCTTCTCTGTAATTCATTTTTAATTTTAAAAATTAAGCTTGAAGTTTAGTGAAAAGAAAGTATGTTCACAAATCTTACCAGACAACATTGTTAGCTCTGTTGAGCCCTTCACTGCCAGAATGTTGTTTTAAAACATGTTTGACCACATTAATCTGCCATGACCAACAAGACATCTCAATGTACACAATTAATTACACTCAACTATTCCTGTAATGTACACAATTACACTCAACTATTCCTGTAATGTACACAATTACACTCAACTATTCCTGTAATGTACACAATTACACTCAACTATTCCTGTAATGTACACAATTACACTCAACTATTCCTGTAATGTACACAATTACACTCAACTATTCCTGTAATGTACACAATTACACTCAACTATTCCTGTAATGTACACAATTAATTACACTCAACTATTCCTCTTTTATTGTTCAGACAGAATTTGTTGTTTTTTTAATGAGATTTATTTTCTTTTATAAAAGAGTTTTTGTCCCTACTTGAAGTGACGTGGGCTAAAATTGAAATGTACATTAAACAAATTGATGTTTTATTATGGCAGGAAAAATAATTCAAAATGATCAGATATTTAACCTAATATTGTTGTTCATTAGCAGATGTTGACAATGTACAAAGTTGTTCAAATTGCTGAGCTTCAACGAGATTTTGGAATGTTGAAGAGAATGTAGAAATAATGTAGAGATTGGTAGCTGCATCATTGACATTTGTCCTTTGCTTTCTGTTGCCAGTTTGTGGTACCCAGTTGTTGGTTGCCAGTTTGTGGTACCCAGTTGTTGGTTGCCAGTTTGTGGTACCCAGTTGTACTTGTTTTATTCAATGATTTTTTAATACTTGTAATGCTGTGTTGTGTTGTATGAAGAAATGTAAGAGCAGCTACATAACATTTGTTGACCATTCACACATAACAAGAAATGTAAGAGCAGCTACATGACATTTGTTGACCATTCACACATAACAAGAAATGTAAGAGCAGCTACATGACATTTGTTGACCATTCACACATAACAAGAAATGTAAGAGCAGCTACATGACATTTGTTGACCATTCACACATAACAAGAAATGTAAGAGCAGCTACATGACATTTGTTGACCATTCACACATAACAAGAAATGTAAGAGCAGCTACATGACATTTGTTGACCATTCACACATATAACAAGAAATGTAAGAGCAGCTACATGACATTTGTTGAATATCCACACATAAGAAATGTAAGAGCAGCTACACAACATTTGTTGAACATCCACACATCACAGATTTTAACAATTGGATATTCATACATCACAGATGGTTACAGTTGAACATCCACACATCACAGTTTGTAACATTTAAATGCTGTTGTACAGATTGAACATCCATGAATCAAGAATAATTGAACATTCCAGTTGTATTATTGAGTTGTTTCACTGATAGTTTAGTTGTGATATATTTACATATGCAATTTGATTGGCCAGATACTTTATTTGTAAAGAATTGTGATTGTTGGCATAGAACAAGGAAGATTTATATGTTGTATCAAGTAATATATTGTCGACGCAAAATATTTCATATAGAATAGGACTGTGATAAAGCTTTTAAATAATCCATTATGCTTCAAATAAAAATGTCTCTGAACTTGTGTATGAGGATTACTTTTACTTTGTACGTGACTATTTCAATTATTTTCTTTCTTATCAATGAAAACAGAAGGAAAGAAACAAATATAAATAACAAGTGAAACAAGAGACATAGATAAAATAAAATAAATGGAAAAAAAAGAATTTTCATCTTAACTGAGCCATAATAAAGTCACATTAATTGGACCACATGAATCTACTGGACCACATGAATCTATTGAAGCACATGAATCTATTGAAGCACATGAATCTATTGAAGCACATGAATCTATAGGACCACATGAATCTACTGGACCACATGAATCTATTGAAGCACATGAATCTATTGGACCACATGAATCTACTGGACCACATGAATCTATTGAAGCACATGAATCTATTGAAGCACATGAATCTATGTCACTGACATGCTTATTTTGTCAGGGAAATTCTCAAAATGACTGTGCAATTCTCATCCAGTTGTTTTTAATATCTTGATTAATCTTTGATTAGAATATTGATTAATCTTTGAATAGAATATTGATTAATCTTTGATTAAAATATTGAGTAATCTTTGATTAGAATATTGATTAATCTTTGAATAGAATATTGATTAATCTTTGATTAAAATATTGATTAATATTTGATTAGAATATTGATTAATCTTTGATTAGAATATTGATTAATCTTTTATTAGAATATTGATTAATCTTTTATTAGCATATTGATTAATCTTTGATTAGAATATTGATTAATCTTTGATTAAAATATTGATTAATCTTTGATTAGAATTTTGATTAATCTTCTATTAGTTAAGTAGTTTAAAACAAGTATACATATATATGTAATATGTTATTAAAATATTTTAATTAAGTTTTGAATTTTGTCTGATTCTGATATGTATAATAAATTACACCTTTTCTATTTTTATTGATCTTATGGTAACTGAATACGAAAGACATCACCAGTATGTATGAACATGTATGGATTTAGTTTAAAACCACAAACATAATAAAATAACATTAAAACATGAAGTTTTTTACAAAATATTTATGAAATAATAGCTATGATAATATTAAGTGCATTATTTAACAAAATGAAATTTATATGCATGGAAATTTAGTTATTTATTTTTTTGTTGTTGTTTTTTTGTTTGTGTGTTGTTGTTTTTTTTGTTGTGTTTTTTAAATCCTTTATATTAACTCTTATTGCTGCTTGATTGTTTGCCGAAAAATCTTTAGATGGATTTTTAACCCACTTCCCCGTATGCTAGCAAGCTGAAATTTTGCAGGCAGACTTGTGCCTACGATAAAAAGATCTCTTAAAATTTTAGATCTATCGAAAGTACTGTAATTAAATTAATTAATTTTTAAATTATCTCTATATAGCATGTTAATTTGTGTGCTAGAGTGTCACGGTGGATAATATATTGAACAACCTTTATAATAGTTTCCTGTTGCGCGGTGCGTATTATAATGACGATAATTTTTAAAAAATATATTCCCGATCTGTAAATGTTTATGCTAATCTATCACATGGTGAGCATTAAATTAAACCAGTTTTTATAACCCTGTTCCCGTGATCAAATCGAGCTGAAATTTAGCAGGCAAACTGTAGTATTTGTTTTACGATAAATCCTTTATATATGAGACATAACTAAAATTTTGGATTGTCGTGCGATGCCTATTAAAATGAAAATACTTTTAGTTATGTCTAGTAAATAAAGGATTTATAGCCAAAAACTTTGTTTTTCTACGATTTGTTTATATCGTTGCTGTTTGAGTGAGGGTTTTTGTTGTTTGCGTTTTTGTCTTTTAATTTCTTAAACATTAAATCATAAAATTGACTTTGATTAGTAAAATAGTTGATACTTTGATAAAATGCCAAGTGACCTTTACATTGAGATTATATTTACTTGATACAAAGTGTCAAAGATAAAAGTGAAATAAATCCATTCCATACAGTTGTAAGAAACTCTTGGAAGATAAATAAAAACATTGAGAAGTCAAATTTGCTATCAATGAATTAAGTTATCCTGAGTTTCTATGGTAACTGGATTAAACAATAAATTCATCAAAACATTTGATAACATGGCGGACATTTGTGTATTTGAAATGTACTTTTACATCATATCAATATACATAATTCCCGTTGTCTGTATGTATGTATGGAATAATGCTGTTAGGTGGCGCTGCGATCAATTTTGTATAAAAATATTATATGACGTCATTGTTTTATGCTTATATTTTAATTTTTGAAAAGGGAATGATGTAAAAATAGGATTTGAGGATTTATATTTATTAGGAAATACTTTGTGTACATTATTCCATACATACATACAGACAACGGGAATTATGTATATTGACTAGACGCCCCGCGGCATAGCATACACCGCAGACTTGCTCATGGAGAGTGCAAAGAGAGTGGAGAAAGAGTGGACACAAACTACAGCATGAAGAAATCAAAACAACGCGAGAGTACGTCTGTTAATAAATGGGAGGCGGGTAACAACAACCTCAGTGTGCATGTCTTTACGTTTACTCGCTATTTTTTATTTACTTAGTGCTGCTTTTTCGTGTCTGTACTCTCACCAACCATTCTTTGCACTTTCTATGATGAGCAAGTCTGCGGCGTAAGCTACGCCGCGGGTCTCTCCAGAGTTCCTTCTTTTCATTCACTCAGTCGTTTGCCCACACCCACCCCATTTTGACAACTGTGTCTTTCAGGAAGTCTTCACCCGTCACTAAATCATTAGTTGCGTATGCTAGTCTCAACATAACTCTTCATTGAACAAATATCTATATATATATATATATCTTATATAATTGAAATCAAATCCCTATAATAATAAATATATAATGTAGATGATATAGATTCTAAATATATTATGGGTACTACGCCATATGTCTACTAAATATAGCAGGCAGGTCAAATTGTTTGATCTTACGGTGGAGCTTCATCAATATTTGACATCTGTCACAAACAATTACATTATAAATGTGTTTAATTAAGTGAATGTTATTGTAGTCACAAACAATCTATATATATAATTCTCTTCGTGGTCGGACCCTGCGAGGCAACAAGAAGCTGCATGTGCAACAGATACTAATTTTAGAAAGCAGCGCAACAAATTACTGCACCAATGCATCAAAAGGTGTATAAATTAAATATGCCTGTAAAAAAAAATTTATATGACTTCATTGTTTTCGCTGATATTTTAATTTTGGAAAAGGTAACAATGTAAAAAAGAGGATTTGATGATGGTTAATTATAACATCAAAAAACAAAGGGGGCGCCATAGGCGCCCTGCAACACCTATTATAAAATACTTTGTGTACATTTCAGAAAGTTTAATATTTCGTATTGATCAAACAAGGACAAGTAAGTTGGGCTTTTGAAAAAAGTAGGCGCCCTAGCAAAGTGCATTAAAGGGGTAAAAGAACTCTCCATGAGCAAGTCTGCGGCGTATGCTACGCCGCAGGGCGTCTAGTTACATTATAAATGTGTTTAATTAACTGAATGTTATTGTAGTCAGTACAATCAAATAATCAAGCCTATGGGCCATGGAACCTAACTGAACCTAAAGTACCTGAACCTAAAGTAACTGAACCTAAAGTAACTCTTGTCTTATCTATACAGACGCTCCTTCTATACAGAAGATTATTGCGTCCACAGACCATGCCGGTCTGTTGGCAAATGATGCAGCGTTCACAGGCCACGGCTATGAGGGTTCCACGCATTACCCAGCCGCCTAACTAGTGTTAGGTACCCATTCGGAGCTGGGTGGATTCAGGGACGCCCTAGGCCCCGGGAACAAATTCTTGCCCTCATATGGATTTGAACCCTTGACCATCAGTACGCCAGTCGGGCGCGCATGCCACTACCAAAGTAACTGAACCTAAAGTAACTGAACCAAAAGAGACTGAACCTAAAGTAACTGAAGCTAAAGTAACTGAACCAAAAGTAGCTGTACCTAAAGTAACTGAACCTAAAGTAACTGAGGCTAAAGTTCAACTGTTGTCATTTCAAATCAATGTTTCCTATTTAATTTACTTTCTCACAAGCCAAACCACTTGCACATAAGGCACAGAGCTAATCAATAGTTTACAAACAATAGTTTACAATCAATATCAAATATTTCATTTTCATGGACGGATGTTTTAAAAAAAAACAATTATTGAATAAATTGTCATTAGATAATCTGGTCAAGCATTTGTGAAAATTACATTTCAATAAATATGCATGTCATGTTTTGAATTAAAATATGAAAATGATTTGTAATACAATATTGTGAGGAATAAGAATTTATTTCAACAAAATATTTGAAATGTGGGGCAAGTCAGGACTCAATGTGTGAAATGTGGGGCAAGTCAGGACTCAATGTGTGAAATGTGGGGCAAGTCAGGACTCAATGTGTGAAATGTGGGGCAAGTCAGTACTCAATGTGTGAAATGTGGGGCAAGTCAGGACTCAATGTGTGAAATGTGGGGCAAGTCAGAACTCAATGTGTGAAATGTGGGGCAAGTCAGGACTCAATGTGTGAAATGTGGGGCAAGTCAGGACTCAATGTGTGAAATGTGGGGCAAGTCAGGACTCAATGTGTGAAATGTGGGGCAAGTCAGGACTCAATGTGTGAAATGTGGGGCAAGTCAGGACTCAATGTGGGGCAAGTCAGGACTCAATGTGTGAAATGTGGGGCAAGTCAGGACTCAATGTGTGAAATCTGGGGCAAGTCAGGACTCAATGTGTGAAATGTGGGGCAAGTCAGGACTCAATGTGTGAAATCTGGGGCAAGTCAGGACTCAATGTGTGAAATGTGGGGCAAGTCAGGACTCAATGTGTGAAATTGTTTGTTTGGGGGGCCTCATGTTTTATAACATTAGAAAACAGGGTCACAATTTACAATCATGAGAACCATTGAAAACATCCCAGCACATAGAACGTATCATCAACACAAATACAAATATGGATACAGAAATAAAAATATTTAAAAGTGATATGTCAACTAATTGTATAAGTGAATTAATTTAAAGGCAGTAAAAATATACATAAACTCTGAACATGAGAAAAATATCAAACAGAACTTCATTTAAAGAATAGGTGGACGGAATTGAAAAACAGGACGAACAAATCATATGTTGATGTTTAAGCAAAGATCAGCTAAGTTTAAAAAATGTTCTTATATTGGAAACAAGGGTACACAAGCATTTTTTAAAAACATTTGTGTAATAGTCATCATTCAAAGTTAATAAAACATTTTTGTAATATTTGTGATTCAAAGTTAATAAAACATTTTTGTAATATTTGTGATTCAAAGTTCATAAAACTAACTTCTACTTTAAACTATTCTCACTGAATGCAAGAACTAACTGACATCTAGCTTGCTGTATCCTCTAAAGCTGATTGGTCGACTGCTGGATCACCTGACACTTCCGCAGGGGCCGGTGGTTTGGGGCGAGGCTTTTGGGGCCCTTTAATTTTCTTGGGGTCCTGTCCCATGGGTCTGAAATAATGAACACATCAACAGGGAATGTTATAAACAGACTTTAGTTATAAACAGACATCGGTTATGAACAGAATTTAGTTATAAACAGACTTTAGTTATAAACAGACTTTAGTTATAAACAGACTTTAGTTATAAACAGACTTTAGTTATAAACAGACTTTAGTTATAAACAGACTTCAGTTATGAACAGACATCGGTTATGAACAGACTTCAGTTATAAACAGACATCGGTTATGAACAGACATCGGTTATGAACAGACATCGGTTATGAACAGACTTCAGTTATAAACAGACATCGGTTATGAACAGACTTCAGTTATAAACAGACATCGGTTATGAACAGACTTTAGTTATAAACAGACATCGGTTATGAACAGACTTCAGTTATAAACAGACATCGGTTATGAACAGACTTCAGTTATAAACAGACATCGGTTATGAACAGACTTCAGTTATAAACAGACATCGGTTATGAACAGACATCGGTTATGAACAGACATCGGTTATGAACAGACTTCAGTTATAAACAGACATCGGTTATGAACAGACATCGGTTATGAACAGACATCGGTTATGAACAGACTTCAGTTATAAACAGACATCGGTTATGAACAGACTTCAGTTATAAACAGACATCGGTTATGAACAGACATCGGTTATGAACAGACATCGGTTATGAACAGACTTCAGTTATAAACAGACATCGGTTATGAACAGACTTCAGTTATAAACAGACATCGGTTATGAACAGACTTCAGTTATAAACAGACTTCATTTAGACTTCAGACCAGTTTTGACTGGGTTATAAAGTAAAGATAGTTCTGATGGCCTGGGATATAAAGTAAAGATAGTTCTGATGGCCTGGGCTATAAAGTAAAGATAGTTCTGATGGCCTGGGATATAAAGTAAAGATAGTTCTGATGGCCTGGGCTATAAAGTAAAGATAGTTCTGATGGCCTGGGATATAAAGTTTAACTATTATCCATCCAATTCTCACCTCATATAACTTTCTTTGGGCCACTTGACAAAGTAAGAAAATGTCCATGGCTCAGTGATTCCTTGTGCCTGTCGAATGGCATCGATATAAGCCCTGACCTTGAGGTTCTGCTCTCGTCTCTGTAAGGCCCAGGCCCTCCTCTTATCTAGCTCCGCCCTCAGCCTCTCTCTTGCCTCCTCTTCCATCTGTTGCAACTATTGAGTCAGTAAATATGGGAGGATAGAGTCGTGTCATGGTGTCAAGTATAGGTTTAAATTTGATGTCAAGTTGTGTTATTGACTGATTCCTTGATTGTTTTAGTTATTGATTGATTGATTGATTGATTGATATAGTGATTTAAGAACATTTGTGATGATGCTGTGTGATGCGGTTGTATGATGTATTATTGTGATGTATTTGGAAAATGTATTCCTGTGATTTAATTTGGTGATGAAAACACTAATAATAATGTTCCCTCTAAAAATAAAAATCTCAATTTTTCACAGCATCAATGGGGGAAAAATTTTACAGCTCAAAAACACAGATATTATTTATCCTTATCTAAATTTTCTGCGTGGTAATTCTAAACTGTTGTGCAGCATCTGTCAGATATCTGCGTGGCCACGTAACGTTGTCTGTAGCTGACCTCACATCAAACATTGAGCTACTCGTCTAGAATATTTATTTTAATCAACAAATTTTGATATTTTCATGTCTGACAAAGAAAGAAGATAAAGTTGTTCAATCTCTTTTACCTTCTCCAGCCTTCCTTTTTCCTGCTTTCTTCTCATCTCTTCTTCTTCCTCTTTTTTTCTTCTTTCTTGCTCAAGCTTTTCTTCCTCTTCTATCATTTCCCGCCTGAACAAAGCCAGTCAAATAATAAACATCTATGTAAATATTGTACAAAGTTTGGTTCATTTTTTCATTTCACAAGAATATACACACAAAAAACTCACTCTAAAAGTGATCTTATTGTATCTACAGTAGAATAAAATATAACTGTGTCTCTACCTAGTGATGTGTCCCTGAAAAAGACACACAGTAACTTAAATTTGTCTCTACCAAGGGATGTGTTCCTGACACAGACACACAAAGCTTCATCTCAGGTAACTTACTGCAGTCTTTCTTCCTCCTCCCTCATAATGCGCGCTTGTTCCTCTAATTTCCATCTTCTTTCCTCTGCTTCTTCTTTCTCATTTAGAATTCTTTGGAATGCTTCTTCCTCAGCCTAGATGAAATTTGAATCATGATTTAGTACATCAGGCCCGACAGATTTACATAGTACATCAGGCCCGACAGATTTACATAGTACATCAGGCCCGACAGATTTACATAGTACATCAGGCCCGACAGATTTACATAGTACATCAGGCCCGGCAGATTTACATAGTACATCAGGCCCACAGATTTACATAGTACATCAGGCCCAACAGATTTACATAGTACATCAGCCCCGCATATTTACATAGTACATCAGGCCCGACAGATTTACATAGTACATCAGGCCCGACAGATTTACATAGTACATCAGGCCCGGCAGATTTAAATAGTACATCAGGCCCGACAGATTTACATAGTACATCAGGCCCGACAGATTTACATAGTACATCAGGCCCGGCAGATTTACATAGTACATCAGGCCCGACAGATTTACATAGTACATCAGGCCCGACAGATTTACATAGTACATCAGGCCCGACATATTTACATAGTACATCAGGCCCGGCAGATTTACATAGTACATCAGGCCCGACAGATTTACATAGTACATCAGGCCCGACAGATTTACATAGTACATCAGGCCCGACAGATTTACATAGTACATCAGGCCCGACAGATTTACATAGTACATCAGGCCCGGCAGATTTACATAGTACATCAGGCCCGGCAGATTTACATAGTACATCAGGCCCGACAGATTTACATAGTACATCAGGCCCGGCAGATTTACATAGTACATCAGGCCCTGCAGATTTACATAGTACATCAGGCCTGGCAGATTTACATAGTACATCAGGCCTGGCAGATTTACATAGTACATCAGGCCTGGCAGATTTACATAGTACATCAGGCCTGGCAGATTTACATAGTACATCAGGCCTGGCAGATTTACATAGTACATCAGGCCCGGCAGATTTACATAGTACATCAGGCCTGGCAGATTTACATATTTCATCAGAGCCCGACAGATTTACATAGACAATATCAACACACACCAGATTTTGATAGACAATTTTTAACATCAATCAGTGGAAGATTAAAGTACATTCTATTACATGTAGTCTAATGATTTTTTGTAAAAATAATAATTTTCAGCCACCTTAGAAAAAGACAAGATAAGTTTACCTGTCGTTCTAACTCTCTTAACTTTTCTTCTTCTTCTTCTGCTGCCTTCTGGGCCTCTAATAGCTCTGCCTGTGATATAAGACATGTAAATTATCAAATAAACACAAATTATACACATTTTGTTTGCTGACACTTAACTTGAGTTATCTTTTGTTCTGCTACCAGCAATGTCTTTGACAATAAATTAATTTACTTCAAATTTTTCCTGTGCTGCCATTTCTTCCTCCTCCCTTTTAGCCTCCTCTTCCTCTTTGAGCCTGCGGGTCATCTCAGCGTCTGCGATACTCTCCAGCATTTCTTGTTCTTTCTCCCTGGCAGCTCTGGCCATTGCCTTCTCCTTTTCTCTGTGGAAACACATTTAGTGTCTTGGTCACCTCAAGCCAGGGGCATTCAGTCAACTTAAGTCAGGGGCATTCAGTCAACTTAAGTCAGGGGCATTCAGTCAACTTAAGTCAGGGGCATTCAGTCAACTTAAGTCAGGGGTATTCAGTCACTTAAGTCAGGGGCACTTATTGTGATTTATTCCTACATTTAACAAAGTAACATTGATATTGATGTCTCATGTGTCATAACTTGTTTAATGACAATCTTTTTATATAGAATACATGAACCATTAAGTTGTTGTAATCTAACTTGTTTTATGGCAATGTATTTTATATAGAATACATGAACCATACAGTTGTTGTAATATAACTTGTTTTATGACAATGTATTTTATATAGAATACATGAACCATAAATATGTTGTATAGGCTACGGCGGATTAGAGGGGGGGCTGAACGGCCTAAAGCCAGGGGCCCCCAATAATTTAGGGGCCCCCAAACTTATTATTTTCTATAATAAAAGTGGGCAAATGTTTGCATGACGCATTGAAAATATCATAAATAAATTAATAAAATCTCATCTACTTATTAAGAGAAAATGTCGAAGAGTGTGAAATACCAGAAGTCGTCATTTGTAATATATCTAAGGAAACCTAGCTTTAGAAAAACAATAGATTTCTTATTAGTTTGGAAAACTTACGACAAAAAAAACTTTGACATAGTATAGCATAATTCAATAATCGAATTTTTAACCAACTACCAAGTTAGTAGTGCATTGTGCACGAGTTACGACGCTTTGACCTTCAGACAAACTGAAGTAAGAAGTAAATATTCTAATAAATATGTAATTAAATACTACTACCGTATATACCCGATCTAAAAAGCCGACTTTTGGGGAAAAAATCGTTGGGAAAATGTTGGGCGGGGGGGGGGTCGGCTTAAGAGCGGGTCATAGGTGATTTCTGTATGTACATTTAATATCGGTGTCTTTAATTAACCTGAAATACATGTTGCGTTCCGTTATTAATATTCTGTACAGAAGGAGCAGATAAGATTGGCTAAATACCATTCATTCCTGTTGAGCATTCATCAAGTTCATACCAATATATTGCCATGCTGGATCAGGAATTTCCCAAAATATTAAAAATATTTTGGAAGAAAATGACATTCAAATTCAAGATTGCCGCGGACAGTCACAATACAATACTGAAAATATGAGTGTGAAGTATAACGGAGTCCAGGCTATCTTTGTAAGAAGTGCAGTGTTGCTCATTATGTGCCGTCCACAGGTCATTCCCTTAATTTGGTTGGGAAAAGTGCAACAGAAGGTTGTCCTGCTGCAACCAGATTTTTAAAAAAATATTTACTTATTTTTTCATTCTGCAAAATCTTTATACCTGGCTTGTTGCATCTACTCATCATTAGCAGGGTCTTCAAAAACAATTGAAAATATTACCTTTAACAAAGCCTTGTCTGACACAAGATGGTCAGCCCAGCATGATGCTGTTAGATCTGTTAATAAATTTTAATAATACCATGAGAATATTGAAGCAGTCGACTTGAAGCATTTCTGAAGGAACTTGAACAACTGAAACTCGCTATTTTACTTGAAATTTGGGACACAATTTTATAAAGATTTCAGAAAATGAATGCATCTCTTCAAGATACATTTGTTGAATTATCTTTTTGAGTTTGTTAAAAGACAGCGTTCTGAATTTCATTTCTATGAAGAAAAAAGAAAGGATAAGTCTGTGTTAGTTAGTTAGTTAGTTCCTCTCGGGCCGAAGATGACACATAGGGCAGAAGTCATTGATTTCCATTTACGACGATCCATCGCCAATTGTATTAGGTCTTGATTATTTCTTAGACCCATGGTTGAGCTTTCTCTTTTGATTGTTCTACGTAGGGTTTCTTTTGGTCTTACTTGTTTTCTTTTGCCTTTTGGTGTCCATATGAAGGCCTGCCGTGGTAGTCTTATCTCGTCCATTCGAAGAACATGACCGATATAATTCCAACGCCTTCTCCTTATAAAGGTTGACACATATTCTTGGTTGGTTTCTTCTCTTATTGTTTCATTTGTTTTAAAATCACTCCATTTTATATTCAAAATTTTTCGGAGGCATTTGTTCTTGAAGGCAACTAATTTCTTTTCTATAGCTTGAGTAGATTTCCAGCTTTCACATCCATATGTTAGTACAGGGATTACGCAAGAGTTGAATAGCCTAAGTTTTATATGTTTGCTAAGTGTCTTTGATCTCCAAATATTTGTAAGTCTGTGTAGAAAGAATATAAACAATCTTCAATGCGATTAAAAAAAGAGAAAGTGTCATCTTGATGAAGGGACATCAGCCGAAACAGTATTTTCTCTGAAACAAAAATTTAAGGTTGAGGTATTTCCTGAAATCATTGAAACTTTCTTCAGCCCTACAACATCGGTTAGACGCATGTACATCCATGAGAAATTTGGCTTTCTTAGAAACCTAACTGAGCTCAGCAATGATGCCATCCGAGGGGTAGCACCCAAGTTAGGCTAATAGAAGAATATTCAAGTGATTTCGTTGACTGCTTTTCTTCAGAATTAGTCCAATTTTCAGAACTCTTTAAAAAGTGTATTGCCCAGCCCCAGGCTCAGGGTCAGGAAAAGGAAGTAGCACAATGCCAATATCAAAATACATTCAAAGAGCTAAAAATTTTACTTAATCCTTTTCGAATGTCCAACTCGCACTTCGCATATATCTCAACAATGATGACATCAAAGTGCAGCTAAGAGCGATCATTTTCAAAGTTGAAAAAAAAATGAAATAATAATTAGAAGTTGCATGGGACAACAAAGCCTGACTCAGCACTCTCTCTAATGAGTATTGAACGGGAAATCGTATGCTCACTAGTTTTACTGACTTGATTAAAAATCTTGCCATGAGAAAGTTCGCAAACGAAGGTTCTATAGATTGAAATAAATACTAATAAATATTTTAATCAAGTGTGGATTCGTGTAACTCTATATTAATTTAATTGACTTCTATTTAATTTTTTGTCTTATGACACCCTGCATTACAAGTTACACAGTCTTATGTTAGCTGCTAGCAATCATTTTATTTAAATAAACGCTGCCTGGACAGGGCCCAGTTTGAATTGAATCCAGGGGCCCCGAGCAGTCTTAATCCGCCCCTGTGTATAGGGTTTGTCATTAATTACCTGAAGTCTAATAATAGACTTGATCTATAACTAGGTCACCGCCTGAGGTGCCGTAAGGACAAGTAGTGAATATTTGTTCATAACTATTAGAGGGAATGCGCTCATTGAAATTATCTAAAACTTGTTCAAAAGCTTGATTTTATAGAATTTTAAAGAAAAATATAAGGTCATATTATTTGATATATTATTTAATGCGAAATAGAGCGTCCTTGAGTGAGTGAATTTATTTTAAAAAAGATATTAATATGGAAATATACAAGCTATACTTTTTTATTTTTAGTTCATTCGCTCATTCGTCCGTGAATTTTATTCATTCATACTATTTACTTCTAAAACTAATGATGTAATTCCGACTATTGAACGACCGCTTACACTTACACTAATCTTAAAAAATGCTTAGGCTTATTTATTAAAATTTTTTAATTAAAATATCAATAGATGGCTATATTGTGTAATATTATATTATGCGAAATGGAACGTCCTTGCGAGCATGAATTATGTAAATGAATTAGTGACTCTGCATCTGCTCTGACTGAGGCTCTAGTAATAAGTAGTAACTAGTTCTAGTTGCTCGTTCGTCCATGAAGCTTATTCTTTCATACTATGATGTAATTATAATTAAAGTCATAATCTTAGTGTAAGTTTATTACTAATAATTACCAAGGCATATATTTTTATAAGGCAAGGACTAAGGAAAACAATATTAAAATACATATATGTTAATAATTGACTACGCTAGGACTAGTGTTTACCGTAGTTGCGACTATTGAACGAACACTTACACTCATCTTTAAATAATTTAAAATATGTTAAGGTTTATTTATTAAAGTTTTAAGTCTTTGACACTTTAATAATTTTTTCGGTGGCAAAAATAAGTGTAAAGAAATATTTTTTGCACAAAAAATTTCACCTAGAAGATTGTTTTTAGTGAGATCAATGTATCAAAATACACTGTTGTAATGGACATTTCTGAAATGTTTGACCTGAATCTAAAAATAGCCCAATGACCGAATGGTTTATGACGTTTCTGGTCTTAGAAATGATCAGCCTTATTATAACTTGTATAAACCATAAAGTTGTTGTAATATAGCTTGTTTAATGGCCATGTATTTTCTATAGAATACATGAACCATACAGTTGTTGCAATCACTAGTAAGATGAAAACATTGGATTTGGAATGTCTGAAGAATCATTTATAAATAGCCAACATTTTGAGCCAACTTTAAATTTCATAAAAATGTAGTTCACCTCTTTTCAATGGCTTGCTTCTTCTTCCTCTCTAAATCTGCCTTCCTCCGAGCTTCTCTCTCCTCTCTCTGTGCTTTCCTCACAGCTGCAAGTTGTTCCCTGGCATCCTGCTCGGCCCTCTCGAGCTCCGCCTCCTCTTCTCTTATTTCCTCCATCCTCTCTTTGAGCTCCTGCAGCAAGTACAATATAGGTCACTAACAATAGGACATAGGTCACTAACAATAGGACATAGGTAACTAACAATAGGACATACATCACTAAAAATAGGACATAGGTCACTAACAACAGGACATAGGTAACTAACAATAGGACATACATCACTAACAATAGGACATACATCACTAACAATAGGACATAGGTAACTAACAATAGGACATAGGTCACTAACAATAGGACATAGGTCACTATCAATAGGACATACATCACTAACAATAGGACATAGGTAACTAACAATAGGACATAGGTCACTAACAATAGGACATAGGTCACTAACGATAGGACATACATCACTAACAATAGGCCATACATCACTAACAATAGGCCATACATCACTAACAATAGGACATACATCACTAACAATAGGCCATACATCACTAACAATAGGAGATAGGTCACTAACAATAGGCCATACATCACTAACAATAGGCCATACATCACTAACAATAGGACATACATCACTAACAATAGGACATACATCACTAACAATAGGCACATACATCACTAACAATAGGCCATACATCACTAACAATAGGACATACATCACTAACAATAGGCCATACATCACTAACAATAGGACATAAGTAACTAACAATAGGAGATAGGTAACTAACAATAGGAGATAGGTAACTAACAATAGGACATACATCACTAAAAATAGGACATAGGTCACTAACAATAGGACATAGGTCACTAACAATAGGACATAGGTAACTAACAATAGGATATAGGTAACTAACAATAGGACATACGTACTAACAATAGGACATAGGTCACTAACAATAAAACATAGGTAACTAACAATAGGACGTAGGTAACTAACAATAGGACCATAACTTGTACATGTAGTCAGACCATAACTTGTACATAGTATCAGGCCATAACTTGTACATGTCAGGCCATAACTTGTACATAGTGTCAGACCATAACTTGTACATGTCGTCAGACCATCACATGTGCATGGTGTCCGACCATCACGTGTGCATGGTGTCTGTCTATAACTTGTACATGATGTCTGACCATAACTTGTACATGTCGTCAGACCATAACTTGTACATGGTGTCAGACCATCACGTGTGCATGGTGTCTGTCTATGACTTGTACATAGTGTCTGACCATAACTTGTACATGGTGTCAGACCATCCCGTGTGCATGGTGTCTGTCTATAACTTGTACATAGTGTCAGGCCATAACTTGTATATGGTGTCAGACCATAACTTGTATATGGTGTCAGACCATAACTTGTACATGGTGTCAGACCATAACTTGTATATGGTGTCAGACCATATATTGTACATGTCGTCAGACCATCACGTGTGCACGGTGTCAGACCATAACTTGTACATGGTGTCAGAACATCACGTGTGCATGGTGTCAGACCATAACTTGTACATGGTGTCAGACCATAACTTGTACATGTCGTCAGACCATCACGTGTGCATGGTGTCAGACCATAACTTGTACATGGTGTCAGACCATAACTTGTATATGGTGTCAGACCATAACTTGTACATGGTGTCAGACCATAACTTGTACATTGTGTCAGACCATAACTTGTACATGTCGTCAGACCATCACGTGTAGATGGTGTCTGTCTATAACTTGTACATGATGTCTGACCATAACTTGTACATGTCGTCAGACCATAACTTGTACATGGTGTCAGACCATCACGTGTGCATGGTGTCTGTCTATGACTTGTACATAGTGTCTGACCATAACTTGTACATGGTGTCAGACCACCCCGTGTGCATGGTGTCTGTCTATAACTTGTACATAGTGTCAGGCCATAACTTGTACATAGTGTCAGACCATAACTTGTACATGTCGTCAGACCATAACTTGTACATATTGTCAGGCCATAACATGTACATGTCGTCAGGCCATAACTTGTACATGGTGTCAGACCATAACGTGTGCATGTTGTCTGACCATAACTTGTTCATGTCGTCAGACCATAACTTGTACATGTCGTCAGACCATCATGTGTGCATGGTGTTTGACCATAACTTGTACATGTCGTCAGACCATCATGTGTGCATGGTGTCTGACCATAACTTGTATATGTCATCAGACCATCATGTGTGCATGGTGTCAGACCATAACTTGTACATGTCGTCAGACCATCATGTGTGCATGGTGCCTGACCATAACTTGTACATGTCGTCAGACCATAACTTGTACATGTCGTCAGACCATAACTTGTACATGTCGTCAGACCATCATGTGTGCGTGGTGTCAGACCATAACTTGTACATGTCGTCAGACCATAACTTGTACATGTCGTCAGGCCATCATGTGTGCATGGTGTCAGACCATAACTTGTACATGTCGTCAGACCATATTGTGTGCATGGTGTCTGATCATAACTTGTACATGTCGTCAGACCATAACTTGTACATGTCGTCAGACCATCACGTGTGCATGGTGTCTGACCATAACTTGTACATGTCGGCAAACCATCATGTGTGCATGGTGTCTGACCATAACTTGTACATGTCGTCAGACCATCACATGTGCATGGTGTCCGACCATCACGTGTGCATGGTGTCTGTCTATAACTTGTACATGATGTCTGGCCATAACTTGTACATGTCGTCAGACCATAACTTGTACATGGTGTCAGACCATCACGTGTGCATGTTGTCTGTCTATGACTTGTACATAGTGTCTGACCATAACTTGTACATGGTGTCAGACAATCCCGTGTGCATGGTGTCTGTCTATAACTTGTACATAGTGTCAGGCCATAACTTGTATATGGTGTCAGACCATAACTTGTATATGGTGTCAGACCATAACTTGTACATGGTGTCAGACCATAACTTGTATATGGTGTCAGACCATATATTGTACATGTCGTCAGACCATCACGTGTGCATGGTGTCAGACCATAACTTGTACATGGTGTCAGAACATCACGTGTGCATGGTGTCAGACCATAACTTGTACATGGTGTCAGACCATAACTTGTACATGTCGTCAGACCATCACGTGTGCATGGTGTCAGACCATAACTTGTACATGGTGTCAGACCATAACTTGTATATGGTGTCAGACCATAACTTGTACATGGTGTCAGACCATAACTTGTACATTGTGTCAGACCATAACTTGTACATGTCGTCAGACCATCACGTGTAGATGGTGTCTGTCTATAACTTGTACATGATGTCTGACCATAACTTGTACATGTCGTCAGACCATAACTTGTACATGGTGTCAGACCATCACGTGTGCATGGTGTCTGTCTATGACTTGTACATAGTGTCTGACCATAACTTGTACATGGTGTCAGACCACCCCGTGTGCATGGTGTCTGTCTATAACTTGTACATAGTGTCAGGCCATAACTTGTACATAGTGTCAGACCATAACTTGTACATGTCGTCAGACCATAACTTGTACATATTGTCAGGCCATAACATGTACATGTCGTCAGGCCATAACTTGTACATGGTGTCAGACCATAACGTGTGCATGTTGTCTGACCATAACTTGTTCATGTCGTCAGACCATAACTTGTACATGTCGTCAGACCATCATGTGTGCATGGTGTTTGACCATAACTTGTACATGTCGTCAGACCATCATGTGTGCATGGTGTCTGACCATAACTTGTATATGTCATCAGACCATCATGTGTGCATGGTGTCAGACCATAACTTGTACATGTCGTCAGACCATCATGTGTGCATGGTGTCTGACCATAACTTGTACATGTCGTCAGACCATAACTTGTACATGTCGTCAGACCATAACTTGTACATGTCGTCAGACCATCGTGTGTGCATGGTGTCAGACCATAACTTGTACATGTCGTCAGACCATAACTTGTACATGTCGTCAGGCCATCATGTGTGCATGGTGTCAGACCATAACTTGTACATGTCGTCAGACCATATTGTGTGCATGGTGTCTGACCATAACTTGTACATGTCGTCAGACCATAACTTGTACATGTCGTCAGACCATCACGTGTGCATGGTGTCTGACCATAACTTGTACATGTCGGCAGACCATCATGTGTGCATGGTGTCTGACCATAACTTGTACATGTCGTCAGACCATCATGTGTGCATGGTGTCAGACCATAACTTGTACATGTCGTCAGACCATAAGTTGTACATGTCGTCAGACCATAACTTGTACATGTCGTCAGACCATAACTTGTACATGGTGTCAGACCATAACTTGTACATGTCATCAGACAATAACTTGTATATGGTGTCAGACCATAACTTGTACATGGTGTCAGACCATAACTTGTACGTGGTGTCAGACCATAACTTGTACATGGTGTCTGACCATAACTTGTACATGGTGTCTGTCCATAACTTGTACACCCCCATCCCACAGACATAATGAACACCTGGTCATTAGTCTCATAGCTTTCCACCAGTAATCCACCTTAATTCATAATATATTTTATAAATATAACTTTGGAGGTATCAATATTGGATAAAACTGACCCATACTGTATAGCTATCTAGATATCTTGGATGTTTCAATATTGGATAAAACTGACCTCTGCCTTCCGTTTAGCTTCTGCCTCCTTAGCTTTCCTGGCCTCTTCCTTCAAATGGATCTTCTGCTGCAAGGCTCTAGCTTCATCCAGCCTCCTCTAGGAGATACAGAAACAACAACAACATTTAGGTGTGGTGTAGCACTAACAACAACAACAATATTTAGGTGTGGTGTAGCACAAACAACAACAACATTTAGGTGTGGTGTAGCACTAACAACAACAACAACATTTAGGTGTGGTGTAGCACTAACAACAACATTTAGGTGTGGTGTAGCACTAACAACAACAACAATTAGGTGTGGTGTAGCACTAACAACAACAACAATTAGTTGTGGTGTAGCACAAACAACAATTAGTTGTGGTGTAGCACAAACAACAATTAGGTGTGGTGTAGCACTAACAACAACAACAACAATTAGTCGTTGTGTAGCACTAACAACAACAACAACAATTAGTAGTGGTGTAGCACTAACAACAACAATTAGTTGTGGTGTAGCACTAACAAAAACAATTATTAGGTGTGGTGTAGCACTAACAACAACAACAATTAGTTGTGGTGTAGCACTAAAAAAAAATTATTAGGTGTGGTGTAGCACTAACAACAACAACAACAATTAGTTGTGGTGTAGCAATAACAACAACTACAATTAGTTGTGGTGTAGCACTAACAACAATAAATATTAGTTGTGGTGTAGCACTAACAACAACAACAATTAATTGTGGTGTATCACTAACAACTACAATAATTAGTTGTGGTGTAGCACTAACAACAACAACAATAATTAGTTGTGGTGAAGCACTAACAACAACGAGAATTAATTGTGGTGTAGCACTAACAACAACAATAATTAGTTGTGGTGTAGCACTAACAACAACAACAATTAGGTGTGGTGTAGCACTAACAACAACAATAATTAGTTGTGGTGTAGCACTAACAACAACAACAACAATTAATTGTGGTGTAGCACTAACAACAACCATTATTAGGTGTGGTGTAGCCCTAACAACAACAACAATTAGTTGTGGTGTAGCACTAACAACAACAACAATAATTAATTGTGGTGTAGCACTAACAACAACAACAATTAGGTGTGGTGTAGCACTAACAACAACAATTAGTTGTGGTGTAGCACTAACAACAACATTTAGTTTTGGTGTAGCACTAACAACAACAATAATTAGTTGTGGTGTAGCACTAACAACAACAATAATTAGTTGTGGTGTAGCACTAACAACAACAACAATTAGTTGTGGTGTAGCACTAACAACAACAATATTTAGTTGTGGTGTAGCACTAACAACAACAATAATTAGTTGTGGTGTAGCACTAACAACAACAATTAGTTGTGGTGTAGCACTAACAACAACAACAATTAGTTGTGGTGTAGCACTAACAACAACAACAACAATTAGGTGTGGTGTAGCACTAACAACAGCAACAACAATTAGTTGTGGTGTAGCACTAACAACAACAACAATTAGTTGTGGTGTAGCACTAACAACAACAACAATTAGTTGTGGTGTAGCACTAACAACAACAACAACAATTAGTTGTGGTGTAGCACTAACAACAACAATTAGTTGTGGTGTAGCACTAACAACAACAACAATTAGGTGTGGTGTAGCACTAACAACAACAACAACAATTAGGTGTGGTGTAGCACTAACAACAACAATTAGTTGTGATGTAGCACTAACAAAAACAATTATTAGGTGTAGTGTAGCACTAACAACAACAACAACAAATAGGTGTGGTGTAGCACTAACAACAACAACAATTAGTTGTGGTGTAGCACTAACAACAACAACAATTAGTTATGGTGTAGAACTAACAACAACAACAATTAGTTGTGGTGTAGCACTAACAACAACAACAATAATTAGTTGTGGTGTAGCACTAACAACAACAACAATTAGGTGTGGTGTAGCACTAACAACAACAACAACAATTAGTTTTGGTGTAGCACTAACAACAACAACAATTAGTTGTGGTGTAGCACTAACAACAACAAAAATTAGTTGTGGTGTAGTACTAACAACAACAACAACAATTAGTTGAAGTGTAGCACTAACAACAACAACAACAATTAGTTGTGGTGTAGCACTAACAACAACAACAACAATTAGTTGTGGTGTAGCACTAACAACAACAACAATTAGGTGTGGTGTAGCACTAACAACAACAACAACAATTAGTTTTGGTGTAGCACTAACAACAACAACAATTAGTTGTGGTGTAGCACTAACAACAACAAAAATTAGTTGTGGTGTAGTACTAACAACAACAACAACAATTAGTTGAAGTGTAGCACTAACAACAACAACAACAATTAGTTGTGGTGTAGCACTAACAACAACAATTAGTTGAAGTGTAGTACTAACAACAACAACAACAATTAGTTGTGGTGTAGCACTAAAAACAACAACAATTAGTTGAAGTGTAGCACTAACAACAACAACAATTAGTTGTGGTGTAGCACTAACAACAACAACAACAATTAGTTGTGGTGTAGCACTAACAACAAAAATAATTAGTTGTGGTGTAGCACTAACAACAACAATTATTAGGTGTGGTGTAGCACTAACAACAACAACAACAATTAGTTGAAGTGTAGCACTAACAACAACAACAACAATTAGTTGTGGTGTAGCACTAACAACAACAACAACAATTAGTTGTGGTGTAGCACTAACAACAACAATAATTAGTTGTGGTGTAGCACTAACAACAATAATTAGGTGTGGTGTAGCACTAACAACAACAATAATTAGTTGTGGTGTAGCACTAACAACAACAATAATTAGTTGTGGTGTAGCACAAACAACAATTAGTTGTTGTGTAGCACTATCAACAACAATTATTAGGTGTGGTGTAGCACTAACAACAACAACAACAATTAGTTGTGGTGTAGCACTAACAACAACAACAATTAGTTGTGGTGTAGCACTAACAACAACAATTAGTTGTGGTGTAGCACTAACAACAACAACAATTAGTTGTGGTGTAGCACTAACTACAACAACAATTAGTCATGATATAGCACTAACAACAACAATAATTAGTTGTGGTGTAGCACTAACAACAAAAACAACTATTAGTTGTGGTGTAGCACTAACAACAACAATAATTATTTGTGGTGTAGCACTAACAACAACGACAATTAATTGTGGTGTAGCACTAACAACAACAATAATTAGTTGTGGTGTAGCACTAACAACAACAACAATTAGGTGTGGTGTAGCACTAACAACAACAATAATTAGTTGTGGTGTAGCACTAACAACAACAACAACAATTAATTGTGGTGTAGCACTAACAACAACAATAATTAGGTGTGGTGTAGCACTAACAACAACAACAATTAGTTGTGGTGTAGCACTAACAACAACAACAACAATTAGTTGTGGTGTAGCACTAACAACAACAACAATTAGTTGCGGTGTAGCACTAACAACAACAATTAGTTGTGGTGTAGCACTAACAACAACAACAATGAGGTGTGGCGTAGCACTAACAACAACAACAATATTTAGTTGTGGTGTAGCACTAACAACAACAATAATTAGTTGTGGTGTAGCACTAACAACAACAACAATTAGGTGTGGTGTAGCACTAACAACAACAATAATAATTAATTGTGGTGTAGCACTAACAACAACAACAATAATTAGTTGTGGTGTAGCACTAACAACAACAACAACAATGAGGTATGGTGTAGCACTAACAACAACAACAATTAGTCGTGGTGTAGCACTAACAACAACAATAACATATAGGTTTGTTGTATCACTAACAACAACAACAACAACAATTATTAGGTGTGGTGTAGCACTAACAACAATAATAATTAGTTGTGGTGTAGCACTAACAACACCAACAACAATTAGTTGTGGTGTAGCACTAACAACAACAATAATTAGTCGTGGTGTAGCACTAACAACAACAACAACAATAATAATTAGTTGTGGTGTAGCACTAACAACAACAACAACAATAATAATTAGTTGTGGTGTAGCACTAACAACAACAACAATTATTAGGTGTGGTGTAGCACTAACAACAATAACAATTAGTTATGGTGTAGCACTAACAACAACAACAATAATTAGTTGTGGTGTAGCACTAACAACAACAATAATTAGTTGTGGTGTAGCACTAACAACAACAACAATTAAATGTGGTGTAGCACTAACAACAAAAATAATTAGTTGTGGTGTAGCACTAACAACAACAATAATTAGTTGTGGTGTAGCACTAACAACAACAATAATTAGTTGTGGTGTAGCACTAACAACAACACTAATTAGTTGTGGTGTAGCACTAACAACAACAATATTTAGTTGTGGTGTAGCACTAACAACAACAACAATTAGTTGTGGTGTAGCACTAACAACAAAAATAATTAGTTGTGGTGTAGCACTAACAACAACAACAATAATTAGTTGTGGTGTAGCACTAACAACAACAACAACAATTAGTTGTGGTGTAGCACTAACAACAAAAATAATTAGTTGTGGTGTAGCACTAACAACAACAACAATTAGTTGTGGTGTAGCACTAACAACAACAATAATTAGTTGTGGTGTAGCACTAACAACAACAATTAGTTGTGGTGTAGCACTAACAACAACAACAATTAGTTGTGGTGTAGCACTAACAACAACAATAATTAGTTGTGGTGTAGCACTAACAACAACAATAATTAGTTGTGGTGTAGCACTAACAACAACAATAATTAGTTGTGGTGTAGCACTAACAACAACAACAACAACAATAATTAGTTGTGGTGTAGCACTAACAACAACAATAATTAGTTGTGGTGTAGCACTAACAACAACAACAACAATATTTAGTTGTGGTGTAGCACTAACAACAACAACAATTAGTTGTGGTCTAGCATTAACAACAACAATAATTAGTTGTGGTGTAGCACTAACAACAACAACAATTAGTTGTGGTGTAGCACTAACAACAAAAATAATTAGTTGTGGTGTAGCACTAACAACAACAACAACAACAATATTTAGTTGTGGTGTAGCACTAACAACAACAACAATATTTAGTTGTGGTGTAGCACTAACAACAACAATAATTAGTTGTGGTGTAGCACTAACAACAACAACAATTAGTTGTGGTGTAGCACTAACAACAACAATATTTAGTTGTGGTGTAGCACTAACAACAACAACAATTAGTTGTGGTGTAGCACTAACAACAACAACAACAATTAGTCATATCTTATCTGTTTACAGACGCTCCTTCTATACAGAAGATTATTGCGTCCTACGCTTATCTATGGTTTGTGTTTAGTCCTGCATTTTTATTAGAGATTTAAATGTTGATAAAGTGTTGGTTTTCCTGGATTCTTCAGGCAACCCATTCCACGCCCGAATTCTGGACGGGAAGAAGGAAAACTTGTATGTGTTTGTTCTTGCATACGGAATAAGAAAGGTGTTTTTATCCTTATGTCTATCTGACGGTTGTATTAAGTTATCTTTGTGTTGTATTTCTAAATTAGAATTAATTGCTTTATGTATGATTACTACTTTGCTCTTGGTTCTTCTATCCTCTAGTGTTTCAAGGTTTAATGATTTAACTAATGGTGTTATTCTTGTCAGTTTCGAATATTCTCCAGTAATGAATCTGGCAGCTCTTTTTTGAATTTGTTCTAGTTTATCAATGTTTTCTTTGGTGGATGGGTCCCATACAGAAGATGCATATTCTAGTACAGGTCTCACCAAAGTGAGGTAGCATTTTAGTTTTATATCTCTATTACATTTGTTAAAGTTCCTTTTCATAAAGCCTAAGGTTTTGTTTGATTTTTTAATAACTTCATTGACATGGGGATTCCATGATAGTTTCTCATTTATTAAGACTCCAAAGTATTTTGCATCTTTAGTTTGGATCAGTTCTTTTCCATGAATGTAATATTTTGAATTTATTTGTTTCTTTTTCTTTGTTACTCTTAACAGTTGACACTTTTCTGGGTGGAAAGACATACTCCAGTTAGTTTCCCATTTTATCAATTCATCTAAGTCTTTTTGTAAAGTTTTGCTATCTTGTTCTGATTTAATTGTTCTATAGATTATACAATCATCAGCAAATAACCTAACTTTTGTACCTGTTGAGATGTTGTTGGGTAAATCATTTATATAAATTAAAAAGAGTAAGGGACCTAGCACAGTTCCTTGTGGAACTCCTGAGTTAACCTTTATTGGTGCAGATTTAGATCCATTAATTATTACAGTTTGCTGCCTGCCCAAAAGGAAGTCTTGGATCCAGTGATGTAAGGAACCTGAGATTCCAAAGTAGTTAAGTTTTTTAAGTAAACTAAGGTGGTGAACTTTGTCAAATGCTTTTGAGAAGTCTAGTAATATTGTATCTATTTGATCATTTTTGTCCAAGCCTTTTGATAGTTCATCTATTAAACCTATTAATTGTGTTTCACATGATCTGTTTTTTCTAAAGCCGTGTTGATGTGGGCATAGGGCATTATATTTGTCAAGGTGGTTAACTATTCTACTATATATTATGTGTTCTAGTAATTTACAGGTGATACTAGTAAGTGATACAGGCCTGTAATTACCAGGGTCTGATTTATCCCCTTTCTTAAAGAGTGGAGTTACGTTAGCTAATTTCCAATCCTGGGGCACTTTACCCTGGTTTAGAGAGGCTTGAAAGAGAACTACAAGGATTGGGGACAGTTCATTGCTTAGTTCTTTTAATAATCTTGCAGGCAAATCATCTGGGCCAGTAGCTTTGTTTATTTTTAAGTTTTTTAGGAGTGAATCTATACATATCTCATCTACAGTTATGTTACCTATTTCCTCCATTTTATTTAAATTTATTAAAACTTCCTTGTCGCCTGAGGCAGAAAAAGATGATGCAAAATATGTGTTAAGGATATTAGCTTTAGTTTCATTATCATTATAGGTTTTATTATTTGAGCCTTTTATTGTGGCTATTCCTGAAGGTTCCATTTTTTTAGATTTGATAAAGGACCATAAGTTTTTATTGTTATCTTTGGTAATTACATTGTTTATATATTAATTTTGGAGGTTTCGACTAAGTTTTTTGTGTCAAGTGTTTAATCTTTAAGTATTTTTTGTGTATCCTATATGAATAGGTAGCTTTATATTTCTTAAATAAGTTCTCTTTTAGTTTGCATAGCTTTTTCAATCTAGAATTGAACCAGCATTTGTTAATTTTATTTGATGTTAGTTTTGTTGTAACATTCTCATCCATTATAGTTTTTAGATTTGTTTTTATATCTTTCCAAATTTCTTCTACTGGGCTATTTGTGTTAAATTTACTTAGGAAAGTTTGTTGGAAGTTAGCTGCTGATTGGTGTAGTTTTATTGAATTACATTTATTCCAAAGATAGATTATTCTTCTAGGTATCTTATTAATTTTGGTTTTTATTGTATTGGTGACCCTAACAATATCATGGTCGGACAGTCCTGGAATTATTTTATAGTCTAACACTAGTCCTGGTCTATTTGTTAGGAATAAATCTAGTGTTTTATTTTTCCTTGTTTGCTGTTTTTACTATCTGTTCTAGGTTTATGTTGTTTATAGTGTCTAAAAAGTGTTCATTAATTTCTTTGTTAGTTTGATGGTTATCAATTGTATAATTTTTCCAATTTATATCTGGAAGATTAAAGTCCCCCATAATCCATAGAACTGCATTTTTATTATTCTCTTTTATGAAAGTTAATTGACTACAAAGATTGTTCATGTATTCTAGGTTTGTATTCGGAGGTCTATATATACTGCCTACAATAAGTGGGGATGAGTTTGGTGTAATTATTTTACAATAAATAGACTCTATATTAAAATTTGGCTGTGTAGTAATTTCTTCAGCTATGATATTTGATTTAATTGCAAGTAGCACTCCTCCATAATTGTCTGGTCTGTCTTTCCTAAAAATATTATAATTGGTGTTTAAAATCTCAGAGTTATATATGTTGGGGTTCAACCAAGTTTCAGAACCAGCAATTATGTCTGGTTCTTCTGTTTTTATAAGTAGTTGTAAATCTGGAATTTTATTTTTTAAGCTTTGGAAATTAACTATTAGTGTTTTGAGAATGTTTTGATTATTATTATTATTAGATTTTTTATGGGTAACATGGTGTAGCACAAACAACAACAACAATAATTAGTTGTGGTGTAGCACAAACAACAACAACAATAATTAGTTGTGGTGTAGCACAAACAACAACAACAATAATTAGTTGTGGTGTAGAAGACTTAGTTTACATAAGGATTCTAATTTATAAAACTAACAGACATCAATAATTGTAATATTTAATAAGTACATGATCAAATAATGAAACAATGTGTTCCGAGAAAATATAGAAATGGCCTTCAATTAAACTTCTAGATAGCCCCAAAATGCATTGCTTCCAGTACAAACAATATTTAAATCGTTAAAACTCTAGTGTTGTACAACACAATAAAGAAGTTTTTCTAAGATGCTTTGTGCCAACGTGTATGTAGCACAAAGTCGTAAAACACAATAAAGACGTTTTTATAAGAGGCCTTATGTCAACGTGTATATAGCACAGGAGGTAAGTACATCATTGTGTTTAATGTATGCAGTAGGCCAGGAGGTAAGTACATCATTGTGTTTAATGTATGCAGTAGGCCAGGAGGTAAGTACATCATTGTGTTCAATGTATGCACTAGGGCCCAGGGGTCGGAAAACCATGGCTCGCGAGCCAGATGTGGCTCCTATTGCTAGCTGAATCTGGCTCGCAGACAAATGTTCCATTATTTTAAAAAAATGTTTCTTGACACTCCTTTGATCTACATATTAACATATTAATTGCGCATCAAAATATAAAAAAAATTAACAATAATAAAAAAAAACGTCTCCACGCCCGCAGGAAGCTTAACCCCACCTCGTATCAACCAGACTTTTAGTGTTGAGATTACTTGAGATTACACAATGCTCACATTTACTCGAATTTTTAGTTTTAAATATAATGTATTTCTTTCACAGAATTACTTTTCAAAATGTGTGGTGTTTATGGCTCTCTCAAGACAAAAAAGTTACCCCCCCCCTTGCACTAGGCCAGGAGGTAAGTACATCATTGTGTTTAATGTATGCAGGAGGTAAGTACATCATATTGTGTAATGTATGCACTAGGCCAGGAGGTAAGTACATCATTGTGTTTAATGTATGCAGGAGGTAAGTACATCATATTGTGTAATGTATGCACTAGGCCAGGAGGTAAGTACATCATTGTGTTTAATGTATGCAGGAGGTAAGTACATCATATTGTGTAATGTATGCACTAGGCCAGGAGGTAAGTACGTCATTGTGTTTAATGTATGCACCAGGCCAGGAGGTAAGTACATCATTGTGTTTAATGTATGCAGTAGGCCAGGAGGTAAGAACATCATTGTGTTTAATGTATGCAGTAGGCCAGGAGGTAAGTACATCATTGTGTTTAATGTATGCACTAGGCCAATCATGAGCTAACACGTGGTCCAAATTTCTGGCCGTATCCCCAAGGACCTCCTATATGGAAAACTGGCATCGGGAAAGGGGAAGACAGGTCACACACGTCTGCTAAAGATTTCTGCTAAAGGGACATGAAAGCAGCCACAATACGCTCAACCGACTGGGAGTGTAAGGCAGAAGACCGATCTACGTGGCGCACAGCTGTCAAAGAGGGCGTCATAGTAGCCGAGGAGCGTAGGATGGAGGAGGCTACAGAAAGAAGAGCTAGGAGAAAGGCCAAAACACTGGGAAGCCCAGAATTCGTGTGTAAAAGCTGTGGTAAAGACTATCACTCAAGGATAGGACTGCACAGCCACACGAGGAAATGCAACTCAGACCAACGGTGATGCACCATCGTCTTGCGAGACGGAAGGATGCCGATACATTTCTAAAGATGTGTAGTTGTATCAAAGAGACTCTTGTAGAGTGTTGGCATGCCTCTTACTCCCCCCCCCCACTTATTATCTCCCGTGAGTTTTGTCTTGTTGAACTTATTTTATTTAACATTGTTATATCTATGTATCTTGATCTCGTCATCACACACATTCACACACATTCACATATATTTCAACAATGAAGTCCAATCTTTTATTTTATTGCTCTTGTTTTTTTTTGGGTTGTTTTTTAAAAGATTTTTTTAGTAGATAGATAACATGTAAACAGGGTATCAGTGACCTAACCAAACAGTGAACGTTTCTGCAAAGAGCCTTCCTCAACGAACACTTAGTACACAAATAAAACGAATTTAAGAAATAAAATAATAAAGACTTAGATGCGGTGCAATCCAAAGAGAGCAATGGTAAGGAGAGAGAGCAATGGTAAGGAGAGAGAGCAATGGTAAGGAGAGAGAGCAATGGTAAGGAGAGAGAGCAATGGTAAGGAGAGAGAACAATGGTAAGGAGAGAGAGCAATGGTAAGGAGAGAGAGCAATGGTAAGGAGAGAGAGCAATGGTAAGGAGAGAGAACAATGGTAAGGAGAGAGAGCAATGGTAAGGAGAGAGAGCAATGGTAAGGAGAGAGAGCAATGGTAAGGAGAGAGAACAATGGTAAGGAGAGAGAGCAATGGTAAGGAGAGAGAGCAATGGTAAGGAGAGAGAGCAATGGTAAGGAGAGAGAACAATGGTAAGGAGAGAGAGCAATGGTAAGGAGAGAGAGCAATGGTAAGGAGAGAGAGCAATGGTAAGGAGAGAGAACAATGGTAAGGAGAGAGAGCAATGGTAAGGAGAGAGAGCAATGGTAAGGAGAGAGAGCAATGGTAAGGAGAGAGAAGTATGAGCTTATATAGGAAAGGAGAGAGCGGGTGTTGCTAATCATTTAGATTGTGAGCGCAAACACGCAGTCTACAACTGCTAGACTCCTGTAGAGATTAGACACCCATCCTAGCTACGTCACTGTCTACAACTACCAGACTCCTGTAGAGATTAGACACCCATCCTAGCTACGCCACTGTCTACAACTACCAGACTCCTGTAGAGATTAGACACCCATCCTAGCTACGCCACTGTCTACAACTACCAGACTCCTGTAGAGATTAGACACCCATCCTAGCTACGCCACTGTCTACAACTACCAGACTCCTGTAGAGATTAGACACCCATCCTAGCTACGCCACTGTCTACAACTACCAGACTCCTGTAGAGATTAGACACCCATCCTAGCTACGCCACTGTCTACAACTACCAGACTCCTGTAGAGATTAGACACCCATCCTAGCTACGCCACTGTCTACAACTACCAGACTCCTGTAGAGATTAGACACCCATCCTAGCTACGCCACTGTCTACAACTACCAGACTCCTGTAGAGATTAGACACCCATCCTAGCTACGTCACTGTCTACAACTACCAGACTCCTGTAGAGATTAGACACCCATCCTAGCTACGTCACTGTCTACAACTACCAGACTCCTGTAGAGATTAGACACCCATCCTAGCTACGTCACTGTCTACAACTACCAGACTCCTGTAGAGATTAGACACCCATCCTAGCTACGTCACTGTCTACAACTACCAGACTCCTGTAGAGATTAGACACCCATCCTAGCTACGCCACTGTCTACAACTACCAGACTCCTGTAGAGATTAGACACCCATCCTAGCTACGTCACTGTCTACAACTACCAGACTCCTGTAGAGATTAGACACCCATCCTAGCTACGTCACTGTCTACAACTACCAGACTCCTGTAGAGATTAGACACCCATCCTAGCTACGTCACTGTCTACAACTACCAGACTCCTGTAGAGATTAGACACCCATCCTAGCTACGCCACTGTCTACAACTACCAGACTCCTGTAGAGATTAGACACCCATCCTAGCTACGCCACTGTCTACAACTACCAGACTCCTGTAGAGATTAGACACCCATCCTAGCTACGTCACTGTCTACAACTACCAGACTCCTGTAGAGATTAGACACCCATCCTAGCTACGTCACTGTCTACAACTACCAGACTCCTGTAGAGATTAGACACCCATCCTAGCTACGCCACTGTCTACAACTACCAGACTCCTGTAGAGATTAGACACCCATCCTAGCTACGCCACTGTCTACAACTACCAGACTCCTGTAGAGATTAGACACCCATCCTAGCTACGCCACTGTCTACAACTACCAGACTCCTGTAGAGATTAGACACCCATCCTAGCTACGTCACTGTCTACAACTACCAGACTCCTGTAGAGATTAGACACCCATCCTAGCTACGTCACTGTCTACAACTACCAGACTCCTGTAGAGATTAGACACCCATCCTAGCTACGTCACTGTCTACAACTACCAGACTCCTGTAGAGATTAGACACCCATCCTAGCTACGTCACTGTCTACAACTACCAGACTCCTGTAGAGATTAGACACCCATCCTAGCTACGTCACTGTCTACAACTACCAGACTCCTGTAGAGATTAGACACCCATCCTAGCTACGTCACTGTCTACAACTACCAGACTCCTGTAGAGATTAGACACCCATCCTAGCTACGTCACTGTCTACAACTACCAGACTCCTGTAGAGATTAGACACCCATCCTAGCTACGTCACTGTCTACAACTACCAGACTCCTGTAGAGATTAGACACCCATCCTAGCTACGTCACTGTCTACAACTACCAGACTCCTGTAGAGATTAGACACCCATCCTAGCTACGTCACTGTCTACAACTACCAGACTCCTGTAGAGATTAGACACCCATCCTAGCTACGTCACTGTCTACAACTACCAGACTCCTGTAGAGATTAGACACCCATCCTAGCTACGTCACTGTCTACAACTACCAGACTCCTGTAGAGATTAGACACCCATCCTAGCTACGTCACTGTCTACAACTACCAGACTCCTGTAGAGATTAGACACCCATCCTAGCTACGTCACTGTCTACAACTACCAGACTCCTGTAGAGATTAGACACCCATCCTAGCTACGTCACTGTCTACAACTACCAGACTCCTGTAGAGATTAGACACCCATCCTAGCTACGTCACTGTCTACAACTACCAGACTCCTGTAGAGATTAGACACCCATCCTAGCTACGTCACTGTCTACAACTACCAGACTCCTGTAGAGATTAGACACCCATCCTAGCTACGTCACTGTCTACAACTACCAGACTCCTGTAGAGATTAGACACCCATCCTAGCTACGTCACTGTCTACAACTACCAGACTCCTGTAGAGATTAGACACCCATCCTAGCTACGTCACTGTCTACAACTACCAGACTCCTGTAGAGATTAGACACCCATCCTAGCTACGTCACTGTCTACAACTACCAGACTCCTGTAGAGATTAGACACCCATCCTAGCTACGTCACTGTCTACAACTACCAGACTCCTGTAGAGATTAGACACCCATCCTAGCTACGTCACTGTCTACAACTACCAGACTCCTGTAGAGATTAGACACCCATCCTAGCTACGTCACTGTCTACAACTACCAGACTCCTGTAGAGATTAGACACCCATCCTAGCTACGTCACTGTCTACAACTACCAGACTCCTGTAGAGATTAGACACCCATCCTAGCTACGTCACTGTCTACAACTACCAGACTCCTGTAGAGATTAGACACCCATCCTAGCTACGCCACTGTCTACAACTACCAGACTCCTGTAGAGATTAGACACCCATCCTAGCTACGCCACTGTCTACAACTACCAGACTCCTGTAGAGATTAGACACCCATCCTAGCTACGTCACTGTCTACAACTACCAGACTCCTGTAGAGATTAGACACCCATCCTAGCTACGTCACTGTCTACAACTACCAGACTCCTGTAGAGATTAGACACCCATCCTAGCTACGTCACTGTCTACAACTACCAGACTCCTGTAGAGATTAGACACCCATCCTAGCTACGTCACTGTCTACAACTACCAGACTCCTGTAGAGATTAGACACCCATCCTAGCTACGTCACTGTCTACAACTACCAGACTCCTGTAGAGATTAGACACCCATCCTAGCTACGTCACTGTCTACAACTACCAGACTCCTGTAGAGATTAGACACCCATCCTAGCTACGTCACTGTCTACAACTACCAGACTCCTGTAGAGATTAGACACCCATCCTAGCTACGTCACTGTCTACAACTACCAGACTCCTGTAGAGATTAGACACCCATCCTAGCTACGTCACTGTCTACAACTACCAGACTCCTGTAGAGATTAGACACCCATCCTAGCTACGTCACTGTCTACAACTACCAGACTCCTGTAGAGATTAGACACCCATCCTAGCTACGCCACTGTCTACAACTACCAGACTCCTGTAGAGATTAGACACCCATCCTAGCTACGCCACTGTCTACAACTACCAGACTCCTGTAGAGATTAGACACCCATCCTAGCTACGCCACTGTCTACAACTACCAGACTCCTGTAGAGATTAGACACCCATCCTAGCTACGTCACTGTCTACAACTACCAGACTCCTGTAGAGATTAGACACCCATCCTAGCTACGTCACTGTCTACAACTACCAGACTCCTGTAGAGATTAGACACCCATCCTAGCTACGTCACTGTCTACAACTACCAGACTCCTGTAGAGATTAGACACCCATCCTAGCTACGTCACTGTCTACAACTACCAGACTCCTGTAGAGATTAGACACCCATCCTAGCTACGTCACTGTCTACAACTACCAGACTCCTGTAGAGATTAGACACCCATCCTAGCTACGTCACTGTCTACAACTACCAGACTCCTGTAGAGATTAGACACCCATCCTAGCTACGTCACTGTCTACAACTACCAGACTCCTGTAGAGATTAGACACCCATCCTAGCTACGTCACTGTCTACAACTACCAGACTCCTGTAGAGATTAGACACCCATCCTAGCTACGTCACTGTCTACAACTACCAGACTCCTGTAGAGATTAGACACCCATCCTAGCTACGTCACTGTCTACAACTACCAGACTCCTGTAGAGATTAGACACCCATCCTAGCTACGTCACTGTCTACAACTACCAGACTCCTGTAGAGATTAGACACCCATCCTAGCTACGTCACTGTCTACAACTACCAGACTCCTGTAGAGATTAGACACCCATCCTAGCTACGTCACTGTCTACAACTACCAGACTCCTGTAGAGATTAGACACCCATCCTAGCTACGTCACTGTCTACAACTACCAGACTCCTGTAGAGATTAGACACCCATCCTAGCTACGTCACTGTCTACAACTACCAGACTCCTGTAGAGATTAGACACCCATCCTAGCTACGTCACTGTCTACAACTACCAGACTCCTGTAGAGATTAGACACCCATCCTAGCTACGTCACTGTCTACAACTACCAGACTCCTGTAGAGATTAGACACCCATCCTAGCTACGTCACTGTCTACAACTACCAGACTCCTGTAGAGATTAGACACCCATCCTAGCTACGTCACTGTCTACAACTACCAGACTCCTGTAGAGATTAGACACCCATCCTAGCTACGTCACTGTCTACAACTACCAGACTCCTGTAGAGATTAGACACCCATCCTAGCTACGTCACTGTCTACAACTACCAGACTCCTGTAGAGATTAGACACCCATCCTAGCTACGTCACTGTCTACAACTACCAGACTCCTGTAGAGATTAGACACCCATCCTAGCTACGTCACTGTCTACAACTACCAGACTCCTGTAGAGATTAGACACCCATCCTAGCTACGTCACTGTCTACAACTACCAGACTCCTGTAGAGATTAGACACCCATCCTAGCTACGTCACTGTCTACAACTACCAGACTCCTGTAGAGATTAGACACCCATCCTAGCTACGTCACTGTCTACAACTACCAGACTCCTGTAGAGATTAGACACCCATCCTAGCTACGTCACTGTCTACAACTACCAGACTCCTGTAGAGATTAGACACCCATCCTAGCTACGTCACTGTCTACAACTACCAGACTCCTGTAGAGATTAGACACCCATCCTAGCTACGTCACTGTCTACAACTACCAGACTCCTGTAGAGATTAGACACCCATCCTAGCTACGTCACTGTCTACAACTACCAGACTCCTGTAGAGATTAGACACCCATCCTAGCTACGTCACTGTCTACAACTACCAGACTCCTGTAGAGATTAGACACCCATCCTAGCTACGTCACTGTCTACAACTACCAGACTCCTGTAGAGATTAGACACCCATCCTAGCTACGTCACTGTCTACAACTACCAGACTCCTGTAGAGATTAGACACCCATCCTAGCTACGTCACTGTCTACAACTACCAGACTCCTGTAGAGATTAGACACCCATCCTAGCTACGTCACTGTCTACAACTACCAGACTCCTGTAGAGATTAGACACCCATCCTAGCTACGTCACTGTCTACAACTACCAGACTCCTGTAGAGATTAGACACCCATCCTAGCTACGTCACTGTCTACAACTACCAGACTCCTGTAGAGATTAGACACCCATCCTAGCTACGTCACTGTCTACAACTACCAGACTCCTGTAGAGATTAGACACCCATCCTAGCTACGTCACTGTCTACAACTACCAGACTCCTGTAGAGATTAGACACCCATCCTAGCTACGTCACTGTCTACAACTACCAGACTCCTGTAGAGATTAGACACCCATCCTAGCTACGTCACTGTCTACAACTACCAGACTCCTGTAGAGATTAGACACCCATCCTAGCTACGTCACTGTCTACAACTACCAGACTCCTGTAGAGATTAGACACCCATCCTAGCTACGTCACTGTCTACAACTACCAGACTCCTGTAGAGATTAGACACCCATCCTAGCTACGTCACTGTCTACAACTACCAGACTCCTGTAGAGATTAGACACCCATCCTAGCTACGTCACTGTCTACAACTACCAGACTCCTGTAGAGATTAGACACCCATCCTAGCTACGTCACTGTCTACAACTACCAGACTCCTGTAGAGATTAGACACCCATCCTAGCTACGTCACTGTCTACAACTACCAGACTCCTGTAGAGATTAGACACCCATCCTAGCTACGTCACTGTCTACAACTACCAGACTCCTGTAGAGATTAGACACCCATCCTAGCTACGTCACTGTCTACAACTACCAGACTCCTGTAGAGATTAGACACCCATCCTAGCTACGTCACTGTCTACAACTACCAGACTCCTGTAGAGATTAGACACCCATCCTAGCTACGTCACTGTCTACAACTACCAGACTCCTGTAGAGATTAGACACCCATCCTAGCTACGTCACTGTCTACAACTACCAGACTCCTGTAGAGATTAGACACCCATCCTAGCTACGTCACTGTCTACAACTACCAGACTCCTGTAGAGATTAGACACCCATCCTAGCTACGTCACTGTCTACAACTACCAGACTCCTGTAGAGATTAGACACCCATCCTAGCTACGTCACTGTCTACAACTACCAGACTCCTGTAGAGATTAGACACCCATCCTAGCTACGCCACTGTCTACAACTACCAGACTCCTGTAGAGATTAGACACCCATCCTAGCTACGCCACTGTCTACAACTACAGACTCCTGTAGAGATTAGACACCCATCCTAGCTACGCCACTGTCTACAACTACTAGACTCCTGTAGAGATTAGACACCCATCCTAGCTACGTCACTGTCTACAACTACCAGACTCCTGTAGAGATTAGACACCCATCCTAGCTACGTCACTGTCTACAACTGCAGACTCCTGTAGAGATTAGACACCCATCCTAGCTACGTCACTGTCTACAACTGCTAGACTCCTGTAGAGATTAGACACCCATCCTAGCTACGTCACTGTCTACAACTACCAGACTCCTGTAGAGATTAGACACCCATCCTAGCTACGCCACTGTCTACAACTACCAGACTCCTGTAGAGATTAGACACCCATCCTAGCTACGTCACTGTCTACAACTACCAGACTCCTGTAGAGATTAGACACCCATCCTAGCTACGTCACTGTCTACAACTACCAGACTCCTGTAGAGATTAGACACCCATCCTAGCTACGTCACTGTCTACAACTACCAGACTCCTGTAGAGATTAGACACCCATCCTAGCTACGTCACTGTCTACAACTACCAGACTCCTGTAGAGATTAGACACCCATCCTAGCTACGTCACTGTCTACAACTACCAGACTCCTGTAGAGATTAGACACCCATCCTAGCTACGCACTGTCTACAACTACCAGACTCCTGTAGAGATTAGACACCCATCCTAGCTACGCCACTGTCTACAACTACCAGACTCCTGTAGAGATTAGACACCCATCCTAGCTACGCCACTGTCTACAACTACCAGACTCCTGTAGAGATTAGACACCCATCCTAGCTACGTCACTGTCTACAACTACCAGACTCCTGTAGAGATTAGACACCCATCCTAGCTACGTCACTGTCTACAACTACCAGACTCCTGTAGAGATTAGACACCCATCCTAGCTACGTCACTGTCTACAACTACCAGACTCCTGTAGAGATTAGACACCCATCCTAGCTACGTCACTGTCTACAACTACCAGACTCCTGTAGAGATTAGACACCCATCCTAGCTACGTCACTGTCTACAACTACCAGACTCCTGTAGAGATTAGACACCCATCCTAGCTACGTCACTGTCTACAACTACCAGACTCCTGTAGAGATTAGACACCCATCCTAGCTACGTCACTGTCTACAACTACCAGACTCCTGTAGAGATTAGACACCCATCCTAGCTACGTCACTGTCTACAACTACCAGACTCCTGTAGAGATTAGACACCCATCCTAGCTACGTCACTGTCTACAACTACCAGACTCCTGTAGAGATTAGACACCCATCCTAGCTACGTCACTGTCTACAACTACCAGACTCCTGTAGAGATTAGACACCCATCCTAGCTACGTCACTGTCTACAACTACCAGACTCCTGTAGAGATTAGACACCCATCCTAGCTACGTCACTGTCTACAACTACCAGACTCCTGTAGAGATTAGACACCCATCCTAGCTACGTCACTGTCTACAACTACCAGACTCCTGTAGAGATTAGACACCCATCCTAGCTACGTCACTGTCTACAACTACCAGACTCCTGTAGAGATTAGACACCCATCCTAGCTACGTCACTGTCTACAACTACCAGACTCCTGTAGAGATTAGACACCCATCCTAGCTACGTCACTGTCTACAACTACCAGACTCCTGTAGAGATTAGACACCCATCCTAGCTACGTCACTGTCTACAACTACCAGACTCCTGTAGAGATTAGACACCCATCCTAGCTACGTCACTGTCTACAACTACCAGACTCCTGTAGAGATTAGACACCCATCCTAGCTACGTCACTGTCTACAACTACCAGACTCCTGTAGAGATTAGACACCCATCCTAGCTACGTCACTGTCTACAACTACCAGACTCCTGTAGAGATTAGACACCCATCCTAGCTACGTCACTGTCTACAACTACCAGACTCCTGTAGAGATTAGACACCCATCCTAGCTACGTCACTGTCTACAACTACCAGACTCCTGTAGAGATTAGACACCCATCCTAGCTACGTCACTGTCTACAACTACCAGACTCCTGTAGAGATTAGACACCCATCCTAGCTACGTCACTGTCTACAACTACCAGACTCCTGTAGAGATTAGACACCCATCCTAGCTACGTCACTGTCTACAACTACCAGACTCCTGTAGAGATTAGACACCCATCCTAGCTACGCCACTGTCTACAACTACCAGACTCCTGTAGAGATTAGACACCCATCCTAGCTACGCCACTGTCTACAACTACCAGACTCCTGTAGAGATTAGACACCCATCCTAGCTACGCCACTGTCTACAACTACCAGACTCCTGTAGAGATTAGACACCCATCCTAGCTACGTCACTGTCTACAACTACCAGACTCCTGTAGAGATTAGACACCCATCCTAGCTACGTCACTGTCTACAACTACCAGACTCCTGTAGAGATTAGACACCCATCCTAGCTACGTCACTGTCTACAACTACCAGACTCCTGTAGAGATTAGACACCCATCCTAGCTACGCCACTGTCTACAACTACCAGACTCCTGTAGAGATTAGACACCCATCCTAGCTACGCCACTGTCTACAACTACCAGACTCCTGTAGAGATTAGACACCCATCCTAGCTACGTCACTGTCTACAACTACCAGACTCCTGTAGAGATTAGACACCCATCCTAGCTACGTCACTGTCTACAACTACCAGACTCCTGTAGAGATTAGACACCCATCCTAGCTACGTCACTGTCTACAACTACCAGACTCCTGTAGAGATTAGACACCCATCCTAGCTACGTCACTGTCTACAACTACCAGACTCCTGTAGAGATTAGACACCCATCCTAGCTACGTCACTGTCTACAACTACCAGACTCCTGTAGAGATTAGACACCCATCCTAGCTACGCCACTGTCTACAACTACCAGACTCCTGTAGAGATTAGACACCCATCCTAGCTACGCCACTGTCTACAACTACCAGACTCCTGTAGAGATTAGACACCCATCCTAGCTACGTCACTGTCTACAACTACCAGACTCCTGTAGAGATTAGACACCCATCCTAGCTACGTCACTGTCTACAACTACCAGACTCCTGTAGAGATTAGACACCCATCCTAGCTACGTCACTGTCTACAACTACCAGACTCCTGTAGAGATTAGACACCCATCCTAGCTACGTCACTGTCTACAACTACCAGACTCCTGTAGAGATTAGACACCCATCCTAGCTACGTCACTGTCTACAACTACCAGACTCCTGTAGAGATTAGACACCCATCCTAGCTACGTCACTGTCTACAACTACCAGACTCCTGTAGAGATTAGACACCCATCCTAGCTACGTCACTGTCTACAACTACCAGACTCCTGTAGAGATTAGACACCCATCCTAGCTACGTCACTGTCTACAACTACCAGACTCCTGTAGAGATTAGACACCCATCCTAGCTACGTCACTGTCTACAACTACCAGACTCCTGTAGAGATTAGACACCCATCCTAGCTACGTCACTGTCTACAACTACCAGACTCCTGTAGAGATTAGACACCCATCCTAGCTACGTCACTGTCTACAACTACCAGACTCCTGTAGAGATTAGACACCCATCCTAGCTACGTCACTGTCTACAACTACCAGACTCCTGTAGAGATTAGACACCCATCCTAGCTACGTCACTGTCTACAACTACCAGACTCCTGTAGAGATTAGACACCCATCCTAGCTACGTCACTGTCTACAACTACCAGACTCCTGTAGAGATTAGACACCCATCCTAGCTACGCCACTGTCTACAACTACCAGACTCCTGTAGAGATTAGACACCCATCCTAGCTACGCCACTGTCTACAACTATCAGACTCCTGTAGAGATTAGACACCCATCCTAGCTACGCCACTGTCTACAACTACTAGACTCCTGTAGAGATTAGACACCCATCCTAGCTACGTCACTGTCTACAACTACCAGACTCCTGTAGAGATTAGACACCCATCCTAGCTACGTCACTGTCTACAACTGCTAGACTCCTGTAGAGATTAGACACCCATCCTAGCTACGTCACTGTCTACAACTGCTAGACTCCTGTAGAGATTAGACACCCATCCTAGCTACGCCACTGTCTACAACTACCAGACTCCTGTAGAGATTAGACACCCATCCTAGCTACGCCACTGTCTACAACTACCAGACTCCTGTAGAGATTAGACACCCATCCTAGCTACGTCACTGTCTACAACTGCTAGACTCCTGTAGAGATTAGACACCCATCCTAGCTACGTCACTGTCTACAACTGCTAGACTCCTGTAGAGATTAGACACCCATCCTAGCTACGTCACTGTCTACAACTACCAGACTCCTGTAGAGATTAGACACCCATCCTAGCTACGTCACTGTCTACAACTACCAGACTCCTGTAGAGATTAGACACCCATCCTAGCTACGTCACTGTCTACAACTACCAGACTCCTGTAGAGATTAGACACCCATCCTAGCTACGCCACTGTCTACAACTACCAGACTCCTGTAGAGATTAGACAACCATCCTAGCTACGCCACTGTCTACAACTATCAGACTCCTGTAGAGATTAGACACCCATCCTAGCTACGCCACTGTCTACAACTACTAGACTCCTGTAGAGATTAGACACCCATCCTAGCTACGTCACTGTCTACAACTACCAGACTCCTGTAGAGATTAGACACCCATCCTAGCTACGTCACTGTCTACAACTGCTAGACTCCTGTAGAGATTAGACACCCATCCTAGCTACGTCACTGTCTACAACTGCTAGACTCCTGTAGAGATTAGACACCCATCCTAGCTACGCCACTGTCTACAACTACCAGACTCCTGTAGAGATTAGACACCCATCCTAGCTACGCCACTGTCTACAACTACCAGACTCCTGTAGAGATTAGACACCCATCCTAGCTACGTCACTGTCTACAACTGCTAGACTCCTGTAGAGATTAGACACCCATCCTAGCTACGTCACTGTCTACAACTGCTAGACTCCTGTAGAGATTAGACACCCATCCTAGCTACGTCACTGTCTACAACTGCTAGACTCCTGTAGAGATTAGACACCCATCCTAGCTACGTCACTGTCTACAACTGCTAGACTCCTGTAGAGATTAGACACCCATCCTAGCTACGTCACTGTCTACAACTGCTAGACTCCTGTAGAGATTAGACACCCATCCTAGCTACGTCACTGTCTACAACTGCTAGACTCCTGTAGAGATTAGACACCCATCCTAGCTACGCCACTGTCTACAACTACCAGACTCCTGTAGAGATTAGACACCCATCCTAGCTACGTCACTGTCTACAACTGCTAGACTCCTGTAGAGATTAGACACCCATCCTAGCTACGTCACTGTCTACAACTGCTAGACTCCTGTAGAGATTAGACACCCATCCTAGCTACGTCACTGTCTACAACTGCTAGACTCCTGTAGAGATTAGACACCCATCCTAGCTACGTCACTGTCTACAACTGCTAGACTCCTGTAGAGATTAGACACCCATCCTAGCTACGTCACTGTCTACAACTGCTAGACTCCTGTAGAGATTAGACACCCATCCTAGCTACGCCACTGTCTACAACTACCAGACTCCTGTAGAGATTAGACACCCATCCTAGCTACGTCACTGTCTACAACTGCTAGACTCCTGTAGAGATTAGACACCCATCCTAGCTACGTCACTGTCTACAACTGCTAGACTCCTGTAGAGATTAGACACCCATCCTAGCTACGCCACTGTCTACAACTACCAGACTCCTGTAGAGATTAGACACCCATCCTAGCTACGCCACTGTCTACAACTGCTAGACTCCTGTAGAGATTAGACACCCATCCTAGCTACGCCACTGTCTACAACTACCAGACTCCTGTAGAGATTAGACACCAACTGACACCAACCCTAGCTACGCCGGGCAGAGGCGTCACTAGGGTTGGGGTCACCCGGGGCGGTGGCTCATGGTGTCCCCCCTTCACGACTGAAGGGGCCGTCCATAAATGACGTCACGCGAGGTTGCAGATTTTTACCCCACCCTCCCCCAGCGTCATACTTTGTCACAAAAACTTAGACCCCACCCCTTTTTTACGATATGACGTCACAAAGCTTTGACACCACTCCCCCAAGCCGTATTTTCTCAATAAAAATTAGCATGTTGCAAATTATTTTTGTCATTTAAATATGTATTTAGGGTAAGTCTGCACTGTAATATCGTAACACGCGTGAAGTCATTGAAAACGTAATTAAATAAATAGTAAACAATCAAATATTTAAGTGGAACTTTTATTTAAAGTTTCGCGTTTTTGATGTGACGTCACATTTGTTAAACACCCCCTCCTCGTACCACATCGTCACAGATTCGTGGACCCCCCTATGGAGGATTAAAAAGGGGGGGGGTTGCTGAACAGGCTAAAGCCTCCCAATAATTTAAGGGCCCCCAAACTTTTTATGAATTATAGTGTATAATAAAGATGCAGGCCATTATGTTTGTACGAATCCCTGAAAATGCCTTGGACTGTCATACGGCAATGCTGCAAATGAGTAGGAAGTATAACGGAAACCAGGCTATTCTTCGTTAGAAGTGCATTGTAGATCATTATGTGCCGTGCACAGCTCATTCCTTTAATTTGGTTGGGAAAAGAGCAGCAGGTTGTCCTACTGCGGTAAGATTTTTTTGTCTTCTGCAAAATCTTTATACCCGACTTGTTGCATCTACTCATCATTGACAGGTACTTCAAAAACATATGAAATTGATACATGCTAACAAAGCCTTGTCTGACACAAGATGGTCAGCCTGACATTATGCTGTAAGGTCTGTTAATAGCTCATACCATGAGAATATCGCAGCACTGGAAGAATTAGCAACGAATGAAAATCTGCCACGTGACTGCCGACTTGAAGAAGAAGGATTTCTAAAGGAAATTGAACAACTGGAAGTCGCTATTTTACTTGAAATTTGGTAAACAATTTTAGAAAGGAAGTCTCTCATTGAGTTTGTTAAAAAATAGCATTCTTAATTTTATTCCTATGAAGACAAAGGAAAGGAAAAGTCCGTGTTAAAACAGTGTAAACAATCTTCAATACTATCAAACAAAAAAGAAATCGTCAGTTTGATAAAGGGGCATCAACAAAACAGTATTCTCCTGGAGAAGAAAATTCAAGATTGAGGTATTTCTGGTAATCATTGACAAACTTTCTTAAGCCCTACAACATTTGTTAGGTGCATATAAATACATCAATGAGAAATTTGGCTTTCTTACAAACCTAACTGAGCTCAGCACTTTCGCCACCTGATGGGCAGCAGCCAAGTTAATGGAAGAACATTCAAGTGATTTCGAAGAAGGGGTCGGGTAAATCCAAAGCAACCGCTTCGTCCCCCTCAATTTACTAGCAACGCCATCGATCAAAAAGTGCCGCGAAGAACGCATTGGACGCCAGCTCTCAGGAAACCTTCCAGTGGGGGTTGCACCCTAGGTAGGTCTTTGATGATCCCCCGGTCTGCGGCGGTCCTAACCATGGAGACCCGTTTGCTTTGCCGAGATGGCGCCAAAGTGGTAGCGGGTCGTAGTAGGAAATTCCACCACCTCCTTGTGAGGGCAACTTAGTGGGATGCATCTTTGACTGTATGTCCTGGATGCCCAGGTGGCCGCTTCGGAAGTGACCGCTTTTTTTTTGGGGGGGGGGTCCTCAGCTGTTACGTCCCTTTGGTGGCCAGATGGCTAAGGGGGTCTTCCGTGAAGACCGTTAAAGAGCACTAGGCTCGGGGCTTCTGATTTTCTTCCACATGTAGGTTCATGAGTGATTTCGAAGACTGCTTACCTTCAGAATGAGTCCAATTTTCAGAACTCTTAAAAAAGTTATTGTCCAGCCCTAGGCTCAGGGTAAGGAAAATGAATTAGCACAAAGCGAAACTCAAAACACTTGCACAGAGCTAAAAAATTTGCTGCTTTTAAATGAGATATATTTCACACATTCCTTTACAAATGTACACATCGCACTTCGCATCTATCTTTCAATGATGACATCAAACTGCAGCTGATAGCGATCCTTTTCAAAGTTGAAAAGAATATATAATGAGTTAGAATTTGTATGGGACGAAAAAGGCTGAATATGCTATCTCTAATGAGCATTGAAAAGGAACTTATAAGCTTACTCAGCTTTATGGACTTGATTGAAACTTCGCCATTTGAAAAATTCGCAAACGAAAGTTGTAGGTTGAAATAATAATAAAACATATTTTTCAATAATTTTTGTTATTTCAAATAGAGAAAAGAATTCGTTACCTCATGAATTTTTTTAAAATACGGAATAACGCGTAATACTATTCTTTACGGGGGCGCGTTCGTTAGCACTAAACAGCGTAAGTCGGGATGGGACCGTCGTAACCGGAGAACTACCTGTATATAAACATGCATATCTATGCTTTCACGCCTTTAATAAATATATAAATAAAAAATATTAACTCAAAGACATTGAAATCATAATTTTCCTCAAGAAAAACATCAACAAAGAAAACCCATCTTTTGATTTTTTACTTTGGTGGGGGGGGTTGGGTGGTGATAAAAATCGTATCACTGTGGTGGAGGTAGTCGGGAGGTGGAATTCGTTCATGCTGTCGGTGTATCCAAGCCCAAATGGCTTTATATCTTTTAAAACAGAAGATACTGCCTCTTTCATTCCAGCCTTTTTTAAAGATCTCTCTGCTGCGACTATTTCTTTTATTTTTTTCCTAATTTGTTTTAATGTTGTTCGTGTGTTGGGACTGTTTTATTATTGCAAGTTAACTGATATTTTTTTAATAAGAATTTTCGCGTCTAACGTATTTCATTGTATTTCTTAATTTCTTTCTAGATTAAAAAATTTGTCATCTTTTGTTTTCTGACATAAAATCGTACACAGTAAAATTTTAGGCTCAGGTGTCACCCCCTGATGGGTGTCACCCGGGGCGGCCCGCCCCCCCCCTTAGTGACGCCACTGGCTACGCCACTGCCTACAACTACCAGACTCCTGTAGAGATTAGACACCAACCCTAGCTACGCCTTATCTCAAAAACTAGACAACACGAGGTACTTGTACATTTCTTTTGTTGCATATGATTAGAATGTAAAACTGAGTTAGTGATACTGACACAGATGGTGGACTACCTTTGGGAATATCTGTGTCATCGATTGTTACACACGTCAGCGTACGGATACGAACAAACAAGATGTGTACTACACATCACAGGGAGGTAAGCCTCGTGACGCCAGCCGTGTCCTCGCAACATCGGGGACCCCAGCGTGTTATCACTGCCCGAGACACAGTAGTAGCGGCTGTCGCCGACAAGGATGTCAGTTGACGTCTGCCTGTTGTAGCAGCACAATGGAGTTCTTGGGAAGTCTGGTCGAGGCAGAAGACCTGGGTATCACCAGAGATGAGTTTCTTTACATCTGGACCAAAGAAATGGACGTGAGGATCTTGTGTCAACACGTTCGTAATCTCCAGTCACTCAGTCACACGCAGGTAAGAAGGTCTCATTGGATCTTCATCTTTTTTGTCAGTTAATAGTATCAGATTCTACTGCAGGGTTTGTCAAACACGCGGCCCGCAGGCCACATACGGCCAACCCGGTGGAAACTTGTGGCACGTCAGTTAGCTTACAAAAAATGTACTATTCGTGAAATTCAGACATGTAGTACTGAAAACACATTTTATTTTTCATTGTATTATCTTATTAAAATTAAGCAACCAAATAAATATGCTGATAATAAACCATTATTTCAATATTGGCTGTTATCAAATGACGCAAATTGTTATTAGAAATGTTGGGGGGGGGGAGGGGGGTGCGGCCCTTGACTCATCTCTTAAGTGATAAAATAACACGTGCCCTCGTCTGAGTTTGAGAGCCCCTGTGTGTGAACTACTACACTACCAGGGACAATCTTGAACTACTACACTACCAGGGACAATCTTGAACTACTACACCACCAGGGACAATCTTGAACTACTACACTACCAGGGACATTCTTGAACTACTACACCACCAGGGACTATCTTGAACTACTACACTACCAGGGACAATCTTGAACTACTACACTACCAGGGACAATCTTGAACTACTACAATAACAGTAGGGACAATCTTGAACTGCTACACTACCAGTAGGGACAATCTTGAACTACTACACTACCAGGGACAATCTTGAACCACTACACTACCAGGGACAATCTTGAACTACTACACTACCAGTAGGGACAATCTTGAACTACTACACTACCAGGGACAATCTTGACACTACCAGGGACAATCTTGAACTACTACACTACCGGTAGGGACAATATTGAACTACTACACTACCAGGGAAATCTTGAACTACTGCACTGCCAGGGACAATCTGGAACTACCACACTACCAGGGACAATCTTGAACTACTACACTACCAGTACGGACAATCTTGAACTACTACACTACCAGGGACAATCTTGAACTACTACACTACCAGTAGGGACAATCTTGAACTACTACACTTCCAGTAGGGACAATCTTGAACTACTACACTACCAGGGACAATCTTGAACTACTACACTACTAGGGACAATCTTGAACTACTACACTACTAGGGACAATCTTGAACTACTACACTACTAGGGACAATCTTGAACTACTACAATAACAGTAGGGACAATCTTGAACTACTACACTACTAGGGACAATCTTGAACTACTACACTACCAGGGACAATCTTGAACTACTACACTACCAGGGACAATCTTGAACTACTACACTACTAGGAACAATCTTGAACTACTACACTACCAGTAGGGACAATCTTGAACTACTACACTACCAGTAGGGACTATCTTGAACTACTACACTACCAGGGACAATCTTGAACTACTACACTACTAGGGACAATCTTGAACTACTACACTACTAGGGACAATCTTGAACTACTACACTACTAGGGACAATCTTGAACTACTACACTACTAGGGACAATCTTGAACTACTACACTACTAGGGACAATCTTGAACTACTACACTACTAGGGACAATCTTGAACTACTACACTACTAGGGACAATCTTGAACTACTACACTACCAGGGACAATCTTGAACTACTACACTACCAGGGACAATCTTGAACTACTACACTACCAGGGACAATCTTGAACTACTACACTTCTAGGGACAATCTTGAACTACTACACTACTAGGGACAATCTTGAACTACTACACTACTAGGGACAATCTTGAACTACTACACTACCAGGGACAATTTTGAACTACTACACTACCAGGGACAATCTTGAACTACTACACTACCAGGGACAATCTTGAACTACTACACTACTAGGGACAATCTTGAACTACTACAATAACAGTAGGGACAATCTTGAACTACTACACTACTAGGGACAATCTTGAACTACTACACTACCAGGGACAATCTTGAACTACTACACTACTAGGGACAATCTTGAACTACTACACTACTAGGGACAATCTTGAACTACTACACTACTAGGGACAATCTTGAACTACTACACTACCAGGGACAATCTTGAACTACTACACTACTAGGGACAATCTTGAACTACTACACTACTAGGGACAATCTTGAACTACTACACTACTATGGACAATCTTGAACTACTACACTACTAGGGACAATCTTGAACTACTACACTACTAGGGACAATCTTGAACTACTACACTACTAGGGACAATCTTGAACTACTACACTACTAGGGACAATCTTGAACTACTACACTACTAGGGAGAATCTTGAACTACTACACTACCAGGGACAATCTTGAACTACTACACTACCAGGGACAATCTTGAACTACTACACTACCAGGGACAATCTTGAACTACTTCACTACCAGGGACAATCTTGACACAATGGTTTTTTCTCAGACTAAGAGGCATTGGAAGTTTGTTGTGTTTATATATGGCATTCTGGTATATGGCATTCTGGGATGGCATTCTATGGTATATGGCATTCTATGGTATATGGCATTCTATGGTATATGGCATTCTATGGTATATGGCATTCTATGGTCTATGGCATTCTATGGTCTATGGCATTTTATGGTATATGGCATTCTAAGCCATTCTATGGTATATGGCATTTTATGGTATATGGCATTCTATGGTATATGGCATTCTGGTATATGGCATTCTGGTATATGGCATTCTGGTATATGGTCTATGGCATTCTATGGTATATGGCATTCTATGGTATATGGCATTCTATGGTATATGGCATTCTATGGTATATGGCATTCTGGTATATGGCATTCTATGGTATATGGCATTCTATGGTATATGGCATTCTGGTATATGGCATTCTATGGTATATGGCATTCTATGGCATTCTATGGTATATGGCATTCTATGGTATATGGCATTCTATGGTATATGGCATTCTATGCTATATGGCATTCTATGGTATATGGCATTCTATAGTCTATGGCATTCTATGGTATATGGCATTCTATGGTATATGGCATTCTATGGTATATGGCATTCTATGGTATATGGCATTCTATGGTATATGGCATTCTATGGTATATGGCATTCTATAGTATATGGTTAAGTGCAAGCCAGTGCACGCGACCTAAACTTCTCAGTGTGTGTGTGTGGGGGGGGGCGGGGACGAGAGGGGGTGGTCTATTTGTAAGGTCGCAACTTGAATGGTCTTATGGCCTGGGGACGAAAATGAAACCTAAACAGCGACAGGGTGGGGGTGGCCTCCAAAGTCACGTGACTGCTCGGTTGTTTAGTTTTGGGTGGGGGCGTTAAGCTGAGGTTTGTTTTCATTTAAACACCTGATAGTTTACAACACTGGTCACATTATGTGTGTCATCATATCAAACAAGTCTGGGTAGCTTGTAGACATTGGTACCCCCCCCCCGACCCAACACTAACCAAATGATGCCCTATAAAAAGTCTGAAGTAAATGATTTAGCCCAGGTGTTGTTAGCCTAGTTAGGCTAAAGTCTGCAGATAAGAACTGTTCTTTAACTTAGGCCGTAACAATAACATAGGGTTGGCTCTTACAATAACATGGGATTGGCTCTCACAATAACATTGGATTGGCCCTCACAATAACATTAGATTGGCCCTCACAATAACATTAGATTGGCCCTCACAATAACATTGGATTTGCCCTCACAATAACATTACATTGGCTCTACAAATAACATTAGATTGGCACTTTAAATAACATGGGAATGGCCCTTACAATAACATTTGGATTGGCCCTTACAATAACATTGGATTGGCCCTTACAATAACATTGGATTGGCCCTTACAATAACATTTGGATTGGCCCTTACAATAACATTGGATTGGCCCTTACAATAACATTGGATTGGCCCTTACAATAACATTTGGATTGGCCCTTACAATAACATTGGATTGGCCCTTACAATAACATTGGATTGGCCCTTACAATAACATTGGGTTGACCCTTACAATAACATTGGATTTGCCCTTACAATAACATTGGATTGGCCCTTACAATAACATTGGATTGGCCCTTACAATAACATTGGGTTGACCCTTACAATAACATTGGATTGGCCCTTACAATAACATTGGATTGGCCCTTACAATAACATTGGGTTGACCCTTACAATAACATTGGATTTGCCCTTACAATAACATTGGATTGGTCCTAACAATAAGATGGGAGTGGCGCTCACAATAACATTGGATTGGCCCTTACAATAACATGGGATTGGCCCTTACAATAACATCTGTGGTGTTTTGGTTCGGTGGTGTTTTGGTTCTGTGGTGTTTTGGTTCTGTGGTGTTTTGGTTCTGTGGTGTTATGGTGTTTTGGTTCTGTGGTGTTATGGTGTTTTGGTTCTGTGGTGTTTTGGTTCTGTGGTGTTTTGGGTCTGTGGTGTTTTTGTTCTGTGGTGTTTTGGTTCTGTGGTGTTTTGGTTCTGTGGTGTTATGGTGTTTTGGTTCTGTGGTGTTATGGTGTTTTGGTTCTGTGGTGTTTTGGTTCTGTGGTGTTTTGGTTCTGTGGTGTATTGGTTCTGTGGTGTTATGGTTCTGTGGTGTTATGGTGTTTTGGTTCTGTGGTGTTATGGTGTTTTGATTCTGTGGTGTTTTGGTTCTGTGGTGTTTTGGTTCTGTGGTGTTATGGTTCTGTGGTGTTATGGTGTTTTGGTTCTGTGGTGTTATGGTGTTTTGGTTCTGTGGTGTTATGGTGTTTTGGTTCTGTGGTGTTTTGGTTCTGTGGTGTTATGGTGTTTTGGTTCTGTGGTGTTATGGTGTTTTTGGTTCTGTGGTGTTATGGTGTTTTGGTTCTGTGGTGTTATGGCGTTTTGGTTCTGTGGTGTTTTGGTTCTGTGGTGTTATGGTGTTTTGGTTCTGTTGTGTTATGGTGTTTTTGGTTCTGTGGTGTTATGGTGTGTTTTTTCTGTGGTGTTTTGGAGTTTTGGTTCTGTGGTGTTTTGGAGTTTTGGTTCTGTGGTGTTATGGTTTTTTGGTTTTGTGGTGTTATGGTGTTTTTGTTCAGTGGTGTTTTGGTTATGTGGTGTGTTGGTTCTGTGGTGTTATGGTGTTTTGGTTCTCTTGTGTTTTGGTTCTGTGGTGTGTTGGTTCTGTGGTGTTATGGTGTTTTGGTTCTCTTGTGTTGTAGTTCTGTGGTGTTGTAGTTCTGTGCTGTTTTGGTGTTGTGTTTCTGTGGTGTTGTAGTTCTGTGGTGTTGTGTAAAGAGATGCATCAGTATTTAGATTAAGGTTACAAAGAAGTTACCTTGTAATATTAAGGAAATTTCATGACATTCATTGTTTACCTTCCCACATAGGCACCAGACAACCAGGTCACTGAGAATCAGCTGACTGTAAGTTTAGCTCAGCAAGCCAGTGAGATAGTGGAGCTCAAGTCAAGTCTACTGGAGCTTAAATCTGAGCTCTGTCATCTGAGGACTGACCTCCAGAACCAAAGTCAACAAATTGTTGAGACCACATCAGCGTCATTCACAGACCAACAAGAATCTCGTTTACAGACCATCACATCTTCTGTAGAGACCATGAGGTCTGACCTTGACAAATTGAGGTCAGATATGGCCACTGAGCTCCAGATGTTATCATCAAAGTTGGCTCCCATTGCGGACATGAAGGAACAAATAGAGGCAGCCCTCAAGTCTTTCAGCAACAACCACGCCAAGATGTCACCCACACCATTAGAATCTCTAGATGTCAAGATGTCACACACACCATTACAATCTATAGGTGACATGTTGGCAGTCAAATCTGATAGGCTCTGTGAGGACACAGCTGATGAGTCTCATGCAGGTAACCCCATAGTAACAACAGTGAAAGGAAGTTTGAATAAGATGAATATAAGTAAAGACCGTAGGACAAGCTCAATCAAATCAGTTACTAAAAATAGCCCAAATGACAATCAAAGGTGTGTTATTAAAGAACATGCTCATCAAAACGCATTGTCTGAGAGTGAAAGTAAAACAAGTACTTTCACAAAGGGAGGTAATATGAATGGGGATTTCAAAAGTCTTGATAACTTATCCACCATTGACTCTCCCAATCAAAATGATCCAGAGAAACAGAGTAACCCACCCTTTGATTGTCCAACTGCTAACATTCCTCACAGCTCACCTTCTAGTGTGTCATCTTGGGACTCAGCTAACACCAGCCTTTCAGTAGCATCCTGTAACCAATGTTTCTATTCTCGAATTGTGAGAAGCAATGCTAAACACGTCAAAACTACAAAGCTAAGAGTTGGTGACAAAGTTGAAGCCAAAGATGTTGTTGACTTATATAATCCATCAGAAAGTCCCCAAGTTGTTCCACAGCCAAGAATACCCGTCATGCCAACAGAGGGAGCCACCTTCAACATCCCAGCGACACACCCATTTTATGACTGTAACGGAGATTTCTACACAGACTTGTATTACACCTGGGGGGCGCCGTGCAAGGCTCGACTTCGTCTTAGGCTGGCCACAGATGGACGCCTCGCCGTGACAGCACTGATATCTTTGAAAGAACTTCAGGCAAGTTACAAACCAAATGTACACATCAGTGGTGAAGGATACATTTCAGCTAAATCATCTGGTGGCAAAGGCTACTCAAAACTGTGGCAGTTTTCAAATTCTAAACTTAGTTCCACACAAGTTGAAGGTGAAGTCCCAGTGGAAGCTTCAGTCTCTTTACAAACAAACAGATACATTTACGCAAACATAACTTACAAGAGGTTGGTGGCAATGGGATATGATTTAAACAGGAATCTCACGTTCCACTGGAACCTCAGGTGCAGCTAAATCATCACTTGTACACCTCTGTTGGTCAGTTTTGGTCTGGGGCATATGTCCAGGAAAGGGTGGGAGATTGATGTTACTACCTGGCCCGTGGAGAATGTCTCTTCCTCTAGCTTGAGCAATGAAGCAATGTTTACACCAATATCCAAGCATGTGATAATAACCCCCGCTCCAGATTAGAAGGGTTCAAATCCTTGTTTTAAAGACGTCACGATCCTATGTCCATGTTTCCCAACTAACATTATTTATATTCTTATTGATAAATGAAATTAAAATGCTCATATTTACATTAACTTAAAAGATAATTCAATAAGTTGCATGACATATTCTATGGAGTGGATTATGTTCTTGATATATTGTTTTTGTTGTTTTTAAAATATTGCGAACAAAAGAAGTAGTCAGGGAATGTGGCCTTTTGTGTGATATAATATTACTATTGACATGGCATTTATTGCAACTGTCATACTATTGACATGGCATTTATTGCAACTGTCATACTATTGACATGGCATTTATTGCAACTGTCATACTATTGACATGGCATTTATTGCAACTGTCATACTATTGACATGGCATTTATTGCAACTGTCATACTATTGACATGGCATTTATTGCAACTGTCATACTATTGACATGGCATTTATTGCAACTGTCATACTATTGACATGGCATTTATTGCAACTGTCATACTATTGACATGGCATTTATTGCAACTGTCATACTATTGACATGGCATTTATTGCAACTGTCATACTATTGACTGTCCAAGAAGAAAGCTAAGACAACACAGTCCAAGAAGACAGCTAAGACAACACAGTCATGAGTTATGTCTTTGTTGCTGGTGTTTCTGTGATCTACGTTACGCAAGATTATATGATTTATTTTTGCTGGGCCGGTACTCACTGATAGATGAAGTCATTTTATGAATGTCTGAACCCTGGCCTATCAAACAAGGTTGCCACCTTTCGTCGTTTGGTGCCACTATTTTAGACCTCAATATTCTTAAGATATAGATCTGGTTAAAAATAAACTGATTTGCGCGGCGAGGACAGAAGTTCTTTTGAACAGAATAGACGCAGGGTCACAGAACACAACCCGAGCTACTGTAACAATTGATGAAGGCTTGGAACAAAAGCAGTTCTACGGTAACAGTTGATGGAGGCGTGAAACAAAAGCAGTTCTACGGTAACAATTGATGGAGGCGTGGAACAAAAGCAGTTCTACGGTAACAGTTGATGGAGGCGTGAAACAAAAGCAGTTCTACGGTAACAATTGATGGAGGCGTGGAACAAAAGCAGTTCTACGGTAACAGTTGGTGGAGGCTTGTAAATACGACCAACAACTTTTGCGAAATTCATCAATTTCGACCACACAGTTCGTCTTGCCCCTTACTTAAAAGAGTAAAACTTGTGTAAAGAATAGTGCTAGTTTTTAAACAAAATCTAATTGGCGCTAAAAGAAAAGGTGTTTCTTTTGAATGAAGATAAGACGCCGCGTCACCTTAGGCAAACCGCGCTACAGTAACTATTGATAAAGGTTTGGGAATACAAGCAACATTGAGTCCACCAGTGTTGTCTCTTCTTGTATGTACAGTATTACGCAGACCACCATATATTTAGGCAGATACAAAAGGGAAAGGCGCTATGATTCGTTGCTTTAAACTAAAAGACGACGAGCCGTCGTTGAGAGTAAGGATGTATCCATGCATTTATATAATGGTTTTTTGTATAATTACTTTATTACCTCAATCAAAATTTCTTGGTAATAAATAACGAAACATAACGACCTGTGGTAAGGAATACAAAATATTCGCAAGCGTTTGAAAAACAACAAATATAAACACGTTTGCTTTGTTGTTGTTTTTTTTAAATAGTTCCATAACCTCGTGGTCGTTATAACCCCCGTAGTCGTAGGGGGTTCTAATGTTTCCATTAGAACATTATTCTCGGGCTTGATAGACCTAGCGGCGCCCATCCCTCTCCAGGTCAGCGGAGGACTTTCTTAGCGTAAGTCATTCATCAACAATTTTTATATTATAGTGGCTTTAACGTGGAATCGATCCCACGCCCCTCACCTTGTGAGGCTATTGACTTCGCTATCCAGCCGCCAAACACGCTTTAATCCTATATAATAAAAGGCTAAGTTCTGTCCCGCCATCTATAGCGACTGGTCTCTCAAACACACATGACTCCTACAGCCAATCATATCAATTTTACGCGGACGATCAAAGCGAGTTATTTTTGGTGCAGTATTTCTTCCAAGACTTTATTTTGAGTTATGCGCGTTGGGATTTATAGTCAAAAGCTCTGTTTTTACGAGTTATTTATTTTAACTATAATGAATAGTATTTTTGACGTGATGCACATGTATGCCGGTCGAGACGGCTGTTGAAGGGGAGTAACAACATGCCACCGAACTGTGGCGGAACGTCCTTGGACGGGCTTGGTTGCTCGTATATATATATATATTTTAAAAAAATATTTCATGTAGTACTTCTTAAATTAAATTTTAAAGGAAGAAAAAAAACAACGTTGATTCCATCAATATTTCTATAGTTTGTAACTTGAGATCTACAATGGGCGAAATAATATCAACCAGTGGCGTAACAACAGGTTGGCATTTGGGGCAGTTGCCAAGGGTGCCAGCTGAAAGAAGCGCCTCTAAATCTCTTGTTAAATTTGTATTTAAATAAATAGAGGCTTTAACGTGGAATCGATCCCACGCCCCTCACCTTGTGAGGCTATTGGCTTCGCTATCCAGCCGCCACCTTTACTTCGTTTCAATTTTAATTATTTACTCATGTGTAATAATTTTTAAAAACCATAATATAATCGACTAAGTGGCCGTCCATAAATGAAGCACGCTATTTTGGCTGATAGTTACCCCCTTCCCCCCTAGTCACACGTCGTCACTAAAACTTAGACCCCTTCTTCAATAAGACGCCACAAAGCTTTGACCCCACCCCCCCACCAAAAGCCGTATTTTCTGTTTGAAAATGAGCATGTTAAAAATTAAATGTTTGCCATTTAAGAAAAATGGAAATTTATTTAAAGTTGCTCGTTTTGACGTGAGGTCCCATTTCTTAAACACCCCCCCCCCGTCACACATCGTCACAAACGTATGTGGCTCCCCCCCCCCAGGTGCGTGACGTCATTTATGGACGGCACCTATAAAGGGCGGCAAATTGGAGACCGCCCCGGGCGGCAAAAGTTCTAGCTACACTATTGCTATCCCCATCCCACATGTCGAGGGAATAAAGGGAGGGAAGGTGTCTCCTCGAGCTGTAGTCGATGGAGTGTTACTTAAATGTACTTTTAATTGTCAGTTTCTATCGTTATGTATGAGCTAAAACACCTTTAAAATAGTTTGTAATTATTTAATTTATTAATGTGTGTACTCATGTTTTCAAAGGGACATACTCTGGGTCCGTCCATTAAGGTCGCCAAGCGATTTTGACCGATTTCACCCCCCTCCCTTCCCCCTTCGCTACACTTTGTCACAAAATCTTAGACAACCCTTCCAATATGACGTCACAAAGCTTTGACCCCCCTCCCTCCTAAAAGCCGTATTTTCTAATTGAAATGAGCATGTTGCCAATTACTTTTTTATCATTTAACTATGAATGTAATTCTGCACTCTAATAATGTCACACGTATGAAGCCATTGAAAACGTCATTAAAAAATTGCAATCAATAAAATAAAAAATAAATCATTAAAATTAGGGCTGCGGAAATTATCGATTAATCTCTGGATTAATCGTTAAAAATTTTATCGATTAAATATCGATTAAAATAATTTTAATCGATAAAAATTAGATTAAAAATTAAAGAAAATAATTATAATATTTCAAAAAAATTTTATTAATAAATAATTAATTATTAATAAATAATAATTTATTTTTTTTTGACGTACAAACTTCTCCCGCCTAATATTATAATGTATTTTATTAATTTATGTGGGCCTGATGACGTCAACTAAAAATGGCAGACAGTGATTCTTAGAAAAGAATTCATAACATTTGAACCACTTGAGCTAAAAAGATGATCTTTATGTTTTTGTTAATCATTTAAAAAGTTCTGTACGGCTGTATTACTTTTATATTTTTAAAATTATTTGAAACTTTCACCTAAGTGCCTAAACTTTAATGTGTTACTTTTATTGATAACTATGTTTTATTAATTTATACTAATTTTATAAATTTTTATAGTTATATCTTAAGGTAAACTAAATATTATAATGTGTTAATTACAAACCCTGATCCTTTTTTAAAAATATTTTTAAAAAATAAATTAACATTGTAATTAGTTTTCAAAGATACATTTTTTTACAAGAACGCGTCTTATTGGACCTTTATGAAACACTTGAGAAATGAGACTTAGCAATATTTTCCATAGTCAATATTGAGTTAGACGTTGTTTCCATTGTATGCATAACTTTGATTTCAATTTTTTGTGTGGATTTAAATTTTAAAGACATAACATTTAGTTAAAAATATTCTCATTTTTCAATGTCATTGAGACAGGGGAAATAACTCAATAAAATAAGAATGTCAATTACCTGTTTTTGTTACTTCCCTTGAAATTTTCATTTTAATGATGTCATAAATGTTTATTTTTGGATTTAATCGAAATTATCGATTAATTATCGATTAATTTCTCAAAAGTTAACGATTAAAATAAAATTAATCGATAACAGCCCTAATTAAAATATCTCGGTGCAACTTTTATTTAAAGTTGCGTGTTATTTATGTGACGTCACATTTCTTAAACACCTCCTCCCCCTCGTCACACATCTTAATAAATGCGTGACCCCCTCCCTCCCAAGGAGCGTGACGTCTTTTATGGAGACCCCTCTGACCTGGGGGTATATTCTGACTATTCTGACCTTAAGGGGGAGGGGGGTAAATTCTGTACAGGGGTGTATATTCTGACCTGGGTGTATATTCTAACCTGGGGGTATATTCTAACCTGGGGGTATATTCTGACCTGGGGGTATATTCTGACCTTAAGGGGGAGGGGGGTAAATTCTGGACAGGGGTGTATATTCTAACCTGGGGGTATATTCTGTTGAGCCTTCTCGTCCATGAGGGGCATCCACCGATCATCTCGTCCATGAGTGGCATCCACCGATCATCTCGTCCATGAGGGGCATCCACCGATCATCTCGTCCATGAGGGGCATCCACCGATCATCTCGTCCATGAGGGGCATCCACCGATCATCTCGTCCATGAGGGGCATCCACCGATCACCTCGTCCATGAGGGGCATCCACCGATCATCTCGTCCATGAGGGCCATCCACCGATCATCTCGTCCATGAGGGCCATCCACCGATCATCTCATCCATGAGGGCCATCCACCGATCATCTCGTCCATGAGGGCCATCCACCGATCATCTCGTCCATGAGGGCCATCCACCGATCATCTCGTCCATGAGGGGCATCCACCGATCATCGTCGGCGTCTGCGATTCCTCCAAGAGCATAGGCCACCTACGAGAGACCTCCAGGCATCTCTATCCTGTGCCAGCTTCTCCAGGATCTTCCATTCATGGCCAATTCTCTTGATGTCTGCCTCCAATTCTCGGCGAGAGGTGTTTCTTGCACGGCCTCTTTTCCGCTTACCCTGTGACTTGCCTTGTTGTATTAGAAGCAGGTTTTCTTAGTGTATCACCAATCCACCTCCACCGCTTCTGAAGAATCTCTGCCTCAATGGGCTTCTGATTTGTCCACTGCTACAGTTCCCGGTTGCTGATTTTGTTCGGCCAGTGAATTCTGAGAATCCTTCTTAGACAATTGTTGATGAAGGACTGAATTCTGGTCAGGTTTACGGCCGTTGTTCTCCATGTCTCGGCTCCATATAGCAGCACAGGTTTCACCATAGCGCTAAAAATCCTTACTTTTAACTTGCTTCCTAAGTTGTTGGAGACCCAAACATTCTTGAGTTGCTGGAAGGCTGCTCTTGTTTTTCCGATCCTTATTTTGACGTCAGCATCTGTACCACCTTGTTTATCTACCACGCTGCTAAGGTAAACAAAACTGTCCGCCTCCTCGAGTGCTTCTCCTTCAAGCATGATGGGTGATGTACTGGTGGCATTAACCTTGAGGATTTTACTCTTCCCTTTGTGTATGTTGAGACCCATGCTAGCAGAAGTGGCTGCGACAATGTTTGTTTTCTCCTGAATCTGTTGTTGGGTAAGATCATCAGCAAAGTCAAGATCATCAAGTTGATCCCACAAGGTTCATTGGATGCCAATCCTTTTCTGCTGTGTAGATGTTTTCATCCCCCAGTCAATGGCTAACAGGAGCAGGAATGGTGACAGCAAGCAACCTTGTCTCACAGTCTTCACCTGGAAAGCATCTGTCACCTGCTGACCATGGACAACTCGGCAGTTTATCCCTTTGTACATGTTTCTGATTATATCCGTAATCTTCTTTGTCGCTATCTGGTCAGTGCAGGATCTGTTGGTGCGAAAGCCAGCTTGTTGGTCGCGCAACAGAGGGTCTACAGCGTTTTTCATCCTGTTAAGTAGTACACGGTTGAAAACCTTTCCTGGGATGGACAGCAGGGTGATCTCTCTGTAGTTCGAGCAGGAGCTTAAATCCCCCTTCTTTGGGATCTTGATAAGGAATCCCTCCTTCCAATCGGAAGGAACTTGCTCCTCTTCCCATATCTTCATAAACAGGGGGTGTAGCATTTCCACACTGGTTTACAAGTCCGCCTATAGTGCCTCTGCTGTGATGCCATCAGTTCCTGCAGCCTTTCCATTTCTGAGTTGTTTAATGGCCCTGCTAATCTCTTCTTTGGTGGGAATGTTGCAGTCAATTAGCAGGTCATTATCAGCTGGTTGGTTATCTGGTGGTTTCCTTGGTTCTGGCCTGTTTAAGAGCTCTTCGAAGTGCTTCTTCCATCTCCCTCTCTGTTGCTGTTCACTTGGTATGGTGTTTCCCATTTTATCCTTCTCTGGTCGCTCTACCTTGCTCAATTTCACAAAAAGCGACTTAATGGTATCAAACAGTTCCCTCATGTTCCCCTGGTGAGCTGCATCTTCTGCTTCTTTAGCAAGTTTATCAACAAATTCCTTCTTGTCCCTCTGGATGCTTTTCTTAGCTCCCTTATTTGCATCTGCATACTCCTTCTGGGACTTGTTTTTCTGTGCTGTTATTCACTTCTGATTTCTTTCTTTTCCTTTCCTCTATTTTACTCAGCGTACCTGCTGTTATCCATTCTTTGTGTGCCTGTTTCCTGTTTCCTAGCACTTCTTGGCATGTTGACTGGACTGTTTCTTTCATGCTTTGCCACTTTTCTTCGGTGGTCTCGTCTTCGAGTATTTCGCGTAGGGCTTGGAACTTATTGGATAGTGAGATCTTGAATTCTTCCTTTTTGGCTTGTCCTTCGGGAGGGAGGTATTGGTATAATGTATGCTGTTTGCTCGGTATAATGTCTCTTTAGCTTTAATTTCATCCTGGCCACAAGAAGATGGTGACCTGGGGGTATATTCTGACCTGGGCGTATATTCTGACCTGGGGGTATATTCTGAATTGGGGATATATTCTGACCTTGGGTATATTCTAGCCTGGGGGTATATTCTGACCTTGGGTTATATTCTGACCTGGGGTATATTCTGACCTGGGGGTATAATCTGATCTGGGGGGTATATATCACAATCATTCATGGTTTACCTTCCCACATAGGCATCAGACAACCAGGTCACTGAGAATCAGCTGACTTTAAGTTTAGCTCAGCAAGCCAGTGAGATAGTGGAGCTCAAGTCAAGTCTACTGGAGATTAAATCTGAGCTCTGCCATCTGAGGACTGACCTCCAGAACCAAAGTCAACAAATTGTTGAGACCACATCAGCGTCATTCACAGACCAACAAGAATCTCGTTTTCAGACCATCACATCTTCTGTAGAGACAATGAGGTCTGACCTTGACAAATTGAGGTCAGATATGGCCACTGAGCTCCAGATGTTATCATCAAAGTTGGCTCCCATTGCGGACATGAAGGAACAAATAGAGACAGCCCTCAAGTCTTTCAGCAACAACCACGCCAAGGTGTCACCCACACCATTAGAATCTCTAGGTGACAAGATTTCACCAACACCATTAGAATCTCTAGGTGACAAGATTTCACCAACACCATTAGAATCTCTAGATGACAAGATGTCACACACACTATTAGAATCTCTATATGACAAGATCTCACCAACACCATTAGAATCTCTAAGTGACAAGATGTCACCGACACCATTAGAATCTCTAGGTGACAAAATGTCACCAACACCATTAGAATTTATAGGTGACAAGATGTCACCCACACTATTAGAATCTCTATATGACAAGATCTCACCAACACCATTAGAATCTCTAAGTGACAAGATGTCACCGACACCATTAGAATCTCTAGGTGACAAAATGTCACCAACACCATTAGAATTTATAGGTGACAAGATGTCACCCACACTATTAGAATCTCTATATGACAAGATGTCACCAACACCATTAGAATCTCTAAGTGACAAGATGTCACCCACACCATTAGAATCTATAGGTGACAAGATGTCCATCGCAGGAGGAAAAAGAAAGCTTCACTTAAATCAGATGCTAATGTTATTGCTAAATGCAATCAAAGTTGGCCAATCAGATGTCCAGCTGAATAGAGTTGCCCCATTTGATGTCCAGCTGAACAGAGTTGCCCCATTAGATGTCCAGCTGAATAGAGTTGCCCCATTAGATGTCCAGCTGAACAGAGTTGCCCCATTAGATGCCCAGCTGAACAGAGTTGCCCCATTAGATGCCCAGCTGAACAGAGTTGCCCCATTAGGTGCCCAGCTGAACAGAGTTGAAAGATGAAAATTGGAATCATAAGCCGGAGATAGGGTTGCCAGATGGCTGTCTCAAAAATACCGGACACTAGTTTCGTTTTTTTTCTAAGGCGACCAGATTTCCGGGGCAAAGCGAGACGTCTGGAGCAAAAATTTTAAGTCATTCTTGCCCAAAATCACAATAAAAACAATTATTGTATTTATTTTATCAAAGAAAGTATTGATTTCATCATTCTCCTCAATCGCAAATCTCAAATCGCGTTATTTTTGGTTACAAAATAACTCTAGGGTGTTTTTTTAAATTACAATCAGAATTGCAAATTTCGATGCATAACGTAATGAGGTCAAACGGTCGATTCTATAATCAGAATATTTTAAGATTGCTTTAAAAAGCCTACTAGTACTACTAGTGTATTGAAATAAAGAAAATACTAAGAAAATTTAAAATACCGGACACATGCATGTCCGGTATTGCTTCAATTTTTTAACTGGACAAATAACGATAATACCGGACAGTCCGGTTAAAAACCGGACATCTGGCAACCCTAGGGCCGGAGATAATCCTTGGATTACCACCTTTTACATTGTAAGTTAGCTGAGGGAGAGAGATAAAGGTCACCAATCTGAGTGGTGTGATGACGTAACCCACCAATATGATGCCTTTCTGTATATAACAAAGTTTATGACTTACACTCGGGTTTCTTATTGAGCCAGATATTAATATTATATAAGCTACGAAAAGGTTCAGGAATTTTATCCCGTCCACGAATAAGGGGTGGGGGGAGAGACTGAAACAAAAGAAAGACTGCAGGTCCATTATTTAGTTCTGACTAAACATTGCACGTCTGAGATATGACGCAATGATGGTGTATCACAGGGTGTGACAGAGTGACGTATGTCTAATGACGCCAGTTTACAGTGTATCACAGGGTGTGACAGAGTGACGTATGTCTAAAGACGCCAGTTTACAGTGTATCACAGGGTGTGACAGAGTGACGTATGTCTAATGACGCCAGTTTACAGTGTATCACAGGGTGTGACAGAGTGACGTATGTCTAATGACGCCAGTTTACAGTGTATCACAGGGTGTAACAGAGTGACGTATGTCTAAAGACGCCAGTTTACAGTGTATCACAGGGTGTGACAGAGTGACGTATGTCTAATGACGCCAGTTTACAGTGTATCACAGGGTGTAACAGAGTGACGTATGTCTAATGACGCCAGTTTACAGTGTATCACAGGGTGTGATAGAGTGACGTATGTCTAAAGACGCCAGTTTACAGTGTATCACAGGGTGTAACAGAGTGACGTATGTCTAAAGACGCCAGTTTACAGTGTATTTAGATTTTAAAAAACGAAGCATCTGTAAAAAGCAATACAGCCTGGAAAGTGAAAAATTCATCGGCCCGCCCTCCACGCCCCAACATATTATGAAATTTAATCCGTGACTTTAAGACATGTTTTCCACCTTTCTTTAAAAAAATTAATTAATAATGCTTTGTACAAAATTGGAGTCAGATTTGGTTGTATGTTATCTACTGCACCCTGTCGCAAACCTACATCATAGATGGCGTTAACATCTTTAGGGGCCGTCCTTAAAGTACGTCACGCTCCTGAGGGGGGTGTAAGAAAGGGTGACAAGGGGGAGGGGGGTCCAGCCATGTGTGACGTCACGGTGTTTTCTATTAAATTTTAATTATTTTGTTGATAAAAAAAAATTTTGTTCGGAAGTGTGACGTACTTTAGGGGGGGGGTCTAGATTTGTGACAGGGGGGAGTTTAAAATGGTCAAAAATAGCGTGACGTACTTTATGGACGGCCCCTTAGGAATAGAGAGAATACGTGTGTCTGCAGAAGATCGTAGCTGACGAGTAGGTGAGTAGACAGAGAGAAGTTCATTAAGATAGGACGGGCATGAGTCAGAAAAGAAGTTGTGATCGAGAACGGACAGTTTGTTATCGATACGGGCTTGTATAGGTAGCCAATGAAGTGAGTGAAGTAGCGGAGTAATATGGTCGTGTTTTTGCGTGTAGTTTTGGCGCATTGTTTTTTCCAATAAGAGAATAATATTTTTTAATATATGAAACTCATAAATAAATGTTTTAAAAAATGTTCTATATGAGCTGGCTGGGTCTTATTTATTCATTGCAATATAGTTTACAATTAATTTCAACACTTTTTAAAATTACAAAATGTAAACTATACCAACGACAAACAATAATACGCCCCAATTTAAACTGACTTACTTACTTACTTATGCCTTTCTACCCCGTCTGGGGCATAGGCCGTCTACAAGAACTTTCCACTCCTTTAAACTGACACTGACGCTAAACTGAAAAATTAAAGAAAAATTTCCCCCAATTTATTTACCCTTATAATACTAATAAATATAAATACATTTTGTAAACATCAAGACCTTAAAGTCATAGTTTGATACGAGTCGCTCTTTTCAAAATAGACCATCAAGAATTGTCCTCGATAAATTAGAGCTAACACCGCACCCGGTAAAATTTTCCTCTAGGCATAAATTCAAGGTCCAGTGACTGCTTGACCAGTAGTGACCAGTCCTCCGCGTGTTGCGACCAGGTAAGTGGTTCCTTTGTTAACTATGTACACGGTACACGGCGCTCGCCATGGCAGTAAGCCACGCTCTGTAAGATACTCAATGACGTGAATCGTTGTTAGTTGCAGAGTTAATGTGAATAGCAGTAGTTAGATGTAGAGTTAATGTGAATAGTAGTAGTTAGATGTAGAGTTAATGTGAATAGTAGTAGTTAGATGTAGAGTTAATGTCAATAGTAGTAGTTAGATGTAGAGTTAATGTCAATAGTAGTAGTTAGATGTAGAGTTAATGTCAATAGTAGTAGTTAGATGTAGAGTTAATGTCAATAGTAGTAGTTAGATGTAGAGTTAATGTCAATAGTAGTAGTTAGATGTAGAGTTAATGTCAATAGTAGTAGTTAGATGTAGAGTTAATGTCAATAGTAGTAGTTAGATGTAGAGTTAATGTCAATAGTAGTAGTTAGATGTAGAGTTAATGTCAATAGTAGTAGTTAGATGTAGAGTTAATGTCAATAGCAGTAGTTAGATGTAGAGTTAATGTCAATAGTAGTAGTTAGATGTAGAGTTAATGTCAATAGTAGTAGTTAGATGTAGAGTTAATGTCAATAGCAGTAGTTAGATGTAGAGTTAATGTCAATAGTAGTAGTTAGATGTAGAGTTAATGTCAATAGTAGTAGTTAGATGTAGAGTTAATGTCAATAGTAGTAGTTAGATGTAGAGTTAATGTCAATAGTAGTAGTTAGATGTAGAGTTAATGTCAATAGTAGTAGTTAGATGTAGAGTTAATGTCAATAGCAGTAGTTAGATGTAGAGTTAATGTCAATAGTAGTAGTTAGATGTAGAGTTAATGTCAATAGTAGTAGTTAGATGTAGAGTTATGAGCTGATTTTGCCGGATATATTGTTCAATTCTACCATAAGAAATTAGACTTAGACTCGGTTGGTATTAGAATAAGAAAACATTCAAATGGCGGATGTATTGATAGGCCACCATTTGTTATTCTATTAACTTAACTCATGCTTATATGAATCTGGAGCACATGGTGTTAGATGGAAATACACGAAGCAGACTTCCCATTTGGCTGGAGACACATCTCTTGTTTCCAGTTGCAGCTGAAATCAATGTACAACCACACGACCCACACGAATAGACACAATGGCGTAGCTAGAACTTTTGCCGCCCGGGGCGGTCTCCAATGTGCCGCCCTTTTTATGAACCGTCCATGAATGATGTCACGCACCTGGGGCAGGGAGAGGAGTCATACCCTTGTGACGAGGGGGGGGGTGTTTGCGAAATGTGACATCACGTCAAAACGCACGACTTAAAATAAAATTTCCACTTAAATATTGATTACAAACACTTAATTTAATGACATTGAAGTAAAACGCGTGTTACGATATTAGAGTGCAGGCTGCAGCCTTGCACTAGAAACATACTTAAATGACAAAATTTTTATTTGAAACATGCTTATTTTCAAATAGAAAGTACGGCTTTATGTCAAAACTTTTTCGACGTCATATTGGGTCTAAGTTTTTGTGGCGACGTCTGACGATGGCGGAAGGGGTGAAAAATCAGCCAAAATCGCGTGACGTCATTAATGGACGGCTAAATAGTCGATTACATGATGGTTTTTATAAATTAATAAACATGAATAAATAATTGTAATTGAAAAGAAGTAAAGGTGGCGAACATGTTTACCATTGCATACCATATTTATGTAAGCAGTAATTAAAGAGGTCGCATAAGATGATATACCTATAAATACACATTTATAAAAATACACTTTATATTTTTAAAAGACCGCAAGAAAGTTACTGAGGTCGCAGGCACACCCCCCCCCCAAAATGAGACAAAACGTATTCCAAATGTGCACCCAATTTAACATATCAATTACTATTCTTTTATTTTATTTTTATAAATAAATGATTTTTTACAAACAAAGAAATTGTATACATTAGTATGTAAACATATTTATACATTTACTTTCCTAATTTTCATAATAGAAAAATCGTGTATTATGCTATCAAAATTTTAATTATTTGTAATATCTTGTTCTCTTAAATCGCTCATTGTGGAACGAAGATAATTTGTATCAACTTCACTTTGAGAAACTCCTTTCACAACTAGCGATGCTGATAGCAATTGTTGAAAAAAATTATAGTAAAATTACAATGTTGGGTACAGAATTTTCCAATCTTACTGTTGAATAAATTTTTATAGATAAAGGGGGCTTTCCCTCCATTTTTCTAACATTATACCTCTTCTTGTAGTGTATGTACAGCCATAAAAACCTGGTTCCTTATTCTTTCAATATTGAACTGTTTTTTTTATCAATGTCAATAAAGTAATTTATTTGATGTTCAAATGCTTCATTTAGTAGGTTACATGGTATAATATATGAATATTTTCTTGCAAGGACTTGCAACTCATCAAAGCGTTCTTTTATTTTCTGTTATAATTCCATGCATGAACAAAAACATTTCCCGTTGTACTTCTCGTTCTAAAGATAGAACCACGTCTTCTTAATTTTCCCCACTCATATTTCTTTCTACTTCTAACTCAGCGTTCAGTTGATATCTCTAACTCTTCACAAATTGTTTGACTGATATAACAGCGTTTTGTATTGGCACATCTCTTTGTTCCATGCAATGGGTTTGCATTAATTTTTAAAAATGACGTGTTCCCATAAATTAAGATAACATAGAAAAGAACAAGATTGCATTGAATTGAGTAAAATTTAAGCATCTTATCTCGTTTTACTAGTTAATTCTTCAGATATCGTTTTCCAAGACGCTTGAAAATTTTAAAGTATTTCATTTTCGAAATTATTTATGCCTATTGTGGTGTTTATTAAGGGAGAAATTTGAATATTTTCATGTTATTTTAATAATTTTCCAGAAAATAGACGAATTCAAATTATTTACACATTACTTTAATTGGATAGGCGTAACATTTTTAATGAATAACCGCATTTTAATGAAAAACACAAATTATGTGTGCTACTTAAATGCAATAAAAAACAAAATTAATTTAATTTTTAACAACGAACCTTACAATAATTTCCTGAAAACTCAAACAGTAATATAAATTACCAATATTTTATTTTACATAATTTAATACTTGCAAGTTAAACACAATATTTGAACCACCATGAATTGTAGGTACTTGTTCGCGCATCATTCTACGAATGTCGAAATTCCACGCAAAAACCATCGTGGCGATATTAATAGGACATTATTGGGCCCAGCGGTGATGTATTTTTTTGTGTAGTTTTCATATAAAAGCGTCATTTGGTCGGACCGTATAACGCTTTAATTTTTCAAACAAATCGAAACCTTTTTTGAGGGATTTTAAATTTTTGAACGTTTTGCGTTAGTTATAACACCCACTATGTAATCAAACAAATGTTGTGGGAATCCGTGAATTAGGACTAGAAATTACGAATATGTTTGTTTCACCTTGGTTTTCCCCTTGAAAAGAAAAATGGTGGTTGTCGGAATAGGTTGCACTTTTCAAATGCGCCCACTAATGGCCGCCCCTAAATGTGTGCCGCCCGGGGCGGACCGCCCCCCTCTAGCTACGCCACTGAATAGACATGTTGATGATGTTAGACACTGTTAGTTAGTCTTGGTCTTATTCAACGTATTCATTTAATCTTCAAATATTTGCCCTTTATGTCTAGCGAAACAATCAACCTGTGCTTACAAAATCAAAACAAAATTTAAACAAACATGTATGTGCTACATAGAGATAATCTAAAAATTCATTAATTTCATTACGGTACATTCGATCGATCTGAAATTTTAATATAATGCGTTGTTAGGTGAAAAACGTCTATTCGCAAAATTTCAGCTCGATAGGATCACGGGAAGATGGTCATTTTTAAATCCCAAAAATTTCAGATCGATCGAACGTACCGTAATTAAATTAATGCATTTTTAGTTTATCTATACTATATAAATCCCTATTTAGAATGTTTAGTCGTAGTCTGCTAGAGTTGACCTAGCACCTATATATAGCGGCAGGGGAGATAATTTCGGTTTCAGTCTGTAAATGTTTGGAACCGTCTCTCTATGTCGTTCGTCCGACGCGGTGCTAAGTCATTTCCCCTCTCCCCGGTTAAAAGCAAAGTTGAGTTGAGACAAATTCAGTCTGTAAATATTTGTCGCATGTCTCATATATAAGGGATTTATAGTCAAAAACTTTGTTTTTACGGGGTTGTTTGATTTTACTTTTTCCGCGGGCGGGACCGCGATAGAGAGACAAGGCGGTGAATTAATATAATGGCTCACAAACTAAATTAAGAAAAGGATAAATTGAATTACCCTCACCCTGCTATCAGAACTCATGTTAGTCTTGAAAGGGGCCGTCAATAAATGACGTCACGCACCTAGGGTGAAAAGTTGGGGTGGGGGAGGGGGGTTCCATACCTTTGTGACGATGTGTGACAGGGGGAGGGTGTTTTACTGTTTGAGAAATGAGTCGTCACATACAAACTCGCAACTTATAATTTAAGTTCCTCTTAAATATTTGATTTCTTACAATTTATATTATGATGTTTTACATTTCACATGGCTTCACGCGTGTTGCGATATTATAGTGCAAACTTACGCTATATACATGCTTAAATGACAAAAAAGTTATTTGAAACATGCTCTTTTTCAAAGAGAAAATACAGCTTTTATGGGGGGGGGGCAAAGCCAAATTGTGACGAGGGGGGAGAGGGAGTGAAAAATCGGCCAAAGTAGCGTGACGTCATTTATGGACAGCCCCAAAGGACTGAGAGAAAGGGAATGTGTGTAGTAGCAGGCTTCCATCTCAATCTCTGACTTATTTTAAAGGACTAAGGGAGGGAATACGCATTGCAAGCATGAATCCAACTCAATCTATTACTTATTTAAAAGACTAAGGGAGGGAATTTGTGTAGCAAGCACCCAATCTCTGACTTATTCTTGTACACAAAGACCACGTGACTTACTAAGCTGTGCCTATCTGCTAGTGCCCCCCCCCCAACCCAAACCTTTTGTGCCTGTCTAACCTACAAGTGGAATGACGTCAAAAGCTCTGAGGTTAATGCTGTTATGGGTCTCCCTCCTCCTCACAAGGAAATAATAGCTGGGGGGCGGGGGGGGACATCCCTGGGGCGGTCCTCTCTGCCTGTCTATAAAGGCTCTAATGCATCCCTGGTCATCTATTGTATCACTGGTCATCTATTGTATCCCTGGTCATCTATTGTATCCCTGGTCATCTATTGTATCCCTGGTCATCTATTGTATCCCTGGTCATCTATTGTATCCCTGGTCATCTATTGTATCCCTGGTCATCTATTGTATCCCTGGTCATTTATTGTATCCCTGGTCATTTATTGTATCCCTGGTCATTTATTGTATCCCTGGTCATCTATTGTATCCCTGGTCATCTATTGTATCCCTGGTCATTTATTGTATCCCTGGTCATCTATTGTATCCCTGGTCATCTATTGTATCCCTGGTCATTTATTGTATCCCTGGTCATTTATTGTATCCCTGGTCATCTATTGTATCCCTGGTCATCTATTGTATCCCTGGTCATTTATTGTATCCCTGGTCATCTATTGTATCCCTGGTCATCTATTGTATCCCTGGTCATTTATTGTATCCCTGGTCATTTATTGTATCCCTGGTCATCTATCGTATCCCTGGTCATTTATTACCAAGACTGCTCTATTATTACCTAGTTCAATTATTCCAAAGACTGCTTGTAATTAAGCAGGCCTTTTTAATATGTATCTATACCCCCCCCCTTCCGACGCACAAACTTTCCATTACCAGACACTGACCATTTGAATATTTGATAAACATTTAACATCACTGAAATATTTGTTATTATATAATCTTCTGGTTATCACGGATCTAGTCTATATTGACATTTCACTAGACCTAGTCTATATTGACATTTCACTAGACCTAGTCTATATTGACATTTCACTAGACCTAGTCTATATTGACATTTCACTAGACCTAGTCTATATTGACATTTCACTGGACCTAGTCTATAATGACATTTCACTGGACCTAGTCTATATTGACATTTCACTAGACCTAGTTTATATTGACATTTCACTAGACCTAGTCTATATTGACATTTCACTAGACCTAGTCTATATTGACATTTCACTAGACCTAGTCTATATTGACATTTCACTGGACCTATTCTATATTGACATTTCACTGGACCTAGTCTATATTGACATTGAGCTCACAAGACAAACAACAAATCAACGTTTATTTGTTTGTTAGAATTTCAGGAGAGATAATCCAGGTTTAGAATTGAATCAGTTGAATTTTCAAATAATTTATTTCAACCTTTGACAGGACTTTGGGTAGCTTGATCTATCTGACAACAGACACCTCCTGTGACCATGGAGTTTCTTGGTGCTGCCAAAGATGCAGCCATCTTAGGTCTGCCAGTCAGCGAATTCCTGCCTATATGGGAAAAAGAGGCAGCACAGAAGGAACAGAAAGAAAAGCAAAATTCGCTTCACCAGATGAAAGTAAGTTTATGTTTATAAAACTAATTCCCTTCAGTGGATGAAAGTTTTTGTTTGTGTTTATTATCTGATCTAATTTACACCCGGGTTGCTGACAAATCCTTTCTTACACTTGACATGGTTCTTTTGACAGGAAGACAACCACGTCACTGATGTCAACTCTACCTGTGGTGATTCCCAAGCTGTCAACTTGCCAAGGGTGTGTTCTAAGTCTAATGATAATCTTTCCCCTGAGCTCATGTCTGCAATTACCAACATACAACAAGAGGTGTCTGGTCTAAAGGCAGACATACAAGAGGTGTCTGGTCTGAAGGCAGACATACAACAAGAAGTGTCTGGTCTAAAGGCAGACATACAAGAAGTGTCTGGTTTGAAGGCAGACATACAAGAGGTGTCTGGTCTGAAGGCAGACATACAACAAGAAGTGTCTGGTCTAAAGGCAGACATACAAGAAGTGTCTGGTTTGAAGGCAGACATACAAGAGGTGTCTGGTCTGAAGGCAGACATACAACAAGAAGTGTCTGGTCTAAAGGCAGACATACAACAAGAAGTGTCTGGTTTGAAGGCAGACATACAACAAGGGGTGTCTGGACTGAAGGCAGACATACAACAAGGGGTGTCTGGACTGAAGGCAGACATACAACAAGAGGTGTCTGGACTGAAGGCAGACATACAAGAGGTGTCTGGTCTGAAGGTAGACTTACAACAAAATGTGTGTGGTCTGATGGCAGACATACAACAAGGGTTGTCTGGTCTGAAGGAAGACATACAACAAGGGGTGTCTGGTCTGAAGGAAGACATACAACAAGGGGTGTCTGGCCTCAAGGCAGACATACAAGGGTTGTCTGGTCTGAAGGAAGACATACAACAATGGGTGTCTGGTCTGAAGGCAGACATACAACAAGGGGTGTCTGGTCTGAAGGCAGACATACAACAAGAGGTGTCTGGACTGAAGGCAGACATACAACAAGAGGTGTCTGGTCTGAAGGTAGACTTACAACAAAATGTGTGTGGTCTGATGGCAGACATACAACAAGGGGTGTCTGGACTGAAGGCAGACATACAACAAGGGGTGTCTGGACTGAAGGCAGACATACAACAAGAGGTGTCTGGACTGAAGGCAGACATACAACAAGAGGTGTCTGGTCTGAAGGTAGACTTACAACAAGGGGTGTCTGGTCTGAAGGAAGACATACAACAAGGGGTGTCTGGTCTGAAGGCAGACATACAAGGGTTGTCTGGTCTGAAGGAAGACATACAACAAGGGGTGTCTGGTCTGAAGGCAGACATACAACAAGGGGTGTCTGGTCTGAAGGCAGACATACAAGGGTTGTCTGGTCTGAAGGAAGACATACAACAAGGGGTGTCTGGTCTGAAGGAAGACATACAACAAGGGGTGTCTGGTCTGAAGGCAGACATACAACAATGGGTGTCTGGTCTGAAGGCTGATATACAAGAGGTGTCTGGCCTGAAGGTAGACTTACAACAAAATGTGTCTGGTCTGAAGGCAGACATACAAGAATTGTCTAGTCTGGGGGCCGACATACAACAAGAGGTGTGTGGTCTGAAGGAAGACATACAACAAGGGGTGTCTGGTCTGAAGGCAGACATACAACAAGGGGTGTCTGGTCTGAAGGCAGACATACAACAAGAAGTGTTTGGACTGAAGGTAGACATACAACAAGAATTGTCTGGTCTGAGGGTAGACTTACAACAAGAGGTGTCTGGTCTGGGGGCAGACATACAACAAGGGGTGTCTGGTCTGAAGGAAGACATACAACAAGGGGTGTCTGGAGTGAAGGCTGACATACAACAAGAAGTGTTTGGACTGAAGGCAGACATACAACAAGAGGTGTCTGGCCTGAGGACAGACATGTTAAATCGCAGTGGGGAATTGTTGGACATCTTCCAGTCCATGCACAGCCAACAGAAGGAAGTGCTGGACAGTATGAACACGGACATGCAGACATTCATGCGGGACATCATGGACAAACACCAAAATCTGGCTATGGGTAACTTTGAAGTCCAAAACAAATATGAAACTTTGCTGGAGGAGCTGTTGAGAACGGTCAAATGTTCAAGTGACCATAACACAACAGAGTTGTCTTCTCTTGATGGTCAAACAAAAACTTCAGGATCCAAAGATTTGGGGGCGGGTGAGGAATGTGGATTAGCAAAGCTAACATCTGCTGATGTCATCACTGGTATCCATGATGATGGTGTACCAACTTCACAGAGCAATGAACTGGTTTTGTCATCTGGTCTTGACATCAGATCCCCATCATCTGGTCTTGACATCAGATCACCTTTGGCTGGGAGCTTGCTGCGGGCTGTACCACGAGAACAACAAATTCCCTCAGATAAAAGTGGCTCCAATGTTGAAATACCTTCTGTCAGCTCAACGAAGATGTTGACCAATGAAAACTCTGCTTCAATCATCAGCACAGCTGACAAGACCGTCATCCATTGTGCCAAAGGTCATATCAAATCTCTTCTTGATATCCACGTGCACCTCATTGGCTCACATTGTGAATGTCAACCTGACCCCACTAATCATTCCATTAGTGATGTCACCACTCTGGTGTCAGTGGATGAAAGTTCACAATCAAGTGTTCCCTGCTCCAAGGCTGCTAGCCCAGAGTCTACAAGTGATCCATCTTTAACAGAGGCCACACCTGAAGTTGACAAAATGGCTCCTCAAGTGATTGATGCAGATACCCCCAAAATAAATGAAGATATTGATGCTGTCACCCGTAATGAAAAGGAAGAAATAGAGGCAGACGCCCTTAATGAAAAGGAAGAAATACAGGCAGAAACCCTAAATAAAGAGGAAGAAATAGAAGCAGACACTCTGAATAAAAAGGAAGAAATTGCTGTGAATGAAGAGGTCTCTAAAGAATCATCAGAAAAAGATTCTGGCCTTGTCAGTACAACTAAAGTCCCAGAAACCAGGAATGGTCGTTGCATCAACATGTTTTTATATGGTGTTAATTTTAGCATGCCGAGCAACAAGAAGTTCCATGACCCTAGCACCAAGTTCTTCACCTCCTACTACGATGTGTTGAGGAAGTCATGTAATGTCAGGGTCATAACACACTTTGATGCCAGTCACAAACTTTGCGTGTCGGTAGAGATCACTTTGGTCAATGCCTCATTGGTTGAAAGGTGGCCGTTGTACATCCAGGCCGATGGTTACTTGGTGCTGGGACCACCAGCCTACGCTCACTATACCAAAGTCTATGACATCAAGAGCCAGTGTCCGAAACTTGAGGAAGGTCAGGTCAAAATATTGGCAGCAGCTGTGTGTCTGAGACCACCGATGCGTGCGTACAGGGATGTAACATACCAACAACTTATTCGCATGAACTATGAGTTTAACGGCTTTTTTAATTTCAAATGGCGTGTGCTGGCCTTTTGAGCTGTATCAAATGGCGTGTGCTGGCCTTTTGAACTGTATCAAATGGCGTGTGCTGGCCTTTTGAACTGTATCAAATGGCGTGTGCTGGCCTTTTGAACTGTATCAAATGGCGTGTGCTGGCCTTTTGAACTGTATCAAATGGCGTGTGCTGGCCTTTTGAACTGTATCAAATGGCGTGTGCTGGCCTTTTGAACTGTATCAAATGGCGTGTGCTGGCCTTTTGAACTGTATCAAATGGCGTGTGCTGGCCTTTTGAACTGTATCAAATGGCGTGTGCTGGCCTTTTGAACTGTATCAAATGGCGTGTGCTGGCCTTTTGAACTGTATCAAATGGCGTGTGCTGGCCTTTTGAACTGTATCAAATGGCGTGTGCTGGCCTTTTGAACTGTATCAAATGGCGTGTGCTGGCCTTTTGAACTGTATCAAATGGCGTGTGCTGACCTTTTGAACTGTATCAAATGGCGTGTGCTGGCCTTTTGAACTGTATCAAATGGCGTGTGCTGGCCTTTTAAACTGTATCAAATGGCGTGTGCTGGCCTTTTAAACTGTATCAAATGGCGTGTGCTGGCCTTTTAAACTGTATCAAATGGCGTGTACTGGTCTTTTAAACTGTATCAAAAAGTGCACCCCCCCCTCCCCCAACACACCAGTTAACAGATTCAACTTCTTATCAGAATAAATTCACTCTCAGACTGAAGCTTTTTTTAACAATAAATTTTTATTGGGAAGAGGGATGGGGGTGTCCTGTATGATTGGGGAGGGGGATGGGGGTGTCCTGTATGATTGGGGAGGGGGATTGGTGTCATACATGACTGATTTTAGAGGCACTCCTTGCAATTTAATATTTGTTATCATTTGATATTTCCTTTTATAATCTACCTGATTGGAGATATGGAAGTGTTGCCTTCGGTCTCCTCTGATATAAAACTTTACCATCGATGTAAATTGTATTTTCTGATATTGACTGCACTTAAGACACACCTTTTCAACATTTATTTTCAAAATTAATGAAACAACATTTCTTGTAAATGATTAACGTAGCTTATGTATAATGTACTGTAATTTTTGTGTTTGTTATGATATGAAAGTTAATTTAATATTTATAGGTATGTTATTTCTTTCATGTAAAGCGCTGTGAGCCCAGTTCCTTACTGGGATACAGCGCTATATAAATAATCAATTTATTATTTATTATTATTATTATATACAACTGTACCATCAATGTAAATTGTATTTTCTGATATAAAACTTTGTCATCAATGTAAATCGTATTTTCTGATATAAAACTTTACCATCGATGTAAATTGTATTTTCTGATATAAAACTTTACCATCGAATTAAATTGTATTTTCTGATATAAAACTTTACCATTGATGTAAATTGTATTTTCTGATATAAAACTTTACCATCGATTTAAATTGTATTTTCTGATATAAAACTTTACCATCGATGTAAATTGTATTTTCTGTCTTTCAAAGCTCAACTTACATGTAATAAATGAATTTATTTTTCAACTTGCTTGTGTTTTCATCAGCTGTATGTATCTGTTAGGGTTTAATTTTATCAACTGTATGTGTCAGTTAGGGTTTTATTCAATCCATGAAAATATTCCATTACCTGTTTCTCTTGTCTCTCCTTCTCTTTCATCGCCTCTCGTTCTCTCGCAGGGTCCTTCTTCACATCCTCAACTTTTTTCTTTCTACCCACAGGTAATTTTTTCGCAACAGGTAATTTTTTCTCAACCTTTGGTGTTTTCTTAGTTGTCACAGTTTTTACTTCAGATCTTGGGCTAACATTCTCTAAAATATCTTCTTCTGCCATTTTAATTTTTGCCTGCAAGAAGAGAAGAGATGTTTTGTCATCAATATTTGCCTAATTTTTTTAACTCCCAAAACTAAAGGTATCATTTTTTGGAAAGAGTTAATACCAATACAATACAAGGAGGAAGAGATTTTGTCAATATACACTCTGATATTAAACACTAGGTTGTGCTGTGGCACATACGGCGCCCACGTTTTTTTAAGGCGCCTGCAGCGCCCAATTTTTTCAAAAGTCCTACTAACTTGTCCTTGTTTGATAAATACAAAATATTAAACTTACTGAAATGTACACAAAGTATTTAAGAATTTGGGGCGTACTTTATTTTTTGTCAAAAGCCCAAGTAACTTATCCTTGTATGATAAATACGAAATATTCCTGAAATGTATACAAAGTATTTTATGATTAACAATCCTAAAATCCTCTTTTTACATCGTTCCCTTTTTCCAAAGATATGAGCTAAAACAATGATGTCATTGTTAATGTTAATCTGGAAACCAAAATGATTATGATTTTTAAGTCTATATTTTCAATTTTTAAAAAAAAAGCAGAGTGATGTCCCTTAGCGTTAGGCAACAGTGAGTCATAATTGAGGGTGTTTATATAATACTAGGGATTTTAGGGCGCCATAAAGGACAATGGTTTTAACGAGAGCTCTGTAAAGCCTGAGCTTTGTTGGCAGTGGCAGGCTAATGTTTTAGCTGTTCCATATTTTGGTTTAACTTCGTCATTGCTACCATTGCCGACCCCCGACCCGATGATTCTAGGTCGAATTTCAGCTTCACAGGTACCATCTCTGGATGTAATTGCTTCTAGATATTTAAAGTTATGTACCTCCTCCAGCTTTTGTTGGTTCATTACGATGTTGGTAATACTGGCGGCTGAAGTATTAACCAATATCTTGCTTTTCTCTGAGCTAATTTCCATCCCATATGCACCTGATCTGTCTGCAAGTTTGTCGGTGAGCTCCTGTAGTTCTTTACTGCTCCCAGCCAAAAGATCTATGTCATCAGCAAATCTTAGGTTGCATATGGGTCTTCCATCTATAGAGATGGATGTGCAGTGATCACTGAGAGTTTCTTGCAAGATTTTTTCAAGGAAGATATTGAACAGGACAGGTGAGAGAATGCAGCCCTGCATGACTCCGATCATCGTTTTGAAGAATTCCCCTAAGCAACCTATAAATAAAATTGCACTGCTTGCCCGATTGTAGAGTTCTTCGATCACCTTTACCAGCCCTTCTTCAATGTTAAAACTTCTCATCACTTGCCAAAGTCCCTCGTGCCATACTCCGTCAAAGGCTTTCTTGAAGTCTATCAAGTTGTGATAGAGTTCGCGTTTGTGCTGTAGATGTTTTTCTTTGAGCAAGCGACAGTTGAAGATCTGCTCGATTGTGCTTCTGCCTGGTCTGAAACCTGCTAGTTCTTCCGCCAGTAATTCCTCAGATATTGGCTTTTAGCCGGCCAAGGATAATTTTTAACATTACTTTACTAGGGTGGCTGATAGGCTAATTGTTCTATAATTCGTGCACTGTTTCGTATTGCCTTTCTTAGGTAATGGTATGATTAGCGACTGCGTCCAATCTTTGGGCCATATCTTATTTTCAAATATTTTCTGGCAGAGTTTTGTTAGGGCTTTCGTTACCTCTGCTCCTCCATGTTTCAGTAATTCAGCAGGGATGTTGTCAACTCCAGGTGACTTACCCCCTTTTAAGTTCCGTACTATCTCTTCAACTTCATATGCACTGGTGGATCATTCATCTCTCTGTTCTGTTGCTTCTGTTGTATGTTGCTATCTGGATTGATATTACAATTGTACAGCTCGGTGCAATATTCTGTCCATCAGCTTAGTACCGCCATGTTATCAGTAAGGAGCTGGCCTTTACTGTCTTCAATTATCGAAGCTGTCACCTGGTGCGTTTTTGTAAGATTTCTTAAAGTCTCATACGCTTTCTTAGTATTACTGGTAGCTATGCTATCTTCCACTGTGCGGCACTGATTAATGATTATCTATCCATTCCTCTTTGGCCTGCCTCGTCTCCTTCCTGATCTGTGTATTAATCAACCTGTAATTGTCTGCTGTAAACTGATTAGAATTTTTGTTTTTCCTTTACACTCTTCTTTAATCACATAAATCAAGAATCTTGGTAACCCAATGCTGTTTCTTGTTTTGTTGCCTACCTATGACTTCTGCCGTTGAAGTTAAAATTTCTTTCAAGTTGTTAGCCAAGGCATCTACATCTTGGTCGATAGTGACCAATGCTGTAAACTAGCCACCAACCTTGGCCTGGAATATCTCCGCAATTTCCGGGTCTTTTAGTTTGTCCAGATCAAAACGAATGTGCAGATTTCTTTTTCCTCTATTTAACTTCAGTTTCAGCTTAAGTCTAGTTAGGACAAGATTATGCACCAGGGAAAGAACTTGTTTGTGCTTTGTTGATACTAGATTTGAAACGCCTCGACACAAGAATGTAATCAATTTGATTCAAGATTAAGCCTCCAGGTGATAGTTCATGATTGCTTGTTATGGATGCAGGGTATTAGCGAGGGTCAAGCAAAGACTCTGTGCAAATTCGAGTAATCTCATTCCTCTATCATTTGTTTCTCCACAGCCAAATTTTCCAACTGAACCTGGCCATTGCTGGTGCACGTCAGGGCCAACCTTTGCATTCCAGTCGCCCATTATTATAAGAATGTCCTTTCTTGGTGTTCTCTTGATGACTCGTTCTATTTCCTCATAGAATTTATTCAAATTGTCATCGCTGTGGTCGGAAGTTGGAGCGTACACCTGTATGATTGTGGCATTATGGGGTCTGGCACATATTCTTGTGCTTATCAGTCGATTTGAAATCGGTGTGCAGCTAATATGTCCATTCTGACAAGGAATGCTACGCACGCGACATTAGCCTTTAATAAATTTAATTTAACTCATTCGCTACTAAGCGCAATAACCAAAACACCCCCTGGAGTACTAAGCAAAGGGAGATTACTCTCAAAAACATGTACCCCCCATGTTAAATAAAAATATTTTTAAACACCTAAATGAAATTTTAAAATAACAAAACACACACCAAAAAACAGAAAATTGAATGAGCTTTTAAAAAATGTATAGGTTGATGCACTTTAATTCACAAATATATTTGAAATAAATCTTGAAAAGTGTTTTTTGAAAATTTACATCGCAGTTTTGGGATGCGACCTCCGTTGTTTGTCACCTTTTTGTCCTTTTATTGTCTCATGAAACTTTGACTTGTAGTAGTCTATGAGACTGCTGTCAATTGGGAGAAAATGATTTCTCCTGTAATTTCATTAAATTGTCTGTAACACTAATCAAATTGCCTGACCAAGATTCAGTATCAGTATGAGTATCTCCTTCATTTCATAACTCACGTTAGCGTCACTCTGATTAGAGTTAAGAAGAGTTAATTATTATCACTATCACTAATTTCAAAATCTAATTCCTCATTGTTTAAATTATTAACTGCTGCATAATTAAACGTTGAAGCAGCAATTAAAGAGTCAAGAAAATGAAAGGCCATTGTATAAGAATATTCAGAAACCACACGATCAAATTTCACCAAATACAGTCCGACATCTAAGCCACACAACTTTTGAACCGTAAATGAAATAAACATCCGGTTTTTTTTAACGAAATCAGCTATGTTTCTACTTTTTTAAAAGCCGAGAGCTATTCGCACGGTAACCATGCTTCTCCCGGGATCATTTTTTATATGCGCGTTAGACGCCATGTCGCATTTGGGCGCATTAGTAGCGAGGGGGGTATGTCGCATTCAGTCGCATTAGTAGCGAATGAGTTAACTCATTAGCTCCTGATGCGACTAAATGCGTCTGTTCGCCTAGCGACGCATTCTCGCATTTTTAGTTAAAAATAGCATCAAAATCTTGCTTTCCTCGAGACTTCCGGCTATTGTGTGATTCTACGAGATTTTAATAAAAGTTACCGGATGTTTTTATCTTGTTTCAATTTTGATCCATGCTTGAATTAGTTTGACCCGTCTATATGGCGTATGTATTCACCCGAGGTGCCGAAAATTGTGTTATCGGACTTTAATCGTCATTAATTTGCAGTGCATGTTATATTATTATTAAACTTGATTCATTGCTTGATGCATTAATCATTTTATTTTTTAAGATAAACGAATATCTTTAGAAAATAAAAGCATTTTTCTAATGGAATCAAAAGCTTAATGAAGTTGCTTCCCTTTGTCCGGAATATGAAATAGATTTGAAAGTAGCCCTTCAGGAGCTATTGAGTTAACAAGACCAGAGGATTTAAAAGTTCAGGGATTCGGTGGTTCTGTCATGTGTTTATTCAGTGGTTCTGTCATGTGTTTACTGATTTCTATTGAAAGTAAGGATACCTGGTACTTAATAAACATTTTTCTATTCAGAAGACTTTAAATAATGAACAATGATTTAAATGTGAAACATTTCAATAAGTTTAATCCAAATGTCACAACATAAGCCACACCCCAGGGGAAGGGACGTGTTCAAATAGTTTCAACCACCCCAGGGGAAGGGACGTGTTCAAATAGTTTCAACCACCCCAGGGGAAGGGACGTGTTCAAATAGTTTCAACCACCCCAGGGGAAGGGACGTGTTCAAATAGTTTCAACCACCCCAGGGGAAGGGACGTGTTCAAATAGTTTCAACCACCCCAGGGGAAGGGACGTGTTCAAATAGTTTCAACCACCCCAGGGGAAGGGACGTGTTCAAATAGTTTCAACCACCCCAGGGGAAGGGACGTGTTCAAATAGTTTCAACCACCCCAGGGGAAGGGACGTGTTCAAATAGTTTCAACCACCCCAGGGGAAGGGACGTGTTCAAATAGTTTCAACCACCCCAGGGGAAGGGACGTGTTCAAATAGTTTCAACCACCCCAGGGGAAGGGACGTGTTCAAATAGTTTCAACCACCCCAGGGGAAGGGACGTGTTCAAATAGTTTCAACCACCCCAGGGGAAGGGACGTGTTCAAATAGTTTCAACCACCCCAGGGGAAGGGACGTGTTCAAATAGTTTCAACCACCCCAGGGGAAGGGACGTGTTCAAATAGTTTCAACCACCCCAGGGGAAGGGACGTGTTCAAAGAGTTTCAACCACCCCAGGGGAAGGGACGTGTTCAAATAGTTTCAACCACCCCAGGGGAAGGGACGTGTTCAAATAGTTTCAACCACCCCAGGGGAAGGGACGTGTTCAAATAGTTTCAACCACCCCAGGGGAAGGGACGTGTTCAAATAGTTTCAACCACCCCAGGGGAAGGGACGTGTTCAAATAGTTTCAACCACCCCAGGGGAAGGGACGTGTTCAAATAGTTTCAACCACCCCAGGGGAAGGGACATGTTCAAATAGTTTCAACCACCCCAGGGGAAGGGACGTGTTCAAATAGTTTCAACCACCCCAGGGGAAGGGACGTGTTCAAATAGTTTCAATAAATTTCTGATAACAGTTTGGATGAAATACTCATTCCCTATGGTCCTTGACCTTGGTACATTGTTGACATGCCTCCTATCTCCTCATCTAGCGGAGACTTTTTTTGGATGCTTTGGCAGAATAAGAATAGGTGATGAAGTATTAACAGAATAGGTGATGAAGTATTAACAGAATAGGTGATGAAGTATTAACAGAATAGGTGATGAAGTATTAACAGAATAGGTGATGAAGTATTAACAGAATAGGTGATGAAGCATTAACAGAATAGGTGATGAAGCATTAACAGAATAGGTGATGAAGCATTAACAGAATAGGTGATGAAGCATTAACAGAATAGGTGATGAAGTATTAACAGAATCGGTGATGAAGTATTAACAGAATAGGTGATGAAGCATTAACAGAATAGGTGATGAAGCATTAACAGAATAGGTGATGAAGTATTAACAGAATCGGTGATGAAGTATTAACAGAATAGGTGATGAAGCATTAACAGAATAGGTGATGAAGTATTAACAGAATAGGTGATGAAGCATTAACAGAATAGGTGATGAAGCATTAACAGAATAGGTGATGAAGTATTAACAGAATAGGTGATGAAGTATTAAATGACGAAAGATGCTGTGTTGCCACTGCTGGAAGTTATCAGAAATAAACAACATTGCTACCATGACATGCATTTTATAAATAATTAAGCCCAGTTAGCCGACATTAGCTTACCATGAGTGCTTCCTGTGCCAGTTTGAAATCATCCTCCGTGAGACCTTCAGTGGCAGTTGATTCTATGACACTGTCTCCCAGGACATTGTCCACTGCAAGTTTCACTAGATTGTGGGTTGGAAAATTATTTTATTCATGATTACATTTATATTGTCATGTATGGGGAATATCTTTTTATTGTACTAAAAAATTGAAACGGGTAGAGAAATATTTTGTTATTAAAATATTCAAATTTTCTCAAGTGGGCATTGATGCAAAATTCTTTTGTTTTACATTCAAATGATACATTATTTTGCTATATAAATTCAATGTTGTTTGTTAAAAGTAAATTTGCAAGCTGCAAATTAGCTAACTGTAACACACTCTAACATTGATCTCACTAGATCTAGAACGAAAACAATGAGCTATGGTAACCCAACATGATGTATGAATTGAGTAGGTAACAAGCTTACAATAACATTCTCATGTACAATATAACTACAACTGGTTTGTTTTACTTTTCAGAATTTCTTCCTCCATTTCCTGTTCGGCTTCTTGTTGAGTTTTCCTGGCAAACATCTCCATCAGATGCTCAGGAACTTCAGCTTTTTCCCTTTCAACTGGTAAAAGTTTTGTTGGTGACTTTTGAACTGGCTTTTCACCAGCTGCTGACTTCCCATTCTGGCTCTGGGCAGAAGTAGAACATAGATAACTTATTGGATAACACATTGGATAACTTTTAGATCATACATTTGATAAATTTTGGATAACACATTTGTTAACAGATTGGAAAACACATTTCCAGTAAAATAAGGATGAATGTGCATTTGTTTAAATCTAAATTTAGGGTAAGACAATACTCCTGAGGTTAACAAATATTTATCATTGATATACATGTATGTATATAAGGATAAACGTGAGGTGAGACTGCAGTCAAGCTGGTAATTTTAACAGGGTATATGTAGGCCTGACGGGACGTTACAAACAAGTCTTTTAAGTTAATATAAGTATTTATTTTGTCAGCCTTTTAATGAAAAATTCAAAAAACAAATATTCCATTTTAAAATGAAATCTTAATGACCCTATAAATAACTCCATGTACCATACTTACATCAGATGGGGCCTTGCCATCCTCCCTAGGGGCACCTGTGATGTCCTCCCTTGGGGCACCTGTGATGTCCAAAAGTTTGACAAACTGGGCTTTGGGTGGTCCCCTCACATCTTTTCTCCCTGGCTTCACTCCCTTCCCTCTCGTCACTGCTCCAGGTTTATTAGCTGTAGGGGGACTGGGCATCAGATGGACCTCCTGACAATAAAACACTCAACTTATTATCCACTGTCCAGAAACCAGCATGAAGAAAAGGATAATTTTTTTTAATAACCAATGAGCAAGAGAAGTGGGTTTATTTCAATACTAGCAAAATACCCGGGGCTACGCAGCAGAAAAGTAGGATTTAGTTAACGTTGGAATATTGTGTACCAAATATCTGGAAGATGGGATCAAAAGTACCAAAGACCGTTGGAAAAGTTTAATATGTCAACTGACATTGGTGTCACAACAACGAAATAAGTATGTTCATCTGTGTCAGTTTGAGTGGTCATTATTTGTGGCCGCCCCTTGCAACCCATGAGTGGTCATTATTTGTGGCGGGCCCCTGGCAACCCATAAGTGGTCATTATTTGTGGTGGCCCCTGGCAACCCATGAGTGGTAATTTTAAAATTATTTTTCAACAATTATCATCGTGAGAGTGGATTCAACAACTTCCCAAAGTTTCATGCTTCTACCTACACGGAAAATTGGAGAATTAGAGATGAGTCAGTCAATCAGGGCTTTGCCTTTTATTAGTATAGATTCTGAAGGTAGTTGTTAACAATGGTCACATTTATTCTATCACTGATGTCAAGTCTAACTCTGATAATAGACAAGGACACACTTTTTGACTATTAGATAATTCTCCAAAATTTGATCAACAAATTTCTAGTTTCAGTTTCTTGAAGTACAAGTCATCAATCAATGATTTTCTTCCTTCCAATAACTACTTACCTCCTCCTGCTTCTTTCTATCTTCCTCTTTCTTTCGAGCTGCTTCTGCAATTCTGGCCTTCAGTCTCTCTTCTGCTGCTCTTGCCCTTTCTTCCTTCTGCTGTATTAGTTTTTCATCCTCTTCCTTCTTCTTCGTCTCTGCCCTTTCCTTATCTTCCCTCAGTTTTGCAGACTTCCTCTCCCTCTCCTCTTTTTCTTTCAAGACCCTTTCTGACACCTGTGGCACGTCTTCCTCTCTCCTGGCATCTGTCACTTCCTCCTCGTTCTTATCCTCTGCCACTGAAGCTGCCTTCACTTCCATCGGCCTTTCCCTTCTCTTGGGGGCCAGTGGCTTGGGTTTGTCAAAGTCTACAGTTACTTCCTCTACAACTTCCTGTACCGGTGTTTCCTCCGACTTTTGTTCCACTGCTGCTGGATTCGTTGGCCTCAATAAATAATCCATTGCTGCCAGCTTGGCCGCTGAGGACAAAACTTTAAATAAAGTCAGAGTCTCATCTCCAGAAAATATATATAAATAGATAAATAAATAAACCTTCAAAAAACATGAAATGGACCTGAATTATGCTGAATTGAAATAAATATTTAGAAGACTCTTTTCCTATATGTTGAGATGACAACAAAAATATTCATTTAAAACAAAAGAAGCCAATGTCTAGACATTTTTTTATTCATCTTGAAATTATTTTAAATGTAAAAAATTTATATTTTTCGGGAGACAAAAATAGAAGTTATCTGAAATAAATTTCAGTGAACAATTATTTTATTTCTATGACCTCTTTCTTCCTCACGTTTGACCACAAGAGATGCTTCGTCGAGTTCATCTGTGGGCAAAGATGGCTGACCTTCTGTCAATGGCTCTGTGTCCTAGAAATAATCAATCAAATCTACATGTTTAATTGCTCTCATTGCTTTCTAGCAAGGCTAATAAAAAAACTAGTATAGAAATCTTTGTGTTAACGTGTGTCCAATAGACAGCATTACAAGACTTGAGACAGTTGGTATTACTGGGTATTGAGACAGTGGGTATTACTGGGTATTGAGACAGTGGGTATTACTGGGTATTGAGACAGTGGGTATTACTGGGTATTGAGACAGTGGGTATTACTGGGTATTGAGACAGTGGGTATTACTGGGTATTGAGACAGTGGGTATTACTGGGTATTGAGACAGTGGGTATTACTGTGTATTGAGAAAGTGGGTATTGAGACAGTGGGTATTGAGACAGTGGGTATTGAGACAGTGGGTATTACTGGGTATTGAGACAGTGGGTATTACTGGGTATTGAGACAGTGGGTATTACTGGGTATTGAGACAGTGGGTATTGAGACAGTGGGTATTACTGGGTATTGAGACAGTGGGTATTACTGGGTATTGAGACAGTGGGTATTACTGGGTATTGAGACAGTGGGTATTGAGACAGTGGTTATTGAGACAGTGGGTATACTACAACTACAACATAATATAAATTATAAAATAATGCACAAGAGGTTCCTCCATACTTGTACCTGTACCTGTACTTGTACCTGTAATTGTACCTGTACCTGTAATTGTACCTGTACTTGTACCTGTACTTGTACCTGTACCTGTACTTGTACCTGTACTTGTACCTGTACCTGTAATTGTACCTGTAATTGTACCTGTACTTGTACCTGTACTTGTACCTGTACTTGTACCTGTACCTGTACTTGTACCTGTACTTGTACCTGTAATTGTACCTGTACTTGTACCTGTACCTGTACTTGTACCTGTACTTGTACCTGTACCTGTACTTGTACCTGTACCTGTACTTGTACCTGTACTTGTACCTGTACTTGTACCTGTACTTGTACCTGTACCTGTACTTGTACCTGTACCTGTACTTGTACTTGTACCTGTACTTGTACCTGTACTTGTACCTGTACCTGTACTTGTACTTGTACCTGTACTTGTACTTGTACCTGTACTTGTACCTGTACTTGTACTCAATTAAAAGATGATGGAGATTAAAATAATGTTCAAAATATGATGGTCAAATTTATTAATTTATCTAGAGCAGCCAAGAAAGGGCTCAAAGAAAACAATTATCTCATGATGGAGTCGAAAGGAATTACCTGCTCATGTGTTTGTTCTCCAGTAACACCTGATGTAGGAGTTGTACCTCTTGTTGATGGGAAAGGTGTAACATAGTTGGATTCAATTCCTGAGAAAAACAATTATTCTTACCAAAGTTGCAGCTCAGTTCGTACATAATTCAACTGAAGATGTGAATTATATTTCTCATTATTTGGACATATTATGACACGTTTTACAGACAGCTAACTTGCCATTGTCAAACCAAAATGATAGTGATAAATCACTATTGCTATACCTATATTATACTTTAACTTTAAATAGTATGCTATACTATACCTACACTATACTAAACGATTCCCTTACTATCCTATATTATAACTATACTATATTATACTGTACTATACTATACTATACTACACTATTACCTGAGAGTGCATCTCTATCAACTGTGGAAGAACTGTCATCTACGTCCATGACATCTGAAAGATATCAGAGCTATCAAAGTTCTGAAAGATATCAGTGCTATCAAAGTTCTGAAAGATATCAGTGCTATCAAAGTTCTGAAAGATATCAGAGCTATCAAAGTTAGAACAAATTCCAAGATATAAATATCAACATTTTAATTTGCTAGTTTCTGTACCTCTACACATAAACTAAAGGAAGTAACCAAACGGTACCACAAACAAGACAATCTATTACCTGTATAAACTAAATGTAGTATAACAAAAATGGTACCATAGACAAGACTATTTATACCTGTATAAACTAAAAGACATGTTAAGACCATTTGATACGACTCATTCAATTTACAGTAGGACCCGGTTAAGTCGACAGCCTTGGGGTAAACCAAATGGCGCCAAGATAACCGATGATCAAGTTAAACCAAAACCAATATGGCGGCAAAATATTAACTTGAACTTGAAATTTCTTTATTTACACGATAAGGTTGTTAACCGGTTAGCCGTAACTTCGGTATAAACTTATAACGCGGAGTTAATATTTTGTTGTGTTACGGCAGAATACCAGAGCCAATACGCGAGCAACCGTGACATCACAGCGTTTTCTTACTGTTCCGGTCTATAAATAATATACACGTCATCACTATTAGTTTAATTCGCCTGCGGCTGAGGAAAGATTTTTTTTAAAAATTTTACTTTGCTTAGTTGTCGAGGCACTGTACGAGAGCTAACACACAGTGCGCGTATGATATGAACAAGGTCAAAGTCATGGCCGTGACTAGTATTGTTACTATTTATATTAGGAGAGTCATTAGAAAGATGTAGCAAAGATACCGGGCGATTAATTGGTCCTCAAATTTGAGTTCAGTCTTTTATTGACAGTTTTCCTGCAAGTTAAAGGCATTTGACGTGAGATTACCACATTAATATCAAAACTGATATTTGTTTTTAAAAATGCGTACGGCCAGTGAACGTTGTTTTTTTTTAACTCTCTTAGTTGACGAAGCATAGTACGAGAACTAAGACACAGTGGGGCGATGTTAAAATGTGAACAACGTTAAAGCCACGTGAACTGTTAGCTAGCATAAACGTAACCAATCGTAAAACTTTTATAAGACGCGTGCGAAAATACGGTAGTGAGATGGTGAGTGGCATCGATAACTAACATTTTCAAAATCTGGCGATTGGCATAGTACCAGAAGAAAGTTAGTAACACAGCGCTGAGAGCTGAACGCAAGTGGGCTGTGACGTCATCAGCAGACCTCGCAAGGCCAAAATTTGATGCGTGGCCTTATTGGTTATAAAAAATTGATAACTAACATTTTCGAAAGCTAGCAATTGGCATAGTACCAGAAGCAACACAGCGCTGAGAGCTGAACGCAAGTGGGCTGTGACGTCATCAGCAGACCTGGCGAGATAGAAATTTGATGCCTTCCCTTGGTTATAAAAAATCATAACTAACATTTTCAAAAGCTGGCGATTAGTCATGGGGATTGATATAACCAATGCTAAGTGGCAAATTTGGCCCTGTTTTGTACTCGTGTTAATAGTGTTCGGCGACTTAAAAGAATCAAATTAACCAATGAGATAATGCTTAGACAAAGAGAGAATTTGGCGGTTCCAATAACAGGGTCCCCGAGTTAACCAGGTTCTAGTGTATTATTGTTTAAAGGAAATGAACCTGAGATGGAGAATAAGCATTGACCTACTTGAGTACTGGGGAAGAAGAGGTCGAGCAAGACCTATGTCCACGGGATTTTTTTGTCTGGCTCTACTCGGTATATTTGGAGATCTTTTTCTTCTAGGGTGAAAATGAGTACAAAGTCTAATCAGTGCAGGAAATAATGACATGTGCTCGAAAAGTTATAATTAACCTTAAGAGAAATAAATTGCATTGCTTACCAACAATAAGTTTGATCTAAATCATAAACATTTCCTGGTAAATCACACATTTCCTGGTAAATCATACATTTCCTGGTAAATCAAACATTTCCTGGTAAATCAAACATTTCCTGGTAAATCATACATTTCCTGGTAAATCATACATTTCCTGGTAAATCACACATTTCCTGGTAAATCATACATTTCCTGGTAAATCATACATTTCCTGGTAATTTCAACACAAATTCCTGACACTATTTATTACTACATATTGCATCACATTACAATAGAATGGATTTATGACTACATATTGCATCACATTACAATAGAATGGATTTATGACTACATATTGCATCACATTACAATAGAATGGATTTATGACTACATATTGCATCACATTACAATAGAATGGATTTATTACTACAGATTGCATCACATTACAATAGAATGGATTTATGACTACATATTGCATCACATTACAATAGAATGGATTTATGACTACATATTGCATCACATTACAATAGAATGGATTTATTACTACATATTGCATCACATTACAATAGAATGGATTTATTACTACATATTGCATCACATTACAATAGAATGGATTTATTACTACATATTGCATCACATTACAATAGAATGGTTTTATTACTACATATTGCATCACATTACAATAGAATGGATTTATTACTACATATTGCATCACATTACAATAGAATGGATTTATGACTACATATTGCATCACATTACAATAGAATGGATTTATGACTACATATTGCATCACATTACAATAGAATGGATTTATTACTACATATTGCATCACATTACAATAGAATGGATTTATTACTACATATTGCATCACATTACAATAGAATGGATTTATTACTACATATTGCATCACATTACAATAGAATGGATTTATGACTACATATTGCATCACATTACAATAGAATGGATTTATGACTACATATTGCATCACATTACAATAGAATGGATTTATTACTACATATTGCATCACATTACAATAGAATGGATTTATTACTACATATTGCATCACATTACAATAGAATGGATTTATTACTACATATTGCATCACATTACAATAGAATGGATTTATTACTACATATTGCATCACATTACAATAGAATGGATTTATTACTACATATTGCATCACATTACAATAGAATGGATTTATTACTACATATTGCATCACATTACAATAGAATGGATTTATGACTACATATTGCATCACATTACAATAGAATGGATTTATTACTACATATTGCATCACATTACAATAGAATGGATTTATTACTACATATTGCATCACATTACAATAGAATGGATTTATTACTACATATTGCATCACATTACAATAGAATGGATTTATGACTACATATTGCATCACATTACAATAGAATGGATTTATTACTACATATTGCATCACATTACAATAGAATGGATTTATGACTACATATTGCATCACATTACAATAGAATGGATTTATTACTACATATTGCATCACATTACAATAGAATGGATTTATGACTACATATTGCATCACATTACAATAGAATGGATTTATTACTACATATTGCATCACATTACAATAGAATGGATTTATTACTACATATTGCATCACATTACAATAGAATGGATTTATTACTACATATTGCATCACATTACAATAGAATGGATTTATTACTACATATTGCATCACATTACAATAGAATGGATTTATTACTACATATTGCATCACATTACAATAGAATGGATTTATGACTACATATTGCATCACATTACAATAGAATGGATTTATGACTACATATTGCATCACATTACAATAGAATGGATTTATGACTACATATTGCATCACATTACAATAGAATGGATTTATGACTACATATTGCATCACATTACAATAGAATGGATTTATGACTACATATTGCATCACATTACAATAGAATGGATTTATTACTACATATTGCATCACATTACAATAGAATGGATTTATTACTACATATTGCATCACATTACAATAGAATGGATTTATTACTACATATTGCATCACATTACAATAGAATGGATTTATGACTACATATTGCATCACATTACAATAGAATGGATTTATTACTACATATTGCATCACATTACAATAGAATGGATTTATTACTACATATTGCATCACATTACAATAGAATGGATTTATTACTACATATTGCATCACATTACAATAGAATGGATTTATTACTACATATTGCATCACATTACAATAGAATGGATTTATTACTACATATTGCATCACATTACAATAGAATGGATTTATTACTACATATTGCATCACATTACAATAGAATGGATTTATTACTACATATTGCATCACATTACAATAGAATGGATTTATTACTACATATTGCATCACATTACAATAGAATGGATTTATGACTACATATTGCATCACATTACAATAGAATGGATTTATGACTACATATTGCATCACATTACAATAGAATGGATTTATACTACATATTGCATCACATTACAATAGAATGGATTTATTACTACATATTGCATCACATTACAATAGAATGGATTTATTACTACATATTGCATCACATTACAATAGAATGGATTTATTACTACATATTGCATCACATTACAATAGAATGGATTTATTACTACATATTGCATCACATTACAATAGAATGGATTTATTACTACATATTGCATCACATTACAATAGAATGGATTTATTACTACATATTGCATCACATTACAATAGAATGGATTTATGACTACATATTGCATCACATTACAATAGAATGGATTTATGACTACATATTGCATCACATTACAATAGAATGGATTTATGACTACATATTGCATCACATTACAATAGAATGGATTTATGACTACATATTGCATCACATTACAATAGAATGGATTTATTACTACATATTGCATCACATTACAATAGAATGGATTTATTACTACATATTGCATCACATTACAATAGAATGGATTTATTACTACATATTGCATCACATTACAATAGAATGGATTTATGACTACATATTGCATCACATTACAATAGAATGGATTTATTACTACATATTGCATCACATTACAATAGAATGGATTTATTACTACATATTGCATCACATTACAATAGAATGGATTTATTACTACATATTGCATCACATTACAATAGAATGGTTTTATTACTACATATTGCATCACATTACAATAGAATGGATTTATTACTACATATTGCATCACATTACAATAGAATGGATTTATTACTACATATTGCATCACATTACAATAGAATGGATTTATTACTACATATTGCATCACATTACAATAGAATGGATTTATTACTACATATTGCATCACATTACAATAGAATGGATTTATTACTACATATTGCATCACATTACAATAGAATGGATTTATGACTACATATTGCATCACATTACAATAGAATGGATTTATTACTACATATTGCATCACATTACAATAGAATGGATTTATGACTACATATTGCATCACATTACAATAGAATGGATTTATGACTACATATTGCATCACATTACAATAGAATGGATTTATGACTACATATTGCATCACATTACAATAGAATGGATTTATGACTACATATTGCATCACATTACAATAGAATGGATTTATTACTACATATTGCATCACATTACAATAGAATGGATTTATGACTACATATTGCATCACATTACAATAGAATGGATTTATGACTACATATTGCATCACATTACAATAGAATGGATTTATTACTACATATTGCATCACATTACAATAGAATGGATTTATTACTACATATTGCATCACATTACAATAGAATGGATTTATTACTACATATTGCATCACATTACAATAGAATGGATTTATTACTACATATTGCATCACATTACAATAGAATGGATTTATTACTACATATTGCATCACATTACAATAGAATGGATTTATGACTACATATTGCATCACATTACAATAGAATGGATTTATTACTACATATTGCATCACATTACAATAGAATGGATTTATGACTACATATTGCATCACATTACAATAGAATGGATTTATGACTACATATTGCATCACATTACAATAGAATGGATTTATGACTACATATTGCATCACATTACAATAGAATGGATTTATGACTACATATTGCATCACATTACAATAGAATGGATTTATGACTACATATTGCATCACATTACAATAGAATGGATTTATGACTACATATTGCATCACATTACAATAGAATGGATTTATTACTACATATTGCATCACATTACAATAGAATGGATTTATTACTACATATTGCATCACATTACAATAGAATGGATTTATTACTACATATTGCATCACATTACAATAGAATGGATTTATGACTACATATTGCATCACATTACAATAGAATGGATTTATTACTACATATTGCATCACATTACAATAGAATGGATTTATTACTACATATTGCATCACATTACAATAGAATGGTTTTATTACTACATATTGCATCACATTACAATAGAATGGATTTATTACTACATATTGCATCACATTACAATAGAATGGATTTATTACTACATATTGCATCACATTACAATAGAATGGATTTATTACTACATATTGCATCACATTACAATAGAATGGATTTATTACTACATATTGCATCACATTACAATAGAATGGATTTATTACTACATATTGCATCACATTACAATAGAATGGTTTTATTACTACATATTGCATCACATTACAATAGAATGGATTTATTACTACATATTGCATCACATTACAATAGAATGGATTTATTACTACATATTGCATCACATTACAATAGAATGGATTTATTACTACATATTGCATCACATTACAATAGAATGGATTTATTTGTATTTTATTGTCTGGTTAACTCCAAGTATAATGATGAAGATATGGCTTAAGTAGGTCAACATTTCAATATAAGATATGGCTTAAGTAGTTCAACATTTCAATATAAACACAACACAATGACCTAAAGATATGGCTTAAGTAGGTCAACATTTCAATATAAACACAAGACAATGACCTAAAGATATGGCTTAAGTAGGTCAACATTTCAATATAAACACAAGACAATGACCTAAAGATATGGCTTAAGTAGGTCAACATTTCAATATAAGATCTGGCTTTTAAGTAGGTCAACATTTCAATATAAACACAAGACAAGGACCTAAAGATATGGCTTAAGTAGGTCAACATTTCAATATAAACACAACACAAGACAAGGACTTAAAGATATGGCTTAAGTTGGTCAACATTTCAATATAAACACAACACAAGACAAGGACCTAAAGATATGGCTTAAGTTGGTCAACATTTCAATATAAACACAAGACAAGGACCTAAAGATATGGCTTAAGTTGGTCAACATTTCAATATAAACACAAGACAATGACCTAAAGATATGGCTTAAGTAGGTCAACATTTCAATATAAGATATGGCTTTTAAGTAGGTCAACATTTCAATATAAACACAAGACAAGGACCTAAAGATATGGCTTAAGTAGGTCAACATTTCAATATAAACACAACACAAGACAAGGACTTAAAGATATGGCTTAAGTTGGTCAACATTTCAATATAAACACAACACAAGACAAGGACCTAAAGATATGGCTTAAGTTGGTCAACATTTCAATATAAACACAAGACAAGGACCTAAAGATATGGCTTAAGTTGGTCAACATTTCAATATAAACACAACACAAGACAAGGACTTAAAGATATGGCTTAAGTTGGTCAACATTTCAATATAAACACAACACAAGACAAGGACCTAAAGATATGGCTTAAGTAGGTCAACATTTCAATATAAACACAAGACAATGACCTAAAGATATGGCTTAAGTAGGTCAACATTTCAATATAAGATATGGCTTTTAAGTAGGTCAACATTTCAATATAAACACAAGACAAGGACCTAAAGATATGGCTTAAGTAGGTCAACATTTCAATATAAACACAACACAAGACAAGGACTTAAAGATATGGCTTAAGTTGGTCAACATTTCAATATAAACACAAGACAAGGACCTAAAGATATGGCTTAAGTTGGTCAACATTTCAATATAAACACAAGACAAGGACCTAAAGATATGGCTTAAGTTGGTCAACATTTCAATATAAACACAACACAAGACAAGGACCTAACACAAGACAAGGACCTAATACAAGACCAGGACCTAATATGAGTATGGAAGTTTAAAGCAGCTGAGAGAGCAACTCACAGGACAGTGCCGTGTTGTTCCACTGGCCACTCATCTTCTAACTGAAAATATTCCTCTGTCTCGGAAAGGTCACCTGTATCCATGAAACAAAAGCACTCAAAGTTCTATTATAATGTTATATAACACATGTTCAACAATGAACTTATTTCTAATGTAGATAACTGTGAAATATTGAACACTGACTCAGACACTATCAGTAACCTGCTTAAAGGATCTGGATGTGTGTATAGGCATAGGTCAAAGGTCAATATATGGAAATACATCAAGATGATGGTGCAGGTATTGAATGTGTATAAAAATTGTTTTTAAAAGCTTTTAAATAATACCCTACCAAAAGGAACATCAATTTCTTCCTCTGCTAGAGAAGAAAGCACGCTGGCTGCCTCGGCCAACATAACATCTCGGTCACTGGGAAGGTAACTCTGTGCATACACTTTGTCTGGTTTGCTGGGGCTGTGGGACGTGGGATGTGGGCTGTGGGACTTGGGCTTTCCTGAAATTTTGATCTCAATCTCAGTCTCTGATTGTGACTGCACATCTTCAGTCTCATCAGACATATCACCAGCATGGCTGCTATCTTCCCATGATGCAATATCTAAAGGAAGGGGATAAACAAGTGATTTATTATTTTATGAACAAGTGATGAATTATTTTATAAATGAGAGATGCACTATTTTATAAATGAGTGATGTATTATTTTATAAATGAGTTAAGTATTATTTTATAAATGAGCGATGCACTATTTTATAAATGAGTGATGCACTATTTTATAAATGAGTGATGTATTATTTTATAAATGAGTTATGTATTATTTTATAAATGAGTGATGCATTATTTTATAAATGAGTGATGCAGTATTGTATAAATGAGTGATGTATTATTTTCTAAATGAGGGATGTATTATTTTCTAAATGAGGGATGTATTATTTTATAAATGAGGGATGAATTATTTTATAAATGAGTGATGTATTATTTTATAAATGAGGGATGTATTATTTTATAAATGAGGGGTGTATTATTTTTCAAAAAATTTCATTAGAGAAGTAAGCAGTTGGTACTCACTAAGTTTTTTTTAGTGTTGTTAAAATACTCTAGATTTACACATCTTACAAACTTTTATATAGCACCAAAAATATATTTACATTGTACTTTCTTATTTTGAGAAAATTACAGTTTATTTCTTCCGATATCTTCAGAGGCCAAGCAATAACTAACTTAAAATTTTATTTGAAAGTTATTTTCAAATATAAAATTTGTACATTGAGTTAATCCTTTAAATTGTGTACAAATTCGTTGTAATTATAACTTAAACTATAATATTGTGTCCAAAATTTGTTTATTATAAATTCAAATATAATATTGTGTACACAATTTGTTTATTATAAATTCAAATATAATATTTTGTACAAAATTTGTTTCTTATATATTTTTTACAAAATTTGATTATTATAAATTTATTTTTCATGCTGTCATAGCAGAATATGAACAGAAACAGGTTTCAAATCCACTCACTCAACTGTGACATTTACACCATAGAGTTAGAGCCCTTAGTTATGTCCTGGTTGTCAGAGGCAATGGTATAAATAACACCTCTCTGCTCCTCCCATGAATAATGCCACACTGAAGACCACAATCCTCAATGCATAATGCAGAGTTGCTATTGAACTAACTCTAACAGCCATTGTTGGCTGTCCTGGGGGATAGTGGGGGCGTAATTCTTCTTTTCCAACTTGCTGTCAAGAGTACTGGTTCATGAGCCTTTATTTCCTCTTAAATTATATAACTTTCTTATGTTTTTTTATTTCCTTAAGTAACAGAATAGATATGTACTTTCCAATAGCTAACATTGAGGGCCTTTAATTGAGTCAAACATAAGAACGCAATTAATTGAGTCAATCATCAAGAACACAATTAATCTAATCAAATAAAGCAGTTGTCTGCTGGATGTATATGCTCTCATTAGCCACAGTTCTTACATTTTAATTCATATCTTTAATTTCTAATTTTCACTTCTTTTCTCAAAAAGAACTCATTTTTTTAAAAAGTCAGAGAGTAGAAATGACTTAAAGTCAGAAAGTAGATATGACTTTAGGTCAGAAAGTAGATATGACTTTGAAGGGAACTCAGAACACTTTTAAAAGAAAGCCACAATAAATGATCTATTTAGATTACACATCATTAAATTAATACCAGAGACAGTTGCCAGATTTATTGATTGTGTTATGTTATGTAGACTGGCAAAACAAAAGGCTCATAAAAAAGTACTGGATCCCTAACCATAAAACTGCAGAGTACTGTTATAAACAATTTGTTGTTTGAATATAAACTTTCCATGAGTACTGTTATAAACAATTTGTTGTTTGAATATAAACTTTCCATGAGTACTGTTATAAACAATTTGTTGTTTGAATATAAACTTTCCATGAGTACTGTTATAAACAATTTGTTGTTTGAATATAAACTTTCCATGAGTACTGTTATAAACAATTTGTTGTTTGAATATAAACTTTCCATGAGTACTGTTATAAACAATTTGTTGTTTGAATATAAACTTTCCATGAGTACTGTTATAAACAATTTGTTGTTTGAATATAAACTTTCCATGAGTACTGTTATAAACAATTTGTTGTTTGAATATAAACTTTCCATGAGTACTGTTATAAACAATTTGTTGTTTGAATATAAACTTTCCATGAGTACTGTTATAAACAATTTGTTGTTTGAATATAAACTTTCCATGAGTACTGTTATAAACAATTTGTTGTTTGAATATAAACTTTCCATGAGTACTGTTATAAACAATTTGTTGTTTGATATAAACTTTCATGAGTCTGTTTAAACATTTGTTGTTTGAATATAAACTTTCCATGAGTACTGTTATAAACAATTTGTTGTTTGAATATAAACTTTCCATGAGTACTGTTATAAACAATTTGTTGTTTGAATATAAACTTTCCATTGAAACTTATTAACTTGATAGTAAGATTAGAGAAATGTTCAACAAATAAATATTTCCTATAGCAGTGGTGGCCAACCTTTTTGGGGTGCATGCCTTAAATTCAACCAAAATCCCACTTATTTATAGCAAAGTGCCAACACTCCAATGACACCCAAGAAAGGTGGTTTGGCTTAGCTGGTTTGATTAAGGAAGTAATATTTTATTCGCGTGCCAGCTGATGAGGCTCTGCATGCCAACTGTGGCACGCGTGCCAGCTGATGAGGCTCTGCATGCCAACTGTGGCACACGTGCCAGCTGATGAGGCTCTGCATGCCAACTGTGGCACGCGTGCCAGCTGATGAGGCTCTGCATGCCAACTGTGGCACGCGTGCCAGCTGATGAGACTCTGCATGCCAACTGTTGCACAGGTGCCATCACTGTCCTTTAGCTTGATATAAATATTTCCAATCATTTGGTTTCATCTTATTAAGTGTTCACATTTGTTTCCACTATCACTTGCTAACTAGAGATGAAGGCTGGTCAAACTCATATAAGAGATTAATATCACAGAATGTAGTTCCTATTTAAGCTGCTATTAACCATCAGTGAACATTAAATGAACATAAATGAACATAAAATGAGCATAAAATGAACATAAATGAACATAAAATGAACATAAATGAACATAAAATGAACATAAAATGATCGCATTCGTTCATTTCTATCTCCACAATCCAGGTTAAGAAATACCTTTGAGTTTAGCATGTGAGGAAGTTCTTGAGATAGAATCTCTTTTATCAGACATTGACTTGAGCTGGTTATCTTCATCTTTGCTGTTCAGATGTGATTCTGTACTGGGGAGGTCACTCCCCCAGATTGTGGAAACTGCACTCTTGGCTCTTCCATTTCTCAAATTTCGTGGTGCTTTTAAAGCCCCAAAGGATCCGTCTGGTAGATGTTACAAATTTGACGTGTTTTAATTGTTTAGAGACTAAATAAACATTTTAATTACAAACCAAGATTAAGAGATTTTGTATCAATAAAAAACAAACAGAATTTTTTAAAAATATATTCAAAATGTAAGTGTATATAGACCAATTAACGTTTAAAGCGCAATAAGGTTTTCGGTAAACTTCCCCCTCAGTACCGTAAGGATTTTCCGTATCGCGATCGACTGGTTATGAAATTAAAAAAATTGCTGTAAATGTATTTATGATGTTATTGTCATACTGACTTCATCTTTTAGGATAAGAATGGTTATTTTAAATTATCCAAAAGACCGTTTTGAGTTTAATACTATTTTACCTGTAGTTTAGTACTATTATTTTTACCAAAAAGTATAGCGAAATCACATTTTCAAAAAAAACCACGTAAAAACTACCCCAAAACTTCACGAATCGAGCGAAAACACGAGCGAAGGCAATCGCCGCCATTGCCGGAAGTCGAATACATCTTCTATCCCGCACTGAATAGTTTTTACTTTCTGTGATTTCGTTTCTAAAAAGAGTACTATCGAGGCGCGCTTTGGTAATAGAGGCTAGATGCGCATTACTGCGCTTTGTCAAATTAAACGTTAAACAACCCCGTAAAAACAAAGTTTTTGACTATAAATCCCTTATATATGAGACATAGCTAAAAGTATTGATTATGTTCAAATGTGACAAACATTTACAGACTGAGACCGACTGATCTCCCTTGACTTTAAAACCGGGGGAAGGGGAGGGGGTGTGGACATCCATGGGTGGCGTCAACTCAACTGGCATGTGGATGCCGAACAATAACAAACTGTGAAATTGAATTACCTATAGTTATATAGAGATAAACTAAAAGAGCATTAAGAATTACGGTACATTCGATCAATCTGAAGTTTTGATATGATGCATTGTTAGGTGCTACGAGTCTATGTGCAAAATTTCAGCTCAATAGCATCACAGGAAGTGTGTCATTTTTTTTCTTTTGTTTTTCCTCCCTCCCGACCGCGAGCCCAAGACAGAGAGGGACGGCGGTGAAGGGATTTTAAAATGACTCCCTGTTTCAGTCACCTTAAGTTTTGACCGCTGTAAAAGGTCGACCCATATAGTTTAATGACCTCAATGACTACCTGTTTCAGTCAACTAAAGTTTTACCTGCTGTAAAAGGTCGACCCATATAGTTTATTGACCTCAAGGAACCTGCCAATTTTTTGCTTGATAAAACTCTGTGCCTGGATAAACATCTGTCATTGAAGATAGGAACAAGATAACATAAACATTTCTAGAAAATTTAGTAAACAAAAACGCTCTTAAAACTAGGCACAGTAATTTTTTTTTCTTCTGCATTTAATTACATTAAATTTAAGGTAAGTGCCTTGGAGGGAAAGTTCATGCAATATGTTCAGCAAATTTATATGAATACCAACCCCAATGTTATTACCTCTCAGCATTTTGACCACTGGCTGGCGATGTAGGATAAAAGAAATCGTTTCCATCAGTAGCTGTACTGTCCTCTCCATGGTGGACTGAATGGGGCCAAACCTGCTCCAGCTCATCTAGTATTTCCTGGAGTTCAGACGACCTTGACCTATGAGGAGAGGCATCTCTGGCCCCATGAAATCTGAAACTGAATACCGTTACAACTATTAATTGTTTGAATACCTGTACAACTATTAATTGTTTGAATACCTGTACAATTATTAATTGTTTGAATACCTGTACAACTATTAATTGTTTGAATACCTGTACAACTATTAATTGTTTGAATACCTGTACAACTATTAATTGTTTGAATACCAGTACAACTATTAATTGTTTGAATACCTGTACAACTATTAATTGTTTGAATACCTGTACAACTATTAATTGTTTGAATACCAGTACAACTATTAATTGTTTGAATACCGTTACAACTATTAATTGTTTGAATACCAGTACAACTATTAATTGTTTGAATACCAGTACAACTATTAATTATTTGAATACCAGTACAACTATTAATTCTTTGAATACCAGTACAACTATTTATTTTTTGAATACCAGTACAATTATTAATTGTTTGAATACCTGTACAACTATTAATTGTTTGAATACCAGTACAACTATTAATTGTTTGAATACCAGTACAACTATTAATTGTTTGAATACCAGTACAACTATTAATTGTTTGAATACCAGTACAACTATTAATTGTTTGAATACCAGTACAACTATTAATTGTTTGAATACCAGTACAACTATTAATTGTTTGAATACCAGTACAACTATTAATTGTTTGAATACCAGTATAACTATTAATTGTTTGAATACCTGTACAACTATTAATTGTTTGAATACCAGTACAACTATTAATTGTTTGAATACCTGTACAACTATTAATTGTTTGAATACCTGTACAACTATTAATTGTTTGAATACCTGTACAACTATTAATTGTTTGAATACCTGTACAATTATTAATTGTTTGAATACCTGTACAACTATTAATTGTTTGAATACCAGTACAACTATTAATTGTTTGAATACCTGTACAACTATTAATTGTTTGAATACCTGTACAACTATTAATTGTTTGAATACCAGTACAACTATTTATTTTTTGAATACCAGTACAATTATTAATTTTTTACTACCATTAATTGTTTAACCGGGAAGAGCGGTGAAAAATGACAAACTGCTGATATATTGGAGAAGTAAAAAAAGATATGAGAGATTGCCTGCTCTGTCTTTGTATCAGATTGCTTTTTGGTATTTCTGGCTCATGTCAATATTTAAAAGGTGGCTTCTATCAATGTGTGTTTACAATGTTCTGCTATTTATAGCAAATTGATTTGTTTTTAAAGACAACAAAAATAGTTTTTAAAATATGAAATATCCCAAAACGTATTGGCATCCCTGATTGAAAATTTTGTTGACTATATTTTGATATCAAATAGCATTCTTATGACTTTGTTTTTTGTATCAGGACATATTTAGACTTCAATATTTTTTGTTAATTCTCCAAAATTCTTAACATCAGACTGGCTATTTTTAAATTAAAATAAAATTGCATGCATAAATTATGACTATTATTATGTTCATGAGTATCAGATTGTCTGTGTCTCGTTTGCAGTTTATTAGTTGAAGGGATTACAAAAAATGAGAGCAAAATTGTTTTTTAAATTTTTAAAGTGCTGTTTCAACAAGCTTCTTTTGATTAACAAAAGACAAAGTGACCCACAACAATTGATAAATCAATACAAAATACAACTATAAAAATTGTGTATATCCTCAAGTTAATCTGTTAAATGTAGTTGTCTTGAGATTTAACTGTGTCAAACTCAAAGAATAATCATCACATTTTATTTTTATTTATAAATATATAAATATAAATGTAATTTTGTTGTTCTTTGTAAAAATGTAAGGTTACTTCTTGAAGAATTTAGCTTCACATATTGATGATAATAATAATAATAATAAATTTGATAATTTATATGATAACCTATATATTCCAGGTTTAAAAGAGAATATCACAAAAAATCTTCTTGATTTTATACATCGTATGAAATTCTAATCATCCCTTACCCATGAAAGAAGAAAATGAGGAGAGAAACACCAAAAAGTAAATCTTTCTTCAATTCAGTTTTGACATTATTTTCAAGTAAGGAAATGTTCTCAATTTGTACAAAACATATCACAAAAAGTCTTTTTATTAAATAAATACTATTTCTTAACAAGAAGACTAGCCAAAATGAGAAGAATTATCTATTAAAGGAGACTCAATGAGTATATTGAAATGTACGTCTTACCTGGCTCTTCGTGTTAAATCCCTCATATAGAACTTAACATCTCCTCCTGGTTGTGCATGTATATCACTCTCAATTTTTTCTTTACTCAAGTCATGGAGAAAATTTAAAAATAAATTATTGTCTCTGTCTGTGATGCTGGCTGATTCTTTATCATATGACTGTAGTGGAAAAAAATTTTGAATGAAAATGGGGGATGTAGTAAAAAATTGAAAGTCATGAAATGTTCCAATTAAAGACCCTTAGCTATTTCAGTGTGAATTTTGCTGAATTCTAGCATGAATATGTAAATTCTAAGATGAATATGTAAATTCTAGGATGAATATGTAAATTCTAGCATGAATATGTAAATTCTAGGATGAATATATAAATTCTAGGATGAATATGTAAATTCTAGCATGAATATGTAAATTCTAAGATGAATATGTAAATTCTAAGATGAATATGTAAATTCTAAGATGAATATGTAAATTCTAAGATGAATATGTAAATTCTAGCATGAATATGTAAATTCTAGCATGAATATGTAAATTCTAGGATGAATATGTAAATTCTAGGATGAATATGTAAATTCTAAGATGAATATGTAAATTCTAAGATGAATATGTAAATTCTAAGATGAATATGTAAATTCTAGGATGAATATGTAAATTCTAAGATGAATATGTAAATTCTAAGATGAATATGTAAATTCTAGGATGAATATGTAAATTCTATGCACTCTCCACAAAATATTACTTCACTCCTGATATAAAAGTATGTTAAATTTAGACAAATAGAAACACACAAAAAGATATAACGATAAAAATTGAATTAAGAATTCCCTGGGGTTTTTTTTTATGTTGAACTTTTACCTATCATCATTAAACAAGTATAATTTATTACTCCAACCACAGTTTAGTTAGTTAAAAATGTGATTTTAATAAGATTGTTATTCTGAGATTAAATGTGAGAGTGAGACTAAAATGTTTAATTTAAAAGCCAACTGTCACATCTTCGTTCAAATTAAAGTGATTCTCGAATTATTTTGTCATAAATTTAAATCAAATTTAGAAAATTACAGGTGAGAAGAATAGAATTCCTTCATAAATCTAGCTTTATACATTCACCATTTATACATTCACCTTTATACATTCCCCATTTATACATTCCCCATTTATACATTCACCCATTTATACATTCACCATTTATACATTCCCCATTTATACATTCCCCATTTATACATTCCCCATTTATACATTAACCATTTATACATTCCCCATTTATACATTCCCCATTTATACATTCCCCATTTATACATTCCCCATTTATACATTCCCCATTTATACATTCACCATTTATACATTCACCATTTATACATTCACCATTTATACATTCCCCATTTATACATTCCCCATTTATACATTCCCCATTTATACATTCCCCATTTATACATTCCCCATTTATACATTCACCATTTATACATTCACCATTTATACATTCACCATTTATACATTCACCATTTATACATTCACCATTTATACATTCACCATTTATACATTCCCCTTTATACATTCCCCATTTATACATTCCCCATTTATACATTCCCCATTTATACATTCCCCATTTATACATTCCCCATTTATACATTCCCCATTTATACATTCACCATTTATACATTCACCATTTATACATTCCCCATTTATACATTCCCCATTTATACATTCCCCATTTATACATTCACCATTTATACATTAACCATTTATACATTCCCCATTTATACATTCACCATTTATACATTCACCATTTATACATTCACCATTTATACATTCACCATTTATACATTCACCATTTATACATTCACCATTTATACATTCACCATTTATACATTCACCATTTATACATTCACCATTTATACATTCCCCATTTATACATTCCCCATTTATACATTCCCCATTTATACATTCACCATTTATACATTCACAATTTATACATTCACCATTTATACATTCACCATTTATACATTCACCATTTATACATTCACCATTTATACATTCACCATTTATACATTCACCATTTATACATTCACCATTTATACATTCCCCTTTATACATTCACCATTTATACATTCACCATTCATACATTCGCCATTTATACATTCACCATTTATACATTCACCATTTATACATTCACCATTTATACATTCGCCATTTATACATTCACCATTTATACATTTCCCATTTATACATTCACCATTTATACATTTCCCATTTATACATTCACCATTTATACATTCACCATTTATACATTCACCCTTTAAACATTCACCATTTATACATTCACCATTTATAAATTCACCATTTATAAATTCACCATTTATACATTCCCCATTTATACATTCCCCATTTATACATTCCCCATTTATACATTCCCCATTTATACATTCACCATTTATACATTCACCATTTATACATTCACCATTTATACATTCCCCGTTTATACATTCCCCATTTATACATTCACCATTTATACATTCACCATTTATACATTCACCATTTATACATTCACCATTTATACATTCACCATTCATACATTGACCAAATGATGAACACAAACATCTCATAATGATATGATCATTCTTCATCAATGAAATACATTATGTTATTAGACTTTAAAAAGATGCATCCAAAAGTTATGTCACTGTCACATGTATTTTATGTCATAAGACTTTTGGAGATTTTTTTTTGAGAAATTGGAATATTAATGTAACCAAGTTTAATTATAGTACAGTCCGACCTCGCTAAGTCGAACTTCCCTAAGTCAAAAACCTCCCTATATCCAATTAATTGTTAGGTCCTTATCAAATTCCTTGATTTATCTGTGCCTATTACGCCACTATCCCTAACTCGAAAACTCCGTAAGTCAAATTTTTTTCGGGTCCCTTTGAGTTCGACTTAGTGAGGTCTGATTGAATAATATTAATAAGCCAAATTATGCCTCCTCTTTTTATTTCAACCTGCAAAGAGTTTTATGGATATTTTAGGTGTAATAACAACTGCTATATTGTGTTATTTTCTGCTTACCTTGTCACCAAATTGTAAAACTGATAATGAAAGCCTTTCTAAAGTCCTCAATTTTAAACTCAAATCAATTAAATCTTTTTGTTTATGTCTTTTCTTTATGAGCCTCTGAGGCTTTGGAGGTTCCATTGGGAGCTCATCTGGAGCTGTAAAAAGTATTAAAGCTCCTTTGCGAGTCAGAAAAGTCTTTGGTAGTTCTAGGTGACCGTCATCAGCAACGGAAACTCCAGAGAGTGTTGTGGATTCTTTTGTCAAGAAGGTGGTTCCGTGACTGTGTTGGGGAGCAAGACTTGGAAGATTTTCTTGCTGAATAAAATTAGGTCATGAATTTTTAACTCAGTTCAGCAAATAGAAACTATTTGGGGATTTATTTTTATGAGAGTAATATGTAATATGTAATATGTTTGTGTCCTTTTCAAATAAAATTGTCACCTGTTACAGGAATCATTTATTAAAATGTTGAATGACTTTTAACACAGATGAAGAAAATAACAAGTCTCTTTTAGAAAAATAATACAAGTAAGGGGAGTGAATTAAATAAACTTTTAAATTTATTTTTAAAAAATTGTAAGTAAGTTAATTAAAAAATGAAAATCTGTTTACTTTATTATCAATGGGGCCTATCCATGGTCCATAACCTCTTGATAGTGTACTCAGTAGACTTGTAGACATTTTAATAAAAGTTCAAATTATTATTCTGGAAGAATTTGAAAAAATAAAAAATGTAATTTTAAAATTAATAATAATTTTATCTTGCCTATTTTTTCTTCTTTCTTTTTTTTTAAACCCAATTTTTACCAGGGCAATAATTTTTTTTAGAAAAGTAATGTTGACATTGACAGTTAAAGTTAAGGCCATGATATTTAATAACAATTGCTTAAAATATTCAGCAAGTTTCTTTTCAAGTAAGTACAGTAACATTCCGATAATCCGGCACGTTCGGGACCGGCTCGGTGCCGGACTATCGGAAATTCCTGTCTATCGGGCGGTGCCCCTTCTTTTTAGTGTAGGCTTTGCCGTAAAATAAATGTACTTTGTTTTTTTTATACTACATACATCGTAATTATAAGAACAATTAGGTTAATAATTAAACTACAAATACAGTATGCAAATACAACAAAGTTTATTTCTGATTGAGAGTCAGTGTTACGTGTTTTCGTTTCTCTCCTTTGGGGCCGTCCATAAAGTACGTCACACTCCAGAGGGGGGGAGGGGGTGTAAGAAAGAGTAAAAGTTTGTGACGGGGGGAGGGGGGGGTCCGGCTATGTGTGACGTCACGCTGTGTTATATTAAATTTTGATTATTTGGTTAACATAAAGCAACATTTTTGTTCGAATGTGTTACGTACTTTAGGGGGGGGGGTTCCGAGATGTGTGACAGTTTGTGACAGGGGGAGGTAAAAATTGTCAAAAATAGCGTGACGTACTTTATGGACGGCCCCATTTGAACTCGAAGGCTTTGGTTTTGAAAATTTGTCACTATACAGTTAGGACGAAACTCACTTTGTTTATAAACAGTTTCAAAAGTTACGTACGTCACTACAGACGTACTGTATTATAGTAGAGAGTACTGAGACACAGTTTACTGCGATGTGAAAGGACACAAAACAACAACGCACAAAAAAATGGCGAGGGGCTTCGTGATTGATTATCTGTGTTGCACTGCACCTGTATTTGTTGTGAAAGCTGAGACTAACCGGCCGCTAATTGTTTCTGAACAATACCTAGCGCTTCCCCGAACTACCCCGAAAACTTCCGAATAGCTATCAAGCGTTTTTATTTGCTTTAAAGACACACTTTTGGAGAAAACCAAATTTTTTACAATTTTCCGAAGCGATGCCGGACTATCGGGCATTCCGGACTGTTGGATGCCGGATTATAGGACTTTTACTGTAAAATGATTCAACAATGTCCTTTCAATATTTATACACTATCTTTTGCAATTGTTATTGTGTCAAACAATGATAACGCCCAGTCTATTAGTCTAATCACTGTACCTAATTTGTATAATTTTCTGTTTTTTTATAGCAACTTCAAGCAAAACTTTCATAAATTACTGAAGTAAAAGTACCATCTATTAACAAACAAAATATACTTTTTTTGTCTGTTAAGTCAACTAGTCTCAACTAAACTTGTCAGTCAAACTCAATTTACACAATAAGTTTCTCAGTTAATATCCATGTCCTTTTTAAACATAAAATAATGAAAGGAAAGGCATGTCACTAAACTGAAGTATGGAAATTGAAATATCCTTAAATTTAAAGAAATAACCTGCCTTGTGTAAAGGTATAATTTAAAATTATAAAAAATATATTCCAGACTAACTAGTATCACCCGTAAATTACTAGAACACATAATATATAGCAGAATAGTTAACCACCTAGACAAATATAATGTCCTATACCCACATCAACACTGCTTTAGAAAAAAAACAGATCATGTGAAACACAATTAATTGGTTTAATAGATGATCTGTCAAAGGGCTTAGACAATAATTATTAAATAGACACAATATTATTAGACTTCTCAAAAGCATTTGACAACGTTCACCAATTTATTTTACTCAAAAAACTTAACTACTTTGGAATCTCAGGTCCCTTACATCCAAGACTTCCTTTTGGGTAGAGAGGAAACTGTAATAATTAATGGATCTAAATCAGCACCAATAACGGTTAACTCATGAGTTCCACAAGGAACTGTGCTAGGTCCCTTACTCTTTTTAATTTATATAAATGATTTACCCAACAACATCTCAACAGGAACAAAAGTTGCAAAATTTTACAAAAAGACTTAGATGAACTGATAAATGGGAAACTAACTGGAGTATGTCTTTCCACCCAGAAAAGTGTCAACTGTTAAGAGTAACAAAGAAAAAGAAACAAATAAATCAAAATATTTCATTCATGGAAAAGAACTGACCCAAACTAGAGATGCAAAATACTTAGGAGTAATAATAAATGAAAAACTATCATTTGGCATTATAAAAAGAAAATTTTACAGATGTAATAAAAATATAAAACTAAAATGCTACCTCACTTTGGTGAGACCTGTACTAGAATATGCATCTTCTGTATGGGACCTATCCACCAAATAAAAACATTGATAAACTAGAGCAAATTCAAAAAAGAGCTGCCAGATTCATTACTGGAGAATATTCAAAACTGACAAGAATAACACCATTAGTTAAATCATTAAACCTTGAAACACAGAGGATAGAAGAAAAAAACAGAGTAAAGTAGTAATAATACATAAAGCAATTAATTCTAATTTAGAAATACAACACAAGATAACTTTATGCAACCCCCTGATAGACATAAGGATAAAAACACCTTTCTTATTGCAAGAACAAACACATACAAATTCTCGTTCTTCCCGTCCAGAATTAGGGTATGGAATGGGTTGCCTACAGATACCAGGAAAACCAAGACTTTATCAACATTTAAAACTCTACTAAGAATGTAGGACTGGACACAAACCATAGATAATCGTAGGACGCAATAACCCTAACCCTAACCGGTTTGTAACAGATAAGACAAGATGACTAAAAAAAAATTCAACTTTGTCACACAATCTTTTGAGTTTTTCTGTGTTAACTGAGGCTTATTAGTATATGAAAAAACGAAACAGGCCTATATGTCCATACCAAAGTTAAGTAACAAATGATTCAAATGTCTTTTGTACCAAATATCCTGAATTTGAAACTAAATAAAATGTCAAACTTTCAATGTTATTTAATTAAAATTTAAGACTTAACTACATTTTTTTTTACATTACTTACTTAAGATTTTAAAATTATTTTAATTAGGCTAAGAAAGATACTAAGATTAAAAGTTATTAATTATAATTATTTGTTATCATTATCAACAATATCAATTAAACTAACAATATAATTTTTAATCGATTACCTAAATTTAAATTGCTAAATTATATATTTAAGTAACTTAGTAAGTGTAATAAAAAAAAGAGCTAAACTTAAACTAGGACTAGGGCTTAAGCTTATATCATCTTATAAACATTTATTGTAGATGGGATTTAAACCACTTTCTTTAATTATTGGACTTTGAGTAATAAAAAAGGTAATCCCTTATTTATATTTTAGCGCATTTAAAATTTTTAGAACAAAATAAATAAAATAACTTACTTTTACTAATTCAAACACTTAAATCAGATATTTTAAAAAGTAATTAATGCTTTACAATTAGTTTTACGTGTGTTTTGTTGAGTTTAAAGTACTTTAAAGGGGTTTTTAACTTAGAAAAAGGTTTTTAAAAGCAGACTTCCAACAACAAAAATGGCGCCGTTAGTCACAGAAGATAGTGAAATATACAGATTTTTATTTCGTACAAATCGTAAAATAGTCATTTTATTTCAACAAAAAAATAATGTTTTAATCTTAAAATAGATTTCATTGAATTTCATAATAATAATTAATGAATTAATGAAGTAAGTTTTTTAAAAATTGTTGTTTTTTTATGACTTGAAATATAAAATACGCTGAAATAAGGGATTACCATAAAAAATATGTCAAGATATGTACTAAGTTATTTTAAACCATATTAGTAATATAAATCTAATATACATTTATTATTTAGGCCTGCCTAAAACCTAAAGTCCCTAGCAGACACTCACTCAGATATCACCTAAGACGCTTTCGGATCCAGGAAGTCACTTTATAAGCCCTTTAACCTATGTCTGTGCGCATGACAATCTGAATTGGTGATTTGTTTTGTGTTAATGACTGATCTCCCCTACTTATCAACGATTAACATAAATATCTCACCATGGTAAGCTTTCTCTTCATCTCTAAATACTAAATAGATTTTAAAATATGCAACCAGTGCTATATATTTGACTTTATTATACTTTTGAAGGTTATTTTATTTAAGAAATAGGAATATAAATGTAACTGGGCCAATTATTCTATATTTTTAGTCGTGATGTGCCACGTCTTTTTATTTGGGACTAGCCACGAACTACTTCCGGTAGACTTTCCATAATTTTACAGAATTCTCATTTAACTAATATACATCTTTAAGTATTTTTACCCCCCAAAAAAACTACGTCTATTGAAAATTAAATAAAGACATTAGGGCTTACCGACATTAGTTATAATTACCATAACCCTTTGCAAATGAGCTAAGGTGTCGGGTTTTACATGAACGAACTGAGTACCTCAGACTCAGTACTGCCTACATTTACTTTTACTAAATGACATTTACATATTTTACATAGTAGCATAGTATTAGTACATAACTTAATTTACTTTAACATATACTATGTTCAAATGAATAGACTATTTACTATTAGATTAGTAATAGACTGCTGCTTAGGCCTAGCTTACATAAAAGTGCAATCTTCCAAACAAAAGTACTGTAGAGTGTAACGCCTACCACTATAATTACTATAAATTTCATCATATTACTTTTAGGGGCCGTCCATAAATGACATCACGCGCCTAGGGGGGAGGGGGGTGTTTAAGAAATGTGACATCACATGAAAACGCTCTACTTTAAATAAAAGTTCCTCTTAAATATTTGATTGCTTTCAATTTATTTAATGACGTTTTCAATGGTTTCACACGTGGTACAAAATTAGAGTGCAGTCTTACACTAAATACATAGTTAAATTACAAAAAGTAATTTTCAATAAGAAAAAATGGCTTGGGGGGGGGTGTCAAAGCTTTTTGACGTAATATTGGAAAAGGGGGGGGGGCTAAGTTTTTGTCACAAAGTGTGACAAGGGGGGGGGTTAAAATGGGCCAAAATCGTGTGACATCATTTATGGACGGCCCCTTACCTTAGCTCTGGCCTCCTACCTGTTCCTGATATCTCTCAGCTGCTATCATTGCCACAAACTCTCTGAGGCCCAGTCCAGGCATAAGATATTCATTGTTATGCCCTGATAAAGTATATGGTATAATTTTAGTTTTAGAACCCAGAATGATCAATATCTTTATTGTAGCCTACATTGATTGTTTGCTCTCTTGATAAAGAACAATGGCCCAAAGTAAAAACTGTCCTGGGCCCCCTTAAGTAGGTGAAGCTATTTTGTTACAAGTTAGCAGAAACATGTCTCCACTGCCACATGGCAGTTGAGAATTTCAGTGAAACTAATTTTGATAACGATAATATATAATATATAAGGTTGTTAATGGTTAACCAGTTAACCGGTCCCAGTTAACCGGTCCTCAGATCAGAACCGGTCCAGTTTAATCAGGACCTGTTAACCGCAACTTCATTAAGCCCATGTAATACGGCGTATTAGTTTATTACCCAGAGTTCATTTTTGGTGTGTTACGCTTCAAATAGCTTTCTCCGTATTTCGGTATATAAATAATATACAAGTCGTCACTATTAGTTTACGTCGCCTACGGCTGAAGAATAATTTTTAAAAAAATTAATTTGCTTAGTTGTCGAGGCACTGTACGAGAGCTAGCACACAGTGCACGTTTGATTTCAATGTCGAGGACTGTTATTATTTCTATTACAGTACAATCAGTTTAATGAAAAGGCTTTATAAAGAAAAAAAAGTAATTTGACAAAACTTATAGTAAGCAAAAGAAAATAATTATAAACTTACCTATTCTCAAAACAAAGAATTTCAGCTACAAACACTAAATACTTTTTAACAAATTCAAGATAGCAATGATAGTATTGATAGTAGTCCATGTGCTCACAAAATTATAGTCTGTTTCTTATAAAGACAAAGAAAGCTATAAAAGCATATGACCCCGGGACTTATCAGCATTCTCTGGTCACTGGTTTATAGTCTGTTTCCCGCATACTAAAAATTGATGGGCGCGCGCCGCTTAGTGACGTACCTATATTATGAGAGTCATTTGATAGACGTAGCAAAGATACCGGGCGATTATTCGGTCCTCAAATTATTATTGTTATTTTTTAATTCGCGAGTTGACCGGCATCACTCACAAGAGAGGTAAATTCCATGTCCCGGCAGGCGAGGCGTGGGTTTTTTTAAACTAAGGAAAAATACCTCGCGAACTTAAACAAATGTTTTAACCGGTCCTCTCATTTAGAATGGTTATTAATCACAAGTCCTCAAAAAAACAAAACACTGAATTAAAAATTGACTATAAACCATCACTGTTTACTTAATTCTTTGGAAGGTTTTTTTTTAATTCGCTGAATTGAGGGCATCGCGAAAAAGAGCTGAACGCAAGCGGGGGAAGCGGGCTATGATGCCACATGACGCGAGACGAAAACATTCTCTCGTTGGTTCTCAAAACATAAGGTTTATAGGGACTGGCGGTCTTTTTTGAACGGTTAACCGGTCCTCAAAAAACTAACAACCTTAATAATATATTTGTTTTTGGGATGTAAAGTTTTGCGTGCACACACACACACAAAAGGAGAAACAGCACACAAGATTGTTTTGCACACAGACCAATGAATCTTAGATGAAACATTGAGCTGACGAATCTATGAATCAATGAACATTCAGTGATTCAGATTTTACAAATAAATGTCATTGTGACCAAACATTGTGCTATTTAATGCGCCAGAGACACCTAAGATGCTCTTACTCTTATACAATTTCTCATACTCATGGAAATCTGGGCCGTGTAATTGATTTCTGATGCCCACCAATGTTCCCTCTAAGGTTAGTCAGTCCATGTGCAAAGTAAAAAAATCTGTGCACAAAGTTGCACAGCATCCATTTGTTGTTCAATATTTTACAAAATTTGCTGCGCGGTAATTCAAAACTGCTGCGCAACGTTATTCGGATATCTGCGCAGCCGAGTAGCTTAAAGGGAACATTGATGCCCACCGTGACAAATTGACCATTATCTGCAAATTACTGTCTTCAAAGTGTGGCTACGAAATGCCATTGAAAAGCATATTATGTACAACTAATACTGCATTAAAGACTATCTACTATCTTCATGGAAGTGTCAATCAAATAGTTGACTATTAAAGCCACACCATTGATAAACAAGCAGGTGTACTGTATACTTTACTAACATAAGTAAAGTATAAGACTTCACTATGCTTCATTATTCTTAATAAATTTATTTATCTTAGGGATGTAGTTTTCTTTTAAAACATTCTTTCAACTTTCACCTAATAATAATAAACCAATTCTCTACTACAATGTATTACAAAGCAGATTTATTCATTTTTAAAAGTGGATAACAGAAAAAAATAATAATAAATTGAAAACTTAGTGCATAATGTTTTTTTTTGTAATCAAAAACTTAAATTGAGCTGAATTTTAGGGGGAAAAGTTGGGGGGTCGGCTTATGAGCGGGTCATTAACATATTTCTGCATGGATATTGAATATCGATGTTGTTATTGTAGATCATCAAGGTCCTTTTCTACATTCTTCAAGATACAACTGCTCTACTAGAAGCTATACTTTAATATTAAACATCTGCACTTACCTTGTTTAATTACTTTTGTGAACGTACGTTTTAATAAATTGTTATACAGATTTTGTTTTCAATGACAAATTTTAATGTACGCGCTTTCGTCACTATTTACCAAAGAATTATTTTTTTAAATACCTGTAACTCTTGCCTAACAAAGAGCACAAAGACAAAGATAGGCAGTACAATGTAAACAATCATAATTACCGATTTAACTTGTAGTTTTTAAAAAAAATTGTTTACCATTTTGTTTAAGCTGTCCTATTATTTTTGGGGGTCGGCTTGCGAGCGGGTTATACACTTTTCTCCTCCAAAAGTGGGGGGGGGTGTCGGCTTATGAACGAACGGGCTATAGAACAAGTATTTACGGTAACTTACTTACAGGAAACTGATGTCATGTTGGCCTAACAAAAGAAAGCTAGATGGCTAACTTATTTGAATCATTCATATAAAATTATAACGGTGATATTATATATATATTTTTTTTAAGTCTCTGTATCAGTATCAGATACAATCATTGGGTATCAAAGAACTTTTCATAATAAATTTATACAAATAAACGGCAGCACTTCAGTCCAAATTATGTCCAGCTATTTCAGTAAATAGCTAGTCCTTGCATAGTTTGGGCTCTATTTCTAGCCACAAATTTGGTTTATATATAAAGTAAACTGATTTAAATTTAGTTTTAAAGTAAAGACTTTTTTTGTGTAAATGCATTAAAATTTTCATTTAATTAAAAAAACATCTTAAAATTTAGACTACTGGTCACTGGTAATGCAAACCTCAAAAATAGTGGACCAATAACTGTTCAAAATCAAAAAATTTCTTGTTATAGTATTACTAGTACCAGAAAACAATCCAGCATAGGCTGCCTCATGTATTATTAAGTATTATGTGTAAAGAGTATTTTCAGGGATAACTTTTTGGCATGTTAGATTTTAATGTCAATGTCAGCAATCAGGTTATACCAAACTGTAATATAATTGTATTTATTTAACGTTAGTCCCTAAATAAAAGAAGTCATGGCATATTGCATGTGATTTTGGCCTTGTTTTATTTTATGCTGTCATAGTTACTGTTACTATAATATTAAATATTGGAAGGTATTTATAAGGGATAGAAATTTATGGTCAATTTTTTGTTTACTTTTAACATAATTTTATTTTTAAATGGTGCTGCAGTATAATTATGTTGCCATACTATCCAGCTTTTGAATTTATTTTAAAGAAAATTACTAGCACCAGGTAACTAAAATTCTAACAAGTATCTAAATTATTTCTTTTTGCAATTATTTCTTTTTGCAGTTGGATGTGGAACAAATGAGTCGCTATGTTTCACCCATCAATCCAGCCGTTTTTCCACACCTGACAGTGGTTTTACTAGGCATAGGAATATTTTTTATGGCTTGGTTTTTTGTGTATCCTTTACAAAAGATGCTCTCTATTTGGAGCGATGAATTTTTGGCATTAATATTAAAATGAAAGATTTTCTGCAAAATACACTTAATTATTGATATATCTTTGACTTAGATCCATTACTTTATGCAGTATCAGTATCCTGTACTGTCATTTTGTAACTGTATCAATCTATGAAAATTTAACACCAAAAAGTGTTAATATTACAATGAGGGTGAACATGTTATCCTTATCTTGTTTATTAGATATGAGGTAACAAGCACAAAGTTTGCTAGGGATCTAAAAAAAGAATTAGTTGTGTCCCTTGTGGCATCCATCTTTATGGGTTTTGGTGTTTTATTTCTGTTGCTATGGGTTGGCATCTATGTCTGATGATAAATGTGAATGTAAGTGTTATATTTAAATATTTTTGGTTTCATGTTAACTACATTGTGTTATATAAATTATATTGATCAATATTATAAATAAGATAAAAATGAAAGTTCAGTAAATAATTTCTGTAGTTCATAAACTTGCACTTTTATTTAATAATTACTTTTATTTCTCCCTACAGCAAACTAAATTTCTGGAGAGAAAGAGATGCTGACTGTGTGATTGTACATTATTTCATGTTCAGTGTCTAATATTAGTGTTCATTGAGAATAAAAATCATCTGTATTGCACAGAAATGTGTTATTCATGATTCAACATTTCATTCATGCAGGACACACAATAAAATATTTGCAACAAAAAACACATTTTATTACACTTTTTAATTTTTTCATATTTTTTTGTTTCCTTTATTTTTTTTTCAAATTGTTTTGAAGTAACACAAAGGTACGGAAACTTAAAAAAACGCACAAAGATACAATACAAACCCTTGAATTGTAACAAAAAGAAAACTGACATTTTGCAACTTACAAAGCTGCAATGAAGGAAGATTGTTTAAAATTTTGATCTGATTATATAAAAAGACAAAAAAAATTGACTATGGTATCTAGGTTACTCAATTTGTTTAGACTTGGATATACATAGACTGATACTGATACATCGTTACAAAATATTCCTGATACCTAAGAGAATATTGAACATACAAGCAAAATATTTTAATTTTGTACAATTTCAAAACATTTTGCTGTTACACTTCTGATAATTTGGCTCACATATAAAAAAAAACTATCATCCTTCTTACAGTTTCCATAAAATAAAGTATTAAAAGGCCTCCTTTGCCTCTAGAGACATAATGAACACTAATTTGCAATACTTCAACAGAATTTTATATTTTTTATATATTTTTGACACCAGACAATATGACAGTGACAAACAAGAATTTCCTGAGTACAGGTTCTTTCTCTCATCCTTTCTCTACAAAAAAACCAGCCATCGCAGAGGCAATTTATTGACAAACATTGGGGTAGGCTCACATGGTCTAGCCATTCCAATCACAAAGAACTTGAGATTTAAACAACAAATGTTTTATAATTTTATTTTTTTTTATGCTTACATCTTGTAGTTTTAAGAACATTAACTGAGGGGGGGAATATGACCTCAGATGGTAATTGTCAATGTCATAATTTTTCCACACAAAAAGAGACATGGATTGTACATACAAAAACACTGCCCGCCAAAAAAAAACACAAACAAGTCATGACAAGTGTGAGTTATGGGACAACTTGTTTAATGACTAGTGTGGAACAAGACAAATTGTGTGGGACAAAAGATACTGATTGTCAGTTTAAAACTTAGAGGGAAAGATTTTTGTTGTTGCTTAGAACATTCAAATAAACATTGTTGTTACCATATGGATATGTTAAAGATACCATGCACTGACATTATCAAACTGCTGTTGGAATTCACAGTTCAAGTAGAGAAAGCAAAAGCTTTTAAAGTTATTTTAAACACTTTAAAGTTATGATGGCAGAAACAAATGCATGTCACCATTTGCTGAGTTCTGTTGTGTGCAATAATGATAAGTGGTACTACTTTCTCATTCAGTGTTAAATCACTTTATTATATAGATTTATTGTGAAGCAGTTATTTTCTTCCCAAGAAGAAATTGAAGCAAAACAATTTTAAAGCACAGCAAACAATGAGTTGAAAATACAAGTTAGCTAGTAATATTTAAAAATAAAGAGCAGTATATATGTGTATAATCAATAATACGATCCAAAGGCAGTACATGGGGCAATACTAAATCACAATAATATAAAAACTGGGGTACCTAATTTATTTTCATGTTTTAAACCAGTTTTAAATAGATTCTTTTGATTTATGGAAAAGTTTTGTAGCAAGCTACAGTACTAGACAAGACACATTTTTTAAAACCACAAGTAAATATTGATTTTGAAAATTGAATGCCAAACACTTAACATACTGAACTTAATACAAAAGAAATAACCCAGTAAAACTCAAATACTTTGAGAAAATTATAAATATGTACATTTTGAAAACTGCCTCGCCAATACTTTTTTATAGGGGGAAAAATTATGTAAATATTTATACTTCAATAGAAGACATGCTTCCTTAGAAGTTTAAATAGTATTGGTGGTAAAACTGTCTCTTGGGGGAAAACAACAAATATATAAACCCATTATGGCAGTTACTAAACCACCTTAATAATTGAAAAAACCCAATACTTAAGTAAAATCTCTTGAAATGATTAAGTTCCATTAAACAAAATATTTTGTGTATACAAAACTAAAAGCACAATGGCACCCCAGCATGGGATACACTATAAAACTACAGGAGAAACAACAAACAGCAATAACGAGAAATAAAAAAGAAAAACGTTGACAACAAGGAACCGACCGACCGACGAGTACTGCTTGCTGGACACATGGACAGTGGAGAAGAAAAAACAAATGCACGATGGGGACGTAGTACGGACGCACGACGACGCCACAGGGACACAGGAGACACACGCCATGTCACGCCAGACGCCAACGTGTTCTCTACATAAAAAAAAGAAAGAGTAAAACAGTCAAGTCAACTTAAAATCAGATTTTAATTGAAATGTTAGCATTATGCAATATTAAAATATCACTTTATTATCATATTTAAATTAAAATCGTTCATCACAAATACCTTACAGAAATATATAAACAAATTAATACAAAAATAAAAATGTTAACTTCTTTCACTCTCTTTAGCATTAAGGTCTATTAATTAATTAATAAAATATAGAGCATTTTTCTAATTCTAATGTACATTTTTTTAAATCACCTGCTAATAGATGTACATTTATTATACAGTTAAAGCACCTGCCAATATATGTACATTTATTATACAGTTAAAGCACCTGCCAATAGATGTACATTTATTATACAGTTTAAGCACCTGCCAATAGTCTAAAATGGTTCTGAATTTTGTATTATTTTAATTAAAAACATCTATAGTTTTAATATTGAATAATCTGATACTTAAAATCTTTATTTTGTGATTTCAACAAAAAAAAACCAAGGCATAAAGATTTCTTTAGGAAACAATCATATGGTCTCATGACCAATGTTCCCTCTAAGGTTCGTTGGTCCCTATGGAAAGTTTAAAAAAAAACTCACTAGCCAAGTAGCACAGCATCCATTTTACAAAATTTGCTGCGTGGTAAACTAAACTGCCACACGGCATTGGCCGTGCAGCTTAGAGTGAACATTGCTCATGACCAGAATTTCTATATTATTAATTACATTGCAGTCAAACCCACTTAACCGAGCCCTGTGAAATCGCCTACCCTATTAAGTCGACGTTTTTTTATTGGAACCTGTCAGGGTATGAGAATCACTGCGAATGATTGTTGTGAGATTGTTGTGAGATTGTTGTGAGCCAGTGTTGGAGTCGGGTCAAGGCGTTGTTTACGGGTATGAACTCCTATCACGGGAATAATGTCTAGTGATGTCTGAGTGAGCTTCTGGTCACACGGGATATTTCAGGGACATGACCGAGAGACACGCCAGGGTCAGTTGAAACCAGTTGGGGGGGTTTATAAGAGAGTAGTCGAGACGAGTGCGGGGTGTTGCAGAGAGTGTGTAGTTCGCACAGTGTTGTGCGGTCAGACCGGTCAGGATAGACCGGGGAGCTGCAGGGTTGCAGTAAAACAGAGTTGAGTTTAACGTCGCCCAGAAGCGGTTAGGTTCGGACCGAGGGGACTTAAACGCTTTGTGTATTTACGTAGAGCTGTAAGAGGACTTGAGCATGGGCCCAGGATGGTCGAGTCGGACCGAGGGCATGCTCGAATATTAAGCCATTTGTAGATAGATGTATTTGATGTCTAGGCGGGACCGCCAGTTTATACAATTGTACATAGCAGAATAAACAGTGATTTGTACCCGAAATCTTGTGTCATCTCTTGTGTGTATGCAGCGGAGAGCAAGCAATAATCCAACAACGAATGAGACCTTTAACATGGGGGCCCGTGCCAACGAAAGAGTCTCAGGATTGCCAAGCACCGCCAACAACACAAGAATCGACTTGAGAGAAACGACGAAAAAACATCAGTGCAGAACCTAGTGTACTAGCTAGTACTAAGGGTCGGGTACATACCGTACAAGTCGCAGGAGAGTCAAGCGTAGGGCGTACGCCCCGAACCAGAACCAGGAAGACGTTAGGACAAAACTGCATGATTATGACACTGTCAAGCGGCTCCTTTTGCAACATGCAGGATTTAATGGGGAGAAGTACAGGGAAGCGTGGAATAGACTAGCACCGGAGAGTAATAATTTTAGATTATTTCACTCAAAATTGGTTAGAAGTTTAGACAATTGGGTGGCCAGTACAAAAACAGAGAGAACATTTGAGGGGTTGAGGGATTTATTATGTAGAAACAAGTTATTATTGAACATGAATGAAGAGGCTGTTAAATGCATCCTAATGAATAATGCCCCCAAATGTGAGGACGTACTGACACAAATTGACCATATAAAGTCGGCAGGACAAGGACAACTAAGTAGAAAAGTCAATACACAGCCACTGGTAGGAGGTGTGGCGGAACATAGGGGTGAATATGGGGGCAAGTCTAGAAGTCGCTCGACGGAGGGCCGAGTAATGGGTGCATGTTTTAACTGTGGTCAGAGGGGTCACATAATGGCCAACTGTCGACAGAAATGGGCCAATAACAGGATGCCTGCGAAGGGAAATCAGTATAAAAACTCAGACCAGAAATCTAGCTATAATGGAAATAAGTATCCATGGTACAGCCAGGATAGATGACTAAGCAAAGATTGCAAACAGGGCCGTACTATACAGTGGCACGGGTATAAACCTAGAAAAGGGTGGCAGTCTCGCAATACGCAATGCGTGGGGAGTATGAACGATATTTTTAGAAAGTCCACGGGTAGGTTAAATGTCGAAAAATGCTTGTTGTTAGGGAAGGAAGCTTCTCTTCTTAGAGACACCGGCTGTACAATCGTAGGGTGCAGAAAGAGTTTAATACCAAAAAAATACAGGACTGATCAGACCTTTACAGTTAAACTTATCGATGGGACAATAAAAACATTTGAAACTGCTATAGTAGACATTAAAACCCCTTATCTCTGCGGTAGATTTTTGTCCGCCCTTTTTGAAGATCCGATAACAGATGTGATTTTAGGAAATGTTAGATCAGACGAGGACACACCATTCCATCACGGTAACGTAGTTACCAGGGCCCAGAATAAACGAAATAAAGGGGGAGGACCACAAATGAAAACGGTGATTAGTACAATCCCAAAAATATTTGAACACATCAATTTAGCTGAGGAGCAGGCAAAGGATAGTGGACTAAATAAACTATGGCAAAAAGCTAAAAGTCAGAGGGTGGAAAGCACCAAACAAGGAATAATAACGTTTGAAATAAACAATAATATACTGTACAGGATATTTATTTCTAAAATAGATAACAGTGTTGAAAAAAAATTGGTGATTCCGAAACCATACCGACGATTAGTCTTAGAAACGGCTCATACAACAGCATTAGCCGGACACATGTCAGTCAGAAGAACCAAATACAGAATTTTTTCTCAGTATTTCTGGCCACGTATGAGCATAGATATCAAAGAATTCATTAAGTCTTGCCCTATTTGCCAAAAAGCACGTCCACCGGGGAGCATAAAACCCATTGAGTTAGGTCAAATGGAAGTGATCGGAACACCATTTCAGAAGGTTGCTATTGATATCGTAGGGCCATTACAATTAAGTGACAATAGGAATAGATATATCCTTACGTTGGTAGATATGGCTACTCGTTGGCCTGAGGCTATTGCGCTAAAAAATATAACAACACAAGACGTTTATGAGGCCCTCTTAACAATATTCTCTAGAATGGGATTCCCTGAAGAGATCCTGTCAGATAACGGGCCCCAGTTCTCCTCCGATATGTACAAACAGGTGTGTGAATTGTTTAACATAAAATCCAGTCACTCTTCTATTTACCACCCACAGTCTAACGGGATGGTGGAAAGATTAAATGGCACCTTAAAAAGCATGTTAAGAAAAGTGGCAGATGAGGAACCCAACAATTGGGATAGATTTTTGCCGGCAATTTTGTTTGCATATCGGGAAGTTCCGAACGAGACAACGGCAATGTCTCCTTATGAACTTCTCTTCGGGCGAAAAGTGAGAGGACCAATGTCTATTTTAAGGAAAATACTGACAAATGAAAATACGACAGAGGAAGATAAAACAACATATGAATATATAATAGACCTCAAAAACAGAATAAAATCAGGGTTATATAAAACAGAGGCAATCACGAAAGGAAAGGCAAATAAATATAAACAATATTATGACCAAAGGGCTAGAGATAAAGATATACAAATTAGTGACAAAGTGCTCGTGTTGAAACCTAAAAAAGGAAATAAACTCTCTCTGTATTCAGAAGGTCCATTCACCGTCACGAGAAGATTATCGAAATTTAACGTAGAGATTGCGAAGGGACATAAGCGTATAGTTTATCACCTCAACAGATTAACTAAATTTGTCGAAAATAACATGGATAACACAGATGCGAACTTATCGGCAGCAGAGAAAAATGAAAAGACAATTAATGGTGCCAGTGCCACAGTGATAGCCGAAGAAGAAGAGGAAGATGTAAATAGTGAAGACATTAAGCAAATTCCGTTAATCAACGTCAAGGTTAATTCAGGCATTGACATTAATAAGGAACTAACGGAGAAACAGAAAAGACAAGTTGACGATATGGTGCAAGAGTACAAAGAAATCATTTCAGATATCCCAGGGAAAACATCGGCGGGTACGCACAAAATAGAATTATTAGACTCTAAGCCCATTAACGTAAAACCTTATGCAATACCGATACATATGATTCAAAGTCTAAGAGAAGAGATTAGTATGATGTTAGAACTAGGTATAATCGAGGAATCACAGTCACCATATTGCTCTCCCTTAGTTTTAATTAAGAAAAAAGATGGATCGATTCGGACTTGCGTGGATTATAGAAAATTGAACGCAATTACAAAAAAAGTAGCAGAAGTTATACCTAACCAGGATAAACTTATAGAACACATGAATAAAGCCAAATACTTTACGAAACTAGACTTAACAAAGGGATATTGGCAAATACCTCTTGAGGAGAAAAGCAAAGAATACACAGCTTTTCAAGGCCCAGACGGGGCATATCAATATAACTTTATGCCATTCGGATTGGCAACCGCACCGGCAACGTTCAATAACATTGTTAAGAAATTATTCAAAGGAGTAAAAGAGGTAGTTACTTATTTTGACGATATCTGTGTATACACAGACGACTGGGAGTCACATATACGAGTTACTCGAGAGGTTTTAGAGATTTTGAAAAAGGCAGGGTTCACCATTAAACCATCTAAGCTAGAAATAGGTAAAGAATCAATCGAATTTCTGGGACATAGAATTGGAGCAGGCATCTTAAAACCAGACATGAACAATATAAACAAAGTGTTGGAAATAGAACGACCCAAAAATAAGAGACAAGTAAGGGGACTAGTTGGCCTAATAGCGTATTACATGTACAATAAATTTATACCTAATTTTTCAACGATAACAGCCCCATTGACGGACCTTACAAAGAAAGGTAAACCTAATAATATATGTTGGACTAAGGAATGCCAACAAGCATTGGATACAATCCAAAACTATTTAACAAATAACCCATTTTGGTTCTGCCCGACATTAAGGAACCCTTTATAGTTCGTACAGATGCGTCAACGAAGGGATTGGGGGCATGTTTGATGCAGAAGAGAGACAATATGCTCCACCCGGTTAAATATATTAGTCGTAAACTGGTTGACAGGGAAACAAGATAATCAACAATAGAGAGGGAATGCTTGGCAATAATATGGGGAATTCAGAAATTATCCTACTATTTAATGGGGGCAAGATTTACGCTCCAGTGTGACCACCAAGCGTTAAAATATTTGAACACGACTAAATTTGAAAATTCAAGAGTTTCCAGGTGGTCTTTGATGTTACAGGAATACGATTTCAACGTGGAATACATTAAAGGTGAAGATAACATTATTGCAGATTTTTTATCTCGGCAATAAGCAGATATGGCAGCTGATTGGTTAGATATTTACATCAAAATTCGGTCGGGTTACGGCGACCAGGGGATACAGGGGGACTAATTTAAGTAGAAATTGAGGTCTGAGTCACCTCGGGCCAGTATTATTATTATATGAACATGATTGTAAAGTTTCATAACGATTATGTACTTAGGTTAGTTAGTACTTACGGATGGTTGTAAATAAATATGAGATGGTTGTATTTTCGTGCTGATGTTTTTTATTATAATTTTTGGCTCCGGGTGACCTCGGGCAAAATTTCATTATAAGGAGATGTAATTATTTATATATATATATATATATTTATGAAATTATGAGATATGATGATAATGATTTTGTTCATGATTATGAGTATTATGATGAATTATGTTGATTACGACTACTATATGCACATGATTGTTATATAATTGATTGTAATGGGTTAAATACAATCAGGCTGAAATGTCTATAGTTTGGATAAGTAGTTATCCCTATAACATTATCTCATGCTGGCGGTAATCCTGGAATAAATATCTTAAGGAATTTATATGAGGAACCAGTAGAGTCAGTTGGTAAATAGAAAACAATCTAGCGTAAAAATGGTCAATTGTTGGATACTAATATGTGAGGTGTTATGACCAGTAGTAGGTCGAAGGTTGGTTCTTTGAGATTAAAGATAATGATTAACGTACGAGGCGGGTTAGTGAAGTCGTATAAAGGTACGACCAAGTGGATTATGCTCTGTGTTGTATATACTAGTGTTTTACATGCAATGTTGTGTATAAAATTATTTTGAAAGATATTATTTCATTATGTATTATATTATTGTAATTGTAATGTGCAGTGATTCCATGCCCTGACTTTGTTGTATTGTGAGATTCTACCCGTAAGTAGAATCTAACGGAAGAGGGGGGATATGTCAGGGTATGAGAATCACTGCGAATGATTGTTGTGAGATTGTTGTGAGATTGTTGTGAGCCAGTGTTGGAGTCGGGTCAAGGCGTTGTTTACGGGTATGAACTCCTATCACGGGAATAATGTCTAGTGATGTCTGAGTGAGCTTCTGGTCACACGGGATATTTCAGGGACATGACCGGAGAACACGCCAGGGTCAGTTGAAACCAGTTGGGGGGGTTTATAAGAGAGTAGTCGAGACGAGTGCGGGGTGTTGCAGAGAGTGTGTAGTTCGCACAGTGTTGTGCGGTCAGACCGGTCAGGATAGACCGGGGAGCTGCAGGGTTGCAGTAAAACAGAGTTGAGTTTAACGTCGCCCAGAAGCGGTTAGGTTCGGACCGAGGGGACTTAAACGCTTTGTGTATTTACGTAGAGCTGTAAGAGGACTTGAGCATGGGCCCAGGATGGTCGAGTCGGACCGAGGGCATGCTCGAATATTAAGCCATTTGTAGATAGATGTATTTGATGTCTAGGCGGGACCGCCAGTTTATACAATTGTACATAGCAGAATAAACAGTGATTTGTACCCGAAATCTTGTGTCATCTCTTGTGTGTATGCAGCGGAGAGCAAGCAATAATCCAACAACGAATGAGACCTTTAACAGAACCGACAAATTCTTTCTTTGTCTTAGCATTTTCTCATCGGTTAATACGATTCTTTTAAGTTGCCGAAACCTAATACCTCGAGCACAAAAGAGGGCTAAATTTGCAACTTAACGTTGGTTAGCTCGATCCCTGTCTGTTCGCCTAATGACGCACTCTCGCATTTTTAGTTAAAAACGGCATCGAAATCTCGCTTTCGAGACTTCCGGCTATTGTGTGATTTTACTAGATTTCAATAAAAATTACCTGATGATTTTATCTCGTTTCACTTTGATCAGTGTGTGAATTAGTTTCACGAGTATGTATTCACCCGAGGTGCTCGAAAAATGATTTATCGGTCTTTAATCGTCATTACTTCGCAGTGCATGTTATATTAATATTAAACTTAATTCATATTCTGATGCATTAATCATTTTATTTTTTAAGATAAACGAATATCTTTAGAAAAGAAAATAAAGGTTTGTATCGAGAATCGGTGGTTTTTATTTAATTAAATAAAAAATTATTATTCTTTTTAAAGTTTGTTATTGCTTTATTACCAGTAGGCCTAAGATAGGTGACTAACACGTGCGTGACGGTTAAATCAAATCATTTTCTTAATATTCCAGTATATATATAATATACATTTCATCACTGTTATAGGTTGAATTCTGATAAGGAATGATTTTTTTTTAAATTCGCTTAGTCGCCGAGGTCTAACACAGCTTTTGATATGATCAACGTCAAGGCGCAATAGTGACTATTTATGTTACAAGTTTGATTGACTGAGGAAATTCGAGTGCGGTCTCATAGTGACAGATATCCTGCACGTCAAAAGATTTAACTTAAAATTACCATATTGATATGTTTAATCTTTTTTTTTATTCGCTGTTTCGACGGGCATTGCAAACTCAAGCGGCGTGACATGCCACGTTACAGGCGTCATGGGACGAGGCGAAAAATTTGACCATAGTTTTAACGCATGCGCAGACAATAATAAACTGGTAACTTTTTTTCTTTATTAAATGTAATCGAAACATGACCAAAGAGAAGCAATCATGAGTCATTAACTTCGGCGTACAAAAAATATATACATATAAAAATTCCCGACTAGTCATAACTTTACTGAACTATTTCCTGACTTTCAAGACCGAGAAATTTTTTTAAAAGAATTTCCGTCTTTTTACGACTGAGTGAACCCTATTTATATTTAAACGGTCCTTAAAAACTAACGGTCTTAACAACCTTAGGAAAGAGTGAAGAAATATTAGGGTCCTGATATTCTGATACGATTCTGATTAATCGTCCCATTACTAATTAACGCACATCATGTACATAAAGGATTGTTATTTCTTTCATGTAAAGCGCTGTGAGCCCAGTTCCTTACTGGGATACAGCGCTATATAAATAATCAATTTATTATTATTATTATTAAAGAAATTTCAAGCACATGTTAATATTTTGTTTTCGTTTAATTAGATCATCGATTATCTCGACGCCATTTTTCATATTCCAAGGCCGTCGACTTAATCGGGTTCGACTGTATTTATATTTACAATTGACTCCATGAATGAACATTGAATTATTTAAGTGGGTTTTTTTTTAAATGGTAATTTTTTAATTTTAGTCTTAACATCAATGGTTACGAAAATAATGTAAGAATTCATATGAAAATAATGTAAGAATTCAAATAATCCTTAAAAACACTTGAATGGCATTGTACTAACAAGGAATCTTTGTTTATGTCAAACTGAAAAGAAGTGTGTCAAAAAATGTTTGCTGCTACTTTAACATTCAAAGTTCAAACATTTTAATATGACCCAACTAAGTTAAACATGAGATATAAGTTGACATTAACGTAAGGTACTATTGTATCAGATTTGTCACTTTAGCATATTGTTATTCCATTCAAAACACTATTTAAAGATGCAGCGCTCTTGGCCTAAAAAATGGATGATATCAACGTACTAATTGGTGCAAATAGGAAGCATTAAGAGGAACTGTAAATAATATACAGTCGAAACCGATTAAGTCGACGGCGTTGGGGTATGAAAAATGGTGTCGAGATAACCGATGATCGAGTTAAAACGAAAACCAATATGGCGGCAAAATATTAACATGTACTTGAAATTTCACTATATGTATATGATTTATTAGTTAGCGTTAATTAGTGATGGGACGATTAATCGGAATCGTATCGGAACCCTAATATTTCTTCACTCTTTCATAAGGTTGTAATGACCGTTCGTTTTTAAGGACCGTTTAAATTTAAATATAACCATGGTTCCCACTCAGGAAAACCGGAAAAAGTCGGGAATTCTTTAAAAAAAATTCTCGGGCTTGAAAGTCAGGAAAAGTTATGACTAATCTGGAATTTATATATATATCTATATATTTATGCCGAAGTAAAGGACTTTGATTACGTCTCTGTCATGTTTCGATTCCATTTAATTAAAAGTAAGTTACCAGTTTATAATTGTCTGCGCATGCACTAAAAGGTCAAAGTTTACGCCTCGCCTAGTCCCATGTCACAGCCGCTAGCGTTTACAATGCCGTCGAATCAGCGAATAAATAAAAATAAACATATCAATATGGCAATTTTAAGTTTAATGCTTTTGACGTGCAGGATATCTGTTACCATCAGAACGCTCTCGAATTTCCTCAGTCTTGTAATAATATAAATAAAACTATTGCGGCCTTGACCGTTGATCACAGCACGCTGTGGGCTGTGTGTTAGACCTCGGCCGGCGACTAAGTCTAAGCGAATTTTTTTTTAAAAATCATTCCTTATCAGAATTCGACCTACAAAAGTGATGACGTGTATATTAATAATATTATATACATGTACTGGAATATTAAGAAAATGATTTGATTTCATCGTCACGCGCGTGTTAGTGCCACAGTTACATATCTTACTGTTAACAAAGCAACAACAAACTTTAAAAAGAATAATAATTTTTTATTTAATCATATAAAAACCACCGTCGATTCTCGATACAAACCTTTATTTTCATTTCTAAAGATATTTGTTTACCTTAAAGAATAAAATGATCAATGCATCAGAAAATGAATTAAGTTTAATAATAATATAACATGCACTGCGAAACAATGACGAATGAAAGATCGCTAACGCCGATTTACAGGCACCTCGGGTGAATACATCTAATTCACACATGGATTGAAAGAGAAAGAAAATAATAACATCCGGTAATTTTTTATTGAAATCTCGTAGAATCACACAATAGCCGGAAGTTTCGAAGAAAGCGAGATGTCAACACTATTTTGAACTAAAAATGCATTGCTAGGCGAACCGACGAGGATCGAGCTAAGCAACGTTAAGTTGCAAATTTGGCCCTCTTTTGTGCTCGAGGTATTAGGTTTCGGCGACTTAGAAAAATCGAATTAGCCGATGAAAAAAATGCTAAGACAATGAGAGAATTTGGCGGTTCCAATAAAAAACGTCGAGTTAGTGGGGTGGTCGAGCTAACCGAGCTCGAGGTAAGTGGGTTCGACTGTATTTAATTAAAATGATATATATATTTTTAAAAAACATCCAAGTCATGACCAAAACAAAAACTAAAATAGCCAGAGAAAGAATGTGGAACAATGTAATGGAATGTCCAGTAAATCACACAGCGGTCAAAGTAGCGATTTAATGCCCAATCATTCTGCTAGCTGTACTAACCTCATCCCATTAACCAGACCTCACATATGAAGTTTTAATGATATATGAAGCCTTTCCAGATGCCTCAAAAGGATACAATATAAAATCAAAAAATCGTGATAGGTTGGGAATACTGATTAGTGTGGTAACATAGCCTCACATTGTGCCAAAATTTTAAACAAGGAACAAGCTGTGAGGGTTACAAAGACAACCCTAAAGGTAATGAGAATAAGTGAATCTATATTTAAGATATCAATTGTGGATCTTCCTTCTATTTAACTTACTATTTTGATAAGATATATCCTAAAATATTTGAACAAACAATGAAACTATTAATTTAGAAAGTTATTAATCAAATTAATCATTCCAAAAACTAAAGTGAAGTTAAATATTTTTTTTTAAAAAGATTTAACGTAGAACAGCTGTCTAAATGCTTGTTTCCAATTTCATGGGCAAATAAGAATTAATAAATTGTTCATATACACACTAGTGCAGGAGATTAGTAAAAGTTTTTCTAAGGTTATATATTATTATTGCACAATTAAGAGTTTGTTTACATACATAAATACATAAAAGCTAAAAAGGTCATTGAAATTTTAAACCTCTAAAGGACACACCCAGTGGCTGCTTGAGCACATGACTGTTATGATCAGAGTGGTTCTCGTTGACTAAGACAGATTAACAACATCTACTTGGATTTTTCGTCAACAGGTGGAAAGAGACAATATCCTTAGCCAAGGGTAGAGGAGAACACCATCTTTTTGTTAATGTGTTCCACTTGTAAATGAATTGGCCAAGCATAGAGAGCATATTACAGGAACTATCCGCTATGAGAGCATATTACAGGAACTATCCGCTATGAGAGCATATTACAGGAACTATCCGCTATGAGAGCATATTACAGGAACTATCCGATATGAGAGCATATTACAGGAACTATCCGCTATGAGAGCATATTACAGGAACTATCGCTATGAGAGCATATTACAGGAACTATCGCTATGAGAGCATATTACAGAAACTATCCGCTATGAGAGCATATTACAGGAACTATCCGCTATGAGAGCATATTACAGGAACTATCCGCTATGAGAGCATATTACAGGAACTATCCGCTATGAGAGCATAATGCAAGAACTATCGCTATGAGAGCATATTACAGGAACTATCGCTATGAGAGCATATTACAGGAACTATCCGCTATGAGAGCATATTACAGGAACTATCCGCTATGAGAGCATATTACAGGAACTATCCGCTAGGAGAGCATATTACAGGAACTATCCGCTATGAGAGCATATTACAGGAACTATCCGCTATGAGAGCATATTACAGGAACTATCCACTATGAGAGCATATTACAGGAACTATCGCTATGAGAGCATATTACAGGAACTATCCGCTATGAGAGCATATTACAGGAACTATCCGCTATGAGAGCATATTACAGGAACTATCCGCTATGAGAGCATATTACAGGAACTATCCGCTATGAGAGCATATTACAGGAACTATCGCTATGAGAGCATATTACAGGAACTATCCGCTATGAGAGCATATTACAGGAACTATCCGCTATGAGAGCATATTACAGGAACTATCCGCTAACCGCCGAAACAGAAAAGAACTCCCATAAGGTTTGAAAGTTAAAATGATACCTGGATAAATCATTACATACAGACAAAGTGAAACATTGGAAACAGCTTATAGAGAGGAAACCCTAGAAAAATTCAGTGCCATTTATCTCAACAAAAGGTAATGCCGACACAAGAGAGGATCTAATTCCCCGAATAGGAAATCTCAAGATGAGATGCACCACAAACTACCTTAAATACTCGTTCTATAGCCGACCCCCCCCCCTCTTTTGGAAGAGTAAAGTATTAAAAGTGTATAACCAGCTCGCAAGCCGACCCCCCAAAAATAATAGGACAGCTTAAACAAATTGGTACACATTTTTTTTTAAACTACATGCTAAATCGGTCATTATGATTATTTACTTTGTACTGCCTATCTTTGTCTTTGTGCTCTTTGTTAGGATAGAGTTACCAGTATTTAAAAGAACAAATTCTTTGGTAAACGGTGGCGAAAGCACGTACATTAAAATTCATTGTTGAAAACAAAATTTGTACAAAAATTTATTAAACATTCACAAAATAAATAAAATGATTAAATAAGGTAAGTGCAGATGGTTCATAATATATTGTATTATAGCTTCTGGTAGAGCAGTCGAATCTGGTAGAATGTAGAAAAGGACCTTGATGATCTACAATAACAACACAGATATTTAATATACATGCAGAAATCCCATATGACCCGCTCATAAGCCGAGCCCCAACTTTTCCCCCTTGATTTTGTCCAAAAAAGGTCGGCTTTAGAACGAGTATATACGGTATACAAAAACCATTGACTGTTTTGGACAACAATAAGCACATGGGTGGAATTGATCACACTGACATAATGCTTTCTTGATGAAAGGAGAACCATTAAGTACTGGAAGATGGTTACATTCAATATTGTGTCACATATGCTGCTTAACGCGTGTATTCTTTACCGAGAGTATTCAACTGGAAATGTCATGACCACATATAAATTCATCACTTCTGTCATTGAAAAGAACTAGTTAGAGAACACGTTTCTAATAAAAAGTGGCACAGAAATAGGTACAGAACCAGATGTGTGCCCTGTCCCTAACGGAGGCGAAAAGAACTGTTCTGTTTGTAGAAACGAAAAAAGACCTGGCGGTAAGAAAAGGAGAAGAACCCTGTGTAACTTTTGCCAGAAGGGCCTCCATAGCCTTATTTCCCAAAACACAAGTTCAAGGAGTTATTGTAACTATTAATTATTAAGAAATTCACACAGATTATATAGGTAAGTCATGTTTATTCACAGGTTAACAATGAATGATGCATACATTATGCAAATTAGATTACCTCATTTGCATAATTGTGGAATTTTAATATCATTTACAAAGATTATATTAGTTCATTCAATTATTTGCAAGAATATATATGATTTTATAAATGTAAAGTTATTCATTTATTCTGAACTCATTTGCCCCGATACTACTAAAAGGTCAGTATGGATGCGCCTTGTCACACCCACCTACTTTCCTTTCGATTTTGTAATAAAATCTTGTAGCTCCCAAGATTTCTAATGATAACCAAAGGTGTAGTGACATTATTTAAATGAAGCAGATTCTGTGTAATGTAAATCAGACGACACTGACTTAAAAAATAATGAAAGTCTTTTACGTCTAATCACAATGGCTTAGGCTTGGAATGGTCTGTTGAACTATCTAATGTTACAGAAAAAAATTACGTATTCTCTGAATATACAGGCCAACGGTGGCCAAACTGCAGCTCGCGAGCCACATGCTGCTTTTCTGTGATCAAAATTGTGGCTCTGAACAATTTATGAAACTGAAACTTTTCGTTTGAAATATAGATAAAAAAATGAATGGAATTTTTTTTAAATATTGACGGAGGCAAAGGATTGAAAATAATTTGGGCTTCAATTAAATTTTAAAAGTGGAAGCTAGTGATTAGTTTCTGATTGGATGGTTATAAATTTCTGGTTCTGTTAAAAATCCACATTTTGAAGTATTGACCCTTACTGTTGGTCCAACTTAAGTTAGTAATTTATAATTTAAAAGATTAAATCAAATATGTCAACAAGTTGCAAGAAATGAAAATATAAAAAAGAAAATTTAAATTTTCTACAAGAATGGGAAGAAGACTTTGTATGTATTGATAGAGACGGTATGCTAATTTTCCTCTTCTGCTAAACACAGCTAGCAAATTACAATTGTAGCAACGCTATCCACTGCAACCCGAATTAAGAAAAAGCAAGCTTGCTAGGTTAAAGTCTGGAATGTGTCAGCTGCAGACATTACTTTCTGCTTTCAGCAAAGAAGGTGTCGCTTCAACTGAGGCAATTTATGCCATCGCTTGGAATATTGCACGTGCTAATCAACCTTATTTTTATGGGGACTTTATTAAGAATATTGAAGATTTATTTCAATATTATATCCAAATAATCCCAGAATTTGTAAACTGATGAAACAAATTCCAATGAATCTTTGTACTCCATTATATCAAAGCATTTAGCAGTAACTAGTGAACAGCATCAGACAAAACTTCAGCGCACCACAACTACTAGCTACAAATTAGATTAGTTTAAATTTGCTAGTTTAAAGGCTTCTTTCTCAAAAGAATCATAATTAGTGTTCATTACAATTATAAGTCTCTATGCAGTGTGTTTCTATTCATAAATTGTACATTTTTACATGTTAATTTTGTAATCCTGTTCCAAATATTTCTTCAACATGCGATTAGGGGTAAAACAATGGAAATTTTTGTTAAATTCAATTAGTCTAACCCACTTTACTCGAGCTGGGTTAGATCGACCACCCTACTAACTCGACGTTTTTTTATTGGAACCGCCAAATTCTCTCTTTGTCTTAGCATTTTCTCATCGGCTAGTTCAATTTTTCTAAGTCGCAGAAACCCAATACCTCGAGCACAAAAGAGGGCCAAATTTGCAACTTAACGTTGGTTAGCTCGATCCTCGTCGGTACGCCTAGCAATGCATTTTTAGTTCAAAACAGTGTTGACATCTCGCTTTCTTCGAGACTTCCGCTATTGTGTGATTTAAGGTTGTTAACGGTTAACCGGTCCTCGGAACAGGACCGGTCCTGTTTACTCAGGATCGGTTAACCGCAAATTCAATAAGGCCCCCCCGCAACTTTAATAAGCCCGTAATAGCTTTTTATCCAGGAGTTCTGTTTTTGTTGTGTTGAGTTGACTTCAAATCGCTTTCTCCCTATTCTGGTATCTAAATAATATACACGTCATCACTATTAGTCTATGGCTAAGGAATGCTTTTTTTTAATTTTAATTTTAATTTGCTTAGTTGTCGAGGCACTGTATGAGAGCTTCATGAGAACCACGGTCAACTCAAAAGGGGGGGGGGACATGTTACGGAGTTTTCTAGTTAGGGATGAGGGTGGTGGGGGGAGGCTAGAAGGCTTGAAAGGTCTTTGATGTTTATGTAAAAGGAAGCCTCTTGCTTTGACACACCAATACAAGACCGCGCCAAGAGACACCTTTCCTCCCCTCACCCACTGTTATACATCTACAGTGGGTTGGGGGAAGGAACATTTCTTTTTAAATTGAGTCAGAGCATGCCTTGGAAAATGGCGAGTGTACCTAAACCCCACCCTATTGGGTTGTCGTCGTGTGCGCGTAATTCTGGCAAGTTGACGAGTGAAACAAAATATGGTATTTAATTTAAATAAATTCCATCTTATTATCACTGTTTACTCCGTTTTATCAGGACTGGTTAATCGTAACTTCATTTAGTCGGTATATTAGCTTATTACCCGGAGTGAATTTTGTGTTGTGTTACGGCAGAATACCAGAGCCAACACGCGAGCGACCGTGACGTCAAAATCAAAGCGTTTTCTTAATAATAATAATATTCTTTTCACTAAAACGGGCTTTTTAAAAAATGATTAACCGGTCCTCAAAAACAAACTGAATTGACAACAATTTATAATATGCCGTTTTAATACTATTATTATATAAAAATTGAATATCATTACAGTTTAATTCTTTGTTGGTTGAATTCGCTGTTTTGACAGCAACACTAGAGTTGGTACATCACGGGCTCTTTGATGTCAAATTAAACGACGACTCACGCCGCGATGGGAAAATTTGATCCATTCTCTTGTTGGTTCACTAAACATGGTATAAATTGTATACATACGGAGCGGCTAACCGGTTAACCGGTCTTTTTTTGAAAGGTTAACTGGTCCTCAAAAACGAGCGGTCATAACAACCTTAGTGTGATTCTATGAGATTTCAATAAAAATTACCGGATGTTTTTACTTTCAATTTGATTGCGTGTGTGAATCGCGTTATCGGTCTTTAACCGTCATTATTTCGCAGTGCATGTTATATTATTATTAAACTAAATTCATTATGTAATGCATTAATCATTTTATTTTTTAAGATAAACGAATATCTTTAGCAATGAAAATAAAGGTTTGTATCGAGAATCGACGGTGGTTTTTATTTAATTAAATAAAAAATTATTATTATTTTAAAAGTTTGTTGTTGCTTTGTTACCAGTAAGATACGTGACTGTGACTAACACGTGACGGTGAAATCAAATCATTTTCTCAATATTCCAGTACATGTATATAATATATATATATAATATACTCGTCATCCCTTTTGTAGGTCGAATTCTGATAAGAAATTATTTTTTTTTAAAATCACTTAGACTTAGTTGCCGGCCGAGGTCCAACACACAGCGTGCTGTGATCAACGGTCAAGGCCGCAATAGTTTTATTTATATTACAAGTTTGATTGACTAAGGAAATTCGAGAGCGGTCTGATAGTAACAGATATCCTGCACGTCAAAAGCATTAAACTTAAAATTACCATATGAAGACCACAAGGGAAAAAACGGCTAAGTGACATTTTTGAAATTTTTTAGTTACACCTTGTATCTGATAGAGGGTCATAGATGGAATGTTCTGAATGAGGTTTTATGGAAAAATTATGTCTCCAGCCCCATTAAAAATTCAATTCTATTTAGTTAATTTATAAGAACTTTAAAACTTGAATATCTCAAAACTACAAAAATGTGACATAGCCGTTTCTTCCCTTGAGCTCTTCATATTGATATGTTTATTATTTTTTTTTAATTCGCTGATTCGACGGTCATTGCAAACGCGAGCCGCTGTGACACACGCCATGGGACGACGCGAGGCGAAAACTTTGACCCTTAAACGCATGCGCAGACAATTATAAACTGGTAACTTTTTTTTAATTAAATGGAATCGAAACATGACCACAGAGACGTAATCAAGGTCATTCACTTATGCAAAAAAATAAATTAAAAAAATATATATATATATAAAAATTCCTGACTAGTCATAACTTTTCCCGACTTTCAAGACCGGGAAAATTATTTTAAGAATTCCCGACTGAGTGGGAACCCTGGGTTATATTTAAATAGTCCTTAAAAATGATCAGTCTTAACCTTAGGAATGAGTGAAGAAATATTAGGGTCCCGATATGATTCCGATTAATCGTCCCATCACTAATTAACGCATATCATGTATATAATTATAAAGAAATTTCAAGCGCATGTTAATATTTTGCCGCCATATTGGTTTTCGTTTAACTCGATGATGGGTTATCTTGGCGCCATTTTTCATACCCCGAGGCCGTCGACATAAGCGGGCCCCACTGTATGAATTAACAATGAACACTTGATTACACATTCAGATTACGTGTGACATAGAAACTGAAAAAGTTTCTAAATTGATATTAAGATTTTACTATTTATACTTATTTCCTTACTCTCTCTTCGTTCATGCCCGAAATCCTAATACTTTGTTTGGTGGTGTTTTTTTAAGTTGTACTCCTTAAAGACGCTAACACAATCACAGCACAGCAAGCAGACTGCTTTGCTCCCAACGCTCATGAAGCAGTATTTAGCAGTCCCTACATCATTAAAAACACATCTTACTTTCTTTTTTTTGGCAGCACTCATGTTTAAATCAACGTCTATTTGCTTTTGAATTACAATTTTTACAAAACCTTTCAAAATGTAAATCGTCAACAAAAGCCACTTCCAGTTGAGCTGAAATGCAGTTTTGAATAGAGATGTTAACAGTTAATGACTAACGATCAATAATAGATTCTGGAGCCAAAAAACCGATTTAATATCCCTAGATTCTTATCAAATAATCAAAATAATTTTTTTTAAATACAGTGGTACCTTGAGATACGAGTGCCCTGACATACGAGTAATTTGAGATACGAGCTGTCGAGCAAGTGAAGTTTTGTTCTGAAATACGAGCGAAATTTGAGATACAAGCACTTTCAGGAACTGACGACCGATGAATTACAAGTGTTACAGTCACAACAGCATTCGGGGGGTTCTGCAAGAAATTGGTTTTGAGGAAGAGCCAGAGGTGGAGATGGTTATCTCTACAAGTGAGATAAAAGAGATCTTGGGAATGAGGGAGAGAGTTTCAGTTTGTGAAATAGAAACACCCCAAAAAAGTTACAACTGATCGTGCATCGGAGCTATTTAATAACACTTGCTTAACCGTTTCACCCTTGGAGTCGCCGCTATCGGTAGACCCTTGCAGTTGCCGAGAGTCGCCGATTTTGGGTTGTTTCGTTTCAGAGCTGATCCAACTTTTTAAGTAGCTAATTTATACTATCTTTAACTCTCACAAAGAAGAGCTATGAATTCACTTCCTTTTACTTTTTATTTGATTATTTTTGGACGAGTCTGGCATTTTTGGTAAAATTTTAAAATTAGTGGTTTTTGTGCAAATTTTTTCTCAAATGGATGATATTCTGTGAATGTTTAGGGATGCTAGAAGGTACAATTATTAGAGAAATAATAAAGATTTAGGGTGTAATTCTGGATTTAATGAAATTGCAAGTTGTTTTATGCTCAAATTGACGTAGTTTGACCTCAGTAACTGGGATATTGATACTGATATCTTATAAAAAGTCCGATGATGCTTTAGGCTTTGACAGCATAGACAAATAGGTCCAGACATCGTATGCCAGTGGGAAAAATACTACATATATTTCGTGATTATGGATTTTATTGCAGATTGTGACCTAAACATGAATTAGAACCATTTGTAGGGCACATGAGGCTGTTTATGGATGTAATTTGTGCCAAGTTAGACTTTATAAAAGAAAATATTTCTCACTATCCCATGCAGACTTGATGCCAACTTCTGTCACCAGCACTTCAAGTCAATAATAAATTATTTTTTTTCTTTTTTTAAAAAGGGTGTTTGCTAATAAATTTTCTGTCATCTGATACCTTGTCCATATTTCTTTTTTTAAAAAAAAATTTGACTTTTATTGCTTTAATAGTTTAATTTTTGTGAATTTTTAAAAAATTTATGTTTGCGAATATGACGGAGTTATGCACCTTTTGTCAAGGAAAGCCTGTGTGTGGCTCAGTATTTGCCTAAGGGCGAAAGGGTTAACTAATTTCCGCAGCATTCTGAAAGGGAGGGAGAAACAAACCTCCTTGGACAGTTTTTTTAATTAAATTTAATTATTTATTTTTATTTTTTGAATCCAGCAAAAAAAAAGGCAAAGACCAGTGAAGAGAAAAGCAGTGACTAAAATTAAGCATACAGTAGCACTTAAGTTGTGTGTAAGTTACATTTAAGGGACCAAAATACAAATATGTATGTACACTTTATAAAACCAGTTGTTTTTTTTGCTTCACATTCTCTTTTATTATGTTTTTATACCATATTTTTCATTTATAAATACATTTTTCTAATTCAAAAACACGTAACAAAAACAATTACGGATTAATGGCATTTCAATTAATTTCAATGGTGAAAATTGATTTGAGATATGAGCAATTTGACATACGAGCAAGGTTACGGAACGAATTTAACTCGTATCTCGAGGTATGACTGTATACCGAAAATTCTTAAAGAAAATCAACATAGGACGGCAACATGTACATGCCTACGGGCCCCATAATATACTCAAGACAGGCCGGGGCGCATGTGACCCGTGTGCCGTAGTTTGCCCACCCCTAAGTTAATGAGTATAACTCATACATGTTTGGGATTGACTTTGGAGACCAGCATCAGTCTTATTACCCTGTTAAGAGACCAAGCAAGAAGTGGTGGCGATACCTATTTTGGTACTTGATTCAAGTATCGATCATCAACGAAGTTCCTACCCCCTAATACGACTCCTCTTATTCAGCCCATGGACAAGCAGGTCATAAGAAATTTCAAGAAACTCTACACTAAAGCACTATTCCAGAGATGCCTTGACGTGACCTCTGACACAGAATTAACCCTGAGAGAGTTTTGGAAAGATCACTTTACTATCGTCCATTCCATAACTCATGGCCTGCAGCAGTGATTGAAAGGGACTTAGAGGCTGTGTCTACAGTGGAGGATATTGTCTCTCTAGGGAGATCCATGGGACTTGAGGTGAATGTATTTGATGTGGAAGTGTTACTGGAGGGACACAGGGAAGAGCTAACCACTGAGGAACTGCAGCAACATGAAAATGATGAGAAGAAGACTAGGATCAATGCATTTTCTTCTGGCTCTGAGCAAGAAGAGATAGAGGAAGCTCCTACTTCATTAATCAAGGAAATCTTTGCTAAATGGATGGATGTCAAATACTTTGCAGAGAAGTTCTACCCCAACAAAGCCCCAAAAAGTCGTTAATAGCATTGTCTGGAATGACCAGACTATGTCATATTTTGGGAACATGGTGAAGAGAAGTTCCTTAGACAGTTTTTAGTAAAAGTCAAACCTGGTGGGCCTCAACCATGGTCAACTAGGGAAAAGTGGCAGAATAGAGAGAAAAAACAGAATGTCATGTTCCTCAAGTTTTATTTGAAGCCGACTATCCTCCCAAACAATAACATCTCCTTCTCAACACCATGTTAGCAAGCACTTGACTCGTCTCACCAAGTTGAAGTGAGGCTAAATTTTTATTTATTGCACTTACATTCTTTTTATTTATGTCTTTTAGTATGTTTAAATTAATTTGTAAAACTACGTCAATAAATGTATAAAATGTTAATAACAATATGCTTTTTTTTCCTGGGAACGGATTAATCATTTCCCCTTTATTTTGTATGTTTAACATATGTTTGGTATACGCCCTGTTTGTTATTAGTCCAAGTGTCTGGAACGGATTAAGGACATATACCGAGGTTTCAATGTACTTCATAATTATTTAATAGAAAACAGTATTGAAAGGGAAAAGAAAACTGGGAAATGTAGCTAGTCAAAAACATTTCTGAATGTCTATGTCATAGTAAATGGTGAGTGCTTTGTGGTCAAGAAAATGTACTCAAAACTTTACTAAATATTATCAGATGTCATTAAATTTATAAATGAAATAGAACACATTGCTCAACACTGGAATATTTAAAGCAATTGTGATGAAATGAATCATCAGTATAGCTAAAGTCTTCAAGGTGAGACAGAGTGGCACAATACTAAACCTACTGCTTGCATTGCCCCAAAAAGTCACATTAAATTATTAATTGGAGGAACTCTTTTAACAAAGATATACTAAATCCTTGCAGAGACTAAGCAGGGAAAATGGCATGCTCATCTAAAGAAAAATGAATACTTCGGCTAATAAGATATGCAAATCTCAACCGCAAAGTATTGATCATTGCTAAATAATATTTGCAATTATTTATAGAATTGGTAACTATGACCAAAATGAAGATCCCCGACTTGGCAACACATGGAAGTCAATCATTCTAACATTTTTGACACTCATCAAAAGTTAATACATTTTGCTTTACTTAAATAAGCTTCAATAACTATTTTTGTCAACAACTTTCATGTTTCTCAGTTAAATAACCTCTGAGGATTTATAACTTATAGGTGCATGCATAAAATGCAAGTTTAATGATTATTAATCTCTACATATATTAATCTTAAACGTCCAAATTATTGATCTGCAGCGTGAAAATAATGAGCCATGAGATCTGTAAATTTAACACATTTGGTCTTATCCTTTACATAATTTTAATAATTCATATCTCTAAATAATATTTTTAATACATCAATTCTCTATAAAATTTAATTTCTTTTTTTCTATAAAAATAATTCTAACTTTTAAAACTTACAAATACAAATAGAAAAATACAACCAACATTCGATGCAAAAATAACCATAATTACAAATAAATTCAATGCTGCCTTGCAATCAAATATATTTTCCCCTCACCTTTCCCTCTATTTGTCCTGCCCGCATGAACTGCGGTCTGTCTAGTAAGGCTTGCTGTCATTCTTGGGTCGCTTGAGCTGCACCTTGAGTCGCTTCATGCCGATCTGGAAGCCGTTCATGGATTGAATGGCACCTTGGGCTGCCAGGGGGTTGTCATAGCTAACAAAACCTGATGGTGACAGAAATATTACTTTTATTTTACAAAAGTTAAAGTGTCTGGAGAGTCTATTCACTTTTCCACTGAAGTAACAATGATTAAATATTAGTTTATGGCTTCTGACAAGCAAGGCACTACAAATCTGAGCTGAAAATTCAGATATTTTATGTTTCTTTCTTCTTTTTTTTTATAATTAGCTACCTCAAAGGTTGAACAATATGAAAATCTTTGAACGAGTGTAAAAAAAAGACTATTTCAGTTGTTAGTTTTTTGTACATGATATATCGTAATTCCAAAAGTAATTTTTTACTTTGTGTATCACACAAAAAAAAAGAACCCCAAAATAAAAACTGAAATCACATTTTTTGTCTTTAAGAGAGGATCATTTGCCTAATTTGTTATTATGACATTTATATCTTAGATATGGAAATTCAAATGGACACGAATATTTCTAAATAAATATATATGAAAAAAAATTGTAACCTATTTTCTGGTATAAATTTTATGGTGTGGAAACTTGAATTCTTTTAAATCAAAATGGATTATATAAAAATTACATTCTTTATTTTGAGAAGTAATTTAATTGTAATTTAAAATATTTACATTTAAAAGCATATTGTATTTGCATTTAAATTTCTGTCAAATGATCACTGAAAAACATGAAAATCTGAATTTAAATAAGTTATTTAGATAAGTTTTGATGTATTTTTTGGGGTTAGAATTTGTGAGCAGTAAATGGAAAATTCTTGGAATTTTGGGATTGATTTTATATTGCGATATTGAACAGCTTTCGTAAATAAAAGTTTTAATTAGCCAGTGATACAAGCAAATGTAATCAAACTGTCACAAATTGCCCCACATAATTGAATTAGCCCTCACAGTTAACATGTCAGACAACTGTTAACAAAAACAAGCCACTAAACTGATAATTGACTACTTAACCTACCGAAACATTTGCTGAGATTGGTCTGTTTATCAATAAACACTTTGGCAGAAATGATGGTACCAAATGGCATAAACATCTGCATGAGATCACCATCCCCAAATTCTTGGGGAAGATGATATATAAAAAGATTGGCACCATCAGGGCCTGAAAGGCAAGCACAGAAATAGTAATGCAGTTTAAACATTCCCTAACCATTTTAATTCAATGGAAAACTGAACTTACTAGCAATTAAAAATAAATATATATGAATAAAATGTTATTGACTAAAATCAAAAGTATCTTAATGTATTCAGAATTTTAAAAAAAAATTATTTCACAAATTTATATAATACAATTTTAACAAATGAAATGCTGAAACACACATTTAAATTAATAAAAATTTACACTAAGTGTAATGTAAATAAAATCTTAACCATTAAAAATTATTTATCATGCTTTCTTATAGAAACACAAACAAAAATGCACACCTTCCTGGTTCATACCTTCCTGTTGCTTGCCAACATTGCTGTTGGCAGCTTGGAGCTGAGCGGCCTGAGCGTTGAAGGCATTAGGAAAAGAGGCTTAAACAGAAACAACAAATCACGACATTATTTTTGTTTATCAAACCTTTACAGAAGCTTTAAAATAAAATAAGTTGAATTCTGCATAAATAAAATGTTTTATAAAAGATCACACATTTATTTCAATTATTTATAAAATTTAAAACAATAGTGGTAAGAGATTAATTTTAAGTCATAAGTAACTGTAGTACTTAAAAAAACTATCTTACCAGCATACTGCTGAATTCCTGAATATGCTTGACTTAAAGCATCCATACTGTTTGAATTGTTGGTACCAAAGCCATTCATATTACCTCCCATGCCACTGTTGCCCATATTGCCCATACCAGAGCCACCCATGTTTCCTATTAAGTTCAAGTAAAACATGAATAATTTCAAAAGCTGTCATCTTTAATTGTTTTAGTTTTAATGAAAATCTATGAAACAATAGGAAAATGACATAAGGGGCCATCCATATATTACGTACGTACGTAGTCTTAAACTAACGGCATTCTAAAGAACAAATAATTTTCATGTTGAAATGATTATTTTCAATAATTCATATAGAATAGGACTGCGATAATGCTTTTAAATAAAATTTAAAAATACACAAACACTTCCTCCTTTTTCCTATATCCTGTGTCATTGTTTGTTGTTTTTCCTTTCTTTTTATTTTACATAACTATTTTATGCTATAGTATGTTTTAAGAATTTAAATATAATTCTATTATGTAAGTGTAAGTATGTATTTTATGTTTATTGTACTGATGAAGGCATTAGCAGAAATGTTTACTATCGTGTTAGTTTAATAATGAAGCTCAAATTATTATTTTCATTACACAATTTGTTTGTGTATTTTGTATTTTATTTTCAATAATAACATCTAAAATAATGTCTATTATTTACTCAGTTTATGGTGTCCTTATCAATATTATTGTTCCGTCTCTTTTTAAAAATTATAATCGTAACACAATTTAGAACTTACATTGTAAATAAGAAACACAAATAATTACTTAGTAAATAAGAAAAGAGTTACTAAGTTAATAAAATTTATGCATTGTAATGGACTCTATAAAAATCCTAATTGCAACTTTGTAAATAGCAATATGTAAATTTACTGTAGTTGACGTGTAAATTCTGCACATTTGTGTGATATTTAAGAAAGGCAAAATATTTTTTTTAGGTAATTTATATCCATAAAGAAATAATACTACTATATGTAGAAAGATACATTTTTTTAAAAATGAATACATAAAACAATAAATGCAAACAAGAGGTAAGGTCAGCTTTGTACGTTTAGATTTTTACTAATCAACATCATTTAAAGTATTCTTGTTAAAACTTGTAACTATATATAACTAAATGCAAATAAATTATACAATTCCCTTCAAAGCTCATCAAAATTTAATATTAGCAATTGAAAAAAACAAACTGCCTTACAAATGCAAAGATATTTTTTAATCCAAAGCATAAAACTAACCTTTAATTTAAAAAATACTACAAAACAAGGCTGTTACTGTTACATAAATTTTAAATTAAAAAACCCGTAAAAAACAAAGTTTATGACTATAAATCCTTTATATATGAGACATAACTTAAAGTATGTTCATTATAATACGCATCGCACAACAATCCAATATTTTAGTATGTCTCATATATAAAAGGATTTATGGTATAAAAAAAACTACTAGTCTGCCTGCTAAATTTCAGCTCGATTTGACCATGGGAAAAGGGTTATGAAAACATGTTTAATATAATGCGCAACGCGCGACAGACTAGAATTAACATTTACAGATCGGGAATATCTTAAAAAATATATGGTCAATATAATAAAGGAAAATATTAAAAAGGTTGTTCAATATACAGTAGAACCCACTTAACTCGACCACAGTTAACTCGCAAACCCTGCGACGTTTTTTATTGGAACCGCCAAATCCTCTCTTTGTCATAGCATTGTCTCATCTGTTATGTCGATTCTTTTAAGACGCCGAACCCTAACAACCCGAGCACAAAAGAGGGCCAAATTTGCAACTTAAAGTTGTTTATCTCGAGCCCCGTCTGTTCGCCTAGCGACGCACTCTCGCATTTTTAGTTAAAAATAGCATCGAAATCTCGCTTTCCTCGAGACTTCCGGCTATTGTGTGACTCTACGAGATTTCAATAAAAAATTACCGGATGTTTAATCTTGTTTCACTTTGATCCGTGTGTGAATTAGTTTGACGCGTCTCTATCGAGTATGTATTCAATGGAGGTGCTAGAAAATCGCGTTATCGGTCTTTAATCGTCATTATATCGCAGTGCATGTTATATTATTATTAAACTGAATTCATTCCTGATGCATTAATCATTTTATTTTTTAAGATAAACGAATTTCTTTAGAAATGAAAATAAAGGTTTGTATGGAGAATTGACGGTGTTTTTTTTTATATCGGTAAATTTCTGCTGTTAGTTGTTGCCCTTTTGTTGTTAGCAAACATGTATGTACATTTTTATAGCATGCAGATCGGTTCATCAAACAAATAACGGCAACGCTGTTGTGTAAAAAAATCCTCCAAAAACATGTGCATGTACATTCTCAATAACGCTAGTGATGGGACGATACCAAAATCATAGGGTGCTTACTGTAAGCAAGGCTCCCCAGATATTATATATATAATTCTCTTCGTGGGACCAAGCGAGACACCACGCAAGTATGTGCAACCGAGCATGACGAATGACCATTGCTGGGATCAACCAATGTATCGAGACCAACAATAGTCCTTGCGTTTCACTTGCATTGTTCCTTCACAGAAAACGTGAGATTCGTAGTGTACTGGTTTTACCGTCCGCCTCATACTGGGAAGGTCCTGGGTTCAAGCCCCAGTAAAAACATTGTTTTTTTTTAAAAATTAAAAACGTCAGTTTGTGCCCGTTCTTTTACCCCTTTATTGCCAACACTAGCTGACCCGCTGCGTAGCATACGCCGCTAATGATTAGTGACGGGTGAAGACTTCCTGAAAGACACAGTTGTCAAAATAGGGTGGGTTTGGGCAATCGACTGAGTGAATGAAAAGAAGGAACTCTGGAGAGACTGCGCGTAGCATACGCCGCAGACTTGCTCATCATAGACAGTGCAAAGAATGGTGGGGTTGGGGGTGTGTGTGAGAGTATGGCATCTGTCCGTCTACAAAAGACGATAGATTTATCTTTAATATTTGCAGCTCTTGGTGTGGCTGATGAGACCAATCCTTGAGTGGCAGTCTCTTCTGCATGACACACACACGAAAGCAGTGGGGCAGTGTTGCCTGGCCTTTCTCCTCGCTCTTTTCCCGACTGCTTCTGCCCTAGTTTGCTCCTCTGCTCTTAGTGATCCTTCTTTCACTATAGCCCGCCACATGGACCTATCCTCTGCCAGGTTTTCCCAGTTTTGTATATCAATGTTGGCTACTTTCATGTCTCTCTTGCATATGTCCACGTATCTGAGACATGGCCGACCAACCGACCTTTTCCCTGTCGCCAGCTCGCTGTAAAGCACATCCTTGGGTATGCGACCAGTTTGCATCCTCTTGACGTGTCCAAGCCAACGGAGGCGTCTTTGGCTTAATATTGCTGCAATACTACTCATGCTTGCTTGAGCCAGGACCTCTGTGTTGGGGACTTTCTCTTGCCATTTGATGTCTAGGATGCGGCGCAGGCATCTGAGGTGGAAGCTATTGAGCCTTCTTTCATGCCTGGTATAGGTGGTCCAAGACTCGCATCCATAGAGGAGTGTGCTCAGTACGCAGGCCTGGTATACCTGCAGCTTAGTTCTTGCTGTGAGTTTAGCATTGGACCAGACTCTTTTGTACAGTCTAGCCATAACAGTTGCTGCCTTCCCTATCCTACTACTTATCTCATCTTCCAGTGAGAGGGTGCTCGAGATGTTTGATCCCAGATAAGTAAAACTTTCAACAGCATCCAGGTTGCAGTCGTCAATGGTGATAGTCGGGAGAGAGGCAGCATACTGTGCCATAATGTTGGTTTTCTTTATACTTATGGTCAGGCCAAACTCTTTGCAGGCAGCGGAGAAGCTGGATACAAGGCTCTGCAGGCCGTCTGCTGTGTGGGATATTAAGGCGGCATCGTCTGCAAATAAGAGCTCGCGCAGCAAAATCTTCCTTATTTTGGTCTTGGCTCTTAGTCGGGCAATATTGAATAAACTCCCGTCAGCTCTGGTGTGGATGTATATCCCCTCACTGTTGTTCTTGAAGGCATACTGGAGTAAGATGGAAAAGAATATTGCGAATAGAGTAGGTGCCAACACGCAGCCTTGCTTTACTCCACTACTTACTGGGAAAGCCTCAGATGTGGCACCGTTATAGCACACTGTGCCCTGCATGTTTTCGTGGAATTGCTTGATGATGTTAAGCAGATGCGTAGGGCAGCCTATTTTTACTAAGATCTGGAAAAGGCCGCTTCTGCTGACAAGATCAAAAGCTTTAGTTAGGTCGACGAACGCGATGTATAGAGGCATATGTTGCTCCCTGCATTTCTCCTGCAGCTGGCGCAGAGAGAAGATCATGTCTATGGTTGATCTTCCGGCTCGAAAGCCGCACTGTGATTCTGGGAGTACACGCGATGCTAGGGTCTGCAGGCGTGCTAATGCAACTCGGGCGAAGGTCTTTCCAACTATACTGAGGAGAGAGATTCCACGATAGTTGTTGCAGTCACTCTTGTCTCCTTTATTTTTATACAGCGTAACGATGTTGGCATCTTTTAACTCCTGCGGTATCTGCCCCTGTTCCCAGCACAGAGTGAGGAGGTCATGCAAAGGCTGTAGAAGTATAGTGTGAGAGTACAGACACAAAAATCAGCACTAACTAAATAAAAAATAGCGAGTAAACGTGAAGACATGCCCACTGAGGTTGTTGTTACCCGCCTCCTAGTTAATACTACCATCCCTAAAACATAAACTGTGATTGGCCGACCCTAGCGAGGGTTAGTCATATTTAGTTACTTAGGGTTTTTAATTGCGTGTTGTTGTTTTTTTGAAAACCGATTATCAAATATGTAACTCCGATTTTAAACCGATTATCGTTTTATAGCTGACTTCATAGAATGTAGGGGTGTACCAAATTTCGCCTGCAAATGTCTGGAAACGAACAATGAGTTGGCAGTCTCCCCTCCCCCAACCGACGTTCACTCGCGTTGTTTTGATTTCTTCGTGCTGTAGTTTGTGTCCATTCTTTCTCCACTTTCTTTGCACTCTCGATGAGAAAGTCTGCGGCGTATGCTACGCAGCGGGGCATCTAATATAATATAACAGAAACAGTTTACCCACCCCCACTCCCACACCATTGTTAATGGTTAGTTAGCATCAACTTACCGAAGGAATTCTGAGTCCATTGTAAGCTGAGGGCACGGACCCAAGGAAGATGGTTTGGAAGAGAATGGTTCGGGGACAATGAGGGGAAGTGTAGATTACACTAGGCGGGTTATTTTGATTAGTGTAGCTTGTAAGGAAAGTCACGCAAGTGCCCTCCATGGCACAGTATCGCTCAATCTGGGAATCACTGCTGTGAATGATGCTAACTCAGAAACAGTGTAACAAACATCAAGCCCCATTAAAAAAAAACAACAACACTTATTGTTAATTGAGAGCGCGCAAGAGAGGTGACACGATGTCACCAACGGACCCGCCGCCACCAGCAAACCCACCGTCGCCCGCACCCACCGTCGCCGCCACCAGCAAACCCACCGCCACCAGCAAACCCACCGTCACCAGCAAACCCACCGTCACCAACGGACCCCCTGTGGCGGTGCAGGAGTAGCTGAATTCGTTATGTACTAGGGAAAAAAGCAGCGCTAGCGCAACAAACGGTTATATTTAAACGGTCCTTAAAATCGAACGGTCTTAACCTTAGGAAAGAGTGAAGAAATATTAGGGTCCCGATATTCCGATTAATCGTCCCATCACTTATTAACGCACATCATGTACATAAAGAAAATTCAAGCACATGTCAATATTTTGCCGCCATATTGGTTTTCGTTTAACTTGATCATCGGTTAGCTCAACACTTTTTGGCAAACCCCTAGGCCGTCGACTTAACCGGGTTCTACTGTAATACGCACAGCGACACTCTAGCACAAAAATTTACATGCTACATAGAGATTTAAAATTTCATTAATTTAATTACAGTACATTTGACCGATGTGAAATTTTTAAAAGATCATTTTTATCTTCGCCAAAAGTCTGCCTGCAAAATTTCAGCTCGCTAGCATACTCGAAACTGGGTTAAATATCAAACAAATAATCAAGCAGACGACACGAGTTAATATAAAGGATTTTTAAAAAAAGGTATTTCTTACCAAACTGATTTCCACGCAAGGCTACTTTAAAGGAATTAAATAAATATATCAGTTAAGTGCAGAATATATAAGTGTACAGAAAATAAAATAGCATGGCATTCTACATATATATTTTCTTAAAATTCCATTAAACCGAAACTATGTTTATTCTTTCTTAATGACCCCAGTTACAAGGTTCCATAAAAAGTAATTTTTGAAAATTGCATTAAATTTTTTTTTAAATATGCAAAATTACTTTTTACATGTTATCTTTATTTTTTTAAAATCATTTAACAAGTACGCAAAAAATAACATCTTAGATTTTAAATTTTTATAGAAATAAAAAACCTTTAACATATTGTTAGTTATCCCAACCGCTTGAGGGCATTAACTTTGACAACTTATTTGAAAAAATGGCAAATGACATTAAAAGTTTAAAATGTCAAAAAGAAAAAACACCATTAAAACAAATAGTATGTATAACTCACCTGAGTTTCCACTATTGCCCATCTGCCCAAAGCCTCCCATGCCTCCTGCAATTTGAAAAGAAATTTCTTCTTTTAACATATTGATATTTAATTATGCTTTGCTGTAAATAATGGAAACATTTAATTAGAAAGAAAAATATCTAAATGATCTTATCTCCTCAAAAGTTTTGAAAGGATTATTCCTCAATGACAAATAAATAATGAAAGAAAAGCATTGTTTAATTATTGTGTTATTAACCCCAATTATCATTGTATCTTAATGTGCTACCAATGTACACATTATACTTTGCAAGCAATTCACATCTAAGTCTAACAGAATGTCTTCCCTCTATCATGTTTTTTTTCAAATGAAGTCTATATATTTGATATTTGTTAAAAAGTTTATCAAGTCAGTGAAAAATTATAGAGTGCTCTGTTGTAGCTGTGGTAAAAAGCAAGTCATAGTATGTTGTTCTCTGATTTGAAAAATATTAATCATATATGAGGGTGTTATCTCTCAAGACTATAATAATGTTAAATAAAGGTATTTAGGTCGCAATAAGGTTTACTTTGCCCTAATTACAAAATATTTTATTCATAAATGAAGAATCCTACTTAATGGAAACACATCAACATAATGGTAGGGTGAGAAACACATTTAATATAAGCCAGCTGTGCACAAATTGACACTGCATTATAAACAGCGTATCTGCTCCATTATAAAAATTCATTTCTAGCTAGATTACGATTTCAACAGGTTAGTGAAAATGTTTATTAACACCAGCAACAAAAAGTTGATTAAACAAAAGAAGCAAATTGTAATCAAAGCAAGCAAATCATCATCAGATAGTTGCCCAACTTTTTTTTAAAAACAGAATATATACAGAATTACAAATGTCACTATCAAGCAGGATATTTGACTATGTACATAAGAAAAACAAATGTGTGGTAATTTTAAGTATGTTAGACATTATGCATCAAAGGGAATGAAAGAAGATGTAAAAAAAACATTATAAAATATAATTTTTCACCATACAATACTAGTGTATTAATGTTACAATTTATGTTTAGTAATTCAGCGATTAACACTTAAATAGTTGATAAAAAGTTATGAAATGGTTTGATTATAGAATACTTAAATCACAGACCTGGAATGAGAGTTAAAATGATGGAATTTATTATTAGATAAAATATTTTACTAACCATTAAATTTACAACCAATGCTTTAATTCCAAGCAACTGCATAACCTAGTAATGTACAAATTTAACATAAACTCAATGCATATCACTTAATCATATACTTGTTTTTAATTTAACATATAACTTTATTTCATGCTCGTGTTTGTCCTTGAAAAATGTTCAGTGCTGACAACTTTAAGATGCTCAGTTGAGTGCATCAGTAGAAATGAAGTCAAATGGTGATTGTTAAATGTATACTTGGCACCCAATAATTTGACGCAAACACATGGTAAGAGCGTGAGTGGCCAATGAAATTGATGGCCTCAGATACTTTCATAACAAGAAATGTGGACAGATTATCCTTTATTGTTCTGTTCATTCCATGTTGGGAGATGAAAGCTGTTCTTCTAGTTAATTGGATATCAACTGAGCTAATCTCACAATACGCACAATACACCTTGTCCGGGAACACCATGGTTTAAATTCAAATTGTTACAGGCACTTATCTCAATAATAAGTTAGATATGAATATCTGAAGGAACAAAAATGAGAAAATTGTTAGTGAATTACAGTATTTCATAAGTAAAATGCATCAAGTATGATCAACATAACTTTCAGGCCACAATCACTTTAACTAAATTATAAAATAATTATTAAAAATTGTAGATTACATGTGAACACTGATTACCATAGAAGTATTTATTGCTATATAAAAAATGCAATTAACCAATAATCAGCCTATAAATCTTACATAAATGACAAAAAATGTTTAATTGAAATTTAACTCACCTTAAAATCTGTTTTTCCAAAAATCAGCAGAAATTTATTTAAAACAAAAGCTCAAGAACCCAATTAACCCTTTACTGGGCAGAATTTTTTCCATGTTCATCCTCCGAACGGACAAGATTTTTTTATATACAATTTTAGAGATATTTAGGGGTACGTCAGTAAAAACTCTATATCTTAGGTATAAATGTAAAATATTTTAATGAAATAAAATGAAAAATAAACAAAAATGAATTCTCTTTTGATTATTTACCTTTCTTTCTTGTCATGTCTTGTTTTTTTTATTAATCCATGTCTTCCCAAAAAAAAATTTCCAATTACGTTTTTAAGAAGTCCAAACAAGCACTACTGACACTATTTACAAGCACAAATATCCAGTCTGACTGAAAGATCCGATGTTTGCATGATACTAACACTAATGTCACTATCGATCTCTTCCTCCAACTCAAAGTTCATTTTTCTCAACTCAATTTCAGTTAAATTTAAGCCTGTAAACCACCCTTCATCGCTTCAAGATTCCAAACCATCCATTTTAAACACTCACCAAAAAAATGGGAAAAAAATATATGAAAAAACGAACACATTAAAGAGAACACGTGTAGAAATGTAGTTGAACCTATCCACAAAAGAATAAACAGGAAATCACGTGCCGGAAGTCTCGTGATTTAAAAAAAACGTGAGATTTCTACTGATGGTAGTACCGACCGTTTTGTCTGTTTAGGTGATGACGGTTGTGGCCGCTACGCCCAGTAAAGGGTTAACAAACACTATTTAAAAATTAGGCAGATATGTGGAAATTAACTCATTAGCTCCTGATGCGACTAAATGCGTCCTTATAGGGGTCTGTACGGATGCGCCAAAATGCGTCTGTTCGCCTAGCGTTGCACTCTCGTATTTTTAGTTAAAAACAGCACGAAATCTCGCTTTCATGGAGACTTCCTGCTATTGTGTGATTCTACGAGATTTCAATAAAAATTACATGATGTTCTTATCTTCCTTCACTTTCGATCCATGTGTGAATTAGTTTGACGCGTTTATATGGCGTATGTATTCACCCGAAGTGCCGAAAATCGCGTCATCGGACTTTAATCCTCATTATTTCGCAGTGCATGTTATATTATTATTAAACTTAATTCATTTCTTGATGCATTAAACATTTTATTTGTTAAGATAAACGTATATCTTTAGAAAATAAAGCATTTCTCTAATGGAATCAAAAGCTTATCGAAGTTGCTTCCCTTTTGTCCGGAATATAAAATAGATTAGGAAGTAGAAATCAGGAGCTATTGAGTTTAATATCGCGTTTTTTAAGGACTGTATGACTATTTTTTCTAAAAACGGTTAACTGTCCGTATTATCCCTCAAGTTTTGAGAATCAAAAAGAGAATGCATCAAATTTTCGCCTCCTGCTTTCTGATGGTGACATCAAAGCACCCCCACGGTCACCGCCTGCCCAGCACACTAACACAGCAAATTTAAAAAAAAAGAAACACTAATGAAGCAGTAGACAGGGACAAAAAAAAGTCAATTATATTTATTAAAATGGCGTGTTATCAAACGTTCTACATGCCATAGCCCTCTTCCAACGCAAACTAAATAAATTTTAATATCAATTTTAATTCAAATGCCTTTGACAGGCAGGTACTTGGCGAAAATGATAACTACAGAATGTGAATTTGAGAGCAGATTAACCGTCTGTGAGCTGCAGCAAGGTATCGTAAGCTGCAGCAAGGTATCTTTCCCTACGTCTCTCAAATGACTCTTGTAATTGGAATAGAAACACTGGTAGCCTTTAACAATGTTCATAACAAAGGCGTTTTGATGTCACCGCCGCACTGTGTTAGCTCTTGTATTATTCCTCAGTAACTAACCGAATATTAAAAAATCATTAGTAGCTGAACTCTAGTAACAGTGATGACTTGTGTATTGTATATATATACACTGAAATATTAAGAAGATGCTCTGATGTCGACATTTCCCGCATGTTAGCTCTTGTATGTATGGTGTCCTGCATCTTAACTGTTAACACACGCCAACTAACGAACTATGGGTAATACGTTAATATGGGCCAATTAAAGTTACAGATAACAACCTTAGTGCAAACAAACAACACAGCTGTACTAGGCAATCCCTATTAATCAAGTGAAGCTATTTACAAATCTTTTTACTACAAACAAAAAAACAAGATATGAAAATTCCTTACTAATTTTCATTTTTCACTACTTGGGAATATGCAAAGGAAATCCCCACTATTGTATGTTCAGACTACATGAGAGTTCATGTTAAATAATTCAACACTGTATTTTTTTTCCTTCAAATTCTTCAGTCGTTTGAATGTTGTTAGTATAAACAGCAAAATGATCAAAAGCATCTTCATTTAGAAGTTTGAAGAAATTAAAAATCAACATCTCTTTTATATTTCCATCTAAATAATTCTATTGGCACCAAGAGACCATTAAGCTTTAAAAATGTATACTGTTAATTAAGCACTATTTTAAAATATAAGTGGCAAAAAATCAATGTCAATACAAATCTCAAAATAAAATATATAAAGCATCTGGATATTTCCGGTTGACAAATAAAATCTTTCTTCCTTTCAATGTTAAAATATGATTAAGAATAACTCCATTTTACTGCTACAATCTTGATCTAAGAAGAGATAGTCTACTCAAAGCTCTACAAAATTTAATTTCATGACCAGTGATAAGTGTATACATTATAAAGATATCAAAAAGGGGTAAAAGATAATTAACCCATGTTTAAAATTAATATAATTTCAAGAATAAAATAAATAATATTCCTGATAAATAAGAAGAGCAAGTAGGAAAAATGCATTTGCAGATTAACAAAGCATACAATGATATATGCAGTAGTTATAAAAAGCATAGGTTTTCAAAATATAAAAATATTTCAAAAATCCACAAAAAGAAGCATAGAAAAATAATGAAAGAAAAAATAACACAAGCATTGTCATCAGAATGCCCACCTTGATTGTTATTGCCCACGGAATTCATGCCCTGTTGGTTGCCAGCGCTATTTGCCATGGTCCCCAAACTGGCCAATGCTGCCAGGAGAGCTGCCGCAGAATTAGAGTCAAATGATTGACTAAGTGTTAAATATCATAACAGATCACACACAAAAATAATTTTTTAAGAGTGAACACACTATCACAAAGGAAGTTGAGGCTCACCACTCTAAGGAAAATAAGTAAGAAATCGTCTTTAATTTTTACTATTTAAATGTTATGATTATGTAAAATAATTGAACAAAATTGAAGCAAGTAAATGTTTTAACCAGATCTTTATAAAAATTTTTAAAAAAACAACTAAAAACAAAAAGGAAAAACAGACACTAAGGCATAATAACTTCATTTAATTGATGTTAGCTGGCATGCGCTATACAAATGAATTCCATAATTTTATAATGCCATTAAACAAGATCTTTAACTGAGATTAAAATAATTTGCATCGTGTATCACAAATAAATTATTTATTTTACACTTTGTCAAGGGTCACTGAAAGAGACTTCATCGCAGGGCTATGGTCATAACAACAACAAGTTGTACTTAATTTTGAATACACTGTCAAAACCAGCAAGAAAATCGGAAAGTTAAGTATGGTTAACAAAATTTATGCTCTGCCCATGTTTCTAACTTTTGGGTAGACATTGAAACTAAAATATTGAAGCATAATTAAAAATGTATAAATAGAGAGAAAAAAAATTGCATTTCTAAACACAAAAGTTAGTGTTTTTTTCATACATACCTTCTTCAATATATATTATCAGGTTAAAAGTAAAATTCAAGAAATGTGTTCATTTATAATAAGCCTTGAAGTTAGCCTATTTTACATTTCAATCTTTAACCATACTGGTATATTGTTGATTATTGTGTAATTAAATGTAAAACATACTTTTATGACTCTTTGAAAAGGCTACATTAAAATGTAAACTGTGATGAACTTTAACAAAATGTATTTTTTCATACCTGGGTTATTCCCAGCTGCGGCAGCAGCAGCAGCAATCAACTGCTGCATATTAAGACCCATGCCACCACCTAAGTTAAAGAAAGGAATAAAAGGAAATCAAGCACACATATAAATGAACAACCTTTTTGATCCTTTAAATTGAAATTTAAGGGGATCCACGGGTCACAAAATAGTCGATATTTTGAAAAAATATCGAACTTTCAAAAATTTTATTTTCTGTTAGATTAATATCTCTATTATAATTTGGTTAAATTAAAATTAATATAAAAAAACAATTTTAACATTATAAATGTGCTTTGAAGAGGGTTGGGGTGTATGTTTTGTTTACATTTGACCCGAAAATAGCTCATTTTCAACACTCGTTTGCACGGAAATCCTTGGCTTGATTCTATCATGTTTGGTATAGTTGGAAAGCTAATCATTACGTCGTGAATGCCATTCTGATGACACTCTTTTCTAAAAATAACTATTTTAGTAAAGCCAGTGTGTATGACGTGTACACAAATAAATGGTAAATCCAAGCTATTTTCCGCGCTTTGATTGCTTGGCGTCCACCATTTTCCCTTCACTACGCGTAAACAAAGAGAAAGAACGCATTGACTAATTCTCGACAGTTTCATGTATTGCCTTACCAATTGATTATCCGATAGATTTCATAATTTAAGGTGAGTTTAATTTGTATACGATTCATTATAATAGCTTGTGTTCACATATTTACCCCATTAATACTCAAATAAGCAAAACATCGAAACACCCTTTACCACATTAGCTTGCCAACCATAAACTTTGGTTGCCCGACCCTAGCGAGTGTTGGCAATAAAGGGGTAAAAGAATGGCACAAACAGACATTTTAAAAAATTTAATTTTAAAAAAATGTTTTCGCTGGGGCTTGAACCCAGGACCTTCCCCGTATAAAGCGGACGTGATAACCAGTACAATACGAATCTCACGTTATTCTGTGAAGGAACAATGCAAGTGAACGCAAGGACCATTGTTGGTCTCGAGACATTGGTCGACCCCAGCAAGGGTCATTCGACATGCTCGTTTGCACATACTCGCTTTGGTGCAGCGGGCGGGAGGAGGGTTACAGAGTCGGTGTGCGTGCATGGTGTCCTGCATGGTTGGGCGATGTAGAGAATTATATATACAGATTTTAATAAACGTAAATTAGTATTATAAATATTATATAGTTTAACAAATTAGGAGCCACGAAGTATTATAGTGTAGGCCTAATTATAGTCACAGTTCACAGATCAGGCGATTATCTGACAGGGAAAAATTCATTTACTAGTCAGAGTAATGAAATAAGTCCAAAGTATAGGGCTTATCACAATTGTAAGGCTACACTATACTATAGATGTTGAACATCTTTTCAAGCTTTGTCTTGGTATCAGTAGGATCTAGTTCACTTGTTGGTTCATTTCTGCTACTTCACACATATTCCATCCATAATTCATCAAATAAATAAACGACAATTTTTTGGTTTACATGTTGGTTACTTGGTAATTGTTTTGCATTCTTTTATTAACTTTTTTTTGTTATTTATCTATTACTTTGGTTTAGTGTCATCATGCCTGCCGCTAATGAGTTAACTACGAACACTGCCCCACTGTCAACGCTGAAGAGAAAGCAACAGATAGCTTTAGCAAGAGCAGCAATACTGAAGAGATGTGACCTCTTATCCAAACCTTTGTCATAACCACTTTACTGGTAGAAGATAACCAGGCCACCCCATGCCTTCAACAGACATCTACATCAAAGCGAAATCTTCGTTTCTTTGCTAACATCACTAACGACTACAGTCCAAGCCACTCATCGTTGCCCACCTCCTATGTCTCAAATGATACATTGCAGACATTATTTATTGGTTTGCAGTGAGCTACTTCTTGCTTGCATGTTTTTTTGCACAACATTCCAAGAGGTAAAAGAAGAGACCTTTACTTCTCCAAAATCTGACAAAACTCACACACCGAACAGACAAGCTGTATCGCATCTGGTATAAGCTATGCAGGTCTGAAGAAATTTTTGAACTTATAAATGTGCCAGTAATGCATCAGAAAACTTACAGCCAACATACTGAAGTAATATCACAAAAAAAAACAACTTCATTTACAACACAAGGTAAATGCAAAGAAAAGCAGCGAGGGGGGGGAGGGGGGTCCAGAGAGTTGAGTTACACGAAGGGGGACTCAACTCTCTGCCCTTAAGTGCTGATTTTTTATTTATGTCTCTAATATTTTACCTGTTGATTTAGTATGCTATTTAATGTTTTAAAATAATACATTGTCATGTCATAGCTTAAGTTATGGCTTCAATCAAACTAAAAAAAACAACATTTTTTGGCAATTGGGGGGGGTGTGTAAATTTGATCATACTATTTAATTTTTAAATCCCTTTTATTAACTTCAGTTCTCTCTAGAGGGTAATGCTCAAAGTTGGATGTTTCGATGAAAATGCTAAGCAGCCAAGGAGAAAAAAAAAGTAGGTCGCAAAAAAAAAGTTGCTTTCTTATTAGCTCAATTCTCCTTGTAGTTATATTTGATACTCTTATGGCAAGTTGAAAACAAATGTCAGGCCAGTACCTTTTGTGACTTTTATATAACATGCTTGCTCTTGCAACATGATTTTTTTTCACCCTTTTTGCTCCGCAGGTTATTACTTAATTTATACCCCTTATTAAGTTTATCTATCCATGTACATCATATAAAAACAGTAATCATGTTAAAATGTTAATACTTTAGAAAATGATAATTTAATTATCATTTTCTAAAGTATTAACATTTTAACATGATTACTGTTTTTATATGATGTTATATTAGGGTAGTTGACCCCTTAACCCTTTACAGTCCAAGCCTCTTCGACATTTTTTACTCCTCACGACCAAGCGAGGGGAGATAACTCTTTTTTAAATCAAGGTTCTTTTTCTAATTAATTCATAAAAAAATAACTATTTGCAGGAAATTAAAAGTAAAAATAACTAAATAGACACAAATGAACATACTTTATAATTACTTGTCTTAAGTCCATTTAATCCGAATAATGAATGCACAAAAAATTCCAGAAAGTGAGGGGAAAAAAAATATTGCACAAATTGTTCAAAATGTCAGTTTTCATCATGTTAAAATTAACTTTGAAGCTTCTCATGAAACTCTGCAAAGCAGACACCCTTGCACAAATGAATTTGGCAAAAATTGCATCCAAAAACAGTTTCTGGCACCCTTCCACTCTTGCCTTTTTTGCCATTCTTGCTGCAGAAGTGGCAAGTTTTTTTTCGTCCGAAAAGTCTCATCAACTCATGTTTGGTTGATGTTGGCTGTGCTGTGGCAGCAACTGAAACCATATCGTTATTTCGCCTCATCTGCTGATGTGTTGAGGAGGTGATCAATCCTGTCAGGAGATCAAGGCGAAACTGCAAATGATTGGAGGCTGGGTCGTTTCTTTTGCATTTTGGGGTGGATGGTTTCATCGTTTCCTTCATTAGAGTGAAGGCGTTGATGATTCCAATTTGAACTAAAAACCACAGACCATTCCTCCACCATTTCTTTGATTTCCTGCCTACTGGGTAGTAAGATCTATACTGGTCAGCAAGATCCACTCCCCCCATGTGTCTATTGTAGGTTAGTATAGACTTGGGTATGCTGACATCTCTTGGCCCCTCTTTTGACCGCCGACTCTCAGTTTCAACCCCAGCTTCCACATTGGTGCTCAAGATGGAGACTTGTCTCTTATCACACCAAGTAGTTGCCAACAATCTGCCTTTTTGCAAAAAACGCAGCTCTCCACCTTTCATCTTCTTTTTACGAAGCGGCCAACCCTTTCTGTTGGTGCGTATGGTCGCACAGGAATGGGTGTTGGCAGTCAGCAAATCCTCCGCTAATTTGACGCTTGAAAAGTAATTGTCAAAGTAAAAATGATGCCCTTTATCCAGGTAAGGGTTTCCTACTTTGAATATTACATGGTGGCCTATTCCATGTGGCATAGGATCATGAACCTTCCCTGTATAAAATTGAAAATTGCACATGTACCCATTTCGAGGGTCGGCAATACACCAAACTTTGATGCCCCATGGAGTTGGCTTGGATTTGATATATTGTTTGAAAAATAATCTGCCATTGAAGCTAATCATAGCCTCATCAATGCTGAGCTCTCTCCCAGGATAATAATTTTTCTGAATATTTTCCTCAATTATATCCATCAAGGGTCTAATTTTGAAAAGAGGGTCATAACCTGGCTGGCCCTTCGCAACGAAATTCTCGTTGTCGTTCAGGTGTAAATATTGGTTTATTTTTTTGTATCTGTTTTTGCCCATGATGTCGGCTACAGCTGGAACCCTAAGGCGTGGGTCTAGGGACCAGTATGAGTCCACCTCAGGCATGTCATGAATGCCAAACATTACGTTGATATAAAAAAATTTCTTTATATCACTGGAGCAAACTGGCTGCCAGTATGCATCATGTTTCCCATTTTTCAAAGCACACTGCTGCTCATACAAGTTAGTTTGTTCTGCCACATGTTCGTAAAAAGTGTCAGGAATAAACAATTTGAAATAGTCATATGCAGCGGCATCATCAGGCAAATTATGACGAGGGCCCGATTGCTCAATGAATGGCAAAATATTTACGTCAGAAAAATTACTGGACCATTCATTGTCAATCTGATCATCAGTAACATTTGAAGGTCCACTTCCATCGATGTCACTATTATTATCGTCTTCCTCACTAGAACTAGTCATTTAAATTTAAATCAATATCAGATTCATCACTATCACTGCTAGAATCACTAAATAAAGACGCCCCATTAGGCCTAAGTTCTTTCAAAATTTTATCCATCGCTTTGAATGCCATTTATTTCCAATGGAAAAATCACCACTTTTCGAAAAATTGTAGAAAATGAGCCCTTCAACGCACCTCGTTCAAACTAGTATCAAAATAATCGTTAAAAACGAGAATTCCTTCCGGTAAAGTTCAAATTAGTAATGCGCAATGGATATGCGCGGCGCTTCAAAACGAAACAAAACACCTTTAAACGGGCGGTTTTGGCGTTATCGGACTGTAGGCATAAAAAAAAAGGGCGCGTTTCGGGCGCATCGGACTGTAAAGGGTTAATAATTCTGTTTAATCGCTATTATTTAAAGCTTAATAGTTTAGATTAAAAGGTAAGTGAAAGGAACCTAATTTTCCAAAAGAATATATGAGGCTGTAGACACCCTGTATTATAAATCTTAGGATTTTGCTATAAGGCTACATACGCGTACTCGAAAAGAAGAAAACCATACAAACCTTGTTGCTGATTATTAAAATTTCCCATGGTTCCAGCTGTGACCTGCTGCAACAACTGCTGTAAAAATGAAAAAATTACACTCAACACATAAGGTATATATCTATCATAGAAAATGTAGTTGAAAATTTAATATCATACAACACATTTCCTATTACACAATAAGTTGAAATCAAGAAATGGCTAACATAACAATAAAGCAGGGAGGCTTGCACTATTTCTTCCCTTTTTAACCACAATTGGAAATGATTAAATCCAAATTTCTGCATTAACCAAGGAATTTATTCTTCAGTCAAGGGTGGCTAAATTTATTAGCCAACTAAACCAATTAAAGTTAGTGCTTTCAAGTATTAATAAATATCTAATCATGAAAAAAAAAGTGCTAATTAACACAGTATTGTGGATTTCTACAATACATTCATATTAAAGGTTCAAACGATCCATTAAAGACACACACTACTTACTGCAAGGTACTGTGGCCCTAGCGCCCCAAAGCCCCCTCCTGTATTCCATAAATTTTGGTTCATTTGTTGGGCTTTTCGCTGTTCTTTTTCCCTCTGAGTGTCAGCAAATTTTACCACTAGGGGAGAAGAGCAGCCCTGCAATGAGAGATATCATTTGTTTTTGTTATTGTTTTGTTACGGAAAACTTATCACAGTGCTTACAATAAATTCAATCTCAAACTATCTTTTTTTAAAGTAAAGACAAACCTCCATTGTTTGGGAATGATGCATGCTCTTAATTGCATTTTGTGCACACTGTCTTGTACCAAACGTAACAAATGCACATCCTTAAAATAAATTTAAGTAAATAAAATGTTAATGGAAATCACTATTAACACATGAAAATGTTTCATTAATGTAAAACTGAAATATAAGTAAAGAAAATGTAGAGAATTCAGCCCTTAAAATTTAACTCATTCCTCCCAAAAGCGCTGCTTTGTGCTTACTAATTTATTTTGACAGAAATGAAGATTCTTTATTTAGCTTTTGATTTCATTAGAAAAATATTTTTATTCCCTTAAAATATTGAGTTATATATATATTTTTTTTTAAATATAAAAAAATAAATATATATTAATTACGTTTAATAATAACATAGCATCAACCACACAAAAATAACGAATAAAGACTGATAACGCAATTTTCAGCACATAGGTGAAAACATGACAGATATAAATGAACCATACTAAATACATGAACTGAAAGTGAAATGAGATAAAATCTTCCATTAATTTTAATTTCAATTATGCAGAAACACCATTGCTGCAAGTAGAGGAAAGCGAGATTTTGATCCAATTTTTAACTAAAAACTGAGCGCCTTGCTATGCACCAAAATGCATTTGCATGCATCCAGTTCCAGCAGGACGCCCCAAGGAAGCATTAGCCACTGAATGAGCTAAGGGCATTTTTTCTTAACAACTTTAATGTTAAATTTCTGCCTTAGTGTAAGAATACCATTTACATTTGATAATATGCAATAAATATTCAATGCACATTAAAAAAACATTTTTAATGACGAACTTAAGTAAAATACCTTTGCTTGTGGTTCCTGTATGATCCCGCAAAACAGTACACTCTTCTATGGTTCCAAAGGGAGCAAACATCATTCGCACATCATTCTCATTGTATTTCTTTGACAGCATACCAACAAATAGTTTTCTGTCTTCAGCTGAAAGATCAGGCAAGTGACCTAATCAGATTTCAACTTTTGGTAAAGTTGAGCCATTGACAAACTTGATTATGCACACAATAAGCTCATGTGTGAACAGCTCTTAATAAATTAAAATCAACGTTATAATATTTTCAAGCACATAAATAATAGTTGAGTTAATCCATCAAAATGAAATACCTATAAAATTGTAGCTTTTCTATATATTAAATGTAATAATAGTACCGACAATTGTGAAACATTATAACCAAAACAATTCAGGTGCATACCATAGGCCCCACTTTTTTTTTCACTATCTGCTGGCTTCATTTGTATAGGATGATGCATCTGTTAAAGCATTGATTTAACATTTAAATAAATTAAAAACAAGACTTAATTTAAAACAAATATCACAACTGACCAAATATATGCACTGTTAACAAAGAATCAAATTCCTTATAGTAGGTATTCTAAATGAGCTGGCGAAATTTGCGGAAAATTTCGTCTGTCGAGGTTGCGTCGCGCCTACTCGCCGCGGAAATTTTTTAGTATACTTACGCATATAAAACCTGTTGATTAAGAGGGGGGAAATGTAGTTCTACCATTGGATACAAATTTTACTGTTTTAAAGTGAAATTAAAGAGTAAAAAGCATCGATTTTTCAAGAAAAATTGATTTTTCTCTATGAAATAATCATTTTACAGAGTTCAAATTTATATATCCAGAAAGGCCATCCAATTTACTTTGAAACTGTTATAATTTCCCTATCACCCTGTATAATAAAATTTCTCCGCCAAGCCGAAAACGAGGTCATAATTTCTGCTTTTAAAAAAAGTCCTTACGAGCCGCTGCGTGGACTTTTCTTTCGAAAGTGAAGCACTCGCTTGTCAGTTTGATTAACGATTGTGAATAATATTGTTCGTTTTCATGGATTTAAAAGCTACTATAGGTAAGTTGAATGGTTACTTTAAATTATTGAACTATCGATTTAATTACAAATAAACTTATTCATTACTTCTTTTAAAATTTGGGCCTGGCTATCGAAAATTAATGCACGCTTCTTAATTTTATGTCAAAAAATGTGCATGACCTGTTTTGAAAATCCACTGTTTTTAATCTAAGTTAGTCATAATAAAAATAGAATGCACGCTTAATACAAAGAAATGTTAAGGAGTTTAATGGTATTTATTTTATTTTTGTATAATTTGCTTTAAAATTGTATTGAATCGTTTAACTGTGAGCAAATTCTCGATTAGCCTAAGTCGCATGTCAGCCATTTTTATTTTTAGATTTTGGGCTGGTGCATTATTTTACACAGTGGTTATGATTTCACTATTGTATTTTTAGTGTAGGATTTTGTGTAACTTGTGTTAATAGTTTATCTTTAGTTATACTTTTATTCAAAGGGTTGCTTTTGAAAGAACATTATTATTTAAAATTAGCACATAATTTTGTTTAAAATAATCTAAATAATATAAAAATTACACCATAATAAGGCTTTGTCCCCTTTCATTAATGGTACAGTCCAAAATTAGTTGTCGTATTTAAGCTTCACTATATAAACATTGTATTTTGTATTTGTATGTTTACATTGTCGGGTTAACTTAAAGCTTACTGTTAAGCACTGTTATTAAAATTCAAGATATTATTTCAGTGGATGATACATATGTCACACTTCAAGCAAGGTATCAGCATAAAGGGAAGACCAAAGGCAAAGGGCCTTCCTAAGAATACTAAGATTAAGATATTGTTAGCAGCAACAAGCTCCTTGTACAGCTATCCTTTCTTAGAAAGGAAGGAAATCATACATGGACACAGGTTTGTAATTCCATAATAATAATATGTTTTAACTAGCAAATGCTATGTTCATGCAGTAATTAATTTAATGTAATAACTCTTTAATAATGAAATATAATTATCTTTTTAAATGATTTTCCTTGCAACATACATTTGGTAAAGTTATAATTATACTTTCACAGATTTCTAAGGTATGGATTCCAGAACTTTTGCAGGCATGAAGGTATTGGATAATCATTGCAAGATTCTGATAACATGTGCCCGGAATTCCTTTTGACCAAGGAAATGGATTTTAACTTTATTTCACAAGCTTGTGCTGCTGTTGGGATTACATGCACTAATTTTACACCTCCTGCTGTATTTTTGCCCTCCCCCCCCATTGCAAGTTATTAATGAGTTGGTAATTGACTTGGTTATTTGTAGAAATTCCCAATCCCAGACTTCAGTTTCAGTAAAAGTAGCATAGTTGCCTGGCTAAATTGTTTTACTGGCCTGAATAAGAAATAAGAACAAAATGTTGTATGACCACAAGAAGATTGTTGGTCATCAACTTACTGTTGGCTCAGTCAAGTCTTATTTAGGTTTTACACCTGTTGCTACTGAGGATTCTGATACATTGTTAGATATTGCCATTAATTGTTTTAGGAAACTTCCATTTAATTATGACTCCTTTACTGATAGATCAGAGGAGACTTACAATTGGTTATGTAAGATTACCAGCACTATGTCTGATAGGGCAGCAACTGTGAAGTGTTTTAATACAAATTGGGAATGTCCCACTCATGTGAAACAGAATTAAAGTCTCTAGAATCTGATATTGAACAAATTCATGGTCAGTGTTTAGGGAGGGATCAGCACAAACTTTTTAAGTCATATACTGGTGTAGCTGAGACAGCAACTGTAAGGGTTGTTAGAACTATTAGTGATGTTTTGGGTCCTAGAGGGGATACAACAAATGGGTGCAGGGTTGAATGGGGCTAGCATTTTGTAATACATCATTAATTTCTAGCTTTAAAAGTAATAGATTTAACTTTTTTTTTGAAGCTGCTGCATCAATTGTTTTTCATTTAGACAAGATGTTGTCATTTTTTACATGTGGAGTTCTGAATGCACAGCATTTAAAATAACAGTGTATAGATTTAAAGGACACTAATTAGGCATCAGACTTTTAATTAATTGACATGTAAGGTTAAAGTAATTTTTTAAAAATTACACTGTCAGTACTGAATTGCAGCTCTCTATAACCAAATTTGACATGTTTGTATTTAAAATTTAGGTTTTAAAGTAACCTTTTTTGGGGAATTTTTTTTACATTATGAGTCCATTTTATAATAAGTCTGTACATTTTCTATTAAAATGATTATAATTTAAAATAATATGGTCTAACTTTGGCTTTGATATCTTACTTGGTTAATTTATTGTGATTTTTTAAAATTCTTCAAATTTCTTACTTTTTTATGACAATACACAATTCTAAAAATTCTAGTTTATTTTAGTTTTAATTTATCATCTGGCTGTCAATTTCTTGATACAGAGCTTTGAATTGTCTTTGAGATAAAAGTAATTTTATATTTCTAACCTATTTTGTTTTGTTTTTTTGATTTTTTAAAAATGAAGAAAAATTGACTTTTTGTCTCCCTTTTCATTTTTTGTAAAATTGTGCATCTGCTAGTTTTGAATTGAATAAATTTTGTATATATAATTTTCTCACTGCCCTGAAAAAAATTGAGTTTGTTATATGTGTAGTTGTCTATTAGGTAAAGAAGTTTCAAAGCTCCCAAAGTGTTATTTCAAAAGTTACAGGGTGTCAAAAACACACTTTTGCACACTAAGTGGCGGCGGCCATTTTGGAATTTTCAAAAATTTATAATTTTTAAACTGTAACAGTTAGAATAATAATTTTTGCTGTTCTGTTCTAATGAAGATAAGCACTATAGAGGGGAGTATTCACATTGAATGTAGTACTAATTTGAAATTTTCATTTAGAATACCTACTTATAGTAATGACTTATCTATTACATATATACTGCTTTCAACAAGACAATGATCTAAAAAAATATTCCAAATGCCACTTACTGTTGGTAATGTTTTCACATTGTGCAAAGCATTCTGAGCATCCAGAGCAGCCTTTCGTGTGAAGAATGTTACAAAGCAGCATCCTACAGATAAACAAATAAGCACGTTGTGTCAACCTCCTCTACCAAATGCCAAAACAATTTAAAAATAATGAAGGTACTTAGGTTAGAAATACATAAGAGCGTAAATATATAACATTAAAGCTGCTACCTTTGCTTTGCCCTGTAATTTTGTCCCTAAGAATGTTCATGCAATGAATGGGTCCAAATTCCTCAAACATGGTTTTGAGATCATTCTCATCCCAGTTTCGAGGGATCTGACCCACAAACATTTTGATGGCATCTGGATCAGGTTCTGTCTGTTGGGAGTTCATGGTTCTGAAAAATACATAGGACGAATTACAAGACACTGTATATGTTAAAGTAAATGTTTTTAATCTTCAAAGATTCAGGTTAAGTAAAAAAAAATAAAAAAATAAAACAATATAATATTGACATTTTAATTATATTTACACTCTGATATAGGCATAAATATAATTTATACAAACTGGTCTATTAAATTTTGAAATAAAGCTATAACCAGATGATTAAAAAGTAAAGGTCAGAATTTTGATAATTAGTGGAATCTGAAAACTGTTGCTCTAGACTTCACTGTTCACATTTTACAAGAGCATGAATTTAGAAGGAATCCTCAGAATTTTACTGGAGCCCCTGCTCTCCTTAAACTTAAGTAAAGCTCAAATCTAGGCATATACTTACACTATACACCAGTGTTTCTCAAATAGTGGGGCGCGAGGGTCCGTAAAGGGGGGCTCGTTCGACCGTTATGCAGAGTTGTACTTATAACAATTTTATAGACAAATGATACTATTTATAGTCGCGCAGAGGCGCAAAATGTTTTCTTTCTTCCTGGCGGGCATGACAGAAAATAATTGAGAAACACTACTACACTAATGAACAACTTTATTTTAAACTGATATTGAGTATACAGTATACAAAAAATGTGTCTTTTTTATTTTACTTAAGACTATGACCATCAGTTAATGCTTAGAATGCAGAAAGGGGACTATACTAATAAATAGATAGTCATGCATGCCAGACTGATGAAATTGATCAATATATACCACCAACCATGGCATAAATATCATATATTTTGATATATAAATATAATTATTCTAATTCTAGTAGGAGGAATTACACCAGAATAAAGTTTGTATTTCAGTAATGGGAGTCCTTTAAACTTTCAAATTGAAGAATTAAAATAAGGGTTGTTTTTAGTTTGTAGGGTTGGGGGCAGAATGGGTCCCAATTATTACGCAAGAGTTAGCAGACTGAGTATTAGTCTGGTAAGGTATCTCAAGCATATCTTTCATCTGCAAACGGCCATGCATAATGTGACGTCACCGTGATGGCGGCCGAGACCTGCACCTTGTTAATGACATGCATATATCAAGTTCCCGACGTTGTAAGAGCACAACTATGATTCAAATGAAAGCCCAACGTCTCTAGCTCACAATGGCCAACCTTTCAAATGCGTTATAGATAATTTTGTTTTCAGAACTACTAACGAAATATCGAACCATCCTCTCAACACTACAGTGTGAACGCCAACGCGCATGCGACGTAACTGCAAGCGAGGCCTGAGTAGTTTTACTCATTTTATTTAATGAACCTAGCCGAAAAAAAATTATTTTAAATTTTGACCAGTAAAAGGGGTATAATTTTGCTTTTACGCTTCATTTACACAGACCTACCTATCTTCCACGTGTAAACAAAGGACGCACAAGACACCACAAACATACACTGAACGCAACGAAAATGGCGGACGGTAAGTGTGTGAGAATCCCACAATGCAATTCAATAGCCAGGTTTATGTTCCATTCCATGACCATATTTCTTTTAATATAATAACATTAATACTCGACGAATTTTTTTTATGCCTGCTACTGCTAGAGTTGCCGGAATGAAAGGAGCATAACATTTAACATAAACAGAAGATAACAAAACAAAACAATGTAAATAGAAACGTAAGAAAACAATAGAAAAAAGTGAAAACATATAACTATAACAAAACAGTAAATGAAACATTTTGTTGTTAATGTACCAATATTCATTATATATTTTAAACTAGATACGCCCCGCGGCGTAGCATACGCCGCAGACTTGGGGGCCGTCCATGAATGACGTCACGCGGTTTTGGCCGATTTTAACCCCCCCTCCCCCCTCGTCGCACTTCGTCACAAAAACTTAGACCCCACGCCCTCCAATATGACGTCACAAAGCTTTGACCCCCCCCCCACTAAAAGCGGTATTTTCTATTTGAAAATGGGAATGTTTCAAATCACTTTATTGTCATTTAAGTATGTTTTTAGTGTAAGAAAGCACTCTAATATCGTAACATGCGTGACTCAATGTAAAACGTCATAAAATAAACAGTAAGAAATCGAATATTTAAGTGGAACTTTGATTTAAAGTAGCGTATTTTGAAGTGACGTCACAATTCTTAAACTCCCCCTCCCTCTCGTCACACATCGTCACAAATGTGGGACCCCCCCCCCTTTTCCACCTTTTTAAAAAAGATTAGGCCCAGCTGCAGTGAGGAATGTAGAATCTCGCATGAAAAAGCAGAAAATATTTTTTTAAGTCGCAAACTAAGTAGTCACACAGGGGGACTCAGAACTTTTGTGTTAGTTGATCAAATTTTATATCTCACATTGTGACATTCTCATTGGAGGGCTGAGGCTCTTATAGCCCGGCCTACAATACCAACGGTGAGCCTCAACATAAGGGCATCGCCATGGAGATATTCCTCTACAGTGCGTGGGCTGTCTGATCCGTCCGTGTCCCCAATCGCCACAGAGCATTCGGTCAGCAGATGTGCCACTGTATACTCGGCCATAACACATAAACGGCAGCCGGGTTCCCTGTTCTTGTCTAGCCTGTGCAGGTAGCTGTTTGTTGGACAATGTCCAGTCCTCATTTGCGTAATGAGTGACTGGCAGCTACGAGACAGCTCCCACTAGGGATCTCGCTTGCGCGGTCGCGGCATTTCGTTGTAAAGCACCCTTGCCGTGTTACCATTTTCCCAGCCCGCAAGCCATCTTTCCATAAAGCAGGCTTTTAACCACAATTTGACTCCCAGCTGAGTCATTGGGCGATCGATTTGGGGCTGGGCAGCGCCCTGTTGCGCCAGCAGGTTTGCCCTTTCCTGCTGTGGTACTTTTGCGTGACCTGTTATGTACTGTAGGACGACCATGCCCCGCGAGAGATCTAATGTTGTCCACGATCTCCAGTACAGCATTGACAGTTTTCGTCTCCAGTGAGCTCCGACCCAGAGATTCCAAAGAGGATCTTGAGTCGGTGAAGACTACGACTGTTGGAAAACTCTTTCTTCTACATAGGCGTAGGCGCACTTCCTTTCACACCGCCCATGTGGATTGCTTCTAGCTCGGCATCCCCACTCGAAGCCAGTTTTCCACATGGTCCAGACAGCTCAGCTGCTGCTGGTCCCCCCGAGGGGTATTCAATCAGTGCACCGTACCCGCTTCGTCCATCTGTGAAGCATGAGCCATCTGCGTAAACTCTCACTACGCCGGTTCCATAAGCATTTATAGTTCTCAGCGCTTCTTCGTGCTGAAGCTCTACAGGACTATTTTTCCTCACCGCGGCATTTGCCAGTGTCAAACGTAGATCGGGCGGAGAGAAGCATTCGTGAGGTCCCCTCGCCGGGACCATGGACATTTTTTCCCTGCTTTTGGGTAAATTGACTGAAACCTCAAGCTCGTTGACCGTATCCATGAAGGAGGGTCGTTTCAGTCGCGAGCGTTTTACCCACCTGTCTTGTATCTGAAAACAGGGTTCGTTACGGTCCATTCTGCGGTATCTTTCCACCGTATTTAGTATTGCCTTCTCTCGCCGTACTTTGAGCGGTTCTACGTTTGCCAAGATTTCTACCGCGGCGTTGGGTGTGGTACGTATCGCCCCACAAACCATGAGTCTTAGAGCTTGGGTTTGGACACTGTCCAGGTCTTCGAGCGCTGTTCTGCTCGCAAAAGCCTGGACGGGGAGGCTATAGTCAAAGGCGCTTCTCACTTTGCTGAGGTAAAGAGCTCTCAGCGTTCTTGCGTCAGCGCCCCAATTAGTACTAGCCAGTTTTTTCACCAGGGACAATTGAGCAGTTGTTTTAGCTCGCAATTCACGTATATGATTGTGCATCACGAGTTTTTGGTCCAGTCGCACGCCCAAATACTGAAATTCTCATTCATTCCTGGAAAGTATAATACATCATGTAAGGGCCACACTCCACACTCCACACCAGACAAAATGATACAGTAGCATGTAAGGGCCACACTCCACACCAGACAAAATGATACAGTAGCTTGTAAGGGCCACACTCCCACTAGACAAAATGATACAGTAGCTTGTAAGGGCCACACTCCACACCAGACAAAATGATACAGTAGCGTGTAAGGGCCACACTCCACACTAGACAAAATGATACAGTGGTTTGTAAGGGCCACACTCCACACTAGACAAAATGATACAGTAGTTTGTAAGGGCCACACTCCACACTAGACAAAATGATACAGTAGTTTGTAAGGGCCACACTCCACACCAGACAAAATGATACAGTAGCATGTAAGGGCCACACTCCACACCAGACAAAATGATACAGTAGCATGTAAGGGACACACTCCACACTAGACAAAATGATACAGTAGCATGTAAGGGCTCCACTCCACACCAGACAAAATGATACAGTAGCATGTAAGGGCTACACTCCACACCAGACAAAATGATACAGTAGCGTGTAAGGGCCACACTCCACACTAGACAAAATGATACAGTAGCTTGTAAGGGCCACACTCCACACTAGACAAAATGATACAGTAGTTTGTAAGGGCCACACTCCACACTAGACAAAATGATACAGTAGCATGTAATGGCCACACTCCACACCAGACAAAATGATACAGTAGCATGTAAGGGCCACACTCCACACCAGACAAAATGATACAGTAGCATGTAAGGGCCACACTCCACACTAGACAAAATGATACAGAAGCATGTAAGGGCTACACTCCACACCAGACAAAATGATACAGTAACATGTAAGGGCCACACTCCACACTAGACAAAATGATACAGTAGCATGTAAGGGCCACACTCCACACTCCACACCAGACAAAATGATACAGTAGCGTGTAAGGGCCACACTCCACACCAGACAAAATGATACAGTAGCATGTAAGGGCCACACTCCACACTCCACACCAGACAAAATGATACAGTAGCATGTAAGGGCCACACTCCACACCAGACAAAATGATACAGTAGCATGTAACGGCCATACTCCACACCAGACAAAATGGTACAGTAGCATGTAAGGGCCACACTCCACACTCCAGCTTCTCCAACGTCACGTTTGCCAGGGGTCAGTTGATGACCTTAACCCAATAGTTTTGTAACTACATTCATTTACCACATTCTTTTACCACATTCTTTTACCACATTCTTTTACTACATTAATTTACCACATTCTTTTACCACCTTCTTTTACCACATTCTTTTACCACATTCTTTTACCACATTCTTTTACCACATTCTTTTACCACATTCTTTTACCACATTCATTTACCACATTCTTTTACCACATTAATTTACCACATTCTTTTACCACATTAATTTACCACATTAATTTACCACATTCTTTTACCACATTCTTTTACCACATTAATTTACCACATTCTTTTACCACATTAATTTACCACATTCTTTTACCACATTCTTTTACCACATTAATTTACCACATTCTTTTACCACATTAATTTACCACATTCTTTTACCACATTCATTTACCACATTCTTTTACCACATTCTTTTACCACATTCTTTTACCACATTCTTGTACCACATTCTTTTACCACATTCTTTTACCACATTCTTTTACCACATTCTTTTACCACATTCTTTTACCACATTCTTTTACCATATTCTTTTACCATATTAATTTACCACATTCTTTTACCACATTAATTTACCACATTCTTTTACCACATTAATTTACCACATTCTTTTACCACATTAATTTACCACATTCTTTTACCACATTCTTTTACCACATTAATTTACCACATTCTTTTACCACATTCTTTTACCACATTAATTTACCACATTCTTTTACCACATTAATTTACCACATTCTTTTACCACATTCTTTTACCACATTCTTTTACCATATAAATTTACCACATTAATTTACCACATTCTTTTACCACATTCTTTTACCACATTCATTTACCACTTTCTTTTACCACATTCTTTTACCACATTAATTTACCACATTCTTTTACCACATTAATTTACCACATTCTTTTACCACATTAATTTACCACATTAATTTACCACATTCTTTTACCACATTAATTTACCACATTCTTTTACCACATTCTTTTACCACATTCTTTTACCACATTCTTTTACCACATTCTTTTACCACATTAATTTACCACATTCTTTTACCACATTAATTTACCACATTCTTTTACCACATTCTTTTACCACATTAATTTACCACATTCTTTTACCACATTCTTTTACCATATTAATTTACCACATTCTTGTACCACATTCTTTTACCACATTAATTTACCACATTCTTTTACCACATTAATTTACCACATTCTTTTACCACATTCATTTACCACATTCTTTTACCACATTCTTTTACCACATTCATTTACCACATTCTTTTACCATATTCTTTTACCACATTAATTTACCACATTCTTTTACCACATTAATTTACCACATTAATTTAACACATTAATTTACCACATTCTTTTACCACATTAATTTACCACATTCTTTTACCACATTCTTTTACCACATTAATTTACCACATTCTTTTACCACATTCTTTTACCACATTAATTTACCACATTCTTTTACCACATTCTTTTACCACATTCTTTTACCACATTCTTTTACCACATTCTTTTACCACATTAATTTACCACATTCTTTTTACCACATTCTTTTACCACATTCTTTTACCACATTCTTTTACCACATTCTACCACAGATGGCTGGGTCAAATGGTGAGATTTGGGATGGCAGTAGTGAATTTTAATTTGAGTTTTAATTAGAGAGTTACTCTTCGCGGATGACGCAGTCCTTACCACACATTCAGAGATAGGTCTTCAACTTTTGGTCAATAAGTTCTCAGAGGCATGGAAGGATTGGTCTAACGATAAGCCTCAAAAAGACCAACATTATGAGACAAGGAACAGACTGCTTACCAGCAATCTCCATTGAGGGAAACACCTTGAATGTCGTAGAGGATTTTACCTACCCTGGCAGTAACATCACAAGCACACTCTCCATTGAAAAAAGGAAATTGAAACCAGAGTCGGCAAGGCTGCATCATTAATGGTGAGGCTGAATCAAAGAGTGTGGAACAATGCACAGCTCACTGATAGGACGAAAATCACTGTGTACCAGGCCTGGGAGCTCAGCACACTCCTCTATGGCAGCGAGTGCTGGACGACCTATGCCAAACAAACAAAGCAACTCAACAGCTTCCACGTACGTTGCTTGCTTGCGCAGGATTCTGCACATCAAGTGGCAGGACAAGATCTCAAATGTCGAGGTACTCAAAAGGAGTCACATGCTGAGCATGCACTCAATCCTGAGTGAGAGGTGCCTGCGGTGGTTGGGACATGTCCGCGCATTCCAAGAGCCCTGCTCCCATCATACGGCTGATTCTATTCCCCCATTACATCCTTCCTCTCTTTCCTCATCAATCCTCAACCCTTCATACATCCCTCCCTCCATCCACATTCCCTCACTCACCCCATACTTTCAATATCTTCTCTCTCCCATTTTTTACCCTACCTCTATTCCACTACCACTTCTCAACAACCTACCTCACTCTTCCATCCCCTTACCTCTCCCTCTTTCTACACCATTCCTACTATCCCATCTCCACCACCCAACAACAAACACACAACACACAACCCACACAACCAACACACACCCACCACCATCCAACTAATCACTAACTCACCATCACTACACAACAACACAACACCACCCAACACACCCCCCACACATACACCACCCCCATCATATCCACTCATCACTCACCAACACACACCACCCACCACCTCCCACACACCCACACAACACAACCACTAACACCTCCACACAACTCACCCACCACCCACACCCCCACCCCACCCCCCCACCCCCCCACCCCACCACCCCCCCCACCCCCACCCCCCCCACCACCCCACCCCCACCCACCCCCCCACACCACACCCCCCCACCCCACCCCACCAACACCCACCCACCCCCACCCAACCCCCCCACCACCCCCCACCCACCCACACCCCCACCCACCACACCCCCCCCCACACCCCCCACCAACCACACCCCCACCCCCACCACCCCCCCCACACCACCCCACCCCCCCCACCCCCCACCCACCCCCCCAACCCCCCCCACCCACCACAACCCCCCCCCCACACCCCCACACCACACCCCCCCACCCCCCACCCCACCCACCCACCCACCCAACACCCCACCACCCACCACCCCACCACACCCCCCACCCCACCCCCCCACCCACCCCCCCACCACCCCCACCCACACCCCCCCACCCACCCCCCCACACACCCCCACCCCCCCACACACCCACCACCCCCCCACAACCCCCCCCCCCACATCCCACCACAACAACACAACACCATATACACTACCACACCACACCACACACACACCACAACACACTCCACACACTCACCACCAACACAACAACACTCTATTTAACACACAACACCACACTCTCCCATCACACCCCACACACCACAACCCACCCCACTCAACACAACACCCCTACTCCACCTCTCACCCACAAAAACCAAACACCACCAACAACCACACACCAACCCAACACCACCCAACCACCACCCCACACAAACCCAAACACCACCCCAAACCCATTTAATCACTACGCTATATTTGAGAAAAGAAATGATATATATGTCTCATTAGATTCGATCTCTTATTATCTCAATAACACTACATTATAATATAGTTCAAAAGAATAATTACTTAAATGACTATCCACCCAACAAACACACCACTCCACACCCCAAAACACTATACACACATGCTCCAGATCAAAAACATCAACTGTGATCATAATAAATTTTCTTTCTCGTTACCAGATAGATAGACACACATCTCTCTCACCCACACCAACCAACACAAACCAACACAAACCCTAACAAACCAAAAAACAAACTAATCATATATCATATACGCACACCCCCACCCTCCCCCCCTCTACCCCCCCCACCCCCAATCAATAGATGTATAGTGTTTTTGAGGAGATGTGTTCATGCGTGTGGAATCATAGATACCTCTAACTCCTCTTCTCACCCCCCACCCTACCCAACTATCTATTTATGTTATAATCCACATCTTCAAACCTTAAACAACAGTCGACCATAGTCCCTGTGCGTAGTGTGTATCGGTGTATGTGGGTGATATATGTGTTGTGCATCTCACTCCCCTCGCATATTTCAACCTTCATCCATTGTAATCTGATTAATTAACATCTTTCATTGTGATATTAAAACTCTGTAAGAGTTGGTGATCGACGCGACATGCGACTCTTCCCCTAGCGCTGGTGGATGTTATGGCTGTGCTGTTGCGCGCAGTTGGTTTGGTTGTCGTTAGGTCGTTGGCACTGAACCAGCTGATAGGGTCGCGGGAGAATGGAGGTGGAAAGGGGAGGGGCCGAAGTCACACCCCTTAAGTTCAGTGGACGGGATATTGCTAAGCACCCTCCTGTAGAAAAGGCCACAAATTCAATGGCACTGCAACAAAACACCGCTGCGAATGGAACAACACCGAAGCGGATCTTCTACATCATGCCTCTTTGAACTTAGCGCCATAGGGCAGAGTCCTACTCCCCACCAGTCACAGCATGATCCATGGCCTCGAGACAGGACGACACGTTCTCTCCTCGACTTCTAGCTTTTCTCGGGAGAGGATTAGAGTGTGGAGCTGGCATACTGTAAGCTACTATTCTGAAGTGTGTTGGCCCTCGACTTACTTGCTTCTGTTTTCATTTTTGTTGGTCTTGGGTTGGTGGAGTTCTTGTCTTGGGCTCCATCGTTACACGCTACTGTATCATTTTGTCTAGGGTTTTTCTTGGACAAGGTGCGTGTAGGAGTTGTGTGATGGCGCCCGAGTCGTCTGTTCTTTACATGTCTGTACTGTGAATAGCACATATTATGGTTCTTAGTTTTACTGTGGTACAGTGTGGTGGTGGTAACTGTAGTCATTAGATTAGGGACAGAGGCACACGTGTACTTGTATTCAGGCTACTTGTTACATGTTACCTGTATCGCATTGTTGCTTACTTAAGTGGGCATTCATTAGACCTAAGGGCTTTGGTATTTTTGTATTTTGTAGTGAGTCGAGGGGGGATGTGGAGTCGTGTGTAATTTTTGTCAGTTGTGGGTTTCTAAGTGTGTGTGGGTACTAGCCACTCTGTGCCTTACCATGCTTCTGGTTTTCATTTTCGTCCGTATAGGGGTATGGATAGTGTGACGCATCATTTGACAATGGGTTTATGGGTTCAGGAGATTGTGCATGCTCGGTACGATCTTTCACTTGCTACTATTTTCATGGATAGACTAGTAGATTAAGGTACGGGGAAATGCTTGTAGTGTGGCCCCTTATCATCGCTCGTACCTGTGTACCTTGCTAATAATGAGCGCGCAACCGTTCCTTGCATTAATAGGACAAGGTTGTTTAGGTCAGTGAGACGCTAAGTCTGCGTTGTTCTAGAGGACATATATTATAGACAAAACTTATAAGCTGTGTGCCGTCAACTTGATTGTACGTGTCAGCACTTTTGAGGTCTCTGCGAGTAGATGTAGGGTGCCTCATAGATCAAGATGTAGTGTTGTATGTGTCAGGCCCAGGCTAGGCTCTCCCTGTCCTGCCTTTACATGCTACTTGTTCTCCTGGCCCGCGCTTACATGTACTGTATCTCTGCTTTTATTTGTCTTGGTGTGGACCCCGTCAGTGCGTTTAGCGTTTGTGGACCAGTGACTAATGCCTACTGTCTGCTGTTCTGATTATTGTCTTCTGTAGACTCTCATGTCGTCTGGAGGACAAGTATGAGATACAATATTATGTCCGTAGGCGCGATCCTTTACGCAGAACTACTGGTGCTTAGTGCATCTTTGTCTCATAGTGCGAAGAGGTGGATAGTGTTGATTCATGGACTGCGGCCCGCTAGATGTCTCACTTTTAGTAGGAACGAACATACATGAGTAGCCTCATGTGTTATCGTGTTGTGTGAGGTCAGGTTATAGACATGGTGAGGCCCCTCTCCCTTATGATCACGGACTACTGTTTCATTTAGGTCTAGCGGTTTGTGAGTGTGTGTACGCCCCTTTAGATTGTTCCTGCAGTTAGGCGAACGGATGTCCTTATCATATATTATGTCAGCTGTGGGCTGCTAGTGGATCATGATGTAGAGACAAGATTAAGTTTCTGGGACAGCGTAGGACGCGCATCTATACCTAGATCAAGCTTAGACGTCAGGTGGATAGGTCTGAGTGTCCTAAGGTGGTGGATGTGTATTTTAGACTGTATTAGTTTCCAACGGTTGAGTTCAATGTATACATTTGTGTATATGAGGAAAAGGGAAGAATTTGATTTCACATAGAGTAAGCTGTGCTTTGTTAGCTAGAGTCAGAGGGGAAAAGTGTGGTCGGCCTCTTCTATTATCTGCTACTGCTTATTTGACAAGTTAGTCAGTGATATAATCATGTTTATGTTCAATTACACGCACGTTGATTAGTTCAGCAGTGTTTGTTTAGCGTTGTCTGTGTGTTGCACCAGACTTTGTAAACTCCTTTACTGTGCTAGTAAGTGTATCATATGTTTAGATTCAATGGTTGCTCGTAGGTTGAGTTAGTACGGGTGGACCTTCTCCCTTAGCGCAGAAACTCGTACTGTTTATCATTTTTGTCTAGTGATGTGGAATGTGTTGTGCTTCCATTACGCCTTACAAATACTTGTATGTAAATCATTTTGTGTTAGCTACGAAAAGTGATTCTAATTAAATTTTTGTTCTACCATTTTACCCTGTTGTGGTAAGTACGTCCTCGACCTCGTGAGTTAGGACCGAGTCACCATGGAAAGAGGTGATTGACCGAGAACCAAGTCCCCCCCTCCCCCCCCCCCTCCCCCGCTCATTCCTTGGTGTGGCCCTTGTGACTAACCAAACCACTGTACTTCATCGTTTGTCGCTGTCCGTTGTTGGACGGCCGTGGAGCGACCCGATGTTGGACCAAGGTTTGCGGTCAATTTCAGTTTTCTTAAAATTAGTTAGGACAATCCTTACACGCTACTGTAATCATATTGGTGACGCAACGTAGATGTTGGGGAGTGTGTGTTTCGTTTTTCTTTCGGCACCCTGTGATCTCTTTGTGTTTTTCTTTTTGTTTCCATTATCGCAAGCTTTGTCTGTTTATTGTGTCTATTTTTGTGCTCTAGAGTGAGATTTGAATCACCAGGACGTCGTCGAGTTATGTGGTTTCCCCGTCTCTTTGTTTAACCATAGTCTACTTGTGATCAGTTTTTAGTTTTGCATTGGCGGGTGCCGATGGTTTGGTGAGGGAGGAGTGTTAGGCCGGAATTTAACTTAAGCCAACCCTACCGCTTTTATCCTTCTATAACTCGTCTTCAACGGAGAAAGTAGGCACAGGCATTGTCCCTTTGCTCATTACAATGCTACTCTGTATCGCATTTTGTGAAAGCTTATAGTTCTGGTGAGTGATCTAATTTTCCTTGTCTCTAGGAGATAGAAATGTAAAGGGGTAATATAGTGGACTCTTGTTGTGAAGAAGATAAAAAAGTGTCATTAAAGTTGTTAAGGTAATGGTGTATTGGGGTTCGCAAGTGTTAGAAAAAGATTGCGTAGGGTAATATAAAAAATATAAATAAAAGATGGTAGTTAAGTGAATAGTAAGAAGGTTTATATAAAGTGTGAAATGTGCCCGTAGACAAAAACAGTCTAAAACCTTTAAATAGATACGAATCAATATGTTTGGGCGCGCGTAACTGCCTTACAATGACGCGATTTATGTTATTTTTATCTTTTCCATAGTGGAGACAAATCGATACTTCAAATTTACATGAAGATGTGGTATACAACGCGATGATCACGTTATATATGTGAATATTACTCGTGGTAGGCGTGTGTCTCCGCAGTTGAGGCTCATTTGTTTAGTACTTGTCGTGTTTTTTAAAATAAGCTGACATATTCTGGACCAATAATAAAAGGCTCGTCGCATAGCACACTCTCACTGCCGCAGTTCCAAGCTTGCCACCAAACCAATGCACAAGATTCATACCGCTTCAGAGAACAAAAGCGTGGTACGCAGATGCTCGAGCTCGCTACTTAACGAATAATAGATGCGGGAGAACCCAGCGTGCTGGCTCTAGCTTCTTAATTCTTGTATTCAGCGGGTGTGCTAGAGAAAACTAAGAATCGGGTCTCATTCAGCAGCTTCGGTGAGGGCGCGTAGTACTCCTAATTAGGGGCGCTCTTGTAAGCTAGTGTAAGAATTGGTTATAAGTGGTGGAGACTAAGAAGCTACCAGTCATACGCAGAGCGACTCGCTCGCATAGACAGCAGAAAGAATAGGTAGAGATGAGATCTAGTGATGAAAGATGCATGGCATCTTAGCAATATGACTAGACATAGTTGGCACGTCCCTTTGATAATGAGTACCGCGTGATAGTAGGGAAGCGCAGAACGCGCCTGTAGAAGCGGTCGCTCTCCCACCTTATTGCTGTTCGACTTCTATTTTGTCCTCCTATCGTTCCAGTGGCTATGTTGCTTGTCGGAGCACAGAACGTGCGCCTCTGAATGACGGCTGCTGAGGTGTGGATTGGCTTATTTGCCTATTATAACTTGCCTCGCTCAGTATCTCGCTCAACGTTCCACTAGAACCCAGGAGCTCTCTAATGACTCAAAGCGGATTTGTGGGGTTCCTGCGGCGGGACGTTTACGATATCTCTCTTTCACCCACTCACGATTGTCTCGCTCATAAAGAAAGTGTAGGTATAATCTTGTGGCTGTATAAAGTGATATACTTCCAGTATCAAAGTATCGCGATCTCAGTGATAGATTTGAATAGTAAGAAGCGTAATACTGAGAATTGATCGCGGGTGTGGAGCAAGTATGATCTCAGCTCTCTCTAAATGTCATTAGACGTATGGCTGAGATGTTAACGCAATACCCTGAGTTTCGACTGACACGTCTCTCGGCGCGCATGTCGGTGTGTGACAGTAAGGACTCTCGTGCGTTGTTCCTGTACAACTGTCTCTTAGCTGCGAACGGTCGTGGATCACACGCAGGTGATTCAGAGCTTGAGAAGTGTGCTCCGCTGCGCGCAACTGTTTAGCCCGCGGCAACAGTAAGCCTTTGACGTGATCAAAAGATTGTCCATGTGGCTGATAATCGCGCGTGCGTGTAGTGCGTTTTGAGCCATATCCAGTCGTGTCGCGTGTCGGCTCGAGACTGGCTATTCTCTCACGCGGCTCCGGTCGCGAGTCCATACCGATCACTGTGGGATTCGAAGTCAATATATGGCACGCTCCAGGTGGTCTAGACTCTAGAAAGTCAAGATGGGGTGATAGGACTATAGTCTGTTAGTACGATGAGAAGAGTTCATGTCTATGGAACGACGAGGCTAGCGGACTCGTTCTAGTTCTCTGAAGTTGTACTAGAAGAAAAGAAGAGAACAGAGAAGATGTAATATAATTCTACACACGTTCAGGAGAGATGTGTTTCGATATGTTTGGTGAATACTAGATAGATGCCTTGATGGTGTGTCCGGTAATCGCTGTAAAGGAGATAGTTCTCATTTCATATCTTAAACGATATCCCCTGTATTATATCCTTAAAGTATATCCTTGATATTATCTTAATAGATTTATCTCGTGAGGAGTGATTTATTTGATCTTAAAAGAATCGCGCTATGTGAGAAGTTGTTTGTGTATTAGTCGATATGAGCTATGGGCCTCTGCATATGCTGTCATTCTAGTTGCTGATTGTGATCTCATCGAAGAGACGAAGTTAGCATGACTTCTTGGATATCTGGTCATTTGTCTATCAAGAGGCTGTGGCTGTTGCGAATCTAATCTCAGTCAGTGCGGTTTTTTTGACTTGGGGTGTGGTCACCTATCACGCTAGATCGCTCTGACTCGTTGTTTCTGTTTCTAGAGATTCCTCTATGTAGGTGGGAGTGAAAAATAAGCAGCTATCGCTGTGTGTTAGGAGTAGAGCTCACGAGTGCATGAGTATGTTTAGCAAAGTAAGCGCAATAGCATCAATGTAGGCGCGTGTCGTGTGGTCGTGTGCAAGGTGAGACGCGCTACTTGTAAGCGATTGTAGAAGAGCAAGTGCGCGTGAAAACCTAAATTACTGCACACAATACATCAAAAGGTCCTGTCCCCCCCACCGACTTATGATGGATTGGGCACATTTTGCGAAACCACATGCACGCTGTTTGTAGTACTAAAAAAAAATTATTATTATGAAGCTCATTGTTACTTTTATTGCCCGCTCAATATTTTTTATTTGGAAAAGGGGGATCATTGTAAATTAAAACTAACACGTAAAAACCACAACAGCTTTTTCACTATAAAATCTTTATTGCTATGAGGACCGTAACTAGAACAAAAAGACAATGTTTCATTACTAATATATCGCCTGCGCCTTTGAACTAAAAGAAGACCATCCAAAAAAATACAAATTTGTAGTCTGTGGTCGTCTTTTCCTTATAATAAAACCATTGTGATTAGATATGAGGTTGCGTCAAGTTCAGAGTAAAGTGTAAATGAATGATTTATTAAAAAGTAAGTATGTAATGTAAAAGTACGCGCTGACTAATTGCGGCGACTGAAAGGAATTGTGCAAATATGAATGCAGCTCGACCACTTACAACGCCGCATTTATGCTCTAAAAAAAGAAATAGCTATGATGTGGAGAAATCGAGTAAAAGGGAGAATAAATAAATAAAAATGAGAAAGACTAGAAAAAAAAAAAAATAGTACGATAATTTAAAAATTACAGGTTACATGAGATATACTGATCTGTAATTTATGGATACATTAGGTGTGTTTATTATGTACTAGGTAACTGAAGTACTGTCACTATTCGCTGCAAAATTTTGATCTGAGACTCTGCACTAGAGTGTATCGAGCGCATGTTGAGATAGTACCTGTTTTCTGGTGTTTAAATATAATTCTCGTTGTTGCAGTAAGTGGTGTGGGTGGGTGGTCATTCGCAATACATGTAAGGGGTTTGTCATGACGACCACGTAGTTTAGGTTTTTTGGTGGGGTTGTAGGGGGGGGGGGGGTTTTGGGTTTTGTTTGCATGGGGTACTGTTAATGTTGTATGGTTATATGTTGTAGATTTGGTGTATTTAGTTGTGGTATTTTTTTGTTTAGTTTTGGTGCACAGTTAATATAATATTTAGTTCTATTCATGGAAGTCAGAAAGAGTGGGTAACAAGTGGAGGATTCGTGAGGTTGTTAGGGTTGTGTGGCGGGGATAAATAAGTGAGAATTGAAACCAAAAGGGTGGAGATAAAATGACTAGTTGAGTATATAGCGTGTATTGAAAGTGCTGAGCCACAAACAGAAACGAATAAAAAAATAGATAACTAACACAATCCACGTGAGTCACACAAAAGGAAAGAAAAATATAATAAAAAAAAAGTCTAAAGGAGAGTAATATATAGTACAATCAACAAAAAACAAGTAAAAGTATAAATTTATGTATGTCACTTTCCCCCTAATACACAACCCCCCATACCCCCCCCCCCCCCCCCCCCCCCCCCCCCACCCCCCCTCAACTCCCTATACACAAAAAAACAAAAAACAACAGAAAGAAAAATCAAGTAAAATATTTAAGTCTATTCAAAAAGATCATGAATAAAATAAATTAAAATTAAATAAAAATAAGTAACATATGAAAATTTTTAAGAAAAAAAAAAAATAAAAAAAAAAATGAAAGAAAAAAACATGAGAAATAACAAAAAAACACAAAAGTAAATACGTAAAAAAAAATAAAATAAAAAAAATGAAGTATAAAAAAAACAAAAGCTTCACCAGTAGATATAAATAAAAAAATAACATACAAGATGAAGAAATAATCACTGATCTACATTATGCGAAATAAAGAAATAAAAAAAAAAGAATAAACAAAACAATCTAAAACAGATGAAAAACATTGGTCTCAGAACAATAAGAAACCAGAAAAAGAAGAAGAGAAATTGAAAAAACGGAAAACACGAAAATAAAAACACAAAATAGCGGATCGAATCCAACGGTAACTAAAAACAAGAAAGAGAAAGTATCAGAAAAAGAGAGACGGATAAAGAGAAAAAAACTATTCAAACTGCTATGAGAAGGGAACGGGGGGAAAAAAAAAAAAAAAACAAACAAAAAAAAATATAAATAATATAAAAGAAATAATAATAGAAATAACAAAAAAAAAAGAAGAAATATAAAAAAATTTAAAATAAAAAATATCCAACTATAAAATAAGAGAAAAGTAAAATAAAAAAGAAAAATGAAAAAAAGAAAAAAATAAAAAAAAAAAAATAAAGAAAAAAAAATTAAAAAAAAAAAAAAAATATAAAAGATAAAAAGAATTTCCAAAAAAAAAAAAAAAAAAAAAAAAAAATTAAAAAAAAAAAAACTAAAAATAAAAAATAAAAAAAAAATAATAATATATAAATAAAATAAAAAAAAAATAATTCTTTTTTATTTTTTATCTTTTTAGTCTCATTTTGATTTATTTTTTATATTTTTTTGTCTTTTTTTTTTTTTTAAATTTTAAATTAAAATGAAAAATTAAAGAAAATTGAACTGAGAGTCGCAATTAAGAAATAAAAAATAAAACTAATAGAAATTTTTTTTTTTTTTTAAATATATTTTGTGTTTTTGTTTTGTTTTTTTAAAAAAGATATTTTTTTTGTTTACTTTGAATTAAAATTAAGAAAAAAATAAATTAGTTAGTTGGTTTTTATTTGTTTTGATGCATGGATTATTTTATTTTTTTTAAATATTTAAAAAAAAAAAAAATCTATAAAAACCTGCTTATGTTGTTGCTATGCGTTGATCGACTCAACACTGCCCATTATAGATCTCCCCTAAATTCCCATACTTGATGACTTTCGCATGTACACAATAGGAATGAGCTCATAAAATTTTTAAATTTATATATTGTTTATATAAATTTTTTCTTAAATAAATAAATTTATATTTGTTAAAAAATTAATCCCTCTACTATTAAACACCTTCCCTAAAAAATAAAAAAAATAGTAAATAAAAACAAAAAAAAAATTCAATTAGAATTTATTTAAATCGTTTTACTGATTGCTGTCGGTGGGTGCTTCCGCGTTCAGTTACTGCAGGGAATCTGGCGTCTTTATGCACGAGTCTGGAAAATTAAGAAATGAGAACTGTTTTACGTCTATTTTTTTTTTAAAAGTATTACCCATATTACATACATTAACAGGCCCGTGCAGGCCGCATCTCACATTCTTGCTGTCCACAATATATTTTTATAGAATAAAAAGTATATTAAAATTTCCCTGTCGGTTTGGCGTGTTATTAATCAACAATTTTTTAAATCTATTTACTTTTTTTTTTTTTTTTTTATGTCTATTGTTGATTTTTTTTATTTTTTGTTTTTTTGTTTTAGACATGATTGCTTTTGACGCCCATGAACAAAGGAGAAGAAAGAGACTCATGAATTAATAGATGGTTTTTGAGGCCCTCTATATTTTTTAACAAATTTTAATGCAAGGTATGTCTACTAGAAGAAAGGGCCCAAGGCCGGTGGCGGGGGCTGGTTGTGGAAAGGTATTGTGAAGGGGGGGGGCCCCCAATTTGCCCGGCGTCCAGTCCTATTCTGCTTGGTTGTTCATGCGCCGCCCTGGCTCGTACCCTCCATCTTTTGGACGACGACCGCTCGTGTCATGTGGACAGGTGACCTGTTCCCGCCTGTGGCAGTGACCCGCCGCCTGTGAATCCACTCAGCTGCGCGCCATAGTGCTTGGCATTCTGCTGCTCGTTTTCCCAGCGGGCCTGGCAGATACTGATTCTCTGTAAAACATTGTCGGCGTTTTCAAACAAATAAGTCCGCGGGTGGTTCGCAAATCTCCAGTTGGGGCGGTCGCGTCGCTGGCGAGTTGGTCACTTCGTACTGTGGCTTGACGTGTGGGCGAATGGTCGTTACGGCTAGTTGTGTGCGTAGAGGGACGTGTGCTTGGGGATTGGCGCACCGCCGCGGGGGGGGTGTTTTTCGCGGGGGGGTGGTTAGGCTTGGATGGGTGGGGGTCAACTATGGTTAGACACTCGCGCGCCAGTCGCGGGAGTCACTCTTTCCCTTAAACGGCTTCTTTTTGTGGGTCAGAAAATTCGGCGCTGAGGGTTGGGTTGTTTGGTGAAAGTAAAAAAAGGTAAAGAATAGGTGGGGGGTTGTTGTGGGTGGTGTGTGCGTTGAAAGAGTGTGGGGGAAATAGAATTAATGACCCATAATAGATATTGATGAATCTGAACAATTACATTATAGGAATAAGATTACCACAAATCGAAGAGCACACGCCAATCATCTCAAGAAAAAGATTAATCGGAGTTTGAGGATGAGTCACGGCGATCCTAATAATGAACAGATAATATTTGAACTCTATAAGGCTGAGAGAGAAGATTAATCAGTGAGGGGGAGATCAGGTGGGGGAGTCCAAATTGTGGTTTTATAAAACATAAATTTAATTTAATGGTGTAGAGTGAAGAAGCAAAAAAATAAGTTTATAGGTTGAAATGAGTAAAAAAGTATTATAAAATTTATTGAAAGAGTAATTAGTTTTTTATTGATATTAAGAAATAGTTTAATTGGTAAAATTGTATATTTAAGAAATTTTAATAAATAGAAAAATTTTTTTTTAATAGATAAAGTTGTAGAAGTAGTTAATTTAATTTATAAATAAATTAATAATTTTGTAAATACTTATATAATTGTTAAATTTTTGAGAAGTGTAGTTTTTATATTAATAAGATATAAGATAAAAAATTTAGTTATTTATTAATAGTGATAATGTAAATAATTATGTAAGTAGTATAATTAACATGAAAATGAGTGAGAAGATTATGATAAATTATATTTATGATTGAATAAAGAATTAAAATAATGAATAATTTAATAATAAAATTGATAATAGATAGTTGGAGAGAATGATATTATAGTTATTAATATAGTTGTAATAATTTTTTTGATAAGGTATTAAAAGATATTTATTAGTTTTAAATATAAATAAATTATGTATAAAATAGAAAAAAAAAAAAAACAATAAAAATAAATATAAAATAAAATAAAATTAAGAAAAAAAAAAAAAAGAAATAAAAAAAAGATTATGTAATAGAAATAAAAAAAATAGAAGAAAAGTATATGAAAATATAAAAAAAAATTATGATTAAAATATAAGTAAACTGTTTTGTATCATCAGTCTTCTTCGCTGTGTTTATTGGTGGTTGAAAATTAAGTGGTATGAAAATGGGATGGTGCGCTTTGTTTTGGCGCTTTTTTTGGCAGGGCTTGCGGGCGCTCTAGAGGAGGGAAAGGAGAACGGGGAAAAGGTCGGAAATAATATAGGACATGTTCATTTTATTGATGTTTTGAAGGGTACTAGATGTAATCAACTCAGAAAAAATGGCTCCAAAATACATTAGTTGAAAAATAAATAAGTAAAAAAAAAGTGAAAAAAAAATGGTGAAAAGTGAGAAGAAATAGAAAAATTAAAAAAAGATTTTCGTGGTTGTTCTCTTTTTTTTTTTTGTTTCTTTCTGGTTTTACTCAAAGAAAGTTTTTTTGTTCGGCGCGCTCGCCCTTGTGGAACTCGATGGCACAGGCGGGCACAAGCGATGAATTATCCCTTACTTAGGTTTCGGGATCGCTGCCGGGGACGCTCCCGCTAGCCGTGGCGTTTCTTCGTTAGTATCTTTGTTAATTCTTGCCGCAGTTTTCTGTGTTCACTTCATTTTTATTGGCACATTATTGATTGGATTCTCTAAAGACGTATTTCATATTGTTTTTTCCAGAAATCATGTCTTACTTATGCACATGGTCAATTTTTTTCTTCTCCTTTTTTAGACTGAGTGATCCCTATGTGGGAACCTCTACGAGCTTTTGCCGTTTCCTGTGTTTTGCGTTTTGCGTTTTTTTCGCTTTTTTTTATGTGTTATGGCCGAGTTTACGTGGGGAGGTAGGTCCGATGCTAGAAGGGGGTAATAGTTAGTACCGACGAGTATAGGGACCGGTTTAGTACGTAGTCGAGTACGTGAAGTAATACAGCCGAGGTATTAGGCATGTGGTAGGTGTGAAGTTCGTGTATTAGGTTAAATGTTAAAGTTACTCAGTATTGTTTGTATCGGTGTTTCCGATGTTTGATGGTATTCTAAGTTATTAATGCGCGTAGAGCTACTGTGGGGGTGGTAAAAAGTATTAATTACAATAACTAATAGAAAAAAGAAGTGATAATGAACGAAGAATGAACGAAGAAAAAAATCGAAGAGAGTTAAGAAATGGAGAAGATGAGAAAGATAAAGAGTAAAAGAGAATTAGAAACAAAAAGAAGTAAAGTCCGGAGGTTCCGAGTAGGTAGTGAGAGTAAAAGGAGATATAGATAGTAAGTAGGTTATAGGAGGTACGTAAAAAAAGGATAAAAAGAGAAAGTTTCCGAAGAAGAACCGAGAGAGAAAAAAAGGGAGATGAAGAAAACTGAGTTAGGAAGGGATAGAGGTGAGTAGGTAACCGGAGAGAATAAGTGTAGGGAAGTAAAGAAGATGCCGAGTGCGTAAGATCAAGCTGTTTTGTTATTTGTTTAATGTTATTCATACCCAGTGTAAGATAGGTTATTAGTATGCAACAGCTACCCTTTTAAGAGTAAGTTAAGAAGATGGAAGACATCTGCAGGCAAATTTCTTATTGCTGGACTGATGCTTCTCTCCTCCACGCTGCAACCCGACAACTACTATTCGCTGTCACTTCTTTGGTTGGCGACTGTGTTGGCTGTCATTTGGGGTGACAGGCTTCCCAC